>CM040926.1:18241634-18846634 GCA_023029165.1 Gobiocypris rarus | reverse complement strand
AAAACAAACACTAGAATTGTCTTTTAATAAATTCTTAATAATGGTGTTAAAACTAACTGTATTTAAATTGTATGTACAGAGGCAAATAGAGGCCACATCATATAATAATTTAGTATGAACTATAAAGTACAATGCCAGTACAGCATTGAGAGTGAGTTACGATATGAATCACGATATGGGCATTAAGTTTTTAAGATTAAATCAATACATAAATGCAGTGCAGTGTAAAGGTTAAGGTAAAAGTATCGGTTTACAGCATAATACTGTTAGGAGTTCAGTAAAGTTACTGAAGTGGACAGCAGTGTTAAAGGTGTGAAGTACCAGATGAAGTCAGTGCAGTGGCTGCAGAAAGTGGGCTGCTTGAAGAATCGGGCAGTGAACTGGTGGTCCTTCACTTCAATGACCCTCTTGTGCTTGAGAGCTCCCTTCCTCTGGAAGACTGGCAGCCTGGGGGGAGGAGAAAGGGGAGAGGGGAGCGGGGAGGAGGAGGGAGATGGGGAGGCCAGGGCCAGTGGAGACAGAGATGGAGACGGAGAGACTGGGGTAGACATGCTACCAGTTGGACAGAGCAGGACACAGAGAACAAGACTGGGACCGGGATGGACGGCCTATGCAACCAATGGGCGAAAAAACAACGAGAGGATTTATAAAAGGGGGAGAATAAATAATAAGAAAAGCATCTGGTAGAAGACCGATCAAGCATAAGAGGTTACGTGGAACATAGAGGAAGGAATTCAATAGGATGTGATGGCAGTTCGGTTTGTGATGTTGAGGAAATGAAAGGGAAAGATTCCCAGGAGAGAAGGAAAGGGAGGGTGAGAAACAGAGTAAAATAGAGGTTAATACACACTCCAAGAGAAACTTCCACAGGGACTTCAAAATGCATAGCGATTAGTGTACCTTCTGCCCTACTTCACACACACACACACGCGCGCACACGCACACACACAATATCAACTAGATTCCCAGAGTAATTTAAATTCTAATTAAAATGGCAAATAACTATATATAACTATATATATATATATATATATATATATATATATATATATATATATATATATATATATATCTGAACATCTTTGATAAGAACTGACTGCTGTTTTTTAGCTGATTTAAGGTCAGTCAGAAGTGGAGTGCATTAGGATCGATCAGACTCGCATTAATAAAAGAGAACGAATGAAGAAAAGCTGAAATGAATGATGACAGGATCAAATCAAACAGGAGATGGCACTAAACAAATGATCGTCACATTAATTAAAGAGGAGATCTACAGAGCTGGAGAATGAAGAATGAAGGAAACAAAGAATTTATGACATTCACCAATAAGTGACAAAAACTACATTTAAGAAAGAAATAAAGAAAGCAAGCACAACATATACCTAAATATTGGAGTATGGTTGCTCCTCTTCCTCCCACTTCTTCTTAAGACTCTTGCAATGTGATCAATCCTTGGCTCATAAAAAGTAAAAGAGAGAGGAAAAAAAAGAGACAACCTCACCGAACAGAAGGTCTACAAGAGAGGAAACACACCTGGAAAAAAAAGTATCAAACCCCAAAAAGGAAATGAAAGAAGGGAAGGATGAAACAGCAGCTTTCCAGGAAAGAGAGAAGGAGTGAATGCCCGTATATTCCTTTATCCAATAGAGGGGGTGAGGAAGAGGCGATTTTCACTTTCCAAGATTGATTCTGTTTTTACCAACAGAAAGAGGGGATGAAGTAAAGTGAAACAGAGAGAGAGAGAGAGTGAGAGAGAGAAAGAGAGAGAGAGAGGAGGGAGTGGATGAAGTGAAATAGGCAGCAATTCATTTTTGAAATCTGGGTTACCCCTCTCTAGAGAGTAAAAAAAAAGAGACAGATGATGGGAGGGTGAGGAAAGAGGACAGAGAGAGAGAGGAAGAGAGGGAGATGTTGGCCACCAGTTCGCTCATCCTCGGTCAGCCAGTCGCTCCAGTAGCATGGAAAGCTAAGGAATATGATCAATGATCAATAATCAGCTTCGGCCTGTAAAGCTGCCAGTCTCGCTCTATAAAAGTGTTACGACAGATGGCCGTCTTGGCAGTCGTTATGTTCACACATGAGGACTTTGAGGCCTTCACGACTGTTCCAGTGAACCGCTGAGAATGAGACAGGAAAATCACTATTCCTGAAAAGAGTAACATAAAGCATTATACAGCAGATTTGTGAGAGATTTTTTTTTTTTAATAATTAAATAAATAAATCGAATTATATTATATTATATATTCAGCCAGGATGCATTTAACTTGATCAAAATTACTATAACATTGTTAAAATTTTTTTTAAATAAATGCTGTTCTTTTGAACTTTCTATTCAAAAGACATCTGGGAAAAACAAATATCACTGTTTCACAAAAATATAAGCAGCAAAATATAAGCAGTTTTCAACATTGATAATAATAAGAAATATTTCTTGAGCACCACATTAGCATATTAAAATGATTTCTGAATGATCATGTCACCCTGAAGATGATGCTGAAATTTCAGTTTGCCATCACAGGATTAAATTACATTTAAAAATATATTTAAATCGAAAACAAAATAATATTTTAAATTGTAATACTATTTCACAATATTACTGTTTTTACTGTATTTTGATCAAATAAATGCAGCCTTGGTGAGCCACAGCAAAAAATGTTCAAAAACATTAAAAACTTTTGAGTATAAAACAAAAAAATATATGCTTTTAATTTTTTTTTTAAATCCACACCTGAATGCCAACTCTTATATAATATACAACGTTATATAACACAATGTATATAAAACAATATATAAGAGAACATTTAAATATAAAATAAAAATAATTACTATAAAAGGATCCTTTCCCCCTCTCCAGATGAAATAAAAATTACAATAAAAATGCTAATTTTCAAAAAAAAAAAAAGGCAATTAATGGCTCAAAAGTTCACTTGTAACTTTGCTTGGATCATTAAAAAATAAAATACAGTATTTTGTGAGAATTTGAACCTAACAACACTAAACACGAAACAAAAATGACACCACTAGAATAACACATTTTATCTCGCCTAGAGCAAAAGTGAGTCAGAAGTGCCCCCGGTGATCCCTGAAAACAAATGGGTGCATGCATGAGGCTCCTGCACACAGGTGGCTATCTGTAGCACTCACAGCTGCATCTGAAACCAGGTCACAGAGTATGTGTGAGAGAGGGAGGAGGCAGACAAGATGGCCGTCAGACACTGACATTAAAAGAGGGAAGAAGACCAGCGGGAAGGGCGACCGCGAGGGTTCGGCCACAGTGCTGCTATATCGGGACAGGGTGCAAGAAACGGTGTTAGGACATAACACTAACCCACTAACATCCAGAGAACAGGGAGTGAGACAGAGTCCAAGAGGTGATGTGAAGAGAAGGAGAGGATGAGAGGAAGAGGGAGGGAACGGGAGAGTGAGTAAAAGGTTGAAGGTCTAATTATGTAAAATGTAGGTTATTAGTCTCCTGATGGGGACACTGTGAGAAAATTAATTAACAATTATAATTAGCAAGATTGTTAGAGAGCAAAACGGTGTCATTGGACAGGTATGTGTATGGAGATTTAGATGTGTGTGTGTGTGTGTTGCTGTCATTGAGAGTGAGGGTGTGTAGGTCAGCGTGTTTTATATCTTAATTTCAGATAGAGGCACATGCTGCAGCAATGATTTCAGAGCTTCAGTGTCTCATGCCTGCAGTGATAAATCAATGCCAGCTTCATGTCTCTGCTCATGCTGTAATAGCATCATAATGCAGAATATATAGTCAGCTATATTATTATAGAATTCTCACATTTAAAGAGAACGTTTATCTTAAAATGAAAATTCAGTCATTATTTATTGATTCCCATGTTGACTTTGACTTTCTTCCTTCGTGGAACAGAAAAGGGAGATTTGGAGGGATTGTGCTAGTCACTCTTTTCCATGCAATTAGGGTGAATACGTGGTGACACTTTTTGCCATTGAGATGACTTGTGTCCAAGTTTCCCAATCAACCTGAATTCATCCCTAAAAAAAGGTAAAAGCATGGTGTCATAAAAGAGACATATTTTCCTTGTTCTAGCTCTCCTTGGTGCATTTAATGAACAAATATGCTTTTGATTAAATTTTATCAATGAATCAGTTGATCCAATTCACAAAAGCCGTCAGAATGATTAATTCTCAAATCAGACTGATCCGGTTCTCAATTTGTGGGTCACTGCAGTTAACAGCTTACTGGAGGAGATTGACAGTGACTAACTCACAGTTTGTTACTCACACAATACAAAAAAAAAAAAAAAAGGAACTAAATAAGCTTTCCATTGACGTATGGTTAGTACTTTTTGGTCGAGATACAACTATTTGAAAATCTGGATTCTGAGGGTGCAAAAAAATCTAAATATTGAGAAAATCGCCTTTAAAGTTGTCTTTAAAGTAATGCATATTGCTTCTAATAATACATTTTTGATATATTTACGGTAGGAAACTTACAAAATATCTTCATAGAACATAATTTTAACTTAATATTCTAATGATTTTTGGAAGAAAAATGGATCATTTTGACCCATACAATTGCCACAAATATACCTGTGCGACTTATTACTGGTTTTGTGGTCCATGGTCACATATGAATTCAGAATTTTTTGAATATAGTGTACAAGTCGTTTGCATGGACCACTTTTAAGATATTTCTCTGGTGCGTTGGCACTTTTTTAGGGCGTTTTCACACCTAAACTTAAGATTGTTTGTTTTGTTTCCGAATTTGTTACAATGTTGCATTTTTTTTCTTGGGTCGGTTCGCTTTCACAAGGCAACCTTTCAAAGCATAACAAAACGTGTTTATGCAAATCACATGCGAGTACAACTGTCCTCTTATCATTTAGTTTCCTCTGCGCCATCCATCAAGATGATGGACAAGTTCTCTCCATGAGCTTATTGTGGCTTTATTTGTAACTGTCGAGACACGCAAACACTATATTTTCGATTGTAGCCATCATTTCCGCTGTTGAATGATATACTACATTCGTATTAATACTGCAACAAATTCAAACATGTTGTCTAGAGGTTAACTGTGTCAAGACACAGGCAAACACTAATGTTATAATGCAGATAGAGCAGGAATCAAGGCTTCATCGGGACAGCATTCTCACATGGAGCATTTTAAGATGAAGAGGACACAGAATCAGACACTACTGCTGTTTATATAGCGCATTTCCTGTTATGAATTATAATACCACTTGGTTCATTGGTCCGTTGGGTTGGATTGGTTTCACAGCTCAAGAGAACCACCAAGTTCAGACGGCCTTCGGAGCGATTGTTTTAGTGCGGATCCAAGCGTGATTGACGTGTTCACATATGCCTAAATGAACCGAACCAAGTGAGAAAATGCACCAGGTTCCGAAACAAACACTCATGTGTGAAAGCACCTTTGGAAATTTGAAATCCCTAGTCCCTATTCAATGCAAATGCAGAGAAAAGAGCAACAAGAGAAGTCTTCAAAATTTCTCTTTTGTGTTCTTTTCACCTTATGTAGCAATGCAGAAGTAAGCTATTTTCTGTGATTGCGTGGGCACTTCCGATTCATTTGCTGCTAGAGGTAAATAATGGGAAGATAACAAAATGCTGTAATGGCTACAAACCAGTGTGTTTATGATTACGATAATAAATTAAAATGATATGATAAGTAACATTTCGCAATCTCAAACAGCTTTTGTATACAGCTAAAATAAATGGAAGCAAGACCTTGATACAATCAGTTACAATGGCCTCCTACGTTAAGAAAAACAAGGCGAATAGAAGACAGATATATGGGTTTGGATAGACATGAGGGTAAATGAGGACAGAATTTTATTTTTGGGTGAACTATCCCTTTAATAATAGAAGATGCATTGCAACACTGGGCTCCTGTATTGTGTAATAAGAAATACAAATGTAAAAAATAAAGAATAAAAGGACAAGTAGTGAACAAATGATTTGTGCAGACAGAATGAAAAGGTGATGGAAAAGAGGACAACATTTTCATTTTCACCTCTAAACACGTAAACGGCATACCTGATGATGTGCAGTGCCACAGTATGGCAGGCTTTCAGTATCATGTTATAAACGTGGCCATGAGGCAAATCGCAGATATGAATCATGTTTAGCCTTTTCACACCTGTCATTTTTTAAAAGGGAGCGTTTTATCATCACCTTGCTAGAACAAACATCTAAACAATGTTGCTTAATAAGAATGAAACAAAACATCTCACAATTTCTCATCTCAAAGCGGCATATACTGTAGGTAATCATAGCAACATATTTTTCCATTTGCCACCAAATAGTTTTAAGAGAATCGAGTTAAGGCCCCGATATACTCACAGGAAAGTTAATTCTTCATTTAGGGGTAAAATGAAGTTCGATGTGAGCAGCGATACACTGTTAGCGAACATCCGACACCGCCCACTCTGCTGAGAACGATATTTAGATAATTATGTACATAAGTGCTGCGCGCTTTCCTCTCAATAACAAAATAAACACAACAGATTTGAAAAATAATTTAATATTTTTTTAAAAATAAAGCATAAGAAAAGCATCTGATCATTTCTACGTGGATATGTTTGCAATTTGGCACTTTAGTAAAGTCACGTCACATATATTTATATAGCACTTTATACAATAGATTGCTTAAAATCAACCAGCTTTACCGTATTAAACATGAAAAACAGTATCAGTGTCTCGTTTCATCAGTAGTACAACTTCGTGTTCTACTATAAAGCAGCTCTCCAGTGTATTCATGTTTTCACACACGGACGACTGACCTCGACGGACTCGACAGAAGAAATGAACCAGAAAAGATTTCGACATGAAAGAAGGCGTAGCCTCCACGCAAACATACCTATTACACAATCGGCAATTTCCAGAAAAATTTTTTCACTCCAAATTAAGTTCGTTTTGGCCTGATTTTGTTCAAAATGACATCACATCAGTTCGTTCTTCAATTTCGCTGAAGTATATCGGGACCTTTAGGGGAATTTCCAACCGAACAAGTTCCTTTCAAGATTACATACACACATATATGCATCCCTGTTCCCTTTCGAGGGAACTCAATGCTACGCCATGGAGTTGATGCTATTGGAATGTTCTATGACGCAGCGTTGAGTTCCCTTCTCAGGGAACTGTAATATCCTTTTAATAGTTTAACTACTTTTAACTGCATTCCTAAAGTAATCAGTGACTGTATTTGAATAACCCTCTATACCCTCATTCGCTAATCTATTTTAGCTCACCTCACTAATATATCACTGAGTAGGAGTGAATGAACAAATTTGGACACTGAGTGTGCCAGAAGGGCTGCAGACGGTATCTCCTGGCACTGTACAAGAATTCATTCGGACCGCATGAAGTTCTCTAGTGACTAGCCATTAAGTGTACATCTATAGACTTGTTATTGAGGTGCATTATGGGATTGAATAAGTGCACTCGATACTGTCCACTATGGTTTTGGACACCACTAGAAACGGATGTTCCCTCAAACAGTGCACTATATAAGCCAGGTATAAGGGCAATATTGGACAGAGCAAGTGTTCTTGAACAAAACAGTTGCGTGAATGATTCAATGAATCACTCAGTGTTTTTGAATGAAACTGTACATATATGCCCGGTTTCACAGACAATGCTTAAACCTAGTCCCAGAATAAAATGAGCTGTTTTAACTGAAAGCAACTTGCACTGATATTTTTCTAAGGCACATTTATTAAAGCTACTATAATGTCCTAATTTTAAGGATTAGTTCACTTTAAACTGGGGTAATTTTCATTTTAAAGTGAACTAATCCTTTAACTAAGGCCTACTCCAGGCTTAATCTAAGCCTTGTCTGTGAAACCAGGTCATATATTACTAGATTACTTATGTATTACTAGAATAATAATATTTACTACTAAAAAAATACAGTATAAAAAAAAATCAGTTTCAAACTAAATTTAATGTAAAAACTGAATTTTCGTATATATAGGCCCATTTATTTATTTTATTTCTTTGTTTCATTTTGGTAGAGTGCAGATGAAATTACAAGAGCAGCGGTCATGCTGTGGACACAGGGAGGAATATTTCACAGCGCTATCTCTGCCTGCTTTACAATGCCCCACTCCTGCTCGTAAAAATGAACTATGGCAATGCTGAGTGGAAATACATTACCGCCATAAAGCACTCTACCACGCCCGCAGTACTCTGGGAACACACCTCTCTCACACAGAACAAGAGAGAGAGACTGTTTTGTTGCTGATTAGTTTCTAAAAAAGAGAGGGACTGTGATAAAATGGAACAAAGGCAATAGTCACTGACTATCTGGAGGCTTGTTAGGAACAGAGGGAAGGTAGTTCAGAGTTGGAGAAATCCACAACTCAAACACCTCTAGAAAACCCATAAAAATCTTTCATTACCTCTTTGGGGCCATAATAGTGTTAAAATGACTATGTTACACACAGAAAGATTCCACATACAGATCTGTGTTAGAGATGCAGACATGATTTCAAGTGTAACCCCCAATACAAACAAAACCAGTGTATTTAATTCATCAATGTATCAAATAACCCTCACATATTCACATTTCTATTAGCCAATATTTCCATTTGCTGACTGAACCTTTTTGATGACTGCATAAGACTCCTATATAAGCCCCAGCATTTCACAGCTAATTTCTTCCTCTTAGTTTGCTGATAAAGTTTGAGGCAGTTTAAATCCAGAGAGCACTGATAACAGAGGCACTTTTGCTTCAGGCACAAAAGCATTCTTAAACTAACCTAAAACATGGCAGCCTATTTTACGAAAAAGCACTGCATTCATTAAATCATCAGTGAGTCACTGACACCTCCTGTTTTGAGGTGTGACAGATATGAGGATGATGAGGCTGTCTAAATGAGTCTGATGAATGGCAGGAGGATATTAATATCTTCCGTTTTACAGATTTTCCTTAAATCTTTTGCAGGGTTTCTGTAGTGATTCTCATCTGGATGGTTTTCATGAATGTGCAGATGGAAATCTGAGAAGTACTTTTATACAGAGTAGCTCTATTTTTTCCTGGAAAGATTAAATAGGCTGTATTTGGTATTTTTGTAGTTTTATTTTAATTCCACTAGGCAAGTTTTTGTAAACTAAAAACAGACATTATGTCATTTCAAATGTAATGTTCACCATTATTTTCAAATTATAATGTCTACTTAATATTTAATATAACTTTAAGACTTACATCTATATTTAACTTACGACTGGCTAAACTAACATGTAAAATAGTTCACACTTTCCGGTTGATCAATACTAATTATCTATTAACGACACTGTGAACAACTACAGATCCCCTAAAGGGACATGGTGAAGGAAAAAATGGGAGATGGGAGAAAATTTGTTTTGCAATCCCCAGAGATACTTTGTGCTTGCTCGCAAAACCTTTGCGTTCCCCCAAGAAACTCTGCGTTCCACCTTTGGGTTCTTTAAAAGGAAACTCGTTTTGCGAGAGTAAGTAAAAGGTAAAAATAATGAAAAAACAGCAAGGAGATTGCCTGAACATTTTAATCATTTATTGATAATGTGTTCTGTGTTTTCGGCTGCAGAGATGAAGTCGGCGATGGAATGATGTATGACCAAAAATGTTGTATATTTTAAGTTGTTTCCGCTGTTATCAGAAAAAAAATGCAAGTGATCGCGCCGGCACCTCCATGTCTTGCAGTAAGTGCGCTAATACTTCAGTTTTCCACACTGCACACTCGGATTAGCGCCTGATAATAAGCATACCTTTATCTAGGTTAACGTTAGAGCGATATAAAAGTTGCTACTTACATGTTTCAAATGGTAAGCCATATTTGAGGTTGATGGATGATATGCAAACGTTTGGATTTACTGCCCGACATGTTATTACCACAAGGACCCACCACAAGACCATCTTCCTCTCACAGACTGCGTGACTTCGCCACCAGTTTTTTTTCTTTCTAAATTTTATTAAGCGATATCTCACCATTCACTGATACGCGTCCAGGTCGCACTCACTCAACATTATTATGCTTGGTCTAAAACGCAACTCCTCATGTTTTGCCGCAGGACAGCAAATGCGAGTACATTTTCTGTCATTCTTGCAGGACTATGATGTGAAGTGTGCAAAGTAACATTTTAGCAACTGTGTGAAAATGAAAAGCACATGACAGGCACAGTAGCGGTATAAACATACATAGGCTATCTATTAGTACAATACGCGTCACATGACTAAACATGCTTTGTCGTTTTCAAATACCTCCGTCTTTACATACCACACTACTACAATGCGAATAAAAAGTCTCAGTGTGGACGGAAGGCCAAAACAGAGAGAAAACAACACGATCTCATGACAATGCGTATCAATAGTATGAGTGTGCAATCTCGTGGAATGTATACCCCAAAATGAGTTTTGGCATGCATATGCTACGCAGTTTTTTGCATGCAAATGATACGCACTTTATGGCGTGTATATGACACGCTTTTGGGTAGGGTTAGGGTGGCGGTGTGGGGGGTTCGTACGTCTAATAAGCCATAAAGTGCGTATCATATGCACGCCAAAAACGGCATACCATATGCACGCCATGACTCATTTGGCGTATACATTCCACGAGATTGCACACTCGTATTATTTATACGCATTATTAATGTGGATATGGCCTAAGCCTCTTCTAGTTGACTAACAATTGGATGACTATTAGGGGGCAGCCCTAAATTAAATATATATTTTTTCCTCCCATCTCATATTTTTTTCCCATCACAATATCCCTTTAGGGGCTCCGTACAAATCAGAATATATGTACATACTTCATTGAATTCTTCAAGATATACATTTCATATTTTCTAAGGGGTCCGAATTTGGCAGCTTGGAAAGGTCCAGTTAGCTCCTGCTTATTATCCTGCCAAAAAGCATATCTCTCTACTGACGTTAAAACACTTCAATGTATTATGTAAACATTTAATTATATTATAGTAGATATTTTGTCAGTGCCCATTTTCTTTGAAATGATCTTAAAAGCATGAAATGGGCTTATGTTTATCCATGTCTGCTGCCTTTGGCGTCACAGCTTATGTACAGATGGGACAGTCATCAGTAAAAGGCTTGGGACTGTGGCGTCAGTCAATCAGCATTGGCATTACATCATTTTTTTCTGCGGCTGATCAGTCAGATTGCAATCTAAATTGCAATCGCAATTACAATAAATACCCCCTTGATTATTTCATAAATGCAACGTGAGCCACTCTGTACTTTAACCAAACAGACAGAAAAACAAGCGCTTAGACACCCATCAAGAAGCCAAACACACACATGGCAAAACCTGCAGCTTTCTTTATTTCCAGCTCGTTGATCTTAACTGCAGGGTGGGTATGTTAGGAACTCCCAGATGCTGATGAAATTTGGCCATCCCATTTGAGTGCACTGTCTGGCCAACTAATCACTCTAATTAGCTTAATTACTCAATTAGCTACTCAGGTATAACAAGTTGCAGCATCCAAGAATCCAGATAAATGAAGGTCAAAAGAGTAAAGATCTATCCGTTTCATTGGTACTAAACCACAAGCTGCTCTGTTGTGTCATAACATTTGTAAATCCACATCTATCATGGTAACACAGATCTGAATAAATCTCTCTTCCAAATAATGGGGATTAATTGTTCAAAGGGAAGCTATATTGAACTGGCAGCTATGTGGCCAGAAACTATAAAATGCAAAACAAATTATGCAGCTTTTTTTCCCTGTAATTATTTCCTGTGACACCACTGTTCAACCACACCACATTAATGGTTTTGAGAGCTTTGTAAGCAGCTTATGATATACACTTATGAAACATTTGTTTACAGAGAGATAAAGGTAGATTCAGAAGATTAGAACATCAAAGTGCATCCCTTTCTTTCTCTCTCTCTTTACTGTACAAAGCAGACAGAGTTTATACTGGCCACAAGCCATCAGCTTATTAGTCCTGACATTACACTAATGAAGAGGAAAAATTCTGCATCTATACAATCCCCAGACTTCTTTTTTTCTGCCTCCCCTCTCTCTCTCGCTCTCTCTCTCTCAAGCCGACCAGAATCTGACCAATTACATGAATCTATTACAGCAAAATGAAAACATCCAAATGTGCTTGTGTCTGGTCTTGCTTTTCCAACTTTCAAATGAAATTAGACACAAATTACATTTCAGAAACATTGCTTCTGGAAACCAAAAGACACCGGCAGATTGCTTCTGCTTTCCCACAGAAAACTATTCAACTGTAATGATCACAATTGAATTAAACATGCGTCTGTTATTATAAACTTTTTTATTAACTTAAAAACAGGATTTTAACTATTTACAAACCGATAGCCTATTTCAGGTGCATATTGAATGGCACACAAAGCAGCTGCGGAGAATCCAAAGGCCTTTGAACTGACAAAAATAACTGGGAAAAACAAGCAACTTTAATCGCCTCTGCGCAACGTGAAGCATTTGCTCGCATATGGTTCGATTTACAAAAGCAGCAGCAAAATCCTGCAAGACAAATTGATATTAATGCTAATGTCAATAATGATGAGAGACGAGCGCTCTGCCATGTGAAGTTGGAGTATGCCCCCGTGAATTCTGGGTAATTTGTCGTTCGGTCCCAGCTCAGTAATGTGCACGGGGAAAAAGGAGATCTGACAGGATTTGCTTTGTGGATGAAAAGAGGCTCTCTATTTTTCTCTCTGTCTTTCCCCCGTTCTTGTGTTTTTTTTTTTATATTGAGAGATCAAGTCGATGCGTTGGTGCAGCCTGCGGCACACTGGGCTAATGATGAAAGAGAAAGCATTGCTGCTTCTATCATGAGCTGGATGTGTGCAAACGTGTGAATATATAAGCGTGTGTGCAAGCTACTAACACTTTCTTCGCTCGCTCGCGCACACGTGCAGTGTTAATCTGAGCATTGATGCTATAGTGAGAGGATAAGTGAGGACTCAGATTCTGCTGTGCCGTGGCAGAACTCTTCATACTCGTGCAGCTTTTGAGTGACATAAACACGGCTCAGTGTTGATCAATGTGCAGACATCAGCACACCCCAGAGATGGATCATCGACAGCCGCTGAAAACGCTCCCAAGACGAGGCTGAAAGCTCTCCGCCATCACACCGATAACACTAGATATAGTGAACTTCAGCTATCTCCCTCACACAGCATATGCATAAAACACAAGATATCCGGCAATCTCTTTCTTGCCCCAGTGGGCACACACACACACGGCTCCAGGGTAAGCGAGGACGAGGAGAACAAGAGCAGATTTCCAACAGCAGAGGTTATTATTTGGTTATCGTATGCTTGTATTTCAAGAATGTGTTTTCAGGGATAGTTCACCCATAAATGAAAACCCGTATGACTTTTTTTGTTTTGTTTTTAAGAATGTTGGTAACCAAATAGTTTTAATCACGATTGATTTCCATTGTATTAACAACACTGATACATTTGTCAAAATATATTATTTTATGTTCCACAGTAGAAACGGAAATGGCACAAGGGTGAGTATATTATGAAACATTTAATTTTGTGTTAAATATACACAGCCTAACCAAAAGAAAAGTCGCTGATCTTTGGGATGTGCTGGAGTAGACTTTACAGAGTGCTTGACTCTTGCATTGTCAATAAAAGATCTTTACCAAACCTCTTGATGGAAATAACATCACATTTATTTCCTTCAAGCGGTGCATTCATTTTTGTTCAAGATCTTGTGTTGACAATGCAAGAGTCAATGTCAATGCAATATCATACAGGTATACTTTCCTTTATAATTATTACATTGTTTAATTACGGTTATTACATGCTAGTTTCCATGACAGAGTTCAAGATTAATCTTTTCATCTCACTACTGGAGCTGCCATTTGCTACATTTCAAACGATTATTCAACAACAAGCACAAACTATGCAAAAGCGGCAGCCCTTCCGACTCACTCAGTGTCCGAATTCACACACTCATTTTCATTCACTCCTTCAAGTGAACTATATTAGTGGAGTAATGTTGGGAATAGTGAATGATGGTATAGGGGGCGATTTCGAACACAAACCTAAATGCAGGGGAAAAGTCATGTTTTGTGGTCTCAAGTCATGTGACTGAATAATTTACTCATAAAAGACCCCAGTGTATAATTTCCTTTTTTTATAATTTAGACGATTTCTCTGTAAGTGATGATTTTGCTTTCTTGAACAAATACAACATAATGGTGCCTTAACCTTGCATAGTAACAGATCTAATAATAAAAACATATTATATTAATCATCTAACTACCCATTTGTCCATATAGACTAAGCTCAGATTTAGAAAAGAGAAACTGACTTAAGACAGAAACAAACTAATAAGAATGCAGGCTTGCACATATAATTCATTAGTATGTTTTGTATCATAGCAAAGCATTAATAATGATATTGTGCAATACTGTGTGCAGTTTGTATTAGTCATTTTAACTGACATGGGGAGGAAGATCACAGCTTATCACGGCTCAGTACTGTGTACTGAGATGGTGGCTTATATAAGGTCAGGTCTGGTCTTCAAAGATCAAAGCTCAGATCACATTGCTCAAAAGAAAGACAGAGGGGGGAGGTTCAGAGAAACGTGTACAAGAAAGTGAAGAAAGTTCTTACCAAGATACAAGAGAATTGACTTTATAATCCCCACTGTCATGTGTGGAAGGCAAGACACACATTCTCACCCACATAGACGCACACATAAACAAGCCTTCCCATGTTCACACGTAAATACAGTTACAGGATAAATAAGCAAAGGCAATGAGTAGTTTAAAGAGTATTCTTTATGAAGCAATTCTTAGCACTGACCCATTCAAACCCCTTCCCAGGACACGATGTCAAAACCAAACAAACTCTGATTGGTGGATGAATTCTGTCTGGACTGTACAGTACAAAGGCAATAAACATCCTCACCTGATGCCTGTCACACACATACACACTCACATTGCCTTTAGTTACAGTGCAGTTTACACAATACCACATCAATCATTTAAAATAAAATAGTGATAAAGTAAAAAAAAAAAAATTAAAAAAAACCCATAATATAAAAAAAAAAAAAAAACTTGACAGAATATTTTCTAGCTGTTAAGACAAGTAAAACACGCAATTATTTCTTTTCCTCCTGCATTTTGAATGGAAAATGGGATTATATGATTGTGATGTGACATGGGGGACCCTGTTTAAATATGGGTTTCACAACATGTAAAATGTAAGTACTCGTCAATTGCATGACAAAGCAAAACTAGAGGGAATTTCCAGCCTTGATTCTGAGACATTATTGTTGGTGTTCAGATGCAGCTTGTGGAATAAGGGTAGGCTAAGAAAAACATGTAGCGGTCTATCACAGGGGCTGACCTGCTTTCACACAAACACACATGCATACACACACTGATCTCTGCTCAGCTGTGATCAAGAGGGAAGAGCTGCGCTTTTATCCGTTGAGCTGACTGTCAAGTTATGCCTCACATCATGGTGCCAACAGCTACCTGGAGCAACTCTGAGTCTCAGGCTCCTGAGGGAGAGAGAGAGCCAGAGAAAGTTCCAGAACACCTGCAGGATTTGTGCTATCCAAGTGAGTGTGAGTATGTATGTCTGTCCTGAGTGAGTGAATTATGCATTATAGCAGCCCATTGAGTGTGAGGAAACAGAAAAAATATGAAAAAATATGATTCAAAAAGAGGAAAAAGGAGACAGATAGAGACTTTGTATTGGTGTATATATAAATACTGTATGTGCGCTCTCTCTCTCTCTCTCACACACACACAAACACACAATCAGCACATAAATAATAAAACTCCTACAAAGCTGTATGCAGTGCATACCTGCACATAATCTGTCTCTTTCTCTTCTTTCTCATTCACTCACTAAGTACAGAACCTAAATATATTGTAACACTCACTTGGCAAGTCCAGATGAAATCTGAGGACCGGTCAAATGTTTTAAAATCTGCAGACAGGATTTATATGCAGATATAAAACAATAATAGTATAATGCACTACCGTTCAAAAGTTTGGGTCTGTAAAAGTTTAATTTTTTTTCTTTCAGTAATGCCAGCAAATGGCACATTTTCAGCATCATTATCAATGTGTACCATCATTTTAATGTGCTGATGTGGTGCTCAAGAAACTTTTCTTACTATCAATGTTGAAAACAGCTTAATACCTCTATGAAAACTGAGATGCATATTTTTCATTATTTGATGCACAGAAATGTCAAAAGAACATCCAAGAAAATTATTAAAATCTGACTCCAAACTTATGAACGGAATGAAAAAGAGGCATTGGATGTGTATAACTTTTTGAATGTTGGGTGTTCAAACTCTGAACATGAATCTGCTGAGATTTTTTGGGCACAGATTCTCAGCTCAATGAAATAAATGACAGCGAATCTATCAATACTGATTGCAAATGAGATGCACACACATAAGATCACACAATGCATCAATGTAGAAAAAGGACACTAGGCTTTTCATTCTGTTCTGATGATTAAACATACAAACAAGAAGCCATACTGAATCTAAAGTAGCAGCTGACCAGCCCTTAACGCAATATGTGACTAATTTCCCAGCCAAATATTGACCACCACTGACAATTCTAACAACAATATCCAACAATGGACGAGGCGAAGGGTGAAGCCTTTGGTGGGTGTTTGTTTGGCAATGAGATGACATATCTATTGCCTACGGTACCTCCTAATTAACACAAGTCAGTACGGCAACATTAAGTTACAGTTACACATATTACCCATCATGCATCTAGTCAGCACAGTGAGTTGTGTACAGTACAGCCCAGACTCTCACTACAGTGTCATGGTCATCAGGTACAACTCTTCAGTCATTTATCAATTACATCATTTAATTGATCATTATCTTAAATAATCAATTGATCGGAGCAGGAACACAGTAGCTACTGGTCTCTGTTTTTTTTTCTTGTTTTGTTTTTTGCTAACTGAGAGAACATACAGAGGGATAAACAGAGAGATTAAAAATGTCTAAAAAAGGAAAATGCCAGAGGTACATTGTTTAAGTTGCCTAATCAATGGTGCTGTGGAAAAAAGATACTAAGAAAACTACAGAATAAGAAGAAATCAGTAGTTATTGTTAGACGGATGGACTGATGGGCGGCTGAATGGATGGATGGAATACTAACTGGCTAGATGGACAGTTGGAATGGCAGAATATCAAAAGGACAGACGCATGGGCATGGGCAAAGGGCAAAAACACAAATGATATGAAAGCTATTTAGGTAGTATTAGAGTAATTGTGAAGATCTGCTATAAATAAGAATAGATGAAAAGATGGACAGAAGGATGGATGAAAGGATATTAGACTTGTTTTTTTTCTTCTTCACAGGCACTAATGTTTTCACAGTCATATAGGAGGAATCAAAATCCAAAAATGTCTCCAGAGTCTAGAATTGCTATACAAAGCTAAAACATTTAAAACTATTTCTACCACTTCCTCCAAGTATATCAAACTTAACTCATTATATATATACCTGTCTGTATATATATATATGTATATATTTATTTGTACATATATATTTTGTATAGATAAATTATATGATGGCGATGAAAACTGAATACAATGGGCAATAAAATATCTATGTCAATTCACAGTATAACATGATACATTCTCAAAAACATAGTATATAGAGATAATATTTCTTTTTGTTCTCAAGAAAAAGCTACATGGGAATTATAAGTCTGTTCTGTACATGCAGTCACAGAATTCTGTGTTAGCGCCTTCTGACTCAGTAAGGGTCAATGACAGATCAAGTGTACTCGTGGCACACTATATTAATTCAATCATTCTACATCCATCTTCCTGCCCCCCGCCGCGCTTCCATGCCGGGTGCGGTGGACTTTCCGCTGACGCACCCGTATTCCCGGCACTGGAAGAAACGCTGACCGAGGGGATTAAGCGGCTGTGTGTGATTCAGTTTACACAACACGCAATTCAATACCTGAGCTTGTTATTTCTTGACTCATGCGATGACAGGTAAGTCTTTAAAATGTGTAAAAGCCCTAAATTTTATTGTAGTTGATGACGAAACTTCCCCAAGGGTCTTGTTAAAATTAACAAGATATGAAAGGGAGACAAACATCACTTATATCAAATAAAGGGCAATCAAATCTGTTGATCTGTGACGACATGTACAAGCCCTCTATGCCCCCCAGAATGAAAGTGTAATTGTCACTTCTTGGGATGAGTAACTGCATCCAAAATGCTACAAAATCTACCGCATGTCTACTTTTTGCTAAATCATTTCAAAGCTACATTCAACTACAACATGGGCAAATAAGCGGTGCCTGACGTCAAATAGGTATTCAGAAACTGAATCTCTGTATGATTGACATCAATACTCTTGCCAAAATAAATGGTGTAGGATGCTTTTGGTTAAAAATCGATAAGTAATGTTTGTCCTTGACTCTTCATTATCATATGTTAACATTTGCACTGACAAGAGCCAGCAGCTTGTGCTTTATTATATGCAACTCTGCACTGGAAGTAGGCTTGACTTGATAATGCACAATCAGTGACAACGACAGCCTCAGCTCTTTAAAACATTGCCCTTAACCATCCCAGAAACACAGCAAGCTGCCTGTTCGAGATCTAATGCATGATGATTAAGGAACAAAACAACAAGCACGATCCACTCATGGTCCACCATTTATAATTGTTAACGTACAGTTTTTAATATTATGTAGCCATCTAGTGCCAATCATAAATATTGCAACCCATCATCATTTGATGAAAGACAAGTATTGCTTGTATGCAAAGAAAGGACCATCACATTGGGCAGTGCCGTGGATCTAGTTGTGACAATTTGAAAAGTCTGTTATCAAAAGAAATAAATAACCCATTAAAAATTGTCTTCACATCTATAGTCCCACTATTTAACATCAGACACAGCTGGTTTACCCTTTTGTTAAAATACAACCACAGTGAGAGCAATAAATAGCATAAAAGAAAAGGAAACCTGAAGGGGGAAAAAATATACAGGAAAAATTGCTACATTTTTGTTTTGTTTGTGTTCTTATTGTTTTTCTTTTGAAGTCTGTCTCTTTAGAAGATAAAGTCAAACCTATTTGATGTCAAAGTGACACCATGGCATTGGAGTTCTGATAGGACAACAAAAGTTCTGATGAGTGAAATGGCTCCATGTAGATTCTGATTAGCTTGGAATCAGAAATACAGAAAGAGTGACAGTTTACTCTTGTTTAGTTTGAGGTCAAATTTCAATTAATATTTTTCCAGCATGGCCTTAAAAGAGGAAGTCAAACAGGTACTGATGCAATAACATCACTGTTGCAAGTGTCAAAAACAGAAAGAAAAAAAAAAGAAAAGAAAAAAGGGTATTTCTGTATCTATGTGCATCAGGTTGCCATGGAGACCATTTTTCAGTCAGTGGGTTGATGCTGATCATCTGAGCCTTTCCAAGACTGCATTCAAATTGAATATAGATTAATTCTGAGTCATCTGTAAATAAACTGAATAGCCAGTTTGAGCCACAGCAGTATTTGATGTCTGTCGTCACATGTTGTATGTGGACGATGCAAAAATGTCTTTTCCTTGTTTGAGGGAGTGTATATGTGTAAACATGACATCATTACTCACAGAAAAATCCCAGACATTTGCTATCCACTGTTCTCATTGGAGGAGAGGAGCACAGAGGACATCATAATACTCAGCTCAGACCGAAGATGTAGCACGGCTGGAGAATCCATTGTGACCGCGGCAGAATTTGTTGAGCCATTCCCTGCTTTGACTGCCCTTTCTTTGCTGCTCTGGTCACTGTCGTGGACGTTTTCCTCGTCTTGGTGCGGCGCATGTATGTGCATCACACTCCAGCTGCGCTTCACAGTAGAGCTCACACACACGCGCAGCAGCGAAGCCCCGTGTCATACTTCACTCTCTAGGCTGGAGAAATGGGCAGAACCACGGCGTGAGCATAAGCTCTTGGCTTTGAGTGGCAGGTGTGGGGAGTAAAATCGCCTTGGCTGGGGCACAGACCGAAGTCTCTGGTACTGAAGCTTAGCACTGGCGGTGGCTGCTTGGGAGGAGCCGGAAGTAGCCCCTGGGGAAAGCACAGGTGGAGGGGACATGGATGCAGAGGATGGAGGTGGAGGAATGGGCATGGGTAGGGAGTTGGGAGCAGAAGGTACAGGTAATGAGGGCAGAAGTGGCTGAGGTGAGGAGGGTGATGGCTGGGATATGTGTTCTGAGAGTTGGGCTTGCTGGGAGCTTAGGTTGGACTGGCTTCCGGATTTGGATTTGTCAGGTTTAGGGGGTGCTTTGGGCCGAGAGCTTCCACTGAAGCTGTGGCAGTGAGGAAGCAGATCCTCCTGACTGTGGGACTGAGCACTGCTGTGTTTGTGGTGTATGTGGGGCCTACCGTGCCCATACTGTGTACATGTACATGATGCTGCATCTTGCATTCTATCTCGAGACCTCTGACCTTTGCTCTTTGGCCCACTGCGGCTACGCTTCTCACCCTTCATTTGCAGTTTGTCCACTGACCAATAGCGTCGAGGTGGTGGCAGGGAAGTGGGAGGGGGTGGCCACTGTGAACCCAGCCCTCCACTGCCTCCTCCAGAACCCCATCCAATCCCTGGACCTGAACCCCAGAAATCACCTGCCACACCCCACCCTTCAGCCCGACCCAAAATGGAGTCATCTCTACTGTTGACACTTCCACCTTTCTCTCGAGCAGGGTATGTTCCAAAAAACCAACCCCCACCCCCAATTCCACTGGCTCCACCCACACCAGTTCCTTCCCAGTACCTCTCAAATCGGCCAAACTCTCCTGAGGACCCCTCATCTGAAAAGCTTTCCTCTGCTCTTATTCTGTCCCGCTCTGACTCCGACACTGCTCCTCTCCCTGCACGCCGCACTCTCTCCTCTATTCTCTCTCTCTCTCGTTCTCTCTCTTCTTCTTCCCCTTCCTCCTCCTCATCCTCAGAGTCCCACTCATGGAGGGACAGGCCTTCTCTTGTGTTAACTCGCCCCCTTTCATATTGGAGAAGCAGTGGCCTGCGCTCTCCTACTCTCCCTTCTGCCTCTCTCTCTACCCCACTACTCCTCCGTCTCTTGGACGAGGAGAGGAGGGTATGTAAAGAGGAGGGAGGGGAGGGTCCGGAGGCCTCTGTGCCACCTGCTTCTCCTCCACTGACCCAAAATTTGACTGAAGAGGGGAGTTTGTTGAGGTTGGGATAGCGTTTACTGGATGGTCGATGTCGTGATTGGGAGCTTTTGGGTCTTCTTTCCCTTCCTCTACCTCCCCCACTCTCGTCCTCTCTTTCATCCCCCTCATCCTCACCTTCATCTCTCCTAACTCGTTCTCTCTCTCCCTCCCAAGCTGAAAGACTGCCTTTGTCCACAAATGCACTGCGGTATTGAGTGGAAAATGACGAGTACTCTCCTTCTCTATCACCATCCCCCTCTCCATCTCTCTCTGCTTCAGCATCACCCTCCTCTGGCTCTGACCGCTTGCCGGAAGAAACCTTCTTCTTCTTTTTTGTTTTCATTGCCTTCTTTTTCTTCTTTTTTACCTTGCACGCTTCCTCTCTCTTTCTCTTTCCCTTTCACGCTCCTCCCTTTTCTTACGCCTTTTATTTTTCTTCCTCTTTTTCTTTTTCTCTTTTTCTCTCTCTTTCCTATGTTTCTTCTCTCTTTTTCTTACTGTATCTCCCTGGGCTCCACCACTCCTCTCCCTGTCCCTCTCTCTCTCTGCCCACCCTGCCCACCATTCCTGAAGCTGTGCAAGCTGACTGCCACCCCTCTCTCTTTCTCTGTCCTTCTTATGCTCCCGGTCTCCAAAGGTGCCCCATGGTTTACGTGGGGGTACAGGAGGAGGAGGTCCATGAGTGAGAGATCTAGGGGAAAGGATGGACCTTTCTCTGTCCCTGGTTCTGTTGTGGCCCTGCAGAAGACTAGATTCTTCAGTCAGCTCATCCAAATCCTCCTCATCCTCTTCCTCAGCCTCTCTGTCTCGGGTGCTGCGAGATGACGCTGTGGAAGTGGATGAAGGAGAGGTAGAACGTGAGGATGTAGCTGAAGATGTGGTTGATGAGCTAGTGGTGGATGAGGAAGATGATGTGGAGGTGTAGGGGAGTGAGGGAGAGGGAGATGGAGGAGTGTAGGATGGGGAAAGTGTGACTGGCACAGGGATGGGGAGAGGAGGAGAGGGTCTCGGTCTTCGACTCGCTTCCCTCCCTCCACCTCTCCGGCCCAGTGGCAGGATGTTTTCGTACAGTGGGCCACCAGGTTCTTTGGGCTTTTTTGGTCGCCGTTTCCTCCAGAAGGATGAAGGGAGAGGGGGAGAGGGGTGCTGCAGCGGGGGGTTAGGTGTCAGTGGGGCTGGGGCCTGGCTTTTAGGAGGAAGCCTGGGAGTTCCCAGAGATTTAACCCCTCTACCCTGACCCCCTCCACCAGTACCCACTCCCACCTTCTTCCCCATGCCATGGTCCATGCCCTTCTCCTGGTAGAAAGCCACACTAGTTGGTGGGGGTTGTTGGTGGGCTCTGGGGATGGTTTTTGGAGTTTGAGAGCCTGTCTGTTGGTCCACACATGGCCCAAGTCCCTCTGGATCAATAGGTCCATAGTAGCGCTTATATCCATCTAGACCACTACCCGTACCTCCACCACTTGCCCAGGTAGGTGCCCCCTTTTGGGGTAAGGGCCCTGTTTCTGCTAGGGCTCCTCTCACACCCATGGAGGTGGCGGCACTAGCGGTTTTGGGTAGTCTCCAGCGGTCCACAACCGCCAGTCGGCGATCTGGCCGGGGTAAGAAAGTAGTACATGGTAGCGGAGCTCCTATTAGTTGAGTATTTGCAGGACCCAAGGCTGCTCCAGAATGAACAATTGTGGGAGGGGAACCAGGAAGAGGTGTTTTGTAAGACTGAGGAGGTTGAGGCTGTTGTGGTTGCTGCTGCACCATGGCAATGGCTGGATTGGATACAACTGAAGTGACCACATGCGAGGAAGAAGAAACAGGAATCATGGCAGTGTGATGGTGGCCAGGAACTGTGACTTTAGCCCCACCTTGTGCGGTTTCATCTTCAAAACTGCAGCAGCTATACATTCCCTAAGAGTACAAAAATATATAAGTCATATTCTGATAATAAAGGCAAATCAGTTTTCATTGCATCACTCTCACCATCTGTAATACCACATGCATGTACATGTCACCATCATTTTCTTTTTACTCAAAACTTACTTCCATAAGTCTTTCATCCAGTGACTAATAATCACTCACACTTTCACTTCACACTCTCTCTCACCCTGCTGAAGGCGAGTAGGAAGTCCAGTTTGCCGGACTGGCCCATTTTGCTCATGCAGTGCCGCAGCCTCCAGTAAACCAGGTGTTCCCAGGCAAAGACCAGCAGACTTAGGCCCATGGCCACCAGTAGCATGTAGAACACACCGGCCATGTTGTCTATGTCTAGTTTGGAGCTCATCACTTCAATTTTATCATTATGACAGATCCCTGAGAGCCAGAGACGCTCTAGCATCTCAATCTCATCTGAATGAAGAGGGAAGAGAAATACAAGGCATTAACATTATTCACTTTCTCGTTTAATAAGGGATACAACTTCTTGGCACAGATGCATCAATACAACATGTATGAATGCAATATGGCATTGAGTTGCCTTTCCCGCATGCTTGCTGTAGCAGGAAGCAGATGCTTATACTAAATGTATGTAAATCTATTGGGAACCCCAGGTGTCAGGTTCTATTTTGAGATCATTACAAAACATTACAGGTCAGAGGTCAAGTGAACAGGTGCCTGTGGGTAAAGGGAACATTACTGTGAAGGTCTGTTTAGAAGCTGATTAAAGGGAGGCGGTTTTTTGTTAATCTGAGAGTGAAAGGAAGATGAAGAGAGCAAGAGGCCTGTAGGCTAGCAAAGGCTAGGTCCTGCATAATGATCTACCCATGTCCTCTTTTCCTCAGAGGTTAAATGAGAAGATAAAAAAGG
The DNA here is from genome assembly GCA_023029165.1 of Gobiocypris rarus. Classification (NCBI taxonomy): domain Eukaryota; kingdom Metazoa; phylum Chordata; class Actinopteri; order Cypriniformes; family Gobionidae; genus Gobiocypris; species Gobiocypris rarus. Next base: position 18,822,666 of record CM040926.1, on the reverse strand, counting down.
AAGGAGAGCTAAGTTCTTTGTCTTTTCAATGCTGCATTGTATCATGGGAAATGAGAGGATGTGAAGAAATAAGTAAAAGGCATGTGGAAAAGAAGAAGAGAGTGATTTTGTCATTATGACAAATAGCAAAAGCACCTTTTCTATTTAGAGAGGAGGAAGATGACATAAAAAGAGGGATGAAGACAGATGGCAACAGGGGGTAAACAGTAAATGTGCATTGTTTATGTTTGTCTGTGTGTGTATGAGGTTGAGAAAGATGGAATAGAAAAGGGTAAATAAAAATAAAGAAGGAGCAACAGAGTGATAGGCAGGGGGCAGAAAAACAAGAGGACAGAGATGGAGACAGAACGGTGGAAGGGTGAGATCATAATCATTTAATTGTGCTGGAAGATGGTCAGGCCTGCTGCAAACTCAAGAGAAAATCAGAATCTCACCTTTTATCTACAAAAAGGTGAGCTTGTGAATTACTGCAATCCTTACTAGACCGAGGCATGTACCGCAGCATTGACTGCTTTGATGAGAACTGACCAACTGCACCACGTTATCTCAGTACGGGCCATCTCAAAATAGTGCTGTGTAACATAATAAAAGTACATAATCACCCATCACACTGTAAATTAAAGTTGCGTTGTTCTCAGAGTTTGAATTATGGTGTCTGTCTCTTATGCTATCAAAACAAACTATCTAGCAAGCGTAACTTGCGGGCATTAATCACAATGTAGATGAGGTGCCACAGACACATCACATAAAACATTTCACAAAAGAAAGTGCAGTCAAGCAGGACGAAGAAGCGCAAGCTGAATCCCACACGGGACTAGAACAGATAACAGCAGGAGCCCGGCTTGGATCAGAGCAATGCCTCACTCTGTTGACACTGTCCATTCACCTCCTTTTGACTCCTGCCAGAGGCTCTGGCAAACCATTTCACTGGCCACAGCCAAACTTAGCAGGTGTGTCATACTGAGAACACACACACATACACAGCTATATTATAAACACACAAACACCATTCACACACTTGCACGCTAAGTTACAAATACACACCCACACATAATAAACAGACGTAGACATACTTTCACACCTTTGCTCTTGCCATTACAGCTTCTGTTTGGCAATGGAACTCAGTGTTGGCACGATTAAGTGGGCACATTTTAACAGATAATGCTTTAGCAAGGTCTTTAAGCTCAGGCAGACAGCCAGTCTGTGCCATTTGTGTGACCTCCAACACGGTTCCCTGTTCAGCCCCCTCTGATCCCAACCTGACCCAAACCACTATCATGCTAAAGCAAACATTGCTCTTGGATCAACCTTAAAGGTCAACACTTTTATAAACAGATCGGAACTGCAGAGGCATCTCTGACCACTGTAATAAGTCCTTGGAATTGTTAGTAGGTGAAAGGACTCCTATTCTAGACGACCACTGCACATAAAGCTGCTGGCCCTGAGATAAAATAACATCGTGCTTTTAGCAGGTAAGAAGTGCTTTTGCGTGGTACTGACCAATAAGGTTACCTGCGGCGTTTAAAAGACATGAAAAGGCTGCAGATGGACAAGTGGTTTCCTGTGGCTTTTAAAGGCTCTAAAGAAACATAAAAGTACAAATTATAGTCGTTGGTTGTGCAACAAAAATTATTCAATACCCCCATAGTAACTTCCCACATGTTAAGCTAATTTCTTTCTTCAGTTAAGAATAATATATTACTTTGTGTTGATATGCCTTCAACAAATATGCTTATGCAGAAAATGCTACCTTTCTAACTTGAGAAAAAGCTAAAACTAAACAGCACTGACGTTGTCTTACATGATTCTCCAATGAGGCATTTTGAAAAAGAAGAGTGATTACATATATAGAGCTGCCCTATTTGAGATTTAAACATTTGATAATAGAGAGTCATTATCCCCAGAAAACCGCACTTTAAAAGGTAAAACAAGGACAGAATTCAGAAAATAACATCAGATAAAACACCCATGCCTCAACCACCAACCAGATGAATAAAAAAAGTCACTGTTCATTTCACTTGTTAAGCTTCTCAGCTGTTAAATTGTGGTGTTAGCTAATGGAACCTGGCACCAGTGTGACGATCGCACTGTGGGAACCTGGCGTACTCACACATTCTTTCAGTCTCTCTCTCTCTGACACACCAAAAGCCAAAGAGGATTTAAACAGCAATCAAACAAACCATCCAGTTGAAACAAAACACTGTGTGAGATAGCTAGAGCATTTATGTGTTTGTGTATGTGTGTGTTGGGAGAAGGCAGGGAGGATGGTGTATAAATGACAATTAAAGAATTAGTACTTGGACAAGCACATTTGAATCAGATGTGTTCCACTCTGACATTGCAAATCCATAACAGCTAATCCTCTAAGGAGTGTGAGAATGGACAGCCACTCAATACACACATCTCTCACAATAGCTTGGTTCCAAAACCTAGTGAGCTGACTAGCTACCTGCTGCCAACACAGGCAACTGCCTGTAGTATTCCTAACCATCATGGGACTGTCTAAGTGACTAGTTTGGAATTTGGAATGCTTTGTGGCGTGCACACCATATGAACGGCACAGGAGAAACAACTCACAACTGTTTGCTGTTAACATGTTGTTAAGCTAACAACGTGATGCTCTCATACACATATAAATACATACAGTGGGGCAAAAAAGTATTTAGTCAGCCATCAATTGTGCAAGTTCTTCCATTTGGAAGAAAGATGAGAAAGGCCTGTAATTTTTATCATAGGTACACTTCAACTATAAGAGATTTATTTGCAAATTATGGTGGAAAATAAGTATTTGGTCACCTACCAAAAAGCAAGATTTCTGGCTCTTACAAACCTGTAACTTCTTCTTTTAGAGGCTCCTCTGTCCTCCACTCGTTACCTGTTTTAATGGCATCTGTTTGACATTGTTATCAGTATAAAAGACACCTGTCCACAACCTCAAACAGTCAGACTCCAAACTCCACTATGGCCAAGACCAAAGAGCTGTCAAAGGACACCAGAAACAAAATTTTAGACCTGCACCAGGCTGAGAAGACTGAATCTGCAATAGGTAAGCAGCTTGGTGTGAAGAAATCAACTGTGGGAGCAATTATTAGAAAATGGAAGACATACAAGACCACTGATAATCTCCCTCGATCTGGGGCTCCATGCAAGATCTCACCCGTGAGGTCAAAATGATAACAAGAACAGTAAGCAAAAATTCCAGAACCACACGGGGGACCTAGTGAATGACCTGCAGAGAGCTGAGACCAAAGTAACAAAGGCTACCATCAGTAATACACTACACCGCCAGGGACTCAAATCCTGAAGTGCCAGACGTGCCCCCCTGCTTAAGCCAGTACATGTCCGGGCCCGTCTGAAGTTTGCTATAGAGCAGTGGTCGCCAACCCGTCGATCGCGATCACTGTCCCGGTAGCTCGATAAACAACATGTAACAAGTAGAATTAGGTACTGCTCCTTTAAGGCAGAACGCACACACTTTCACTCGCCGATGAGTGGGCAGTCCATGGATGCATGAGCTGTATGAACATCGCATGTATGTGTGTAATATTTCTGTTGCTCTATGCACTGTTTATTTTCTGTTGAGTAACGGCATTTGTAGTGGAGTGTTTTGCAAACTGCCCCATGTGTGTGTGGGATCGACGACGCTGATAATCCCCTGTGAAATATCAGATATGTGAGTTTTGCTTACACTTGGCTACAACCATTCAGGCCAGCTATCCGGCCTTTATGTGTAAATCGTTACAAACACTTTATCAAGGCTCGCAATCGCTCCATATACTCCCGAAATGTATTCTTTGCAACCTCAAAATTTGCACAGCACAAATTGACCGATGTTATATAGTTATGACAGCGCTACAGCAGCATGCAAGCATCTGAGTATCTCTTCAGAAAACTGACGCAAATGAAAATAAATGTTGCAGATGCTCAATACACAATCATCATCGTTAAAGTCAGTGCTTATGCCACTCTCTCCTATTGCAGTCCTTGATTTTGAAATGAGCAGTTGATCAATAAAATGCAGCTCATATTTGTTGATTTCGGTTATGTGAACTTAAAAATGTGTAGCTTGGGAATTGAAGATCGGATTTATATCCATTTTGCCGAGACACGTGACTAAGTGTAAATTAAATCGTGATAATGATAAATCAGATGGATATCTTATCTGTAAAAACACATGAAGTGGACCATGCAGGTATAAATAGGCCCAGAAAGATAACTGTTGGGATGCTTGAAATATAGGAAGAAAAATATAAATATTGAATCGGGGAGGGGGGTTACATGGAATGTATCTCTGAACGAAACTGACTATCTTCAAAATAGTTTTGCTGGCATTTTTACAGCGGTACCCAAAGAAACACCTTTTTTTCATAAGCACCACCTACTGTTAGAGAGTGAATTAGCATTTTTATTTAGTCCATCTGTTTTTGTTTTGTGCAGGTGTATATTACGTAAAATTTCACAAAGCTAAAGTCAGACCCTTCTGTATTTGGTCTAAGTCTTGAAATTATGCAATATAATTTAAATCAAAAACAACTGCTCATGCTACATATGTCTATCTTTGTTTGGATCGTGATTAAATTCAGTGGTTGCCTCGCATTTCAAATAGCTAATTTTTTTAAAGGCAAGTTTGGCCAGTTATAGAGCAAATAAACAACAATAATTTGCTTAAACAAAGAAAAGAAGAAAAAAAAAGATTGACAGATGGTGTCGAAAAAACTCTGAATCAGCCATGAGAAATCTATAGGTAGATCTTGCCTTTCATCAAGGATGAGGTCAGAGATCTTTGGCTTGAAAAGGTTGGTGACCACTGCTATAGAGCATTTGGATGATCCAGAAGAGGATTGGGAGAATGTCATATGGTCAGATGAAACCAAAATATAACTTTTTGGTAAAAAATCAACTTGCCATGTTTGGAGGAGAAAGAATGCTGAGTTGCATCCAAAGAACACCATACCTACTGTGAAGCATGGGGGTGGAAACATCATGCTTTGGGGCTGTTTTTCTGCAAAGGGACCAGGACGACTGATCCGTGTAAAGGAAAGAAAAATGGGGCCATGTATCATGAGATTTTGAGTAAAAACCTCCTTCCATCAGCAAGGTAATTGAAGATGAAATGTGGCTGGGTCAGCATGACAATGATTCCAAACACCCAATGAAGGAGTGGCTTTGTAAGAAGCATTTCAAGGTCCTGGAGTGGCCTAGCCAGTCTCCAGATCTCAACCCCATAGAAAATCTTTGGAGGGAGTAGAAAATATGTGTTGCCCAGCGACAGCCCCAAAACATCACTGCTCTAGAGGAGATCTGCATGGAGGAATGGACCAAACTACCAGCAACAGTGTGTGTAAATCTTGTGGAGACTTACAGAAAACGTTTGACCTCTGTCATTGCCAACAAAGGGTATATAACAAAGTATTGATATGAACTTTTGTTATTGACCAAATACTTATTTTCCACCATAATTTGCAAATAAATTCTTTAAAAATCAGACAATGTGATTTTCTGGATTTTTTTTCTCATTCTGTCTCTCATAGTTGAAGTGTACCTATGTCTAACCTAAAATTACAAGCCTCTCTCATCTTTCTAAGTGGGAGAACTTGCACAATTGGTGGCTGGCTAAATACTTTTTTGCCCCACTGTAGCACACAAATGAGTAAGGTGATCAATTTGACACTTTTAGGTATCTTAAAAGGCAGCATAATGAAGCTGCCTACTCTTTGGAAAATCTTTCACATTGCGATTACATATATGGAAGTGTGGTCACAAAAAACTTTTGTTGTCTAGTGTCAATAAAAAAAAGTTTGTTGTCTATTGTCAATATTTAAAGCCAAGGCTTTCTGTTGGTCAATATGGCAAATCCAGGTGATCATCTTAAACCTGTTGCAAAATCGGCATGGGCAGATCTTACTCTCTCACACAATTCCAGATTGCATAGATTCCTATTGAAATGGCTGAATTTTAAACGCAAACATTTGACGAAGTACGTTAAATACACAACTTGATGCCACACACACACACACACACACACACACACACCTGTCATTCCCCAGACTGAATCTTTGACACATGATACATCTCTTTTATGCATCAAGAGGTTGCTATCATCTTTAAATCAGTAAACGGCCTCCTAGCACAAAGACAAATGCCACCTGGCAGACACCAAAGATATTGCATCATGTTAAGGAAACTGGATTACACCAAGATGGCTGGGAAGATGGCTTGGAGCTAGCTGTACAGGCTAATGAATAACGTCTTATTAAACATGCATAAAAAAGACTTTTATCTCCCAAAGGCTTTTATCTTCTCCATCCCAACAGCATAAATGCACTAATATACAATCCCTTAATTTTAGCACTTTGATACTGCAGAACCTTCAGACTCTCACCGTCGCCCACCAGCTGCAGTAAGGCCAGGTCCAATGGCCGTTTCCAGCGGGAGTTCTTGATCAGGGCGATGCCGTAACCAGTTGTGGCGAATACTTTTCCTGAGCCGATGGTCATTACTTTACAGCCTTCATCTTTACGAGCCATGTAGTTCAACACAGCTGCATCATAGATTAAGGCATCCAGCTTACTGCAGACACAGACAGGAAGAGTAGGAGTCAGAAGAGACAGAGCGTGAGATGAAGGAGGGTGACAGACAGAAAGAGAGCAGAGAGGAAAGTTGTAGTGTGGCAGCATTATATTATCACTTTTGCTAAAAATGGATAAGAAAATGACAGGCTCAGGAAAACCATGGTGTGGATTAACAACTCATGACAAATAGAGGAAGAGTGTGTGATGTGTGCAGGGTTAACAGAGGAAGTGTGGGAGGAGGGGAAAAAAAAGTGCAAACACATCGTAAAGGAACCCTGTTTGTGGAAGCAACATGGGGCTGGGAGGTGTAAGGAAGCAAGTGGAAAAGCGAGAGATGTTAGATAACACGTTGCAAACAAGGTTATTATTGTTACAAAGACAGAAAGTAAATAAACACAGTGGAAGTATTTTCGTTAACAGAAATATAAATTAGTTTGCAAAGGAATGAAAGCTAAACTGGAAATATAGAAGCAATCAGCAAATAACAGGGTTTAAGTACTGCTTAATATAAAGCATTTCTTAGGCACCATTCTCATATGTATCATCATTGTAGCCCTATCTATTGTCTGACTGTCATTTTTTGAAAATCTTGCTTTTTGAGGTTGTAGATTTTTGAGCAAACTAGGTCACACCCACAAAGAACAGAAATTTAATTTAGGATACACATTTAGTTTGTCTTGGATTATATACAGTTAGAGATGGTTCTGGTAATTTAAAGTTCAGGAGAGACAAAGTTTCAAATGTACAACCTCAAACGCATTTATCTTCATTGTAGCCCCGACACATGGCTGTTTGGGCTGTGTCCTTGTGTGCATAAAGTAATGGGCAATAGTTCTATGATACTACCAAATTTCAGATCTATAGGCCTTATGGTTTGGGCTCCATTATCAGTTTTATTGAAAAAAAAAAAAAAAAAAAATACTACAGGGCTCCAGCCTTGACACTTGATTTGGTGACGCTGGAAGAAAATTAATCATGAAGTTAACTTAATCATAAAATTACTGTTGTTTTGTGTTGTTTTGTTAATAAGTGCAGTTACTAATAATAGTACATGCTAATTTATTGGAAACTGAACAGTGAATCACTGAATTTGAATTAATATGAAAATAAAATGAACAGTACAGTATGTACAGTAACAACAGTAATGTGCAAAAACCTAATTTTATAGGGAAAATTTTAATATTCTGCTTTGAATTAAATGTACCTTTGTTCCTTTATAGTATCACACTCAAATGACCAACAGCTTCAATGATTATAAAAGAAGCACTCTTTACTTGTTTTCTGTGTAATTCAGTCACACTTTGAAGAAAAGTTTTTGTTTTTCATGAGACTGTGTGACTTCCTACTTTTATATATATTAAGGAGTGGAAATGATATTAAAGAGTCAATAAGTGCTCCTATGCCACCACCTACTGTTTATAGTGGTAATTTCATGTCTTTTTAAAATAAAAGTGCTTGTTTGCCTCAAAGCGGCATACACCTTAAAACTTTACAAATCATCGCATTAAAAATAACATTCAAATTGGATAATATTTAGAGCTTTTAAGTGCTGGAAAATGCGTGAAGCCCTTAAAAGCGCTTGAATTTCACTCTCAAAAGGTTCTATGAACCCTGAGATGAACAATGTGATGAATTGCATTTCTTCCACAATACAATGGGGGTGTTACTACATTAAATGTGTATGATTTTTGGACTGAAACCCCTTAACTTCGTTCATGGAACAATGTTGCTCCTTGTTTCCACATCAGCGCTGTTTGATCTGATATTTATATATATATATATATTTATAACAGAGGATTCAGCGATCTAGATCATGCAGCAGCGATGTTATTAATTCTGTGGCGAATTCAAACCCTTTCTCACTGGATTTCCCAGAGCTGTGTAATAACAGTGTCACATGAACGAGATTGTGCTGTTTATGAGCCATCCCGCTTTCGTTTCATTTGCCGTTTGATGTTTCTCATATGTAACAGAAATGGCAGCTCTTATCAGTTGGGCAATGTGGTGATGGCACCAGCAGGAAAAAAAGGTCACAGTCTGGAGCCCTGTACTAGCCCTGGTTTTTATCATTTGATCCCAAAACTATAAATGTGCTCAACAATCACTGTTAATGAAAATAACAATTATAAGCTAAATATATTTAGCTTATAAAACACTCTTGAACTACAATGTGGATCCAGTCCAAATTAAAAGCTAGTGTGATTAATGATGGTAATTTCAAATGCAGCTAAATGTACAGTTTGTGGAACTTAAAAACTATACTGAAACTGAAAAACTTTAAAGAAGAATGCACCATTAAAACTAAAACTAAAAACCCTAATACAAAACAAAATTCAAAACTGTATGAGAAACAGAATAACGGAAGTCAGTGAGAGTAAGAAACCCAGCACAGACCCAGTCTTGAGGTGGTTGATGGCGTCCTCCACACTTTTCTGGTTGTATTTGATCATGTACTGGTGCATGTCTGGATAGTTACTGCGGATGTTTTTCTCTGTGCTTCCGTTAGGGACCGTTCCAAATTTCAGAGGAGGGTACTGCTCGGTGGGGTGCTGAAACTGAGAGAGGGGAACACAGTATGAATCAGTGATTGAAATTGATGTTGCATCTGTTATTTTAAAGTAATTAGTGGACTAACAATAGAGCACAATGAAAAAAATATTGTAAGAATAAACATGAATGATGTGAAAGCGAACGCATGTGAGAAACAGACTACAGCTACTGCAGCTGTCAAAACCAACTACAATACATCACAAGCACAGAACAATATACAAAGCAGCAGTGCTGACATGCACATTGTGTTCATTCCGCTTCACAATAGTGAAGCAGATGGGGGAAACTATTTTCATTTAAAAGGGGATTACAAAAACATGAGTCACTTAGAAAAAGAACCAACAAAAGCCACCGCAAGTTAAATGACTTTAAGTATCCAGATTTGATGTAGCTTCTTTTCTGAAAATGACACAAACACAATGGGACTCAAATACATTTGGTGTACATAAGTACATTCATTTGCCCTGACAGCAAAACAGTGTTTTTAATGTCTGTGTGTTTCCTCAAGAATCCCTGTAGATTCTCCAAGGTCAACACTGAGAGCGAGGGCAAAGGAACATTTCCACGCTAGACTGGCAAATTACTGAACATCTCACAGACCAACAATAAACGAGCACTACCACTGTATTAAAACGCAAACACCAGTAGAGGCACATCAATGCGTTATGCTCTGTTTGCTAGCCGAAGATTGAGTATAAATTGTTCTTATTGTTAGCTATGATAAGGTCTTTTATAGAATTAGGCTGCTTTTCATGTAATATAGGAGCTGAATGGCCAAACGGTAAAGATGAGAATGTAGGGCTTTCAAATGGTTGTAAGTGTGTGTGTTTGTGTGTAGTCTGAGGTTGATTTTTATGTTTTGGAAATAAACCTCCTTCAAATTAGGGTTCACATGATCCTTCAGAAATCATTCTAATATGCTGATTTGGTGCTCAAGAAATATCTCTTATCCATGTTCAAAACAGTAGTGCTGCTTAATATTTTTGTGGAAACCGTCATATTTCAAATCGAAAGTTTATACATATTTTATAACATTTTAAAATCACCGTAATAGTCCTTCTTCCAAAATGTGTGTCATTTCGGTAATAGACTTTGAAAGCATCAGCTCTTCAAAAGACAAATAGTGAGAAAATGTTTCTTCATGCTGTTGATCCACTTAGCAGCCAATTTAGATACTGTCAATCTCCAATTCTAGTCCAACTCTAGTCTCTGTAGTCTTAAATAATATTGTCAACACCAAAATCCATGTCAACACCACATCACAAATTATGAAAACTTTATATGCCCATCTACACGCACCAATGATCACAAGCTGCATCTACAGTATCTCTGAAACCCCTATTCCCTTACCTTTTTATCGCTGAGGCCAGACACAGTGTCAATGTATTCCTCTTGGATCATGAAGGCAGCCAGGTTGGCAGTGTAGCTAGCCAGGAAGATGACAGCAAAGAAAGCCCAGACAAGAACCATGATCTTGCTAGTAGTTCCTTTGGGGTTCTCCACTGGAACTGAGTTATTAAAGACCAGAGCCCAAAGAAGCCAGATTGACTTCCCTATTGTGAACGTAGAACCACCGGCCTCTGACAGAGAAGAGCAAGTGGAACAGAGAAAGAAAATACTTTTAACATGGCCTTGAATTTTAAAGGAACTTTAAATATTCATAAGCTCCAAACAAACTAAAAAGTACCAAAACTGCTAAATTGATTAAAAAAAAAGGCTTCCTAAACTATGCAGGTGATGAGGTAAGAGAGGGGTGTCAGTGCCAGAGGATGAAGAAGAGAACAGAGGAGGGAGAGGAATACAGAGCACATGTCTGCAGTCCTTTATTATACATGAGTGTCTGAGAAACTGCCTGCAACACAAATATCAAACCCACATCCAAGCCAATAAAGAACAGAGGTGAACTCATCCATTCGGACTCCTGAATAAACTCAGTGACAAGCAACTGTGCACATTTATCTCAGTTAAAATAATGCTTAAGACTACTAAAGTTTGACCTTATTAAAAGGTTACGTGCAGGACTAAGAACAAACCAGACTCACTCTTGCCACTCTGAAGGCTGCGGTTGTACCCCACTGGACTGAAGAACTCAAAGATGAAAACCGTCACTGCCACCACGGTCAGGCACATAACAAACATCATCACCCACACAGCAGGACTGTACGGCTCTGAGAGAGGGCACAGAAAAAGACAAGAGGACAGAGAAATCAAAACCATTAGTAGTAGTTTTTCTACTCAACACAGAGTAGAAATAAATACCAGGGTTGTAGCAAACATTAGAACTGGAGGAGACTTTTGGAAATGACTAAATTAGAATTTTAATTAAAATTAACTAACTTAATATAGGCTTTTAAAACCATGATATATACAATACTGCCAAAAGTTTTGGGACGCCTGCCTTTACATGCACATTAACTTTAATGACATCCCATTCTTAATCCGTAGGGTTTAATATGGAGTTGGCCCACCCTTTACAGCTATAACAGATTCAACTCTTCTGGGACGGCTTTTCACAAGGTTTAGGAGTGTGTTTATGGGAATTTTTGACAATTCTTTTGTGAGATCAGTCACTTATGTTGGACGAGAAGGCCTTGCTCCCAGTCTCCGCTTCATCCCAAAGGTGTTCTATCGGGTTGAGGTCAGGACTCTGTGCATGCCAGTCAAGTTCCTCCACACCAAACTCGCTCATAAATGTCTTTATGGACCATGCTTTGTGCACTGGTGCGCAGTCATGTTTGAACAGGTAAGGGCCATCCCCAAACTATTCTCACAAACTTGGGAGCATGAAATTGTCCAAAATGTCTTATATGCTGAAGTATTAATAGTTCCTTTCATTGGAATGAAGGGGCCAAGTCCAACCCCTGAAAAACAACCCCACACAATAACCCCCCACCTCCACCAAACTTTACACTTGGCACAATGCAGTCAGGCAAGTACCGTTCTCCTGGCAACCACCAAACCCAGACTCGTCCATCAGATTGCCAGACAGAGAAGTGTGATTCGTCACTCCAGAGAACACGTCTCCACTGCTCTAGAGTCCAGTGGCAGCGTGCTTTACCACGCTTGAATTCACTGAGCTCCTGAGAGCGACCCATTCTTTCACAAATGTTTGTAGAAGAGTCTGCATGCCAAGGTGCTTGATTTTATACACCTGTGGCCATGGAAGTGATTGTACACCAGTGTTAATTTCGTTGACGAATAATTTGTCATAATTTTCGTCAACGACCTTTTTTCACTGACGAAAACGAGACAATAACTAAATAAAAACTAGTGCTGGATGACAAAAATCTTCTGTCATTTTCGTCAACGAATAAAAACGAGACGAAAGTGTCAGGGAGGGATGATTAGGGAAGAGATCCAGTCAGAACTGATGTCCTGTGTAACAGATCCGCACATTTGAGTTATAACCATGGTTGTAACGTGCGGATCTAACCGCGGGCAAACACAACGTTGTTGAGCTTCTCCAGGCTCACCCATCTCCAATACAGCACTTCAGAGCGGCTCATCAATGAATAGGACACATTTATATAATGCAATTGTTTATGAATTAATGCTGATGAACAAGGACAATGTTTACTTTACGATGTGTATATAGTAATATGCTTTAGACGGTTGTAACAATGCATATTTTATCTCCCTCATCTGAACTTGAAAGAGCAGCTGCAACTGCAATAGTGAGGTGTTTCAAAATAAGAGTCCCGGTGTATTCCGAGCTTGTTTATAATTAAGAGTCACGCATTATATATTCGTTTTTGGTTACATAATAAACTATATTTAATTTCATTCCCATTTAATTCATAGTCAGGAGGAAAGACCAGTATTTGACACATATTCAATAAAGTATCAGGGTTATAATAGTTTCATAAAACCATTAAAAATCTCCATAACTTAAATAAATAAACAAACTTGAAGCTTTAGCTTAACCTGATATAACAACTAAAACAGAAATACAAAGTTATAAAAACTATATATATGTTTAAAAAAAAGAAGTTAATTGAGCTCTCTTTCGTGTATTTTTGTCAAACACAATGATGTCACAATGTCAGTTCAAGTATGTTAAGTACGGTTATGTAACGCTTAAATGCTCAATTAATGCATTACAATTTAACTAAACTCATTAGATTTTAGTCGACTAATGTCGACTAAAACTAGACTAAAACTAAAAACAATTCAGGTGACTAAAATATGACTAAAACTAAATGGCATTTTCGTCAAAAGACTATGACTAAAACTAAATCAAAATTTGCTGTCAAAATTAACACTGTTGTACACCTGAATTCATGATGTGAAGGGGTGTCCCAATACTTCTGGCAATATAGTGTACTTGTAAATAGAATAAATAAAATAAATAAAATAAATAATAATAAAATATAATAAAATATAATTAAATAAATGTTGATTTAGTGCTTCTCACTGAAGTGTGATAGTTTGTTTTGAAAGGGAACTGTAAGTCTGATTGATGAGCTCTGAAAAGATACGCACCAGTACCTGAAAAGCCATACATCATAATCACATACAGCAGAGACTGATTAAAGTCAAATATGATGAAACATTATGGCTCACATGAGACTCAAACTCACCAAGAAAAGCAGAGGGGGAGACCGTTCCGTTACTGCGAGAGACCATGACGCTGATCCCCGTCTCCACAAAGGGCACAGAGAAGTCCACAACCTCTGACCTCTCTTCGTTGATAGTGAGGGAGCCGATCGCCATGTCTGCCCGCTTGTACACAACCTAGAGAACAGGGGGAAGTAGAGGATTATATTTTTTGCCCTTTTGCCACTTTTATTTGTAGTAGGAAAGTTTTATTTACAGGATTTATAGGGACTCTTTTTACAGGAGCATGATTCCCTGTAAAATGCTGCTGTGGCCCAAGTAAAGTTTTACTGATTAATCCTTGTTTGACAAGGGAAATTACCATATACTGACCTGAGAAACAGGCTATCTTAGTCAATGGATATGATCATTTCCAAAATGTCAGAGACTAAATTAAGGTGGGCACCTCTTCTCTTCCCTTAAATCTTCTTGGGAACCATAGAATTGCTCAGAGATCATGTGGTCACGGTGACTTGCAGAGGAATGAGCAATTGAAAGGTAGCTAGCTACCACGCTAACAAACTAATGTGTAATTGAGTAGCTATTGCAAATCCCTATTTTTAATTGGACAGTGAAGAAGCAACAGGAAAGTACAGGAAGAGAGAGGGGGAACATGACTGGGATTGGGACTCAAACCCCCAGATCCCAACGAGTGCAACAGTACTGCAAACTGTATGACTGGAGCACCACCCTCTGTGCCACAGCTGATAAAAAAGAAAAAAAAAAGAAAAAAAAGAAAATGCATTATGGATCAAGAAAGACAACAAAGAAAGCTTCTGTATTAAAAGTGCATGGCCGAAGTAGTCCAAAGCATGGAGCACTTTATATTAAAAACTTCAAAATAGATTGAGCATATAGTTTCATGTGGTCAAAGTGCTTGTGTCATTAAATGTGCTAAAGTGGCTTTGTTCTTATCAGTAAATATTATTTTTTAAAAAGATTGTAAGTGAATATTAATTGATACATCGAATTTAGATGCTGTTCAAAAGTTTGCGGGCTGTAAGAATTTCTCTTTTAAAGAAATTAATACTTTTATATTTAGCAATGACTAATTAAACTGATAAAAAAGGAACAGTAAAGACTTTTACATTGTTACAATGTGTACAAATGCTGCTATTCATTTTTTTTTTACTTTTAAGTTTTAAAGAATAATAAAAATAAAATAAAAATCACTGATTCCACAACAATATCAAAACAGCAAAACAGCAGTTTTCAACATTGATACGACATTTTGCACAAAATTAGCATATTTGAATGATTTTTTAAAGATCATGTGACACTGAAGACTTGAGTGCTTACTGTTGAAGTTCAGATTTGGCAATACAGGAATAAATAAATAATAAACATTATATACATACATTTAAATTTTAGATATTCATAATTTAAAAAAAAAAATCTGGTAATACTTTTTCAGGATTCTTTGATGAATAAAAAGTTAAAAAAAGAACAGCATTTATTTAAAATAGAAATCTTTTGTAACAGTATACACCAGGGGTGCCCAACCTTTTTTGAACAAAGTTCTACTTTTAAATGTGTCAGCGTGCCGAGATCTACCCTGGCTGAATTCAGATTAGCGCGTACTAGCATACTACTCTTGCTATTCCTGCCATATATTTATATGAAAAAGTACGTACGAGTAATATGTTAATATGCGAATTTGAATTCAGTGCCTGTTGATATATTACTTATAATTAGTTAATGATTAACTAATCATATAAAAACAATAACTGTACATTCATAAATGATTCATAAGTGGCATGCATAACAATTTACAAATGTTTTGTTAATTCAGTTACAAGTCATTTATGAATTATTAGTTAATGATGAACTAATCATTTACAAAACATGACTATAGTCATAAATTATTAATATGTGATAAGCTAACAATTTATAAATAGTATCATCTCAATAAATAATGGTTAATCTTGAACAAATGATGAACAAACCATTAGTGAACGATCAGTAATTTCTTGATTTATCAAGCTGGTCTGTGTTCAAAAGCACAAACATGCAGAATGCTAAAACAGCATTTTTAAGAATTATTTCTTTGTTTTCAAGGGGATAATCATTTATAAATGACTTAAAACGGAATTAACAAAACATTTATAAAATGTTAGCATATTACTTAATAATCATTTATGAATGTATAGTCATGTTTTTGTAAATTATTAGTTCATCATTAACTAATAACTTATAAGTGACTTATAACTAAATGTTATAAGAATGTTTTTTCATAAAGAAATGCTATTGGTCACCCTTTACGTCTGTCAGTGCATTTTACAAATATTTAACAACCAATGAAAAGCATTAAAAAAACTTGTGTTAAATCTCTTTACTCGATTGGACTGTCAAGCAAATCCTCACAGCTCATAGCTCCGCCCTTCCTCCTCTGGCACACACAGCGCAGCGCTGAACGTAATCAGTGATCTTATAAGGGTAAATAAAGAACTGTTTTTTTTTTTTACTGGGTTATCTTTACTCAAGAAATACTATGTCTATAAAGGTTAATATTTTATGTATTTGAGGTCTGAGACGTGAGAACGATGACGAGAGAGAAAGGGCAAACCAGAGTGCAATTCACTCTTGCGATCGACTGGAAAGCAGTCTGCAATCGACTGGTTGGGCACTCATGGTATAAACTATCATTCAAAAGTTTGGGGTCAGAATTAATTTCTTTCAAAAAAAAGAAAGAAAAAAATAATTTTATCAAGCAAGGATGTGTTCAATTGATTTAAAAAAAGTGTTAGTAAAGATTAATATTGTTAGAAAAGATTTCTATTTTGAATAAATGCTGTTCTTTTTATTCATCAATGAATCCTAAAAAAAGAAAAAAAATTAAGCCGCACAACTGTTTCCAACATTGTCATTGATAATAACGGAGTATTAAATCAGCATATTAGAATGATTTCTGAAGGATCATGTGACACTGAAGATTTAAAGGCTCAGTTATCTTCTAAACAAAAAAGGAAACAAACAAATCAGAGAGAAACAGAACATAGAAATATTTATTTCAAGATGCAAAGATGCATTTTTTACTGTATAACTGTACTCTTGATATACCATGAAAAATAAACCTCTGCAATATCACATAAAAATAAAAAGGAACTAAACAAGATGAACAAAAAAGAACAAAAGACGGCAAGTGAATATAATGTTTTTTATAACAGAGCCTTTAAATCTCCTTTGTAAAAGCTTTAGAGGGCATAAATAGTTCTTACTTTAGGTGAGCTCACAAAAAGAGTTAACTGACAACTACTAAGTGTCTTATAACTATCTGAATTAATCATGAAATACAGTAGGATTTTGTGTTAATAAACCATGTATTAACACGCTGAGTAACTTTACAATATGTCTAAATAATAATATGTATAAATGTACATTTAAATAGTTTATTAATCATTTACATCAACTAAGTACATCAAATGAGTATTTTGACCACATCATCCTCGTTATGCATGTTGTCTTACTCCAAGCTGTATAGGCTGGAAAGCCTACTACCAATTAAGCATATTAGGTGATGTGCATCTCTGTAATGAGAAGGGGTGTGGTCTAATGACATCAACACCCTATATCAGGTGTGCATAATTATTAGGCAACTTCCTTTCCTTTGGCAAAATGGGTCAAAAGAAGGACTTGACAGGCTCAGAAAAGTCAAAAATAGTGAGATATATTGCAGAGGGATGCAGAAGTCTTAAAATAGCCAAGCTTCTGAAGCGTGATCATCGAACAATCAAGCGTTTCATTCAAAATAGTCAACAGGGTCGCAAGAAGCGTGTGGAAAAACCAAGGCGCAAAATGAACTGAGAAAAGTCAAGCGTGGAGCTGCCAAGATGCCACTTGCCACCAGTTTGGCCATATTTCAGAGCTGCAACATCACTGGAGTGCCCAAAAGCACAAGGTGTGCAATACTCAGAGACATGGCCAAGGTAAGAAAGGCAGAAAGTCGACCACCACTGAACAAGACACACAAGCTGAAACGTCAAGACTGGGCCAAGAAATATCTCAAGACTGATTTTTCTAAGGTTTTATGGACTGATGAAATGAGAGTGAGTCTTGATGGGCCAGATGGATGGGCCCGTGGCTGGATTGGTAAAGGGCAGAGAGCTCCAGTCCGACTCAGACGCCAGCAAGGTGGAGGTGGAGTACTGGTTTGGGCTGGTATCATCAAAGATGAGCTTGTGGGGTCTTTTCGGGTTGAGGATGGAGTCAAGCTCAACTCCCAGTCCTACTGCCAGTTTCTGGAAGACACCTTCTTCAAGCAGTGGTACAGGAAGAAGTCTGCATCCTTCAAGAAAAACATGATTTTCATGCAGGACAATGCTCCATCACACGCGTCCAAGTACTCCACAGCGTGGCTGGCAAGAAAGGGTATAAAAGAAGAAAACCTAATGATATGGCCTCCTTGTTCACCTGATCTGAACCCCATTGAGAACCTGTGGTCCATCATCAAATGTGCGATTTACAAGGAGGGAAAACAGTACACCTCTGAACAGTGTCTGGGAGGCTGTGGTTGCTGCTGCACGCAATGTTGATGGTGAACAGATCAAAACACTGACAGAATCCATGGATGGCAGGCTTTTGAGTGTCCTTGCAAAGAAAGGTGGCTATATTGGTCACTGATTTGTTTTTGTTTGGTTTTTGAATGTCAGAAATTTATATTTGTGAATGTTGAGATGTTATATTGGTTTCACTGGTAAAAATAAATCATTGAAATGGGTATAAATTTGTTTTTTGTTAAGTTGCCTAATAATTATGCACAGTAATAGTCACCTGCACACACAGATATCCCCCTAAAATAGCTCAAACTAAAAACTACTTCCTAATAAACTACAAAAATATTCAGCTTTGATATTAATGAGTTTTTTGTGTTCATTGAGAACATGGTTGTTGTTCAATAATAAAAATTAATCCTCAAAAATACAACTTGCCTAATAATTCTGCACTCCCTGTATATAATTAAATTATATTTCATTAAAAATGTTTAAACTGACTGAACAAATATAAATCAACAGATAAAATAATAATAAAAAATAATTATTGGTTGTAGCCCTAAGTTTAGGAGGCTAAAGGTCACTAAACATGCTGTGATTACATGTGGAGGGATATAAAGTCAAACCAACATTTATTCCGACATTAGCACAGTTTAATCGCTTTAGTTTAGAAAATGGAAATAAAATATGACAAGAACTCAAGAGTTAAACTGTCAGAACAAATTTATGCTGATAATGGCAGATAACTTTGATAGAAAGATATGTGATGGATTACAATCAACCAATCAGCTGTCAGCTGGTCAATTTAAATACACAATTAGATAATACAAATTTAGGTCAACCAATGACCAAGCAATGCTTCATTTAGTTCAGTCTGTGGTGTAAAAGGTGGCATTAGCGGTCAAAGCATCTGAATAATTTTGGTCCCAAATTTTTATCAATTTCACTGGTAGTCCATTGTATGAAGACTTTTTGCGTACAATATGTCACAGTTTACTTTATTTTGCTATCCTCACTTACATAAATTAACTTAAGTGTCCTGCACCCACTAGATGAATAATGAATCATTTTTTATTTGACTGTACATGTTCTGTTCTGTTAATGTTTTAAAAGTCAACTTTATCTAGTTTCTATTTTCTTTGTCAAAGAAGATACTGGTTCATTTAAAAAATATATTTAGGTTAGAATTATGGAAATAAGAAACTGAGCTACTGAAATGATCTGTAATCCACAGTTATATTAATGCCACACAATACTACAGAGAATGTAAAACTGCTGCTCCAAAAGTCAACGGAATTGAATGCTTTGGTTCTTTGAACCGTACCCCCAGGCCCCCCCAAGAAAATAAGGGTGCACCTTTTTTGACTCCATGGGGAGAAGCGCCAGCAATGCCCCTGGTAGAAAGAGGGCATAAAATGTTAGGGAGAGAAGAGTGGAACGAGCTGGGGAATTGACACGAAGATGAATCAAACTTGTGATGCCCGCATGAGCACCACGGCCCAAAATTTCCTCTACACTTTACTGATCAAAGCACTCACTGTGCACTAAAACTAGACATTCAAAGAACTATCAAGAACTGGTGATGTTCAACAGAGGCGAGTCCTCGGCAAGGAATCAGCATTTTGACTGAACACAGGGGCCATATGTGGTGTGTAACAGGTGGTCTATCTGCAAATTCAGAGAACCTCCATCTCTAATTAATATTCAATCCACATACTGGCTGCATTCCAGTATACATAAATTGGTCGGGCAGATAGTGTAGTAAGAAGCCTGCACACATAGACGCTACAGGAGGCAGGTTATCCATCTCGAGACAGTATACCCCATACTGAGAGAGAGCATGTACGGGAATACCAAAAAGGAGGGACAACATTAACATCTTTACTTTCCAGTGCAGCACTTTTCTCACTTTGCATTCTGTTTTATATTCCTGAATGGTGTGAAAAGCTCATGATGCAGAGGAATGGGATTTATGGCGACGAGTGCAGAGTTGAGTCACTGCCTAAAATCATGCAGGTTACAAGCTTTCCCAAAGCTCCTTTGACAGCTTGAGCGCTGAAAAGACGCGCACCTGCCTGCGCCTATAAATGTGTATGTTGGAGACGGGATTGTTTAGGTGGTATAATTTCCAGTGTGTATCGAAAGCTTTTGCATCTTTGCGGAAAGTGAGCCTGCACATTTGTTGGTCTGCAGAGACTGTGGAAAGAACATCGATGAAGTTGTTTCCTCGCGAGCACGCCGCAGTCCCGGTCCTGCTGCAGGCCGGCACAACGCACAGGGGAAATGTGGACCTGTCGTAGATAGAAGATCAAAGCCGCTCACGCACACACACTCTCGCAGCCTGAGAAAATAACCCTTAGCACTGTGCCTACAGGGGCCGTGCTGACAGCTGATTGGCTGAGCATCAAAATATGCAGAGGGGAAGGAAAAGACTGAGAAAAAGAAAAAGATCTGGTCACAGAAAAAGCGATATGCTGAAAACCAAGGAGTGGCAGTGGGGGGTTATTTGTGGGGAGAACACATAAGATACCGTGAGAAATATTAGGAGCAGAAGGATGGAAAGGAAGAAGGAATGAGACAGAGAAAAGAGCTGTTTCCATTCCCTAGCAACTGTCTCGAACAGGCGTCACTCCAGGGTGTGAGCGCCACAGCGGGGTCTCGCTCTCAAAACAACAACCTCCTGTCTGTCATTCGCACTCACATGTATCACTGGCAAGTCGTTTTTGGCTGGCTTCAGGCCTCTGTCTTGGATACCTCTGTGTATGTGCATGTGCTATTATTCAAATCCCTCAGCGCTGTGTTAAAAGGGTTCAGAGTGTTTCAGCAGTCCTGGAGGCCGACAGATACGGGTGGGAATTCAGTCATCAAACAGGGCAAAAGTGACTTCTCTGTTACATCACGCACTGTACTGGAATTACAAGCTCAAATCCTTTACAAAGAGCAGCACTCAGTGCTACAGTCCTAGAGACCCAGCACTCAGACTCTCGAAGACCCCAAATAAAAAAATATCAATCTCTTCAGCAACCCTTTATTATAATAGCTTTTTTTAAGAACATTAACATCACCACGTTATGAAATGATTTCATTTAAAAGTTAGATTAGAGATAGAAATGTCAAAAAAATTGATGTTTTATTAATTTCCCTTTTATTTATGCATTAAACTGATACTAATAGCAAGTTGTTTTGTAACTGTATGCTCTTTTTTGAACTTACGATTTATCAAAGAATCCTGAAAAAAAAATTAAAACACGGTTTCCACAACAATTTGTTTTTATAATTGATATTAATAAGAAATGGCTAATGAAAATTCAGCTTTGCCATCATAGGAACAAATGACATTAATTCCAAACATATTACAGTAGAAAACAGTTATAGACAGTTTAAACAGTTTAAATTGGAAAAATATTTCATGACATTAATATACGTTATTGGTTAAATATACTTGTTTCAAAATATAAACACACTTAATTTTTTATTCAGTTTTCATTCACAGATTAATCAATTATTTTAATGTACTGACAGCCATAGTTTTTAACAGTTAGAAATAAAAAGCAAATACATTTGTGGAAAAATAAATAGTTAATATTAGTTAATGTATCAACTAACATGAACTAACCATGAGCAGTTCATTTGTTACTGCATTTGTTCATCTTTGTTAACGTCAGTTAATATAAATCCAGCTATTCATGGTTTGTTCATCTTAGTTCACAGTGCATTAACTAATGGTAACAAGATTTTTATAATGTATTAGCAAATGTTGAAATTAACATTAACAAAGATTAATAAATGCTTTATAAGTGCAGTTCATTATTAGTTCATGTTTACTAATGTAGTTAACTAATGTTAACTAATGACCATTATTCTAAAGTGTTACCTATAATTGTACTAGTAGAAACAGATACACACTTTTATTTTGAATTACTTTAATTTTAAATACAATTAAAACAAATATAATGATTGCTTTTAAAATATAACTGAACTAGTATAAAATATAGATATTTTAGCTTTTAATGCAAAGACAATATAAAAGCCAAACAACATATTGTATCACGCTATTATATGCTATCTTTTCTCAGACCCTATAAATGGATGTTTATGCAAATATAGCTGCCTTTACATTTTAGAAAGTGAGTCCTTCTCAAGAGGATCATATTTTAAAATTTGCCTTAGAGTTGAAAAGCCCGGATACTCTCTCACTACACACTCACATACATGTCCTCATACAAAGAACATTGAAACATGTCATAGACTCCCATTGCTTCCATACTGCAAATGCACTGCACCATGACCTCATCTATCCCACAATCCCTGTGTTTGATCATCATGAGTACTAATACTAAAGGGAATAGCAGCCTTGCCTTTAATCTGCAGTCTTCTCCCTACCTAATGCCTGTATTTACATATGCAAGTAAAGTCTTCTAAGAGATATCGCTGACAGTGCATCCAGGGCACTTGCTCATCAGAATAGAGAGAATAAGGAGAGGGGCTGATGGGAATTCAAGCTTGGCCAGTTTAAAGTAGGATGCAAAGAAAGATGCAAAAAGCCTCTCACCTCTCCCACCATCCCGTTCCAAACACCATCAATCTTTTTCCCATGTTTCCCATTGGTCACCAAGTAGAGGTCATAGGTGAAGCCGACAATTCTGGCCAATCGCTTAAGAATGTCGATGCAGAATCCCTTGCAGCACTGTTTCATAGGTGCCACCCCTTCCTGAAGTGCACTGTAATCAGAGAGAAAGTGCTTCGCTTTATTGCACGTGTCAAGAAAATCCATCACATTTCCAATAAGATTCAATTTAACATTTGTTGATGCATTTGGTACCAAATGTTTAATAATTCCTTTTTAGCAATAAAATATTTTGAGGTAATGTAATGAAATAAAATCATAATTTAGAAGTTTAAGATAGTAAAATATATTAATACTATTTTTATTCAGCAAGGATGCATTCAATTAATCAAAAGTGACATTAAAAGCTTTACTTTCATCAAAGTTACTGTTATCCACAATAAGAATAATAAGAAAAGTTGCTTCAGCAAATCAGCATATTCGAATGATTTGTCAAGGATTATGTGACACTAAAGACTGAAGTAATGATGCTTAAAATTCAGCTTTATCATCACTATCAATAAATTACATTTTAAAATATATTATCTCTTTATAAACCGTTATCTTAAAAGATAATAAAATAGTTTTGCTTTTTATAATATTATTACCTGATATACTAATACCACTAATATTTATAATACTAACCCCCACCCCCACCCCCCGAAGAATGAAAAGCAACAGAAGAATGAGAAGTGCATTACGATATAATGGGATGAAACACGGATACACACGACTGGTGTGGGAGTAGTGAAACAGCATCCGCAGAGACGCACGTACACAGAAAAAGCTCAAGCTCAGATTGACAAGCAACATGATGGCTAAGTATGAGTAGAGATCGCCACAAGGCAATTCAAAATGAGAGGGGGAGTGAGAAAAAAAGAAGAGAGGAAATGAGTGATCGATTGCAAAGCTAAGATAGGTGAGTATAGCCTCTGGAACTTGGAGGTGAGAGACACAGAGATAAAGACAAAATTGAAAGAATGTGACAAATGACTGGAGAAAGATGGCCAAAGACTCCTGAGAATTGACTCAGAGTAAAATTCTCTGGAACAAAATAAAAAAATAAAGAGAAAAAAAAAGGCCATGCTCATACATGCATACAGACATATATGGGCCCAACGCTAAGGATTTTTTTCTACTGGCCTGATCGGAGCCGGGTTATGGCCCCACCGCAAAAAAAGTAATAAACAAACAAACAAACAAATAAAAAAATAAAATAGGCTTAGATATTGTCTTCGTTGTTCATGACCCATAACAATAAATAAGGTTGTTACACCAAAAACTGCTGAATACACATTGTTGTATACACACAATGACTAAGTTAATATAATGATTGTAGCTTTGAAATCTGAGAGTGTGCAGTACTAATAGAAACTTGGCTATATATGACTCCTCTACTAACACCACTTTCAGACAGTTTAGGAAAACGTGGAATGACATGGAATGCCTGTCTCGCTGAAAGGTCATAGAATCATACAGGGAAGAAACTCTTACCCTGTCCACTGAAACGTACAATTTTCTAATTTAACATTGGTTTCCTGGGACTCACTTGGACAATACACAACAATGTTCCATTTCCCCTTTATAGAAAAGCCATGAAAAATGGCAGAAGAGCAGGTCTGATGAGTACTAACCTGGCATTTAGAGGCCGTCGGCATGGCACAGAGTCCCTAATGCAAGTTCCAGAGGCAGGGTCTGCAAGCTCCACGATAACGAAGGGGCGCTCTTCCAGGGTCACAACCCTCAGGTGCTGGGCATCATCGGGTGGCTGCAGAAAGGGGCCATAGCGAGACCAAGCAGGGTATCTCAGACGTAACACTCCATTCTCCCACCATCCTACCTAAGACCACACAGGCAGTACATGGTCGAGGGTCAGAGATCATGTGGCCAATAATATATAATAATTATTGTGGCTAATAATAATAAAATATATTTAAACATGAGCACTTCTCATTATGAATACAATTCATAAATCAATAATACATGAAAGTCAAAGGTCTTTTCAGCGATATCAGCTATTTAAAATGGTGTATTCTAAAGAAGTCATTGAGGCTGGATTACAGGCAGGAATAGCTTCCCTTACTCAGGTTAAGCCTGTAAAGTGGGGAAGGATAGTGAAAAATGAAAGACTATCGCCTCTATGTTCCTGTGTGAGCTTATAGCTGAGGGCTCTCTAAAAACAGTCCTGTGCCCTTTTTACTCGCTGGGGAATGAGTGGATTTTTCTTTTCAGAGGAAAAAGGAAATTTTTTTTTAGCTAAGTGACGGGCCACAGAGGAAAAGGTTACGAGCCTGAAAAAAAAACAGAAGGGGTAAAATGTGTCAAGATGGGCTATGACAGTATAACGGAGCTCATAATCCATATACAGAAGACCAAGACCTGCAGAATTGTATGTATCAGAGAGTTGTACGCACACAGAAAATAAACAAAAGCAAAGTTGGCAATTAAGTGTGCTTTATACAACTGAGTATTATTTAGATTGAGTATTATTATCATTCATTTTTATTTGATAAAATATTAATATTATTAATATATGTAGATTATACTTAGTGTTAAAGGTCCAATATTTTACACCTTTCTGGAGTTTTATTTTAGGTGATGTCCTTAAGAATATATATTGCGGTATAACGGTCAATGCACATTTATATCCAAACAGCTTATAAAAGTGGATTTTGCATGATAGGTCACCTTTAATAATAATAAGACTTGCATCATAATCATAATCTGCATGAATTAATAACATTTTTGTATGCCGTTATGTAAATTAACCAACAACAACAAAAAAAGAATATTTAAAGAATCTTCACATAGATCTTTTCAATACAACTGCTTATAGTGACCACAGGTTGTCAAGCTTTAAAAGGGGCCAAAAAAGCAATGCAAAAGCAACACAAAAACATAATCCATAAGATTTACTTTCAGACTGAAATTTAGTCTGATGATGATGTGGTGACATCAAATATCGGAGCCAAATGTCAAACCTGCAAAAAGGTCATATGTGCATTACTTTAAAAACACTTTTAGAGTGCTTTTATTTCATTTCAAAAGCTTGACAGTCTGTAATCCATGAACTGTGGCTGCATGGACAAATGATGATGATTTGTTCGTGAAAAAATAACATACTGGTTTGGAACGACACATGGGTGAGTAAATAAATGACAGAAATGTTACATTTTCAGAAATATTGCTATAGGACACAACAACCTCTCGGCAGTTTGTAAGCAGCACACACTTCAACTGTCTTTTCCCAATCCCAACACTCAAACTTTGTTCGCAGCATTGGGCCATAGGAGTCTCCTCAACACACCGGCACAGACTGGCAGCTATCAGCACCAAAGCAGCCCTCGGGAGCCATTCAGTTACAGCAAAAGATGTTCAACTCTTAAAAAATTGTTACAAAGTCTCCATGGCAGGCGAAGAATAAATATACTTCTCATATGCTGTGTATTTGCACGCATATGACTCTAAGAGATCAGCCAGAGGCTGGCAGCTAGAAGACTTTGCATATTAGCACAGGATCAGTGCAGAGGCAACTAATTGAAAGGAATAGAGCAGGACATGGCAGCAGTCAGCATTGGATTCCTGCAAGCGCTGGTCTCATTGGGCTAGTTATCCCACTTCTAACTGCCCCGTAACTGAAGCTGTGCCACTACAAAGGCTTCGAAATCAAACACATCCAGGGCGGATCATTGGAAATTACAAAAAGCCGATTCGGCGACATCGGCTCACCTGGTCCCTGTCTCGTTCTCTGTTCATCAATCTGTCTGCTTGGGTCAGTTTGACTGTCCATTTGTCTCCTTTCTCTCTCAGTCTCTCTCCACCCTTCTAAAACATCCACCTGTACAGTGTGTTAACCCAATATCTATTTTATATAGCTCCACTGACAAGGGGGAAGAGAACAGGAAGGCAATGTTGAGTTTGTTGGCTCGTGTCTACATCTGACAGACAGCATCAGCTCAGAATACGCCACAGAAAATCAGTCCCACATCTCAACAGGTGACACCGTCTTGTATTAAGGATGTCTGAACAGCTTCATAAAATATGCATGGCGTGTCACAAAGTAGCACAACCAGGCAAGGTAGGACTGTGTGGGATCCGAGTGTCTTTTTGCTGCTGCTTGAGGGATAGAAATGCTAATAATGCACAATGTTTAGTGTCATGTCCTTACAGTACTCTTTAATGTGTATGAATGTGCTGTTGGGTTTCTCTTCTCCCACTCCTCTCTTCTCTGATCTTTATCCTTTTCTCCCTGAATCTTTCTTACTCTATCCCACCTCTGAAATGCAGCGAGTTCTCAGGGCCGATCCATGTCAGCAGCAGCCAGACGTCTTAACTCTTCTCGACGTCGGAATGTGGGCCGACAAAATGACCGAAATAGGAGTGTTGGAGCATGTGTGGAGAACCAGAGATCCTGCGGTGAATAACAAAGAGCTGGAGTAGCAAAGATCTGGGCCCAAGCTGAGGGGGCAGAGCCTCACGCAGGCAGAGGTAGAACGGGGGCCTGATCAAACAACATCTCCCCCGGGAACGGATAATACTTTCACAGGGTGAAACACAAACACGCTGCCATGACACCCCCGTCCCTGTGAGAGGAGGATGAAACGCGGCGCTTTTACCTCAGCGCGATCCTTACAAATCCACTAGAAGATTTACACAGCATAAACACACATGGACACATCCTGACAGGTACAAAGAGGGTTTGGAGAAATGTGCCTGGCATTTCATTTCTTAAACGTCTCCCCCTGATATGTATCGATTTATGAGAACAGCGTGGACAAATGGGATGAAAAGCGCTGTAGCAGTTAGTTTGTTAAAGCACTATAAATGCTGCATGTGGAAGCCGTCACATGAAGTGCCTTGTGCACGATGGCTTCTGGAAGTTGAGTCATCAACATCCATTGTCTACTCCATGTTAGACGGAACGCATTTAAGACAACCAGAGACAAAACGGAGCGAAGACAAAGACGACGAGCATCACATTTTAATAGAGCAGCCTCCTAAAACAACTGGAAATTGAAAACCTCCTATAGTCAGCGTGGAAGCCTTTTAAATGTACATTATGGCGCCCCATTAAATATTTTATGTGAATCACAAAGACTCTGTGACTCTGAAGTACAAAAGCATCCACACGTCTCTAACAGCACTTTTCTCCAGAACATATCTGCAAATGAGACGCAGACGCCAAAGCCAGAACCAGCACCATGCAACCCTTAACAGACTGTTACACCGTTTGATGGGTTTTTTAAGAGTTGTTCCGTGCACAGATTTAAAAACGACACAATGGCACTGTTTTCCATAGAGTGTGCCATTACTTGACCAAAAGTTTTAATGGAATAGAAAAATAAAACTTCTCTCAAGATTTACTCATGTCATTTCAAAACCAATAATTCTGGCCTGTTCCGTACAAAACACACTCAGCTATCAGGCAAATTACACTGCACAAATTCATATGAAATCGCCAATGTAAAATAGTTACATTTTGCAATGAGATCCGGTTGAGCTATAATGAGACTTCAGATGATTTGGACTATATTTATTTGGAGCTCGACAGCCCCAGTAGTCACCATTCACTTTCGTTGTGTAGAAAACAACATAATTAACATACTGCTTAGCATCTCCTTTTATGGTCGACAGAAGAGAAAAAAAATCATTAGGGTTTGGATCAACATGAGAGTAAGATGACAGAATTCTATTTTTGGTTGAACTGTTTAAAACAGGAGATTTTAAGGTAATGAAAGACTGGCCTGATTCAGAATTGGCTAAATGTAGAACAGGCAGCAAAGAGAAGCTCACTGGCTGGCACCTAAACAAAGCCTATACAAGAACATCGATGGAACAAGCGATCAACACTCGACCTTTCAAGATGCCCTGGGACACTCAATCCCTGTGCATCCTCTCACTTTCCTACTGGAGCCTGTTAACCTGAACCGGTGGCATGTCAGAACGTGCTGCCGTTCGAAGTGCAATCAGAGGTCCACGGCATGGCATTGCGCTTAAGCTATGTTGTGCAACTCAATACAAAGAGTACAGTATATAAAGCACACAAATAAATATGGGTGGGATTCAGCACAAAACAACCCCCCACTCTATACAGAAACTTTTTTTGCTCGTATGGCTCAATGTCAGTGAATATTGCCCTAAGGACTCAGAATTTCTCCCAAGTACATAATCCATTGTCATTTTCTCTGTTAACAGATTGTAGAGGTGGAGAACACAAGCGCTGCCAGGGATTACAATTTTCAGTCTATACGCTTGTCTTTGTGGCATCTAAATATTAATAATTCTGTTTTAAGGCACAGTTTGAGTGGCACCTTCATGTACATGACATTCTCCCCGGCTATATTTACTCAGTTGGGTTTGGTATCAGTTATTTTGTCTCACGACAGCAGCGCTCTGCGGGAAAAATGTAGAGCCACAACGTCCCATGTGGCACCTACGATATGCTGATACACGAGAAGCCAATAAATTTAAGAGAGTTTATATTCATTTATTTATTTATTCATTTTCCACTCAGAGACACTTAACGCAAGCATAACTAGCGAAGGAAGCGGAAGAGGGAAAGAGGAAATCAAATCCACTCTCTAAAACCATTTCACAATTAATTATTTTCTATTTGTTGCTATTCACATAAAAATAATATAGTCGCAAGCTAATAATGTAGGAAAGCATTGCTAATCCTAATAACATACCGGGGGTACCATGGATATGCATAGATAACAAGGCCAAATGTAAACATAAGCTAATTGAACATAATGTACATCCTCTTGAAACCCTAATTATATGTTTATATCACTGAGGCTTTAACGTTTCTCTGCAGTACAGCAGAAGTGCACCGTCAACACCACAACACTCTCTCTGCTGCACAATGTGATGCATTGTTCAGAGTTAATTGTAATGGGGGGGTTTTCTGCTGTGGACTGTCATGGGAAATGGTTTTCGAAATTAGTGTAGTGTCAAGTTGTATATCATTTTAAACCTGCTTTCAATCTATATGTCTTACTGCTACAATCTGCAACATTAGGTTTTCAGCTCTTAGACAGCAAGTACATCATTACGACAGTCGTGATGGAGTAAATTGCACATTTTATTAGAGCACCGCGCTTGTCGTTACCTTTAAATCCCAATACGTACCACAATCGTTCATATGCGTAATTAACAGCCCACAAAACACAGTCCATGTCATGAATAGACATCTCGAATGATATGTGGTCTTCGAAATCCATTCCAGCGCATTGGTACTGCAGTGCTCAGCATGGCTACTGCAATGCTGCTTTTCATCCTGGACATTACCAATCCATAACAGCAGTTACACAAGAACGAACAGAAATAGAATTCTGATTAGTTCTTACGTCTTCCCAGCCACTCCCAGGCGTGTAGGAGATGACATCCAGAAAGGGATTGGCCAGGTAGCCCTCATTATTGAACGAATAGTCCCGCCCACCGAGAGTGATGTTACTGAAATACCTGCAGAGTGAAGAGAACAGAGCAGAAACAGTCTGTTGAGATGGAAGAGACCCAGAAAGAATTAGTGTAAAAGACTCAGAGGACACGTCAAAGAGGAAATCTCGCACAGAACACTTCACAAACATCCTAATTAGGTCAGATTGCAAGAGTGTGTTGAAGGTAACCATTTTATTTCCTTCAGCAATGGAATCAAAGGAGGCAGTCACTCTATTTCGAGCACTTAATCTAAACCAGTAAAATACCCAGAACAGTGCCTAAATGTGACATTCTTTGTGACTGCTTCAAATGAATCTTTTTATCTTAAATCCAATATGCTTTTGGCAAAATGAAGACTGCACACTTAAAACATTTGACTGGGTGAACAAATTTGAAGGAGCAAAGTTCCTCTGCTCTGTTCTTATGAGCCTTTTGAAAGCCCTTTGTGAATATACCTCACAAAATTCCGCCAAAGATCTGTGATAAATGCATGCAAAACCATTATGTATAAGCCTATTTAGCAAACCATAATTACAACAGCAGCACTAAACAGGTGAATCTCTATTCCCCATCAGTCCTCTTCAGTTAATGAGTGTGAGTCACATTGGATGTTACGTTGAGTGCTTCTGCTCAGTGAGTCCATGTCATTTCTCCTTACCATGTGCAAAACATGCTATAAAAGGTGATTACAATTTTTTGTTTGTTTATTCTGGCTATTGTTCAGAAATCCGAGTTTCAATGGTAACACTATTTTACAGTGTCCTTGTTATGTAATATGTAATACATGTAATGTGTACAGTATGTAATTACTGCCGTAGTAACAATAAACTATGCATAATTACATGCAACTAACCCTAAACCAAAACCTAATCCTGACCCTATAGTAAGTGCATGTAGCTAATTATATTATTACAGTGATTAAATGTATAATTACACTGAAACATGGATACATTAACATAAAGTGTAACCTTGGCAGCCAGTTGTTTTTCTCAACAAAATTATTGATAGAAATTTGTTAACGAAGCTTTTTTTTTCTTTTTGCAGACATTTATGAATATGCAAAAAATGCAGTGATGATAATTACGCAAAATTAATTAAAATATCCTTTTGATGAAAATAAGATGAAAAAAATGTATGCTGTTTTTTTAAATGAATCTAATCTTATAATATATATTTAATAATATCAATAATATCAGTGATATGAAATGTTTGAATATTTCATTACATTTTGTACTTATTCATCTACTAAAATTAGATGGCATTTTTGTCAAATTTGACTTGAAATAAAGAATATCAAATGACTAAATGACAAAAATTACTAAAACAAAAGACCTCATGATAAAATTATCCACCTTATTTTTAAACACAGAATTAATCCAGATCCTGTGAGATAACGAGACTTCTGATTCACTAGCCACTATAAAACTTTAAATTAAAAAACATAAATTGGTAATATTATTTTGCACTATAAGTGTTTATGATTATGATAATATGGTAAAATAATATGATAAGTACCAGTCTGCAATATAAAGCAGCATAACAAAAAACGGAAACAACCGGAAGCAGCTCATACTAGAATCCTTGCGCATTCAAGTTAAAAACTAACCCATTCACTCTTAAGTTAAAAATAAGGTGAGTAATGTTCCCATTATAATAAATGAAACTGGCACATGATTGTTAATTATAATGGGAATATTCTAGTTTTGTTGTTACTTGCTTTCAGGGTAGAGACAGCGTCAAACGTGCTGCAATTGTTTATCTGCTCCCACCCACTTTGTCGTCTTAAACACAGAGGCATGTTGAACGCCTCCCCTACAGTCCCTGTGGTGGGGGAGGAAAGGACGTCCGTGCCCCAAAGGTGCAACACTTTCACTCTCATTAGAGTGTGTCATTACGGATAAAGTGACTTACTATAAATGCAACAAAGCAGAAAAAAAAAAACAAAGCTCGCAACAAAGTTGAAGGTTAATGCCAAACAAGATGAGCTTTAAATACAGTTCTCAGGATGAACATAAATTGAGGGCTTTTAAAATATTTTCAAGATCACACAATAGAATAACACCATAAACTACGCTGAAAGCACCATTTATTGCATGTGCTGGTTTAGCACTTGATTCACTAGATGAATTACACAGGCAATATCACGCACACACGTTCACAAAAGCAGCTTTATTAGTGCTGCAATACCATGGGCAAAAATGGTTTAACTCTTTAGTGAATTTGCTCCTATGGGAGCATCTAAATTCATAACTAACATGGAAGATATAACTACGGCTACTGCATACATAACAAAATTAACATTTCTAAATTAATGTCACTGGTTATACTGTCCACAGTTCATTAGTCCAAAAATATTTTTTTATAATCTTGATCAAAACAATATTTTTGACCAGTAAAATAACACTTTATTTGCTCTACTATACAAAGGTTTTATATCTCATTTTGATAAAATCAAATCCCACTGTACATCATGTTCCAATGAATATAATTTTTTTAACTTAATACAGCACATCACATTAGTTAAATGTTTTGCAAATACATTTTCATGTTCATGGTCACTCTCTTACTTCATTCTACCACGAATCCTCTGCGTTCTGTTGCCATCCGTCTGGCAGTTAGTGACAAAGTGCGGACCTCCAGTGGCTCCGTAGTCCTTGCGCAATGCAACAGCTCCGTGGGTAAGGATGGACACCCCACGGGCGATACGTCTGCGGGGCTCGTCCCTCCATCCCTGCGGTCTGACTGCAAAAAGGCGATTGGGTAGTCCGGTCAGGCCCAGCTCGGACAGAGCTGGACCCACCGCGAACCATATGTGGGAGGCACTGGCCTGACCAGCTGCCCAAGCAGCTTGGAACACCTGTTCTGCTTCCTCCTGAGAGCAGTACAACAACCGCACCTACAGTAGGAGTGGGGGCAAAGAGGACAGAGGGGACCAAGATGAAAACCAGAGAGCAGGAGCAAGAGAGGAAACAAAAGAGAGTGCAAACAAGAACACAGAGGTCAAAAGGGAGGAAAAGACCATGAGCAGAATGTGAAGAGGAAATGAAAGAGAGGACAGGAGAGGTATTGGGTTTATATATTCTAGTGCTGGAACTAATTTGTAAAATCACTAATAACTGATCATGAAAATGTCAGGCCTTTGCGATGTGATTGGAGAACCTCTTTCAGTACCTGAAAAAGTCAGTCAAAAAAAACCAACAAAAAAAAAACATTTAATTACATTTTACTGTTAAATTTTTATAATGAGACCATTTCCATTTCCATGAAAGCGTCCTAATAATCAAAAGACCGATTAAAATGTCGCCGTCGTCATTAAATTTCAGATACTTCATAGAACACATGCAGATCAAATGGAGCACAACAGAAAGAGAGTGCAATCACTTGGATCAGTGAATGTGAATTGAAACTTGAAATCCTATACGCACTGCAATTAATGATATATGAACAATAACTTTAATGGGATTACTGAAAAATAAAGGGTTCATTACAGGACCCAATAAGCTGATTACAGTAGATTGATGTAATACAGTATGTACCATGTTCAGAGGGCAGAACGTGATCATTCCTGCAGTCATACATCCTACCTCTTAACACTGTTAATAAAATGCTATTTATTCTGCTGATTTCAAACTGTAAAAAGTGTTTTTTTATATAATCACTATAATTTTTTACCATATTGTACTGAGCATTATAGCATATATTTCAATGTGCACATTGTTTGAAGGACAATACTGGTCAATATATCTAATTTATCATCGATTAAATTGAAGATCAAAAGAGTTATTAGCTGCAGCCCTAATGTATTTGGACTTATTTCAGGGAAACATTTAACAGACAGAAATGTCTAATTACTTTAAAGGAGAGGAGCAGCTTTGGAGTAATGGTGCTGGGACATTCCTTAATGAAGAAAGACAGATACTGGATGGAAAGAGAAGGAGAGAAAGAAAAAGGGAAGAAAGGAGACTAGCACAATCTGGGAAGGAGAGAGAGAAAGGAAGAAAAGAACAGAAACTGAGAGAGGGGCTAAATATTTCACCTTTACAATACATGAGAGAGAAAAAAACCCAAGAGAGAAAAACTGCAAAAAAAAAAAAAGGGCAATAGAACCAGGAAAAGAACTAGAGAATGAATCAGAGAATAAAATATAAAGGATCCAACCTGTATCTAAAGTCACCAGACCTGAACAAAACAGATAAGTGATGAAATTGTGTTTTTGTTCTGTGTGTGTGTTTTGTGTGTGTGTGTGTGTGTGTGTAGTATACTGTATATCCTGTATGTGTGTGTAAAGTAGGGGTGTGCGAAAATCACGGTATGAGTAATATCATAATCATGCTAATGTATAACATTATAAAAAGGACAGGCCTGGTCCTGGCTTCTGATTGGTCAACAGAACGTTCCACCCATGCTAAAATCCACACATTAAGCACAAAACATCAAGTTTATCACATCACTGCGCAGCTCTCATTGCAGATTTTGTTGCATCGCAAAATTCTGATATGTCAGGGACTATCTCTTTTAGCAGAAGGATGCAGCTTGATAAATTATCTTAAAATAAAGTTTGTTTAATTTTATTTTTTATATTCAGTAACTGTTTTGCAATAAGGCACTCAATGCTGTGCTGAATTGTTAATACATTCAGAGCTATATATTAATATTAATACATCCCTCAAAATATATTTGTATAAGAGAGGTGTGACACCTCTCTTATACAAATATATTTCGAGGAATGTATTAATATTAATATTCTGGCTTAAAAAAAATTGTGTTACAGCCAATAACTGATAAATTCTAGAATTCCATGCCCAATAAGATCATTCTTTAGATTCAAAAAAGTAAAATCACAATACTCATGTCTTGCAACAAATCAAACTAAATTATCCCAATTATAATCATAAAGTTTTGCTTAGTGTTGGGTATTTTTAAATCACAGCAGACTGCATGTACTATAATAACAAATCCCCACTGACTAAAACATTTCCATCACCATCATACTACTTATTCAACTATGTAACTTTCTGTGTATAAAATGCATACTTTATGTATGTGTGCAATATTTATTTTGGTATGTGTGTGAATGTGAGTGTGTAATTGAGCAGAAGCACTGCAGACTGAATCTAATGCATACGGCACCGCCACAGGCTCTGTGTTATATTAACACTGACATCAGTGTAGTGGGACCCACAAGGCACAATAACACCCTCTAACACACACATACACAGAACAATAACAGCCTGGAGCCAGGGGGAGACAGAGGACAACCTGCGACACACATACACACACATACACATTACACAAATATAGGTAGAGATGGGAAAGAGAATGAGAGGGGAATGGAGAAAGGACGGTGAGAGGTCACAGAAAGATGGCGGAGTAAACAGCCAATAGTCAAATAAATGGTTAAGGACAGGAAGTGATGTCAGGTGGAGGGAGGAAGAGTAAGTGAATGATTAAATGAGCGAATGATTAAGTGAGACATAAATGCAATGACCTTCCCTCTCTACCTGTGCTTCATTCTCTTTCAGCAGCCGTCTTGCTCGTGCTCCTCCTGGGTCATCGGTTAAATTCAACATCACTATGCTCTTCTTCTCCCAGCCAATGAATGACCCGTCGGTTAAACCTTCCACCACCGACAGGAAGTCCTGGTAGCCATGGTGACGTGTGGACACCACCGAGAAGGCCGTCCAATCATACTCCTCCAGCACCTCAAA
Organism: Gobiocypris rarus; assembly: GCA_023029165.1. NCBI lineage: Eukaryota > Metazoa > Chordata > Actinopteri > Cypriniformes > Gobionidae > Gobiocypris > Gobiocypris rarus. The sequence continues at coordinate 18,786,704 of CM040926.1, read as the reverse complement.
GATCACCTCCAATTGGAGAGCGGTGGAAGAGCTGAACTGCAGGAAGATTGAACCGGTCTCCTGCAGAGTAATTAAGAAGGTAAACGGCTACATTTCCCAAGACTAAAGGCCGTGGATTCATTCCTTGCATAAGGCGTCATGGGAACTACATTTCTTATGAACTGTTTCTAATGTGACATGCTCTAATCGTAACAGCAGACAGAGCTAGTATTCTGCAGTGCAATTAAGGGGGTGAAAAATAACTACATTGCCTGTGATTGAAGACTATTTATTGCCTCCATAAAGCATCATAGGAATTCAATTTCTTATAAAGGGTTTCTGAGATATGCAGCCACAGTAGAAACAGGAGGGAGGTACTTCAGTGACTCAAATCGTCACCGGAGTACTTTGCACAGATTTCAATTTAATTTGCAATGCGATGGAGTGTACGTGTAGGTCCAGGAGAGTGTAGGATTCAATGCAACATCATCAAAAGGATTCAATATCATGTCTCAAAAGTTAATAATAATAAAACATTTGTAAATGAAAAAAATCATGTCTTTTTGCTTTCATACTGTACTAAAGAGAACATGTTATAAATGTCGAGACGAGCAACTAAAATTGCGAAACAGAGACCGCAGCACTTCAGAGAACACAAGAGAGAGAGAAAAAAAGAGCAGACCATATGGCCTGCAGCAGTAATGCATGACCCTTGGCCTTGCTATTTATCCAAATGGATGTTAGTAATGCCATCCCTTCCTACAGTTATCGGTGTGCCCCGATCAGGCCCCGACAGAGACGATGGCAGCCCTATCTCTGTCCGTTTAACACTCCTCCTCAGGCGGTACCATTAACAAACAATGCCCTTATAGCACTGCAGCAAGCCAAACACTATCTAGCAAGTGTTAGAGCTCATTAACACCAAGAGCTTGCAGAGAGATGTTTGTGAGGAATTCCACAGTCCAAAGAAAAAATATGTTGTTTTTTTTTCTTTTAAGAAAAAACAACGCTGTCAAATAATTCAGCGCATCTAAGGTGCATCTTAGACTGTTCAAACCGGCCTGCTCTGAGAAATCCTCAATGGCCTAGTTTTATTGTGCAATTAAATGGCATAGACAGTACAGTTAATCAGGAAAAAACACTATTAATTTCAAGACAGCTAAACTTCAGAATGAGAATCAATCACTGGCTGGGTACAATTGCTTTTAATAGGCATTTGACTTAGCATTTGCTGACACCAGAAGAGTTACAGGAAATACTTCAAAAAGCACAAGTTTAAGTCTGTAGACTTCAGATCTGAATTTAAAATCGTTCATTTAGTTGGCACCAGATTTGCTGTGATATCCAAGGTTGATCAATGAAATGTACACAGAGGTTAAGTCAAATTAATTTAACTCAGATTATGGAATCATTGTGAATAATCACTAGTTGCTTTCTAATTTGAATGCACTTACAGTAATTGAGTGAAATCTAATTTAAAGTTGCGGTTACTGGCAAAATTTCGCAGGCAAAATAAAGGTTTACTGTCAATAGTGTAGCAATGCATGAAGCACTGCTGGCACAGACTCACTCACTTTCAAACCAAGCAGCTTTTTGTTCGCATGACCAACTTGAACATGGGTGAAATCTGCTTGGGGAACTCCTAATCTTGTGGATTCCTTTAGAAATGACAGGATTTCATCCGCAAAACTTTGTTGAGCAAATGTGACCGTATCTTAATTCTGTAAACAGCCATACCTGTGGTACCCTGCCCAGACCCGCTCCCCCTCCCACAGCAACGATGGGGAGGCCGGTCTGGGCCGAAACGAACTCCAGCATGGGGGCCAGGGGGCCGGAGGCCAGCGGGAGGGGTCTCTCATCTTCATACACGAGTCCCTGAAGGGGTCTGGCTGCCAGCAGGTCACACAGCTGAGAGAGCAGTGTCCTGGGACTGCTGTCATTCACCTGTAGTCAATTCACATTCACTTCACATTCATGTTCACATTCACACCACATTGACTTCTGTAGTTATGAATAAATACTCATGCTTAAGTGCCCATCATTTTACTCTACTTTTTAGTTCGCACTTCAGTTAAAAATTAACAAAGCCTTCAGGAATTCTAGGTTACTCTAAAGGTAAAAAAATAAATTTAAAAAAAAAATCAAAATCTCCACCCTGAAAGCAATCAATTCCGTTCCACTTGCATGACCTCTTTCAGACTGACCTGAAGCCAGATTACATTTGCGGATCCCCACTGGGTGACGACACTCTCACCAAAGCTGCTGTGCACACGTCCGAAACCTGGGTACGGCACCCTACCCGCAGCTGCTGCCGCCCCTGCTTCCCCTTGTTGAATGGTTGAGCCCGCGTGGATCACTGCGATGTTGAAGTGCATTGATGCCACCGGGTCCCGTTCACGCTCTCGGGGCCGGAGCAAGAGATGAGGGGAGGAGCTAGTCTGACCCGCCCATTCTACCAGGGCCAATAGCAGAGACAGCGTGGGTACTGTGACCATGGCAACAAACATGGAGGCCAAACGAGAGGGCACAAAGAAAGCCTAAGTGAAACCAGGAAGGGAAAAGCAAGAGAGAAACTGCAATTAAAATAAAATCATAAATTCAATATATTGCATACAATAAAAAACTTGAGAGAAAGAAAGAGAAATTAAATAATTAGAATGATAGAAAGAAAGTGAGGTAGAACAAGAAAGATGGCAAGAAAGTAAGAGAACAGACAAAAGGATGGAAGAAAATGAAATGGGCATTATTCAGGCCATAGGCTGAAATGGAGCAACACAGGAGGAAAACAAAGAGAGAGAGAGAGAGAGAAAGAGAGAGAGAGAGAGAAAGAGAGAGAGAGAGTAATTGATAGAGGGATAGAGAGAAACTGCATGTACAGGTTTAGCTGTTCATGTGAAGGTCTAATTGTCCAAGTAAAAACGTCATGTGAGAGCATCTGAAGTGGACTTCGCCATTTGGAGGGCTGACTGATCAGCCAAATCATGATTTACTTCAAAGGGTTAGTTCACCCAAAAATGTTAATTCTGTCATAATTTACATAACTTGTGTTGTCCCAAACCTATAAGACTTTCGTTCATCTTTTGAACACAAATGAAGATTTTTTTATAAAATCTGTGCCAGTTCTGTACTCTCCCCTGACAGCTACACAATCAACACTATTTTGACACAACAAAAAGATCATAAAGAGATCATAATACTAATCAATATGAATTGAGCAGTTTAGTCCAAATTTTCTGAAGAGACACGACTGCTTTATATGATTAACAGATTGAATTTAGGCTTTTATCCACATATAAACATTGAACAGCGAACATAAACAGAAGCTCAACCGAACCTGCTTGACGCACGAGAACAAACCTCATTTGTTCTCACACGTCATTCACATTTGTACATTTTTGTTAGCGTGGTCTCTGTCAGGAGTTAGTAAGCAAAGAAACACATGAGACAGGAGTAACAAACTTCTTGTTTACTCTTCATTTTCGTTCTAACACATTACACAACACTTCCTTACAATACTCTTTCAAAATGGTAGTCCCAACACAATTCAACACAACAGTTAGATTTAGGGGAGGAGCTTCATACAAATTTTCTTTCTAAAATGCGAGCGATTTTGGCAATCCTATAAGATAATTACAAATCACACTGTACAACATGGATCTAATAAACTTGGGTACGAAATGTATGTAGGCTATACGATGATGACAGCTATTGAATCGTAGGCTACGACACAAGTTAGTATAGAAGAATAAAACGTCATCAGCATAAACAAATAGAGCAAGAAGAATCGCACTTTGGCAATTGTGGTTTTTATGTGCGCTGAAAAAAGAGGTGGAAGCAAAAGATGAGGGAAAAGAGGCCAACTTGGCATGCCCATTTTGCAAATGGGTAAGTAGTAAGGGGATGTCTAATGCTAATTAATGTATTCTGACTTATTAACGCTAAGGAGCTGTATTCTCATGGCCAAAGTTTCAAAAAACGAGTTGGACGTATGATAGAGAATTTCTGTGCCAAATACACTTCTTCAGGGTTCATATAAGTTTCGTAAAGTTGTTGTTTTTGTTTTTTATGGCCCTATATGACGTCATAAAAGGCGCAAGTCCTTGTATGGGCACTTCTCCCGGAAGTGGGTGCACACGCAGAGTAAGAGCAAGAACGCGTCCATCAATGTGCTTCGTTCGGGTTACGCCATGGGTAATGGCAAGCCTCAATGAGCTTGATACATTGAGCATACACACAATGAGTCATCGCATCGCAGACTCTCTATTCATTCCAGTTAAATCACAAAATAAACCCAGGAGAACCCAGGATTCGATCCCAGAACCCAACCTTACATGCTCGTCAGACAAACGCTCTACCACTGGACCACAAATCTATATAAAGAGTCTCATGAGTTAGGAGATTAAGACCGTGTGTCCACCAAAGCTTTTTTTACATAGCTGGCTGGCGTATTCAATTGTTTTCAATGGGAGCGCCGCGTTTTTAGAACGCCATGAGTGTAACGAAGCGATGAGCGAGTATTTCACGCTCAAGCGCTGAGCGCTCAGCGTTTTTTACTGGTCGCCGAGAGTTGAAGAATGTTTAAATAAAACGCAGCGCTCATCACTGTCACTTTTCACCAGCCATCCAAACACAGTGGAGGAGGGGCGGGACAAACACAACACTGACCAACCGCCACATTCTGCTTGTACAACATCCACATATAAAAACAAGCAGCATAATAACAGAACAAAATCATTTAAAACAAGAGCCAGAGCAAATACTTTACATTGTATCAGCATTTTTATACAGAAACAAACTATCTGTGAAAGGAGATACTAGTAACACTTATGCGGATATTCCGTATCATAAGCAAAGAGTCTCAACTGAAAAAAACGCTGCCCTGACAAAATGCTCGCAAGCGACCAGCTGCGAGCATTTTCAGCTGGCTAAAACGCTTTGGTGGACATGAGGCCTAAGGATGAAACTATCACATTAAACATGACTTCTCATGACTTCCCCCACTCACCCACTTTTTAAAACAAAGTTATGCCACTGTATTTGTCATATTATGGATAACTTTTGATTCACTATACATTCATGTTGTTTACATTATATGTACTTATGTGCAGATTGCCAACAAAACACAGACATTTGATGCCGTTTCACTCACCGCCTGCAACGATCTGCAAATCCAACGGGCCTTGCTTATAAAACCTTTGTCACCACAAATGTCAGGAACACACTTGAAAAACAAACTGCATCCACTGTTCCCTTAAAGCTGGGTTCTTTGGGAAGCTCAACAAGGTTATCTTACCTCACAACCAAAAACACTCTTCTTTGGTGACATTGTTAAAAAATCCTTCACGACGTTACCCGAATGATGGGCGTGCTCTCTCCTGCTCTGGTTGGTGTGTGCTATGATTATGACGTCACTGGAAAAAAAACTTTCTGAAACTTGTGAAAAACCGGAAGGAGAAATACTCTTATCATATAGAAATACATGTTTAGCATGGGAATCCCAATCTTTAACAGTACAAAAACTCAAAATGCATGAAATGGCATTAGACCCCCCCAACATTATATCCATAATGACCAACACAATCTACCAGTTGGTTCAAGACATGCTTTTTTGGAAGGCAAATAATGGCGCAAACACCAGTAAATTGATGAGTGCAAACTTTAGTAAATCACCTTGCATGATTCATTTAAATACTTAAACAAATGCATATGCAATAAGGTCAGCCGCAAAAATAACTGTCAACGCATTTTCAGCGCTAAATCCTCAAAAGAGAAAAAGAGGGTTTGTGCTGACACAAGCTGTTAGTAAATCTGGCCCTTAATAAGTGAATTGCATTTTAACATACTTTTGAATAAATTATTAGATGCACAAAAAATGAGCATTTCATTGACCAAAATTATTGCGAAACCACAGCGTCTATGTGAGGTCCTCATTAAAAAGCTTCTTAGGGGTGTGTGTGTGTGCACTAATATAAAACAGCCAAGGAATGAATGGTGGCTACTGTAAGTAAGGTAAATTAATAATAACAAACATTAAAATATAAACACTCACATAAATACTTCATGCCCACACTCACATACCAACATAACTGAACACGCGCACCAATAAAAAGATTTAGAGAGTTAGTGCAGATATGTAAGAAAGTGTCTTACTCTCCTCCTTTCTATCTCAGTCACACACACACACACACACACACACACACACACACACACACACACACACACACACACACACACACACACACACACACACACACACACACACACACACACACACACACACACGCACACACACGCACACACACACACACACACACACACACACACACACATACACACACTCACACAATACAAGCAAATCATTTTCAATTTACTTTTGTGGCAGCCTCCTCCTGCCTGCTCCTCTCTGTTTCATGACTTCAGGTGCTAATGCAATTGCTTGGAATCACCAGGCTCTCTGACATAATATTCCCTCTCTCCCAATTCTGTCACCACTTTCTGGGTTTGTTCTCTTTTTGTTGCATTCTCTTTCGCCCTCTGTTATATTTATCCATCTCTAAGCCTGTTGGTCTGTTGACCCTGATAAGTCCTTCAGATGAATGAGAGAAAGAATTAAGAGGCCAAAGACGAAGAAGGAAAGAGAAGAATATGGGACGGATGGAGACAGAGAGAGAGAAAGAGGGAGACAGGCAGACATTGGAATTCTGTTTTGCTGGAAGAGGTAAATATAGTCCTAATGACTAAGATGTGGACAGAGATGAGGAAGAGGGGGAAATGGAGGGAGTGTAGAAAAAGAAAGAGGGATAAAATATGGAGGAATAGAGGAAAGGAGAGAAATATTGATTACTGGGGTATGTGTACGTGTTTGGCCTGAACAAACACGCTGGCAATCCTCCAGTTTTGACAGACATGGGACAGTATGTGTGTGTGTGTGTATGTGTGTGTGTGTGTGTGTGTGTGTGTGTTTGAAAGGTTGGTGGGGGAGGGGGATGGAACGTACGAAAGAGCACAAGACCACATTTCACAACAGCATATTACTGTTTTTGAGTCACTTCAAATTAACCTAGAGTAATCATAGCCTGGGCTTGTCATTTGGGATCCAACTGTGCTAATGTTGTGCAAAAGCAGCAATTTACTGCCGCTTCCACAGGTTGCATTATACAGTGGGAGACGTGGGAAGTGCACATGCAGTCCTGAATTCATCAAAGAGAGCCAAAAAAAACCTCAACGATATATCATCCACAAAGGAAGGGACATGTGCTTCGCTGTTGCTTACAGACCTCCGGGCAATTCTAAAATACTACCGAGTACATTACTATAACAGCGCCATATAAATTTACATAAATCTCTAGTGTCCCTGACTGGTTTATTAAATATGCTGTGAACACTATTTTAAAAGACATGTTCAGTTCAGTTATTTAGAAATGAAGTTTCCTCTACCATTGTTTTGGGGGGTGCCAACGTGAAAGACACTTCACGGAAGTTTATCATTTGCGTGTTTTTAAGCCTTGCCAATTTAATGCGGACATAGACGAGAACATTTGTTTGGCTATCACCAGACCAGAAGATTGAACATTAGTCTGGGGAGTCTGCTCTGTATTTTCTACTGCACAAGAGGCGTGATCAACAGGCATGGTTCAAGTGACTGTACGCAATCAAACAATCAGACCAACGATCCGGGTGACGTACTTTGCAAAGGGGTCCGTAGTAAGTCAAACACATCCTTCTTTTGTAGGAATTGTGCCAGTGCAAGTTTATGTTCCGTTTTTTCAAAGGAAACTTGCCTTTGAAATCTTTTAAAACAGCAGCGACAGCGGCATCAACGGGTTGCTGCGCTTCGATGGCCGTCGTGTTGAATGTAAACAAAAAGCTGCTTGCCGTCGCTTCTCTATTGTCATCGTGTTAAACCCGGCAATAGCGTGGCTGCGCTTATGTGTGTTGCTGTGCTTCGCTAGTACCAAACTGAGAGACACTTTCTCGTAGACTGGGTAAACACAGCCTGATCTGCCAGCGATTTGATTTCGCTCTTTTACCACACGTCTCACAGCGCGTGAATATTCACACACAATCATGTCAAAATGCCTGTCTTGTCGCGTATCATCGCATTATTTTACACATGCATCTGCTTGCATATGATATCACTCGTTTCTGCTTCTTCACCTCTGTACTCGTTCAGGACAGGAGATGCGCAATAGCGGCCCCTATTGTAAAACAGTGAAAACATGGAAAGCCAGAAAATATTGTCACTGGCTATATAAATGTTGAGATAACAAGATACAAAAAAATTAATAACTCACTGTTCTTGACTGAATAACTTTTAGGTTAATCTATATTTATATGCAGTGACATAATTTTATGCAGACTATAACCGTAACGCACACAGTAGAGGAGAATGACAGTAAACTAGGCCTACTATGAATATTAATTAACCATTTTGGGCATAAACATGTAAATTACATACAGTAAAATGATTGACAAAGAAAAATTACAGAATAGTAATTAAAATATCTAATACAAATAAATAAAGGTTCGCATTCATCAGGTGTGACACATTCAGCAATGCCGCATGTTTACCAGCCGCTGCTTTCTCAGATCAGCTTGGCTGGATTAAAACGCCATGCTCCGTTGAGTTTGGAATATTCTAGTAATCATCAGAATATATTTTCTCCTGTCTCTGAAAATGTTTCATTTTTAAATCTTCTTGTGGACTATTTGGGTGGAGTTTATTCAACTTGTTGCTTGCAGTACATTGAAAATATACATAACCGGAAATAAATGAGATGTGTTATTTTAAAACAAAAGAGCGTCACGAAGCTCAGTGCAAGTAGTCCATTGAGAATGAAAGAGGCAAAGTCACTAGCTTCCAGTAATAGCCGTCCACACGTTCACGAGTTCTGGTGTATGATGTAGGCGTAGTGTAAGCTTAGAGTACGAGTCTCTCACATTTCAAATAAATAAGGTAGGGCAACAAACTTTTCTCTTTAAAAAATCTCATTTTAGACTCATTTTGCTCTATCCTCTGCGCTTCCATATGTCATGTGCCATATGTCATGTGTCATCAATATGTCATGTGCCGGGTTAGAGGTCACTCTTCCGCCGGAACTAGACTCGCGTACAGCTGTTACAAAGACGCATCACTTCAGGCCTTTATTAACCCCATGGAGCCGTATGGATTACTTTTATGATGGACGGATGAGCTTTTTTGGGCTTTAAAAAAATGGTACCATTCACTCCCATTATAAAGCTTGAAAGACCCAGGATATTTTTTAATACAACTCCAATGTTTGACTGAAAGAAGAAAGGCATATACACCTAGATGGCTTGAGTGTGAGTAAATTATGGGATCATTTTCACTTTTGGCTAAACTAACCATTTATGCCGACAATGCATGTGGTCATGTTATGCAAATGCTTTAACCCGTTTTTCTTTATCAGAGACATAAATGGCTTTGAGCATAAACCAGTCGACACAGCTAGATTTTTGCCAATTCACTCAAATTCATCCAGCATGTAGACACCTTAACCTGTTTATTGAAGTATGCATGTCTATGACAGGAAAGCATCCTTACTGAGGATTCAAACACATCTAGCCTGAGCAAACAGTTTCGCCATAGGGGAAAATATATTGCATCATTGCAACTCTTTCTTGTCCCAAGAAATTATAAAAACATGTTCTTATCTCGTGCAGCTGAAGTAGAAGTGGTACAGTCAAAATGCTAAATCCATAAATGCATGAGGAGAAACAAGTTTCCAGCTGACATTTTGGAATACTGGGTTTTTAACACAATTTAACATCAACATAATGCTAATACTTGCAGTCAAATACACGAAGATTACACTTTGGTGTCACTACCAGGGAATTACCTGATAATAAAGTCTTTAATAAATTCTGGTAAACATGGTACACATGTAAACAAACCCAATGATTTATTTATGTTTTAGTTTGAAAACTAAAAAAAGGCACCATTTTCATTACACAGATTTTTTATGTCACAGTTATCGTCAACACCGTTATATATTGCATCATCACGATAAGAACCATGCCAACAGTTCCCTGCCCCTTCTTTCCCCCCAAAAAAACACAAAAAATGAACAACAAAATGCTCGAGACATGAGATAGACTGCATTCACAAACACTGGCTGGATCTGGGTCCATATGCATTGACAGCTCGTGATCATTACGACTGAGCCCATGGCTGCACTGGCTATGAGAATGCTCCCCTTTACTGCACGGCTGTAAACACAGCTCGTAAAATGCTTCGCATGCACCGTGATGACCGACGCTATCGAAAGCACTTTAGCTGACAAACGACCACGTCATCCATCAGCCTTCCACACAGGCGCAGATCCTTGTCACAATAACAAAGCCCATGCTGCACTGCACAAAAACATTACTACACTATTTAGTACCACAAGTATGTTGAACGCGTTTTACTGAGATGCTGCTGTATCAACATAAAGAAGTGAGTTTAATCTAGTCAAACGCCAAGATCTCTTCAAGAGTGTGGCACAAAGTAATCTTACTCACAAGACAATAGCCGTCTTATCTTGCTCTTTTACCAGATCTTCACCCTCTATCTGCAGACTAAGAAAAAACAAGCCGCTTCCCCTAATTTTCTCATCAGCATTAAACAACATGTGGGCTATTATGCCCTGAAAAAAAATGTAATGTTTCCATTCTGTAAAGTGTAAAAATACAAACAGAAAGTGATAAAAAGTACTAAAACATTGCGCAAACCTCTCCACTAGTTGGTTAAACCTTCACATCTTCAGCAACTTGGTCGGTAAACTGAGTAGCCAAGAAGTTGCAGCCGATAAGTAAAAGGTTGTAGGTTTGAATCCCACAAGGAGCAATTTATGAACTATTATCATTGTGCCCTTGGGCAAGACACTTAACCTTAGGTTGCTCCAGGGGGATCTTCCCTGTAATAAGTGTTCTCTTTGGATAAAAGTGTCAGCTAAATGATAAAATAGCAAAAGTGCTTCCAGCATTTTTTTTTTCTTTCAAATATAACACTGTTAGGCCCTGACAGAGGTCTATGAGAAAGAGAGGTACAGTAAGTGCACTCCTGGGGACTCATCTCCAAAGCTTCACATTTCTGCAATACACTAAACGCATTTCTCATTTGGCTTGATTCCCATTTTTTGAATTATTTAGTTCTAAGACAATACAACTCATGATATGTTTGAGAGAAGTAGTTTAGCTGTTCCAAAATGCCTTGCAGTCTACATAGGCACCTCAGTGCACCGTACAAATAACGTTCCTCAAACACAGAGCATGGGAGACTCAAATTGATTTCAATACGGGCAGCACGAGTGGAGTGATTGAATAATCTAATAGGGCTGTTGACCTTTGATATGACATGCTGCACTCCATCCGAATGTATTTTAAACAGAACTGGCTAATTATTTTATAATTGTTAGATGTGCAGCTTTAATGAATTTTAATATTTAAAAGCCCACATAGAATATTTGTACTTTTCAAAATTAATTTGTCACACCACAAGACCATTTAAAATTAAGTGCTTAAAGGGTTAGTTCACCCAAAAATGAAATTTATTTCATGAATTCCTTACCCTCATGCCGTTCGACACCCGTAAGACCTTTGTTCATCTTCGGAAAACAAATGAAGATATTTTTGTTGAAATCTGATGGCTCAGAAAGGCCTCCATTGACAGTAATATAATTTCCTCTCTAAAGACACATAAAAGGTACTAAAGACGTCGTTACAAAGTCCATCTCACTACATTGGTTCTACAATAATTTTATGAAGCCTCGAGAATAGTTTTTGTGCGCTAAAAAAACTAAATAATGACTTATATAGAGATTTCAAAACACTGCTTCCTGAAGCTTCGAAGGGTTATGCAGCGTATCGATTCATGATTTGGATCGCCTGTCAAACTGGCAAACTGCTGAAATCACGTGACTTTGGCCATCTGAACCGCTGATTCAATGTGCTGATTCATTACGCACCGAAGCTTCAGGAAGCTGTTTTGAAATCGACCATCACTAAATAAGTCATTATTTTATTGTTGTTTTTTGTGCACAAAAACTATTCTCATCGCTTCATAAAATGATTGTAGAACACTGTAAAGAGATGGACTTTGTAATGACGTCTTTAGTACCTTTTATGTGTCTTGAGAGAGGAAGTGTCTTTACTGCCAATGGAGACCTTTCTGAGTCATCAGATTTCAACAAAAATATCTTCATTTGTGTTCCGAAGATGAACAAAGGTCTTATGGGTGTCGAACTACATGAGGGTGAGTAAATTAATGACAGAATTTTCATTTTTGGGTATACATATATTAAAGTTATTCAGTCAAGCACGGGTGATTTTCTATTTTCTTTTGTTGTTTGATTAACATTAAAATCACACAGAATATTAGGTCCGGCCCTTTAAGAACTGCACAGATCTGATTCATTGGTACACATACGATTTCTTACTCAACTGTATACGTTCACTAAAGACATAACCAACTGTGTTTTCCTGAATACTCGTCAGGATGTGCATTTTTACATATTTTTGGCCATTCAAACCCAATAATCGCGACCGTATGCTGTCTGAAAGGCGTTTGTGAGCGCTTTAGGTCAGAGCCCGGCAGTTCGAGCATGTCCCAAGCCATGCTTTATTTTTTATGCATGCATCTGTTGCTTTCTTTGTCATGTGCTGCATGTATATAGTTGACTGTTCTGTTTCCACTGTTTAGTGAATGTAAGCAGTGGAAGCAGAGCTCTGCACACACTTCCTGACTCTTGCTGTCACACATCGACACAAATTAAGAAATACTGCTCTTATTAGAGTGCTGTCATTCTTAAAGTCGTACTAACAAAATCTCACATCATACCGTTTAATAGCAGGTATCGCTGTACTTTTCTAGTACCGGTATATTGATTCAAGTTATATCGATACACGAGACAGGGGAATGTTATCTTTGGAATCACTTTCAGAACAAATTTTTCCAGCAGTTGAACGATGAAATACTGACAGCCAACCAGAGTCTATTCGAATTTTAAAATGGCAGACAACATTGCACTAAAGTTAATCGTCAAGGTCCAGAAAAATTCACCACTGTTTGACCCTCTTTTCAAGGATACTTTAAAGAAAATGGATACTGTATGGAAAACAATCAGTCATACCCTCAGAATAAATTGTGAGAAATATTAATGGAGATGAGATAATTATGCCAGGCTAGCAAATGACCTCAGGTATCCAGTGCTAGTTTCAACAACATTGTCTAGCTTCCTTTGAATTTGCAGTTGCGTTGTTTTTATTCCACTTCACCACTGACTACATCAGCTAAATTCAGTCAGATTCAATCGAATACACTAGATTTAATCGAAACATAGCATGCTGATGACGTCTGCTGGTTAAAGCAATGTCAATGCAACAAGAACAGCAAAATCATGTTCAATGACACAGACTTTGAAACTAGAGCACACAGGCTTAAAAAAAAGTAATGGATCATAGGCTAGTTATCGTTCTTGGTGCCATAAAAACCTGTTCAAATCAAGATAACAATAAAGACAGTTCTAAAATTAGTTTTAAATATAAAATATCCACCCCTATAACTATAACGATAACAGCACAGAAAAACGACATCTTTGGAATCCCTTTAAGAACTATTTTTTCCCAGCTGATGAACTATAAAAACACTGAATTCACATCAGAATCCATGCTGCTTAAATAAAGAGCTCAAGCATTTAAAGCGGCAGATGACAAAACTGCAGCACAAGATTATAATAAACAGAACAATATCGTCCGCTCGTGTGGAGGTTAATATAGTAATCATTCTAGGTTTGAACGTCTCTGCACGGTGTAAACGGGCTGTCAGTCAGTGCAGGTTACATTGTTACACCACTAGGTGGTGGAAAGGGTTGTCTTTAAGTAAGTCATTAAACTGTTCATTCAAATAATACATTCAAAAACACAGATTCATTCATGAATTAAACAGTGTTTCATCAGCACATCCCACTCATCCTCAAAATTATTTTAACTTTAAGTACAACTTGAACAGGCTGAACCAACCAGCAATGCGTTGCCGGGGTAACGCTGAAGCTGATGCTTCACCTCATAGAGATCAATGGCACCGATTCAATGCATTGACCATTGTTGACGCCATTCACAACAGTATGAGTCTCAATAAAAAAAATGTAAAAGCCAGTTGGTGGAAAAAAATTACATCCTTCACTCTTGTTATAATTATTAACTTGTTAAAAATGTAATACAAGTGCATGAAGTGTAAAACAAGGGCACAGCCTTACGAAAAAAATAAAAAAGTTAGCTTGTCAGTATCACATTATTACAATATTGCGAATTTCTAGAGAGCAAGCTCAATGATTTCTGTGCTCTCACGAAAACTCCTGTAATAATAAAAAAGCAATGCATCTCTTATACATTACGCTAACATTTTATTGGTTATAATGAAAGGATTTGCTAGTGTGCAGCTCGCATTGAACAGCGGTGTTAAGTGGATTCTGACTCATTTACTGACTAGCATCTCTGATAGGCCATTGCATTCATGTGCTCAACAGATATAATTGTGAGAGCGTCTGTGTCGATAAGCGGGTATCAAATATACCTGGTACCCGGTACTGTAAAATGCTAGTACCATCAACCTTTTTTTCAAGTACCGACTGGTACCGGTAGCACCGGTATGTTTGACAACCCCATTCTCTACTATATAGCATTAAAAAAAAAAAACAGGTATAAAGTGCCCAGGTTACCTACTAATTCCGACAAGATTCTGGAGTGTGCATTTGATGGACATTCTACTATCCCATGAGGCCACAGGAGAAGAGTCATGAATGGCAGGGAAGCAACACCATATGTCACATGGTGTTGCCAAGCCACCATGGCGGGTCTGGATTTCATTCATACTACACATTCAGAATATATAGAACGGATGCAGAAAGTTCTTCATCAAATGAACCTACACGGTATGCAATTTCGGACAGAGTAGGTTTTGGAATAGCATTTGTGTCTACATAAAAAAAATTCAATACCCAAATAGATGAAAAAAGAACAGCCAGTTGACACAGACTTTTGTGGAGTCCTGAAAACAAGAAATCTTACTAATCTAGGAATTGGTCTTAAATAAAAACCATTCCACTTTCCTTCATTGCGACTTTAAACCAGCACAACATTCACTGTCAGAAATAGCAGGTCCTCGATGGCAGCCTCTTTCTCATTATCTCGTAATTTATTTCACTGATGAAGGCAGGAAGCGGAGATGTTTGAAACAGCAGCCACATCTGAACAAATAAACAAGAACAACATTACAGAAAGAAAAAACTCTCAGTGTGAATCATTTTTCTCAATTCATTCTGGAAAACCTGAGAGCTGAAATGAGAAATTTGTGAGCTGGCCTTTCCACACAGCCCTCTATGCAGCATTTTTGCTCACTTTCTCTCTCACACTCACTCACATTTTCCCACTCTCCTTCTGCCTTCTGTTCAGAGGCCCTGAACTGCTTTAAAGGTTGAAGAACACTATGTTCTTGTGCAGCGTGGCAGCCGATCACACCGTGCCTTTGCCTCAAACATGCACATTTTCGTGGTTATGCGGAGTCGATTCAATTCAACAGGCTCGTATGTCCCCATTCACAAAACAAAGAAACACCTATGAATCCTCCCATTCATAAATCAGCACCCTAATAACTTCCATTCACTAAAAGCAACCCCCATGGCCTCAATTAGCATAACAAGCTAAGCCAAAGACATTAATTCGCCCAATTTATCCATGCTGAGAAAACAAGTTTCACGTCCATAAGGAAAGAACAATTTCACAAGCCATTCTAATAAAACAGATCCCCTGCAATTCATTCACTGCATTTACAAAAGAAAGATTGTCCTAATTCACTGCTTTTTTTGGCTGAAATCATAGCACTTCCTTACACTCGTTTTTTTTTAAACAGCCCCTCAAACAACATGCCATGTATCCGCCTATTGTAACCAACTAGAGTATGTGAGCAGAGCACGAGCGTAGTGGTAATATTTCCTCCGGAGCGGTGAGCGCCTTTCAGAAGATTCCGCTCTGCTCGCTCAGTCCACTTAGGACCGCTCACTCAACCCAGAATGACCTTAGGGACATGCAGGTTCGAAAATATGTGAAATAAATAGGGCTGCCTCCACCTAAAGTTTTTTCTAGTCGACTAGTAGATGTTCTTTTAAGCCATTAGTCAACTAATCGCACATTTATATTAATTTATACAGGAGAGCATACTAAACCATAATGACCATTTACGTACAGTCTATTGTATACATAAACCTTGCCAAAAAGAACCAATAAATGTAATGATTATAAATGTGTCAAAAAATAGCAAGGAGACATTTTAATTGCTTATTAATAAACTAGACTTTTCTTAAACTTTTCTGTGTCAGTGTAGGCTGCAAAGTTGATGATGCTGACTCGCCATCTCCACAGTAGTGGACGCACCTATAGAAAGAAATGCACGTTTCATGCGGATTACATAAGTGGAAAGTAGTCTATTTCTTTTTGTTTTGAATTGGTTTGTTTAAAAGTAGATTTCTATAGATATATATTTCTCATATCTGTGAGGAAAGTAGCCTATACGGTGAGTTTATGTTTTTCATAAGTTCTCTTTTCATAAGCAACATAGATTAAATGAAAAAATATAATTATAATATTTAAACATAAATATGAAACTAAATTCATTTTCTTTAATGGCTTCAACATGTACAGTACAGTACTGTAAAATTTCATGTTGGAGCGGGATCTGAGCGAACGCCGTTTTACAGGTGACCATGAGTGGAGCGTTCATTTGGGCCGTAAGCGATTGAGTGGAGCGCACTGGCATAGAGCGGAATATTAAATCACATGGCTCCACTTCGCTCACATCCAGTCACCAACTACGATATCCAACATTTTCCATCCCAGGCTCATTAAAAAAATGTGCCTGTAACATACGGATGGGTACCGAAACCCGGTATTAAATGAGCCCCGGTGCTAAACTATGAAAGACCGCATTATCGAGAAGCTGTGACGCTATCGGTTCTGCTGTCGATACTGAAGACATTAAGAAAATACATATATATATGTATAGACAGACAGACATTATCTTGCAAATTATATCTTCTATCTTATCTTGCAAAATCTATATACTATTATTAAACCATTTGTCTGTGATGCATTTTGGTTATTCACAACTCAAAAGAGAGAGCTTTCTCATGCGGAGCTTCAGCGCGCACAACACGACAGTCCCTGCTTAATGACGATGACCAAGAGAACTAAACAAAAGTTTAGTCTGGTTACACTTTAGGGCAGTGACATTAATCAAATTTTTTTTTGATTTTGGCCTCCAAGGACTAGATTAGAGATATGAGGTAAAACTATTAAAACTTAGCCGTGTTCCGTCCAGCGCAACTTCCTTCCCTTCACAGCTGTGCGCTGTCATTTCTCCCTAAACCATTCAGATTTAGCACAATCTCCAATTGTTGTAAAATGCAGTTTGATAATAAAAAGAGCTATTAAATGCACAGTAATCTGTGTAAGAGAAGCTGTTTCCAACTTCAGGGCGCCTTATTTGTGCACGCACTGTGAAACGGACCAACGTACACATTATACTGTACGCTTTATGTACGCGTCTAAACCATCAAATACACAACAAATAGCCTATGTCAAAATGACCGGCTTGGAGAGTAGTCACTTAAACACCGTTTATATCTTAAATGGGCATAAATAGTTAGGAGAAATAGGAGAATGATATTATTAGATCTCTGTGGCGAGGTAGACGAGCGAGAGACGTGGGAGGAGCGAGAGGAGACTGGTGTGTGATTGAGAATGAGCGTCACCTGCGAGTCACACTGGTCTCGTGTCCTCTCATGAGGGAGCTCGGAGGCATATAAGGATGAGCGCCACCAGTGAAGGGTGAGAGAGGACCAGGCCTGGATTTTACGTTGTGTTTTGTTTATGTTTTATTATGTGCGTGCGTGGCAGTCGTCCATAAGGGACGGCTCGCGTTACTTTGGTTTTGTTTGTTTATTTTATTAAAGTATTTTAGATTTTCGCCGGTTCCCAGCTCCTTCGTCCCTGAACAAAAGTTACAATATCCATTTGAGCCAGCGTTTATTAGATGCTGGCTTAAAGGGCCAGCATCTAATAAACCTGCTGACAAGTGAGCCATTAATGTGAATCAAACAACAAAAGGCTCTTGAATGAGTAATTTTAGCTTTAATAAGCATTAATCTATCAATTTATATAGGGAAAACTAGTTATTTTACATTTGATTACTTTATTTAATTTTTTTGTAAGCCATATTACTTAATGTTAGTAGAAATTAAAGCACTGTTGATTTCATTTGTATCTTTGTTTTACTGTGTGTATTTGACTATTTGTTTACACTTTTTTTCTTTGTTCTTATATTGTATCTTATCTTTTGCATTTAAAAATCAAATAACACCTGCACACTGGTGCATTTACAGACAGATTTTTCATATTTGTTTTGTTCAAACATAGCTGTTTCTTTTGCTATAGATATTTTACTTTTCAGATTATAAAGCAATGCTATTTATGTTCCTAATTAGTTTTTTTTAAATTAAAAATATATAACAAAAAACGTTAAAGTACCGGATCGATAAGCAGTATCAGTAAGAAAACTTAACGATATCTATCCGTACTTTAGCAACATTTATGCACATTTATATTACCATTTCATTACTGCTTGCACATTTTGCAACACTTTCAAAGTGAAATGTTGTGCGAGTGGTGCTAAAAGGGTGTTCAGTTATATTTGAAATAGATGAACGTGAATCTGGCAACATTTTATTACATCAGTTTGAAAATTAAATGACCAGAGAGTGGCGCTAAAGGGTTAATGCTATATCACATTCAAAAATAACGTACCTAGCAAGAGGGAAAAAAAGCATTTGCTGAAGCAAACATGCCCTTTTAGCTTGCTTCCACAAATATGAGCTCTTTTATTGCGACACGTGGTTATGTGTTTATTGGACTTGTTTATTGCACACGTGGTACACACGATGCAAATGTTAAAATGTATTTTACAAATCATGCAGTATGTAAAAGTGTTTTGAGGTCATAAAATGTTATTGTGCAAGGAGCTGCATGGAAACAAGTCTAAATTCATTTGTAATCTGCCCATGTAAACATAATTTGTGTGAAAAGGAATAAAAGTTGCTGCCACTAGTGATAATTTCAGCTGGAAACTGTAGTGAATTGTATGTAAGTTTTTGGAGTTTTGCAAAAATGTAGGTAGAGACACATTTTTCCATTGAGCCTAGGTTGAATATTTGGCTGCTACTCAAAGGTTCTGCATTGATAAATGGGCTCCTGGAAACTGCTACCAGCCGGCAGCTGGCTCCAAGGACCCTCGAGTAGGAGTTCAGCGCCACAAACCTCTGTGGCGGTCTCTACATGATGCCCTGCCTAGAGTTGGCTCAACCAGCACATCCCTTAAGCTTCCAGGCCCCACTGAGATCCTGCATCCTGCCTTTCTGTCAAGCACAATGAAGTGTTTTAAGGATTAGAGACGTTCTAAGGACACACAGAGGGAAATGCCGTGAGTCAACTTGGATCATAAGCCATCCAAAATCTATGAGCCCTTGGGCAGCGTCTGCCCTAAGATCCGACTTCACCCTCTATAACACCACCAGTCCTCAGAAGATCCTAGCTTCTGTATAACCCACAAAGAATCTGACCACCTCAAGGCTGGATATGGATTTCTTTAACAAGTGTTGGTCGTTAAATTTCCTTTTTCCTTGTACAGGTGGCTTTAACTAGAGAAGCTTATTTATTGCAGCTTTAAAAGATTGTTAGCACAGAACAACAGCGTTAAATGATGCGTGTAAGTCAAGCTTCAGCTGTTGAATCAAAGCTCCTCCAAAGATACAGAGCGCTCAAACGGACTCTTAACTAAAATTTAATTATAAATGACCAGGAATGGCCTCCTCCTGCCTCTATGCACAGATAATTGACTACCTACCATGAGCATTAGCTATTCATTGGTTGCCTAGATTAAATCGCAGTTTCATTTTAAAAAACTTGAAAAACCTCATCAACTTGGTTGGGGGTTTAATAATAAAAAAAAACAGTTGCCCTGTGTTGTGCCACTCTAACATTTGAATATGATTGAGATTTAAAGTGGAAATTGCCCTGAAGAAAGAGACTTCCTGAGAGCGGGGGAAATAAGCAAGCTAGGAGATGCAATCCATCAGGGAGAGTGGCCTCTTCGCTGAGCGCTACAGTGCAAAAATACCATTATCCAGCAAAAACACACAGATTTAGATGCATTGATATCATAACAGTCGGGTCAACCATGCAACACTTTTTTTTCCGTTCGTATCTTTAAATGACCTCAAATACTACTCATTAGAAAAGCAATGACTAGAATACACATTGTCTAATCTCTATATAGTTTTTTTTTGTATATTGAGATGTTTGTTTGTTTGTTTGTTTTTGTCTCGGGTTGATTGACACGTTTCGCTATGTGGTTTTATTCAGTCTGCAGCCCAAACAAGTGTATTGTTTCACATTTTTGGCAAATCAAGAATGAAAACCTAAATTCTTTCAAAAAACCTAATGAAGCATCTGATGAGCATCCAAAAAATGAAAGGCGGTTACAGTTCAACATGAGCCAAAGTGAATGTAGTGCTCCTATCTGTTCAGTGCGGTGGGGAGAGAATGGATTGGGAGCCAGTGGAGTGGCACAGGATGAGTGGGAGGTGCTGATGAGAGGAGATGAAGGAGGAGGAGAGCTAGAGCTGAAAGCCAGCAGTCTTACAGCATCCCTCCTCACACCTCTCAGACACACACCGCTGTGAGGATGGAGCTTCACTGACAACAGCTTCATAATAACGCTCAACACACACATAGTAACACAATGCGTGCACTGAAAAAAAAAATACTTTGAACCAACTTTAAAAAAACAAAACAAAAAACTAATTATTTAGTTGTTCTCAAATAATATTTAATATTTAGTTTCAAATCTTCCATTTTGATTCAATATTAAATAAAAATATATATATTTTCCCAAAGACAAAAACATTTTTATTTATTATAAAGATCATACTTGATATATTTTCTTTAGACATGTTAATGTAGGTCAATTTAATTTGTTGGGCCTTTTTACTCCTTAACTTAATTTCACCATAAACAAAATCTAAAGCTAAATTAGATATGAAAAATGTTGTTTCATATTATTGTAGCAATTTTTATTGTAATGTCTTTTTTTAAAATATGTATCATATTTTCATGTACTAAAAAAATAAATAAAACCCACAATAACAGCATCATTTTTGCAGTCAGTAAAGCCAGCCAGTATGTGTTCTACACATTACACTCCCGTAATCAATCATTTTATTCCTTAAAACATCAAAATTACATATTTAAACTTTTTTTTTCCTGTCAAAAAATGTCTTCATGCCTTAAAATGGCTGTAATGAATGTAACTACACCCATGCTTCATTTAGTATACACGGATCCATGCACAAATAGATGCAAAAATCCATGCAAATGACCCTCGCCTCCACTCAAGCTCAGAATACCAGATCCACTCTGTCAACTTTACTATAGTAAACGCTGCACAATGTCAAGTGTAAATACTGGTTTAATTCAGCCATATATGTTTGAACCAGAAACTAATTCAGAAAAAGTAGAAAAGTGAATTATACCTGCTCATATACAAGTCGATGTAGCAGAATGGTAATTCATTTTATGTATCGCTTTTTACAATGTCAGAAACATAACGTAATTAATATGATTAGCCTTTTGCTTCACGTTATCAAACAACTAATAATGTTTAGCTAATGTTACACAAACCATGTTCCTGTTCATCATCTCAGAGTCAGACAACTGCCTTCTAAAAATCGATATTCTTAAAAAAAAGCTTTGAACTTAGAACATCAGTGGAGAAAGACATAGTTCATCATAACATCATGATATACATCATACATTATTAACCCGCTATATGGCAAAATCTACCCGATTTTTCATATCAACAGAAAAATATACCGGGATAACCTGGCTTCTCTTGAGACTTCCATGCTTCGCAGCTTAGTTAATGATATGCTAAAGCCCGCCGCAAGTTGATGTGATTGGTTACAACATATTTGTGACAAAGAGAATTTTCTATGTCAAAAATAGTTTTTGAGACTGTCTATGGTTTACTGAAGTTAAGGAGAAAATACTCAGCAATAGTGTTGCACGATATACCGGTACTAGAAAAGTATTACGATACCCTGCTATTAAAAATTTTAATTAAATTTTATTAGTACCTTTACTTGAAGAATGAGAGCGCACTAATAAGAGCAGTATTTCTTAATTTGTGTCTGACAGCAGGAGTCAGGGCGTGTGTGCACTGCTTACATTCACATATCACGCCGGTTTACTTCCTTTTCCGGGTCAGAACACCTTGGGCTGTTTGGCCAGTGTATAGTGTAAATGCAAATATCGGATACGGGTGGCTTTTAAAAGATGATGTACGTGGGTCGTCAAAAAATTCAGATATAGTCACCAAATCGGAATTGTGCATCAAGACCTGCAGTGTAAATGCGGCCATAGACATATAAACAACAATAAAACTTGATTTTCACCACAGGGGGTCTTTAACCCCTTTCCATGCAACCCGCATTTTGGAAAGTGGGGCATAAATGACATACCCCCCCAAAAAAGTGGAGTGTTATTTGCTTTTACACAAATTAAACAAAACCGAACCATGATTTTCAATTAGATCAATACAAAAATGCACTTTAAATAAATTACACAGTTGTTTAATTTTCTTCCAGTGTAGACAGATACTCTCAGGATCTAACCTGCACTCTTAAAAAAGACCAAGCTGTTTGTGAAGTTTCGTCTACATAGCCGCATCGACAACTTGGAATGGAAATAAGGACACACATCAAATTACACTCTCTTAATCAGTCACACACACATGCTTTCACACCACATCTGGCCAGTCCTCACACACACCGGGTGCCAGAAAAGAAGCCGGATACATACTGTGCACATCAACACAATCTTCATGGACACTGATACACTCTCACAGCTGTCAGCTTCCTCCCGTGCCCGCCTCAACACACACACACACACACAGACACAGACACACAGACACACACTTGCATGAGGACACTTGGATTTACCCACTAACATGTAATTTCAGGCACAGATGCACAGAGCAACCACATATACACACACACACCCACACACACACACACGCTCGCACAGACATACACAATAAAACTGGTGATAGGGAGCACATGTGCTCACATGGCACATGGCATAATGACACTTACACTCATGTGCACCCCAGCACTCCACTGCACAGACGACACACAAACATGCTGCGGTTTGCACCAATACAACGAACGCAGCCTCTTGCAAATCTCTTTGGTAGAAGAGCCAAGAAAATAAATGTAAATGTAATCGGAAATGGTCGCATTATTGGCCTCATCTGCCCTCCGCTGTGCAAGCGCCGTGACTATTTGTTTGACATGGTCATTATTAAAGGTCAATGGAATGTTGTTAACATGACAAAAAGCCTGTCGTGGACTTTCAATCTTTGACACGACTGCTATGAAACATGCACAGTTTGGATTGTTTTACAGGTAACACCGACTCTGGTTATGTGGTTTTATTGGGTCATTTGTGCTGCTGTGAAAATGTCTGTTTGCTTGCATGTTATGAGGTGTCATGAATCGTTAATGAAGAAACAGAGAGCCATGAGTGGAATTAAAAATCATCACAACATCAAATAAACTGGGAAAATTACAAAATAATATTAAAGGGATAGTACGGGCAAAAATTACCTCACCCTCATGTTGTATGAAACCCACAAGATTTTCATTCATCTTCGAAACACAAATGAATAACTTTTTAATAAAACCTGACAGATTTCTGCCCCTCTATTAAAGGTCCATTACACCAAAAATCTGACACTTTAAAAAGTTCATGATGACATCATAAAACTAATGCATATTTTAATTCAAACAGTTTAATCCAAGTCTTCTGAGGGTGCACAATTGCTTAATATGATGAACAGATTTAATTTAGGCTTTTATTCACATATAAATATTGAACAACGCACACAGAGCACATCAAATATGGTAGGTAAACATGGAAGCACAACTGTACTTTCTTGACATTAGAGAACAGACAGTTTTTTATTTTACTTTATTGAATAACATACTAAAGCACACAATTTATCATGAAGTTAATTTAATCATACAATTACTGTTGTTTTGCATTGTTTTGTTAATAAGTGCAGTTACTAATAATAGTACATGTTTGTTTATCGGAAATTTAACAGTGAAGCGCTGGATTGAATTGATATGCAGAAGAAATTAACTTTTATTAACAACAGTAATGTGCAAAAACCTAAAAAAAAACATTTTAATATTCCACTCTTATTAAAATGTACTATTGTTCTTCTATAGTATCAAACTGAACTAAAAGGAGTACTCTTTATTTGTTTTCTGTGTAATTCAGTCACAATTTGAAGAAAAGTTTTTGTTTTTCATGAGACTGTGTGACTTTTTTCCATATACAGGTCCTTCTCCAAAAATTAGCATATTGTGATAAAAGTTCATTATTTTCCATAATGTAATGATAAAAATTAAACTTTCATATATTTTAGATTCATTGCACACCAACTGAAATATTCCAGGTCTTTTATTGTTTTAATGCTGATGATTTTGGCATAGCTCATGAACCCCTGTATGCCAAAATCATCAGTATTAAAACAATAAAAGACCTGAAATATTTCAGTTGGTGTGCAATGAATCTAAAATATATGAAAGTTTAATTTTTATCATTACATTATGGAAAATAATGAACTTTTATCACAATATGCTAATTTTTTTAGAAAGACCTGTATTAAGGAGTGGAAATGTCAAATAAGTACTCCTATGCCACCACCTACTGGTTATAGTGGTAATTTCATGTTGCCATAAAGTGGCCTTCACCTTTAAACTTTTAGTTTTACAAATCTTCAAACTAAAAATAATATTAAAATTGGATAATATTAAGAGCTTTGAAGTGCTGGGAAAAGTGTGAAGCTCTTGGAAAGGGCTTGAATTTCACTCTCAAAAGGTTGTACAAACCCTGAGATGAATAATGTGTAAAAAAAAAAAATGTAAAAAAAAATATTAAACTATTTATTCCACAATCCCATGGGGTGTTACTACATTAAATCCATGGTGAATGTTTAAGATTTGTGGACTGAAACCCCTGAATGTTTCTAAATGTTCCTGGTCTCCATGTCAGCTCTGTTTGGTCTGATCTCTGTGGTTTATAACAGAGAATTCTGTGCCGAATGCATCCACTAGATCTCGCAGAGATGTTATTAATTCTTCTGTGAATTCAAACGCTTTCTCTCTGGATCTCCCAGTGCTGTGTATCAGTGTCATGAGATCGGCCCGTGTATGAACTCGCGCTGCTCTGTCTATTATTGCTCCGAGCTGATAAACGGTCCGTTCAGTGCAGCATCAAATGTTCCGTTTGCTGTTCGATGTTTGTCATATGTAACAGAAGTGGCAGCTCTTATCAGTTGGGCAACATGGTGGTCGCACCAGTGCGACCTCTAACCAAATTCAGTCGCACCGCACCAGCAAGAAAAAAATGTCGCAAAATGCAACAATTTAGTCGCAGTCTGGTGCCCTGCACGTCGTTCCAAACCCGTAAGACCTTCATTCATCTTGGTGGCACAAATTACCTCTCCATAGACAGCAACTTAATTAACACTTTCAAGGTGCAGAAAAGCAGTAAAAAAAATGGTTACAATAGTCCATGTGACTCCAGTGGTTCAACCTTAATTTTATAAAGAAACTAGAATACTTTTTGGATGCAAAAACAAACAAAAATAACAACTTTATTCAACAATTTAGTTCTAGCCTGTGTCAGTCTCCAGTTTCCATACAGCGCTTTTCAAATTACGGCAGCCTATGCTGTTCACGTTAGCACCACGTCGCATGCATCTAATGATGATACAGGAGTTGCACTGTAGTTACAATGGAAACTGCATTTGAGACGGAACCAGGCTAAAACGTTATTTTTGTGCCCAAACTTCATAAATTAAGGTTGAACCACTGGAGTCACATAGACAGTTTTAAAAATGTTTTTTACTACCATTCTGGACCTCAAAAGTGTTTATTAAATGGCTGTCTATGGAGGGGTCCAAGAGATTTTGGATTTCATCAAAAATATTTTTTTTATTTTATAATACTTTATTTGTGCTTGTGGTTTGAAACGACATGAGGGGGAGTAATTAATGACAGTTTTCACTGAACTAACCCTAAAGTGTTTTATCCGATATTACATTTAAAAGGTACTCTATTTTAAAAGTTACCCTATGTAACTTTTAGCCCTCTAACAGTTAAAAAAACAAAACTGCTTGCATTTTGCCCAAAAACATTGTTTTGGTTGGGCTTCAGCTCTGTGTGACTGTGGCGATGAATATGGTTCTCTCTCATAATTAAAAAAAAGAGAGAGAGAGCGATTAACCTACTGCTCATAAAACATTTACTACTAGGCTTAAGAGATATAGTTTCTAGATGGAAAGGACCTCAAGCTGACAAGCTGAAGATGTTACTGTAGCTATACCCATTAATAGACAAAGTATTACAGATTTGAGTTAAACAACATACATTTCAAACACTATTAAGGTCAAGCAAACAGTCTGTAATAAAATAAGAACAAATAATCAAACTACAAGCAACAGCACAAATAAACAATAGAACAAATATACAAATTAAATAAGGTAGATAAATGTCGCTGTTTGGATTTTAATAGGCAGTCTATGACTGGATCATTATTGCCATGATTGTTATGTTTCTAGCATGTTATATGTTTGGCAACAGTTCTAATTGATGGAGTGTGTATTTTTTCATTTCTTAAGCAACCATGTAGGAAGACACATCATGGACATATTTTAGGATGACAAAGCCAATATTCATCAGGTTCAAATTGTGAAAGAATGGTGGGAGGGAGCATGAAGAATCATTTTCACACAGGAATTGGCACACTTCACAAAGTGCTCGACTCCTGCATTGTCAATACAAGATCTTGTCCTAAAATTGACATATCTCTTGATGGAAATAAATGCTGTGATGTGAGTCAAGCACTCTGTAAAGTCTACTCCAGCACATCCCAAAGACTTTCAATGAATTTAAGGTCTGGACTCAGAGATGCCAATTCATGTGTGAAAATGATTCTTCATGCTCCCTCCCAACCATTCTTTACAGTTTGAGCCTGATGAATCTTGGCTTTGTCATCCTGAAATATGGTCATGATACGTCATCCTACATGGTTGCATCCAAGTCTTAAAAACACACCCTGTTTTAAAGTGTTTAAAAGTTTTTTTCTGTAATTAGTAATCAATTACAGAATAGTATGCTAAAGTATACTTTTTCACAAGGATATGTATGTGAAGTGATCAATGTTTATATGTGAATAAAAGCGTAAATTAAATATGTTCATCATAAAAAGTGATAGTGTCTCTTTAAATACACAGCTTATATTGATTTCTTTTATGTCTATGAACAGGACCGTTTGTAGGCATGGGCGAACTAGGCGGTCCCCTAGGAGGGCACCATCAGCTGAAGGGGCGTCAATGAATGCATATCGGGGTGTGTGTAAAGGGTGTCACGGCCACCCAGAAATATGACTGCCGCTCTCACTGGTTCCCCCAACACTATTGGGCTAGAGTACTGTCAATCAAACGATTCCTACATTGGATCAGAGTACTGTCAATGACTGTCTGACTTTGTATGTAGTAAAGTTTGCATTTGAAGCGCTCAACACCATTAGATCAAAGAGCACAGTCAATGCTTTGGCAAGGTAACGCTTTTTAATCACACAATAAAGGCCCATTGAAAAAACAGGTACAATAAAAATTGCACAGATCTGTATTTTGTTAGGGCCATATTTGTGACACTCGAGAAATGGTGCTGTGAAATGGGCAGATAGCATAATATTGCTAGAGGTGTGCATTGTAGAGGCAAGATTTAGATTGACCACACTCACTTTAGCATTTCATAAAAGACGGCCAATTTAAAAATTGTATAATAAAATGTGCTAATTCACAACACATCTTTACAGATGGTGGCAAAATGCTGAATTGATTCATTCAGTTCTAATGTGCTTAATGCAAGCAGTGTCATACAGAGGGCATAGCGGCGCGTTATTTAAAGGGGAAGTTCGAGCGTCAATGAGTAACAAAGATCAATATTTATTCTTGTTACTTTCATGCGACTGATCAAGCTTTTATACATAGTTTGCAGTAAATTTGGAAACATTTCCAAATTGTATTTGAATATATGTTAATAAAGATGACATTTCCAAATGATATTTGTGTGTATTTGTTAATAAGGATTAAAATTAATATCATGTTGCTTTTTAAGATTTGGCCGGGGGGTGCCAATAAGGATTTCACCTAGGGCGTTAAAATGGCGCCGTCTATGAACTTTATGAAGCTTGAAAGTTAGAAAATGGAAATTTCTCTTGTATCATTTGTGTTTCCGAAGATGAACGAAAATCTTTTGGGCTTGGAACAACATGAGGCTGAGTGAATGATGACAGAATTCTCATTTGAATCTCTTTTGAGTGAGCTATCCCTTTAACTCTTTCCCGGCCAGCGTTTAAAAAAAAAAAAGTTGCCAGCCACCGCCAGGGTTTTTGACCATTTTCACCAAAATTGAATAGCCCATAGAATATTTTGTTTTATGACAATCTGAGCATGCAATAAATCAAAAGAAAAAGCTGACCCTCTTCTTTTAAACAAAAAAAATATTTTGAGCAAAAAGCTAAGATGTCAAGTTTTTGTCAAAAACTGCATTCAGATCAGATTCAGAGCGATGATCACACACACAGGAAATCGAGTCCATCAACATCCCTAATGCTTGCACAGTCCTAGTCCACATTTCATTCAGTAACATTACATAGTTTTGATTCATATGATGTTTAATGTTGGTAATCATGTTATTTTTCATATGCATCTGCTTACATGCGATCCTTGCTTTTCTCACAGAAAATTCTGTGTTTGACGGAGAAAGAGTTAAAGGCAACAGCATCTTAAAGAATATTAATCATAAATTCAATTCCCTGTTTAATGCTGGCTGGTCAGAATCCAGACTAAGGCCACACCCATAGACTTACAGTTTTTTTGAAGACTGTATTGAGCTCTTCGGATGGGCTTATTAAGCATGTAAAGTACTATGCTATTAGTATGTATATTAGACTCAAGGTAATCTCTCTAGGTAGCTTTTGTGCAGTTGCCCCTAATTACCACGTGCGGCAGGAAGAAAGAGATGATGAAAGAGAAGGAGAGGGAGGGAGTGAGGGAGTGAGGGAGAGAGCGAGAGAGCAAGAGAGAGAGAGAGAGAGAGAGAGAGAGAGAAATATATATATATATAGAGAGAGAGAGAGAGAGAGAGAGAGAGAGAGAGAGAGAGAGAGAGAGAGAGAGAGAGAGAGAGAGAGAGAGAGAGAGAGAGAGAGATGTTTGACAAAGCGTTGGGGGGGGAGCTTGTAATTCCTGTACTTTTAATGAAAGTTGTTGGGAAAACTTCACTGAGGCAACTAAGCAAAAGAAAAGAAAAAAACTCTGTGTCAGAGTTTAAATTAATGCATCATTTCATAAATGCAGCCTTGCGTTGTCCTATTTCTTTGAAACAGATGACAGTTGTTGCCCAATGAGACAGTTTCTCTCATGCTCAGCACACCATGCTGTGAGTTAACCAGCAAATTATGGCTGTAATAACGCAAGAACACCCTCCTCTCTTCAATCATTTAGACAGCATATCTATAGATATTTAAAAACTAGATGCAATCAGCATTCCTAAACACACATGTACAAAAGATAAACAGGATAGGTAAACATTACTCAATATAGGAAACGCCAGACCCTTAAGCCACATACCATATTAAAGATTAATCATGTATGTTAAACATGGCAAACAGTTGTTACAATCAGACATTGATGCACGGATGTAACAGCACCGCTCATATATGCCTACAGCAACATTAGATTACTGACGCACCAACATGCACACCTGTGCATCACATGCTTGAATACACTTACAATCTCACTCTCTGTCTTTCCCTGTCTCTCCTTCTCGCTCTCTCTCTCACACACACACACAACTGGACTGAAGGTGAATACTTTGAACAACAAGTAATCTGAACAAACAATCTTCACTACATGTATATTTGTACTTAATACCTACATTTATCACAATTCAAAAACAATAACAAAATACAGACGATGAGTATTAAAACTCAAATGAGTATAGCAATAACAAAACATATTATGCAGGGTTAAAAAATTTGAATTTAGCTGTTTAAATTAAAGCTGTTTACATTTTTTACTCAGCCCTGACTTATACTGACTTATATATTTTAGTCAGCCCTGAGTTATACATTTTATTTTTAGACACGTATTGTATGTGTCAGAAACGTAATATGTTCATACTTTTTATGGAAAGAGATAGTTCACCCAAAAATAAGAGAATAAACTGTCATGATTTACTCGCCCTCATGTCAGTCATTCCAAACCTGTTTGGCTTACTTTCTTCTTTGGAGCATACAGTTTTTTGTGTCCATAAAATGGAAGTGAGTGTGTATGTTCTGCAGAAGTCATACATGTTTAGAATGACATGAGGATTAGTAAATTAATCTTTGTTGGGGGAGGGGGGTTGTTACCCTTTTAACATTTAGCTGTCTTTATGTCATTAAAATCAGCAAAATTTGTAACAACATTTACAGTGCCCCTATCATGTTTTTTCAAATATCCCCTTTAATGCAGTGTGTAATATAGCTGTTAGTGAATGGAAACGCTCTGCAAAGTTGTAAAGCCAAAAAGTTATTATTAAGTTTCCCAAAATAATTGACTCTGAACGAGTTGTTTGTAAATCGAATTCCACTGCGTGACGGATCTACGTCACTTGAAAAATACATTTGCATAATGCCCGTCTTTGTTGTACGCTGTCCGCCGCAAAAAACTTGACACGCCCACAAACACATCATTTTACTGACTACTGCTTCTCAAATCTCGGCGTTCTTGCTCATAAAAGATGGGTCAGTACCCAGTTTATTTGGATCAGTTTGCAAGTAAGAATCACAACCTGCAAGTATGAATAATTATTGATACAGGGCTCCAGACTGCGACCAAATTGGAAGCAGCGGGAGCTACTTGCGAGTCGCGGGCCGATCTCGATCGCACAACACAATTACACAGTGCTGGGAGATCCAGTGAAGAAATCTGTTGAATTTGCCACAGAATTAATAGCAACGCTGCAAAGTCTGTATATAAAGCCTTTAATCGCTGCAAGATCTAGTGAGAAGCATTCCGATTTGGCGCAGCTTTCTGTTATAAAGTAAACCTAGATATCAGATCAAACAGCACTGAAGTGGAAAAATGTGATGACCAAAAAATTATTTGTTTGTTTGACAATTATTAAATTATAAATATACAATTATCATTGTAACCAGTAGGTGGCTGCAGTGCAAAGCAGTGCTTATTGGCTTATTAGCTATTTTCACTCCCTAACATCTATTTTATTTCACCCGTTTTGCTTTTGAATTTATATTAAGAAATGAATGATAATAATTAAAGTTAATTTTATCTACTCAGATAAAATCATCAACTCAGCTCAGTGTCAGCCCCCCAGTGCTACCAAACAATTTCTGTAGAACTTTGTGGCACTGAGGTGCTGCTGCCCTCAAATGTTATTCTGGAGACCTGTGAACTTGCACAATAAAACTGCACATTGTAATTTCTTAAAAGTCTTAGCCTGGATGCCAGACGAATTTAGCCCTGCCCACAACATTTGAGGTCGGGCAATTCGGTCTGCACTCGATCCGTTGTGGAGTAATTATGCCTGAACAGAAACTGTTCAGACCAATCAAATTGTCAGGCCGGGCTTTATACGATGATTGACAGATAACACAACGTAATCATCCACGTCACCAAAGAGCGCTTGGGTTGAATTTGTTCTAATCCTAAATGGAGAACTTGTTTGTATATGCATTCACCTATGACTCGGGAACAATGAGTTGACACGGGAACAATGAGTTGACTCGGGAACAATGAGTTGACTCAGAGCGATTTTGTGCTGACCGTGCATGCGCTACAGGCCATCGGTTCTGTACAGGATCTTCTGCATTCAGCCTATGGGGCTGTGAGTTGGTGAATGAATGACTCGAACCCGAAGACAGGAGAGCTGAACTAATCAATTCTGTTTTCGGGACTGCATGCATTGGCTGTCACAGCCCAGATCAGACACTGATGACGGAACTACGACTCGAACCCGAAGACAGGCGAGGTGTAACGTTACTAATCTTTCCAGGGAACAGATGTGATTAAATGTGAATTTATAAAATAAAGAAGGACTCGGATTCGGAGATGAGGTTAACTAACAGATTGCATAGCCTGAAGACCCAACTAAGTAATTCATGAATCATTTCTTAATGTTTGGCCTTGGCTGCATTAGCTTATAATTTATTTTTTATTCCAAATGTGATCAACGTTTGAACTTGTACTAGTACTAGATGTGTTGGGGAATTTAACATGTGAATTATATTCTGCTGAAATGAACAAAATTACTTGAAAAAAGATTTGTTCATTTTGCTGAACAAGATTCAAAGATCCGAGTCCGTAAAATGATCCGAACTTCTCACTACTATGCGTCGCTCAACATACGTCATTTACTCCGTTTCTCTGATTGGTTGTAGGTCTATCCAATTGAGGTTTTTCCTGGTCCGGTTGAAACGCCCCATAATCACAGCCCAATGGAAAAAGTATCAGACTCATAACCTGACTAGAATTGAGTATGACGACGTCAGGCTAGTAAAGTCTACTTATTACCAAGGCATTTGTCAGTACAAAAAAAATTTCAATTATGAGCTACAGTGCTTCAAGTAAAAACAGTTAGTCTGGAGCCCTGATATATTTTCTACCGGGTGTTCAAAATACGTCGTTTTGTGTTTTGTATTGTATAAGTTTCCAGCTAATCGGCTAACTCACGTTATTACTGTCTGACTGAAATAGTTCTGCTAAGCAGCTGTTGGCCATTAATGCAGGTCGTCTGTCGTTCTTACTATGAGTAAAGATACAGGATGGAGCAAGATTTGTTTGTTACATCAGTCATTCACGTTAGTGTTCGGCTAACATGTGTGCTGTTATTGATACAGTTCCCACGTGCACCACAATAAATTAGAAATATACACATGGGTTTTTTGATGGACATGCACTTGTTAAAGCCGATGGTGAGGAATTACAGTTGCAACATATCACTTCAAACTGAGTAGCGTATCACTGAGAAACATTGAGAATCTTTGAAAAATGTGCTGATGTGCAATGTATATTATGAGAAAATGAAACCGTTTATTGACCTTTGATGCATGTAAACCTGTTGTAGGAGACTAAAATTAGGAAACTTTAAAATTGCGGCACTTCAATACAATCACAGTATACCAAATGTTTTAGTTTTCAAGGCATAAAAACACAAGCACACAATCAACGGGCACAAGATATTATGCAACTGTAATTCACTGTGCAAATGTAGTTTGTTGTTAACAGTTTTATTCTAGCATTATTAAGTACAGTGGAGCAGGGATGTGTCAAAACCCGACTAAATCGCAAGTGGATCCTTCAGGATTTTCGTATGGGTTTTTATAAAGGGGTTTTTCAATTAATTAATAAAATAAGGTCTGTGCTAAACATAAGCTGACGACACTTGGTTGTTTGTTTCAACAACATAAAATCAAACCTGAATCGAAAATACAAATGTTGAAGCTGTTGTGCTGCAATGGTAACAATACTTCCGGAACCAAGGCTGCTGAAAAACTGGACTGTGCACCCTGTTAGGCATACTGAGAAAAAAGAAAAAAAAACTAAGCACCAGTATGTAAAACATCTGCGAAACAAAGTGATCAGTGAACCGTTTCTGTACTTGCTTTGATCTAAACAAAAATATTTCAGTTTTATCTTTTCTAGATCTGAGTCAAGTAAAACTAAAAGCATGCCATCTTTCTTGTCCTCCTTTTTCTCCATTAACATACTGAACAGAAATCTGTCAGTATGATCAATCAGCACCTTGAATACATACAGCCCAAAATGTCTCCTCAGTCTGGTCCACCATTATCCGTGTCATTTCACTGCCCCTGAATCTCATCTTGTTTCATCCAACAGCTGCTATACACATTTCTGCCCCTCTCCTCTCCACTTCACAGAAACAGCATCACAATACCTGTCTTATCACTAGAGACCTCCCCAGAGGGAAAACACGGCCCCACTGGCTTGATTTTCAGCCATTGTTAGTTTACATCTGTCAATAGCGTTTTATGGACATGTCTTTGATTGGGTATCGGAGATGAATGAATCAAGAGAAGCTGTGATCTCACAGAGTGTCAGCGAGCTCACGTTAAGCTGTCAGGTGTAATGTCTATGGAAGCGAGGGAAGACTTGCAGGGATTTCCGTGGTAACTGTACAGGACCGCAGTTGTAGTTAGACAGAAATATCCGTGGTTACGGTAACCGTGGAGATGGGTGAAAGGGAGGACTCGGCTTCCTGTGGAAACTCATGGCTGATTAGAACAGGATGCCACTGAGTGCTACACTTTCTGTGTTAACGTTTCCTCTTAATACACTAACATTTCCGGCTTCTCTTTAAAAGTAACTTCTGTTTCCCTTTTCAGAGATTCTTCATTACCACAATGGATCATAGAAACACTCTCCTTCTTTTTATTCTCCTCCACCTCCTTCTTCCATTGCTCCCACTTGGCCTCAGCTGTATAACACTAAGTTGCGGTTAAATGTTCATCCCAAAATAACCTTATAATAGAATAAAAAAAATAATTATGAAATGAAAAGTCATACTTTCAACGTATTACGGTATGTCAATTTTGATTATTTACTGTATCTAAAAATTAAGTTGTAAATAATTTTTACTGTCATAATTTTGATATCTCAGAATTTTGACTCATCTCTTAGTATCTTATAACTTATCTCATACTTGTTTAATGTAATAATTTATACTACTTATTTCAATTCTGCTTTTCCCAGATTCAGTCAATTCTCAACATAATTTAATAGTTTGACATCTCTTAGTATTCTATATAATTTTGTAGTTAAAGTATAATCATTTTGACTTTTTGTCAATTTTGACTGTTACAAAGCATGATTATTTTCATGTGGCGGAAAACAGCTTTCATAAGTTAAAAGAAGTTTAACTTTTGAAAAATGTGTCTCTAGATGGTTTCTTTTTTCTGTCATTCCACTGCCCAGCATCATGTGTTTTGAAAGTCAAAAATGCATTCTGTCTGGCCCCTAAAGCAGCAATAGCTCTGTGTGTGAGACAGGGTTGGCTGCTTTATTTGGGTGTGAAAGTTTGAGCAATTGTGGGGTCCCACGTGCTTTCTCCATCTGACCCCGAGCACCCAAACTGTGTCTAAGGTCTAATGTAAATTAGAATGGCCTTTATCAATAGCAAGCCAGTCTAACCTCTGGGGAGTCGGGGGAGAGGGGAGCAATGTAATCTCTTTCAAACACCAGCCTATGATCTTGTTAAAGACTAATTGATGTTCTGTGTTAACGAGCTTTACCTTAATTAGTCACATTTAAGTGAACGGAGGATACTGAGAGGGAGTTGGATACAGTTTTGGGCATACTGGACTCATCAACACAGCTATGCGAATGAAAAGAGAGAGAGAGAGAGAGAGAGAGAGGAAAGTAATCAGATGGAGAGACTGATACAGAGACGCTGAAAAGAGGGATCCAGCTGGAAAAAAGAGATCTTAAAAAAACAGCAATACTCTAGAGCCTGAAAGCCCAAGAGAAGGAATGATAGAGAGGATAGAGAGCAAAGGTAAAGGAGAAGATAAAGAATCAATGCTCTGAAACAGAAAAGAAGAAATGCAAACGTTGATTCAAGCTGCTCTCATCTTTCTGTCTGAGCCCTCCAACCATGTTCAGTCTCAGATATTCAATTCCTCTTCTCGCTTTCTTCCTCTCCTTCATTTCCTCCTCTCACTCCCTCGTTCTGTTTGCACTATATTTCTATTTTCCCCATCCTTCACTGCGTTTCTATCCATGAGTCTTCTCCTCCCCATCCAGCTTCATCTGTATCCACACCTCTGCTACATTCTCCTCTTTAGTGCATTATAGTCTCTCACCTTCTTTCATTCTATACTCTTTCATTCTTTCACTCTCCCTTCTTCTTTATAAGTGAACTCCCCCTCCCTCTACAGTAAAGCCTGGAAAGCAGCTGTAAGACAGACCGCTGGAGTGAAGCTATATTGACACTGAAGGCAACACATTAACATTACTGTGCGCATTACAGTACTGCAGTGTGTGTGTGTGTGTGTGTGTGTGTGTGTGTGTGTGTGTGTGTGTGTGTGCGTGTGTGTGTGTGTTGTGTGTTGTGTGTGCAGTCCTTGGTGATTTGCGTGCCCAGTATCCACAACATGCCTTGTTCAATAAATGTGCTTTTTTGGAGGTCATAATCTTTTCTCACCTATCTTTTATTTATAGACCTGCGGGATCAAATACTGTATGTATGTGAAGAGTCTCAGGACAGCAAATCATTACAGCGTGAAGCTCATGAAAGGTCACGTTGCACAACAAGCCGCTTGTACACTAAAACATATAATTGAGATAAAATGTTTTTTTGTGTAAGATGTATGCGCCAGCACTGATCTCAGGCCTGTCTTGGTGTACATTAAGACCTCACATTCCCTCTGCAGGACTCCAGGCTCCATCATAACAGCTTTAATAAGTTTGGCGCAAGGAGGGAGTAAAACTTATTACAGAATATGAAGCAGAAGCCCCACATAAATGATTTTACTTCATCTAAACGCCAACGGTTTGATTCATATCGCAGGAGGAAAACTGTGGGCCTATGATGGGCTCATATGAAATTAACATAATGAGTGCTGCTCATAAATCTCACTGATTTCTTAGCCAACTATTAAAAAGCAAATGGCCAGACTTTGAAAAACGACAGCAATTGGTGTATTGAGATATTTCAATTATCTGTATTCCCATTTAAATGATTATCAATAAAAGGAATACTCGAATAGGCTATGCTATGTAAATAAGCTCGCATGGCACTGAAACGCAACGAATCAGAGACACATACACTGGGAGACACTGAAAACTGTGCTCAGTAAAATTGATAAATCCGCAGTTTACATACACAACTGGAGACGAGCAGCCTGACAGCGCGGCGCATCGACACGATCATTAGCCGCACCAAAGCAGCATTTTAAACACGTTTTAATATTCAGTTGCTTCACAGTTGTTGTTTTTATGAAAATCACTAATTGTGCCCGCAGACTGCGCGAGTCTCAGTGCCGTTTCCAGGCGCGTGCGACAGTGTGCGCGTGCGTTTTCGCGTGTTGCTGTAACCTCTGCGCGTATCTGTGCAGTGAGAGTGCAAGAAAAGTATAAGTATGTGCCGTTTCACTGAGGAACAAGTGGGCTTATAAGCACTGGCATATGTGCGCGCGTGCAGCAATGACAGAAGGGTCAAACCCCCGCGCGCGCCGGCCGTATCCATCTCTCTTTCGCGTGCCATCCATCTTTTCCAGTAACCCTCACCCGGAGCCGCCGGTGCACTGTCAGTGCCATGTCTCATCGCTTCACGCAGTCAAGTCCGTGCAGAAACACAGCAGTATTCATTAAACTGTTACTTACTGTGTATTCACGCGCCTGTCCCCCCTCTCTCCTTTCGGCCCTCCATTCTCTTCACATCATTCCCCTCGAGGTATCCTTTTTGCGGCTTCTCCGGGGAAAATACACCTAGAAATATATATATTCTACATGTATTCAATTTTCGCGAGCTCTCTCTCTCTCCACCTATCTCCCGCTCCCTTCTCTCTCTCTCACTCTCTCTCTCTCTCGCTCCTCTCTCCCACTCTCTCTCTCTCCGCTCTTTTGTTAAAATTCAGTATATGCGCCTCGTCACCTAGCAACCGTCAACCGTCAACCTCTCTCTCTCGCGCGCGCGCGCCTCCCGCCTCTCTCTCTCTCCATCACTAGCGACACGTGTTGAATGCTAAACTTAGCGGTGTGGAATAATATTAATAACTGGGTGGCTCGAGGTCTCTTCCTCTCTCTCCCTCTCCGCACACACACACTCACTCTATCGCGCACACACACCTCCTCCTTTCGCTCGCGCATATCATCATGCAATATAAATATTTACTAGAGCCACTCAGTCCTCTGTTGCATGCCCCCCGCAGCCCCCCTCTGTGCCTCTCTCCCCTCCCATCATCCCGTACTGCGAATCAATGGAGCCGTATCGCCACTTCTGCTTCTCCGTGCAAAACGGAGAGGTGTGCGTCCGTCACGCTGTCCGTCCGTTTCACTAGACACGCGTGTATCCATACAGGAAAGACAGGAAAAAATACGCACTGACCGTGTGCGCGCGCGTGTGTTGTGGAGAGTGAGTTACCGTTGCTATACCGGATGGATGGAGTAAGTAGAAGAGCTGCAGTATTAATGGAGTATCAACGTGTTAATAAATGCTTATTTTATAAGAAATATATATTTTTTTCCCGTTGAGTGCTTTTATATTATTTCACTGAATTCCATATTTTTCATTGGTTAGATTTTTGGAGCTCTCTTTTTTATCTGAGGTCTACTGGATGTGGTCACTTGTCAATCGATTAATAAACCAATAACTCAAAAGCCCGTGATTAATACTGACAAGTGTGTTTCATTTAGTGAGCTCGGATGATAAATGGTCATTGTTTTTTTTTTTTCAGAAGGTCACTCCTTACTGAATCCCACCGTGACGCAGCGCTATTGATGAAATATACCGTTCAGCCATTTAAAACGCAGACGTTTCCATCCCTGTTCCTGGAGGCCCCCCCAACGCTAGACATTTTGGATGTCTCCCTCATCTAACATACCCATTTAAAGTCTTGGAGTACTCTACTAATGAGCTGACGAGTTTAATCAGGTGTGTTTGATTTGGGAGACATCCAAAGTGAGTACTTTTGGGGGCCCTCCAGGAACAGGGTTGGGAACCTGCGTTTTAAAGCAAACTACTGATCTGTTTCCTCATCTCCACTAAAGAAATCTACCAGCATTATGTCTGTGCAGGAGAATGTAGTGGATATAACAGTTAAAAACACTCACTCATTCAATGCCTTTCAATGTCATTCAATGAGTTTAATGCAATGCAAGTTAATTCATATCTGCTTCATACTTAAAGTTATTATTATTATTACCGTAATAGATCAGGGGGGTGTTGTAAGTTATAGGATGAATTAGCACTAGATCACAACTTTAACTGAAAATGTGAGCAATGCACTAGTTGAAACCTAACCATATAAAAACTAAATATTTATGAAAGCCTCTAATGGTTGGAATAAAATGGCAAATCGACTGGATTACATGAGCACACACTGTATTACCTGACAGATTTTACTATATATTTACTCTTGTTTATGTTCTTAAAAAGAGGGTTGTGAGTTATCTCCAGCAAGAAACTGAAGTTCTATAATTTTCCCATGTGCAGTTCCCTGTTATTTGTAACCGTATTTATTACGGTTACGTGAGGCAAAAGAAGTATGAAACATCAACCATCCATAATCACATAAATCAAATGAACAGCTTTTTAAAATCATGAACAGAACATCTTAAGATGCCCACACTGTAAAAAAATATTGTTGGTTTAACTATAAAAAGCAAGTAACCTGGTTGCCTTAAAATGTTGAGTTCGTTCAAATTAAACATTTAAGTTAACACAATGAAGGAAATTGGTTTAATAAATAGAAACTCAAAATATTATTGCATCTGAATCACATAAATAAATTCTTTTTTTAAATTAAATTAGCACAATTTTGGCGTTTTTCACTGCATTATAACAAATAAAACACAATTACACAATATGTTTACAAAATATTGTAATATTTGAATAAAGGGTGATGTTAATTCTGAAAAATGTTCATTGTATTAACTCAATTTTTTTATTTCAATGAACTCAAAATTAAGGCTTAATTTTAAAACTTAATTTTAAAATATTTTTTTACAGTGCACTGAACAAAAAACATGTCATATTATGCAACACATTACCTTATGGACAGCTTACAACCTAGTAGCAAAGTCTTCCCTTAAAGTTATTCACCCAAAAAAATTTATTTTGGCCAAGTTTGGAACGACATTAGGGCCAGGGTGTCTCTTTAAAGTACCGACAGATCTTTTCTTCAGTATTGTGACATACATCTGAGAGTACAGATCATCGAAAAAAGAAAAAATGTATGGAGATGACTTCTGTATCGGTTGCTGATTGGATTTTGGGCTGTTGCATTCAAACATGGAAGCTGATTAACGCAAGTTTGCAGGGACAGGTTTAAAGGCACAATATGTCATTTTCACTGAATGAAAATGTCTTGGAGCTTTAATTATGCTTATGCTGCAGTCGGCCGCTTCCGCTCTTTTTGTTGCGTATGTGGGGTAGCGCAGTGCTACTCTTAAACAATCATACTAAATACATTTGAGTGTAATGAAAATTATGTTAAACGTTCATTCGCCCAGTGGCTGGTATGAGAGACTTGTTGCACTTTCAGTAATCTAGATCGATATTAGAATATCATATAAAGGATGACTAAATGACATGCAATTAAATTTTAAATATATTACCAGTAGCCTATATTATGGAGAAAGCTCTCTCTGATTATGCTATGTTAGCCACTTAACAAAATACTGTTATCTCTGAGCAAACATGGTACTCGTGGTAAATCAAGGAAACATGCAATTCAAACAATAAGACTAACTGTGTTGAGCTATATAACAATGATTAGTTTTCTGTCGATAAATGTATCCAAACACATAAAACACGTAATATATTTAAGAGTCTTTATGAAAGTAAATCTGGAAATTGAGGGAAATGCGGATATCACGTCATTGACAGGCGACACAAGGAGATGGTCTGTAACTGGTTAAAATACCTTCTCTGGATTGTACATTGTTGGAAATGTTTAGGATAATGTAAGTACACGGGTCAACAAAATATATAACATTGTTCTTGTGGTTCTTGAATATTTTAATATAAAAATCTTACTTGTGACTTTATAATGAACTAAACGATTGGATAAGTCCTGTATATGTCACAAGAGAGAGTTCTCTTGACTCTTGAGTCGTTTTCACTGGAAGGTTCCATTATAACATTTTGATTAAACATTACAAAGTAAAAATTAGGGCTGGGTATTGACACAAATTTCACAATTCACAAACAAATGTATAATAATAATAATAATAAAGTTATAATATTAACTTTACAATTAAATAATCATATTTCTACAATTTAAATGGTGGCTGTCATAAAACTTTTATTCATACATGCATTAAGTATTGAAGAGCATAAAAAATTATAATATGTAATATGGGGCATATATTTGGAAAAAGGCTCCTCTTTATTTTTTCTAGCAAACTAAGGAGTTTATGGACACGTTACATGACATTGTTTACAAGCCATTTTACTGATGTCTTTCCACGGTTGAAACACTGATTAAGCGATTCCATGTTACGATACGGATTTCGTAAATTGTATATTTTAACACTTTCAGATGCAAATTCATGTTTATTTTGCGCTGTAACTGGTATTAAGGTGCTGCCGCTTCTCTTGAATTGAGCCATTGATCTCATGCCACCGCGTCAAAACAGTATGTTTTTGAATTTCGTAATAAAATGGACGTAATTTGAAATCTGAGACTTTGTTTACCCAGCCGGCACATGACCGACCTTCAACGTTGAAATTTGGTTGAAATTAGGTCAGTTGTTGTTTCAACAGTGAAACAACGTTGATACGACGTTGAATGCTAAACGGTTGAAGTCCTGTCAACACATTACCGAAATTCAACGTTGAAATATGGTTGAAGTAAGGTCAGTTCAAAAGTAAATGTAAAATGGTTGAAATAGGTTAAGAAAATCACTTATAAATCAACGCTGAAATGTGGTACCTTCAAAAAAAAGCGACAGAAAATCCTCTAAAACAAAGGGGAAGCTCCAAAGATTTCAACATTTTTGCAGGAAGCTGCTGACAGGAGGAAACACAGGTGAACTGAGAAATCTCATTAAATCATTTAATAAACATATATTTCACAATATATTTAACCATGCATCTGCAATTTTGTTTTGACTTTGACATCCAAACTGAAGCGAGTATGTACAATACTGAATTCTAAAGCTAAAATATAAATTATGTTATCTTATTTTTTTTATGTTCATTATGTAATATATATATTATTTTTGCCACCTCTGCTTTAGCTTGTTTCCTTGTAATAAACCTGGCATTTTATACTAAATATCTTTGGCTCTCTGACATATTGCATGTTGTACATAGATCCTTCCATGCTGATGGCCTGCTGAAGAGCTGAGCGGACCTCCAGTCAAAGGCTATGAACCAGATGACTATAGTAAGCAAAACCTCAATCATACAGTACTCTACCATTGAACAGTTTGGGGTCTGTAAGATTTTTACCTGTTTTTGAAAGAACTCTCACATTTTAAAATCATTAACCCCAGGTTGTTCGAGTGAGATTGTCCTTGAAAGGCCTGTAGGCTAAATAATCAGCTAAATGAGGTAACATATGTGACAAATATAATGTTATAATCATTAATTTAACTATTATGATAATAGGATATCATGGTCATTAATCTATTTTATTTTATTTCTCTAGGTCTGTTTTGAGTTATATCTGCCAGTGAGACAGACTCCATACTGTTCCACTCAAAGGTATATTTATTTATTTGTATAATGTTTCAGTGAACCATTTCTTTCCCTTTCGTAGATTCATCAAATATACAAATAACGTAAAATAAAGGCAGCGGCTATTTGCACAGAGTAGCAAATAGATTCTATTTGCATTCTATTTTACAAATTTTCTTAGCGATAGATGATATTTACACTAAGTGCAAATAGTAGATGCTATTTAGTAAGTTAAATAGCATTCTAAGTTGATATATTCAATATAAGTTATATTCAACACCATATAAAAGTAGCAGTTCTTTGCAATATGTGTAAATAGTAATTACTTGTAATTTATACTTTTTAGATATACAGATATACATACTATTTACACACTCAATGTGTAATAACATTGAGTGTAAATGACTATATTCATTAAAATTATTAAATGGATTCTGCCTGAATGGGACAATAAAAGCCCTCCCTACACCTCCCCAATAAAGTATTTTATTATTATTAAACATTTCATTAGGGACTTTATTTCCACATTTAGAACATTTTCTTAATTTTTATTGAAAGTAAATGCATTTCTGGTGTGATTTGTGATGAAAAAAAGAGATAAGAACAAACTCAGCCTAAGGCAGAATTGAACCTAGTCAATCGCGTCAAAATTATGATATTTAAGCCATACGCTTTACTCAATAATGTTGAAATCTGAACACTTTTTGGGATGGCACTTGCCAAAAAGACACGCTATTTGCACTTAGTGTGAATAGACACTCCGTAAAATAAAAGGTATAACAGCTTCTCTTGCCTTATGCACAGTTTTTTCTCCTCCTTTTCCCTCAAATAAGCAAGGAGTAAGCACCTTTTGTAAATGATTGTAAATGAGCATAAACCCTGTACGGTTCGTCATGTTTTGTTTACATCTATAGCTCCTTGCGCTCACTCAGGCAGTTTGGCGTGACTTTGCCTGGAACGCTAATAAGTCGTAAGTCGTGGTTTGAAGATCATGTAACGGTCTCAAAACGGACATTCCTGGAATGCAGCATTCAATTCATTCTGACTGCAAGACTAAAGCCAAAAGTATACTTAGTTTTTTTTTACTCATATGTGCACAGTCAACGTACAGCCTTGCAAACTATAATTCTTTTGACTCGTACGCGTGCACAGGCCTTCGACGCATGCCGCAGTTTTGAGCAATCTCTCGCCACGAGTTACAACCCATGTAAATACTGCAAAAAATCCGGTGGTACGCGTACAGTACACGCATACTCTTCTGATGACGAAATTTGTGTCACTCTGACCCTCGCGTAAAAAGTGAAGTATACTTTGGGCTTTAATGGTGCAACCGAATGAAGTACAGACATAGTTACAAACGTACAGTAGCTAAGCTGCGACTGTACACTTTACATCCCAATTTAAAGGGAATGTTCACCCCAGTGGAAAAATGCCATTGACAGTCAAGTCATTCAAAAGTCAATACAACATTGGACCCCATTAAAAATTCATCTGAAAGATTTTTCCCCAGAAGAAAGAAAGCAATACAGATTTGGAACAATGTGTGGGTGAGTAAATCATAAATAATTTTTGGGTGAAATATCCCTTTAAGTAAGACCATACAAATGCACAGGTTCAACCTACCCAGGTCATCACAATGATTTTTGTGAGAGAACAAGGGGACCAGTGTTCTAGTTGTCAGTTTGCACATACATATATATCAATCATCGGTCTGATTCTCATTGGCCAGCGACAGATGGCAGTTGAATGGTTCGCAACATAAACTGTCAAAGCGAATGAGTGTGATTTTGAAGTGAGGGCATGTTAACAAGTTTTATTCAGTGGAATTTATGTTCACACCCTTTTCACCCTCTTTCTCTCTCTCGGTCTCACTCTTTGTATATGTGTCCTGTTGTTTGAGTTACAGCTCAGAGCACAACAGATGAGTAAACATTGATAGTCACAAGTAAATCCCATCAAATCAGATTGGGGAATGCAAAGGCTACGCTCCCTCCTGCCCTCGCTCTCAGCTCCTCTTTTTCTCTCTCTGTTGGCGTTTCTTTCATTCTCTTCATTCCACTACTCACAAAGTCTGATTAGAGTTGATAAAGAAAAATCCCATTTAATCAAGTAAATAGTAGGTTGAGGAATTGAGCAGCAATCCTAGAGGCACGCATAAGGC
This sequence comes from Gobiocypris rarus, assembly GCA_023029165.1. NCBI lineage: Eukaryota > Metazoa > Chordata > Actinopteri > Cypriniformes > Gobionidae > Gobiocypris > Gobiocypris rarus. Next base: position 18,741,884 of record CM040926.1, on the reverse strand, counting down.
CTTGGCCTTCTAGGAATCATATTGAAGGCTCATAAGGCCTTGGGATAATAATACGGACTACGACATGGCATCTGGTATTAGTGTCGGATAAAACAAGCAGACGTGAGGGAGATGTGCAGAAGAAGCTAATAGGAGAACTAAAGAGAGAGAGAGAGAGACTGCCTGAGGGAAGATGGAGAGAGTGAGAGCCCTATTCAGCAGTGCCACACAGACTTTCCTTTCGCACTGGGAGACCTCGACGACGATTGAATTTTTTCTCCGTCCAAGCTGTAATAGAAAATAACCAAGTACTTTTGCGCAATAGCTGTCACCGACCTTCTGAGAAGAATAGGGCTAATCCTTTGCGGTGGCCTCGCAGAACGGCTCCGTTCAAATCCCCTACATTTCATTTCTTGAATACATTTTCTTCCTTTTAAAGATTTTTTTTTTTTCCCTCACATTGAGACTGAACCCTGTCTTTGACTGGGCCTGTGTTAAACGTACACTCAAAATTAGGCTTTCGGTACAGAAAGAAAAAGCTACAGAATGTCACATTCATTTTCACAGGCGGTAAATGATGGGCATTGTAATCCCGAGCTAATTATCGCAACAAGCGCAAATGTACATCACAGTTTTTCAAGTATCCACATTTGTGAATATCTAAAGGCTTTGCATGAATAAATTCTTTTAAACTCCTCGCTTGTGTTGATACAGTATAGTTGAAGGGTTCAGAAGTAACTGATGGAAGCCACAAGAGCCTTGAGTCCCCAAGGTCATTTCTCTGATCACTTATAATTCCATTTAAACAGTATTACTCTCAACGAACAGCTTCATCCACGGCTAATGATGGCATGATGCCGCATGATTCAAGATCCTTCTTTCTCTTTCTCGAGAGGTATTCGACAGGGTCGGATAGAGATTCGATGAGAAGATTGGAAAGCCCTTCATCATCCAGAACACCAGGGGTATGGGCTTTATCCCAGTGAGTGCCAAGTTCTCAGATATATCAGTAAAAAGGCCCAAACAATCAGTGCTCTAAGCTGTCTTAAGATGCAGAACCCCAGCCATTATGAAGCACATTGTTCTATCTGCTCTACTTTATGTTTAAGGCATATTCTGGGTTCAGTACTAGTTAAGCTTAATCGACAGCTTTTGTTGCATAATGTTGATTAACACAAAAATGTATTTCCACTTGGGTAAACTTACAATGAAAGTGAATGAGGCCAATCCGTAAACATTAAAACACCCACTGTTTCAAAAATATAGCGACAGAACAGTATGTGATACTGATAACATGATTTTAATGCGTGTGCATGGAGGGGGTGATCTTTTTGTATGAAGTTGTCCAATTTTTCAAGACAACGTAATGCCATAAACTTACAAAAATTTGTTATTTGAACCGCTGTACAGCAAAAAAAAGAAAAAGAAAAAGAAAAACACATACACTATATTGCCAAAAGTTTTGGGACACCTGCCTTTACATGCACATGAACTTTAATGATATCCCATTCTTAATCCGTAGGGTTTAATATGGAGTTGGCCTACCCTTTGTAACTATAACAGCTTTAACTTTTCTGGGAAGGCTTTCCACAAGGTTTAGGAGTGTGTTTATGGGCATTTTTGACCATTCTTCTAGAAGCGCATTTGTGAGGTCAGTCATTGATGTTGGACAAGAAAGCCTGTCTCCGCTCAAATTCATCTCAAAGGTGTTCTAACGGGTTGAGGTCAGGAATCTGTGCAGGCCAGTCAAGTTCCTCCACACCAAACTCGCTCATCCATGTCTTTATGGACCTTGCTTTGTGCACTGGTGAGCAGTCATGTTGGAAAAGGAAAGGGCCATCCCTAAACTGTTCCCACAAAGTTAGGAGCATGAAATTGTCCAAAATGTCTTGGTATGCTGAAGCATTAAGAGTTCCTTTCACTGGAACTAAGGGGCCAAGCCAAACCCCTGCAAACAACCCCAGACCATAGTATGCCTTTCATTGAGTTAACAACCCACAGCACTTTATTGTACTGGTGATCATCAGCGCGAGCTCTCAAAAACAGGGGAAGACAGGAGCCTTCTGACTACGTAACTTAGTTCACCTGTGCGTGATTTTGTGCACATATAGTTATAATACATTTATTTTGTAATTATCTGATTGTTCTCATATATGATGCGTTTTTTTGTTGTTAATTAACCTTCTAAACACTTCAGTTTATGGTTGTTCATTCTCCAGCTTCAGCGTGCGCAGCTCAAAAAGCAACATTATTCAACCCAGGCTCATTGGAAAAACGTGACTCTGCCTACATTTTTACAAACCCTGAAATATGTACCTCCAGGTGCGTTTCCCGGCACTTTTCGGGTGAAACGTCCACTAGAGGCGCTAAGTGGTATCAGTTTTTCCTCAACCTCTTCCCTAACCATTTGTGTATTATAAAAAAACTGGATATAACAGGCAGATACAACTGCAGGCACAATTTATTTAAAAGTACAAATATTCCAAGTGTTTCGGAGCCAAATGATTTATTTTTGTGAAGAAAATCCCCAAAAGTGATCAGCGTTGAGTCCACCCGCCGAAGAAAATATTTAAAAATAGCCACCGTTACGTCAGCTTTGACAGCATTTGCTGTCGTATGTCACGTGACCAATTGCGTCATTACGTAAGCTTTGATTGTAAAATGCCATTGGCTCCTGTGTGTTTCGTGACCGACCGTGTCACGCTCGTTTATTATTTGAATGAAATATAAATTACAAGTGGACCGTGTTCACACGAAACGGCGGACTGGATCATCATTTCAGCGATTAAAACATTAAGATCAACTCTGTTCTTCACATGAAGATATCGTTTGCAAACTGTTTACAAAAAAGGGAGTTAAAAGCAACCCGATCTCACGGCAATTCGTACATATTTTACGAGGTGGCTAATTAAATGCAATTTATGCGACCTCACTCGTGCGAATTCATACGATTTTACTAAATCGTACATATTTGTGAGTTGGCAAATTCGTATGAATTCGCATTTAATGACCTACCTCAACCCCGCCCCTAAACCTACCCATCACTGGGGTTTAGGCAAACGTCTGAATTAAATGCAGTGAGGTCGTACAAATTAAATGCGAAATAGCCACCTCGTAAAATATGTACGAATTGGTCGTGAGATAGCGTTGGTTAAAAAGTAAAACAACGATGTCGGACGATTTTAAATCCTCCATCCGCTCATTTAAAAACACTGACTCGGTATTTCCGCCTACGACAAGAGTGACCTTTTCAACGCAATTGCATATTACGTGACGTCACGTACACATATCACAGAACGCAGCAAGGCAAACATTTGTGCTTCTAGAACTTAAACTTTTGAATTTTCTTTAAAAATGAACGATCGTTTCGTTATTCATTGTCTGGTATCATTTAAAGCCCTTTGAAGCTGCACTGAAACTGTCATTTGGATCTTGAACCGTTTGGGGTCCATTGATTCTATTATAAGGAGAAAAATCCTGGAATGTTTGCATCAAAAACCTTAATTTATTTTCGACTGAAGAGAGAAAGACATGGACATCTTGGAGGACATTGGGGTGAGTAAATTATCAGCAAAAGTTTATTTAAAAGTGAACTAATCCTTTAATGTTAGTAATACAATTTTTGTGTTTATTAACAGTCCATTCACAGTGCATTACCTAATGTTAACAGACACAACTTTGGATCTGAAAATGTTGAGATTAACATGAACTAAGAATAATAAATCCTGTAGAAAAGTTGTTCATTGTTGGTTAACTAATGCTAACAAAAATTAAGTCAGTTTACATGCAATAGGAGTGTAAAATGTATTTGAAAAGTTAAGGAATCTTACAATGGTTCAAACAGGCTACTGTACTGTATATGTTTGATTTATGTTAAAGTTTTTGGGACATGGCTTTTAATGGGAATCCTTTTGTTTTATCAAAATTTGTATTTATATTTATCGCCCATATATCGGTTATCGGCTTTCAAAAATAAAGAATTATCGGTTATTGGTATCAGCCAAAATGTTCATATCTGTGCATCCCTATTTGTTATAATACCACTAACAGTTGACCGTGGAATATTTAATAGTGGGGAAATGTCACAAATGTTCTTATTGCAGGTGGTAACCTATCACGGTACCTCCTGAGAGCGACCCATTCTTTCACAAATGTTTGTAGAAGCAGTCTGCATGCTTAAATGCTTGATTTTATACACCTGTGGCCATGGAAGTGATTGGAACACCTGAATTCAATGATTTGGAGGGGTGTCACAATTCTTTTGGCAATATAGTGTGTCATAACAAAAAATGATTGTACACGCTTTTATAAGATAAGCTTTACATTTCTTTTTAATCTTTGGCCTCATTCACTTCAAATTGCAAACGTCTCAACCTTGATTTTTGTTTTTAAGAAAACAAGAGATGAGTTGACTGATTGAACTTAACCTCACTGTACTTCAATGCAACAATTTCAAAAGGCCCACATCTTAAAAACTAATCAGCAACAAGTGAACCAAGACAGAACAAAAGTCTCTGCCCTGCATTTTTTCTTTTATGATAAGCCGTTACACTCAGATGAACAACAAAATGCAAAAAGAAAAGATCTGTCACTACTTACGATTAATCTCAACTTTAAATAACTGCATCTACCAAGAAATGGAATATTTTCATTGCATTAATGTTGTAAACAAATGGTCCCAAAATGTTGTACACTGCATTAATGTTGTAAACAAATGGTCCCAAAATACTGTACACAAAATGTGTAGCTACAAAACATTTTTTCAAAAACATGGCCACTGAGTACCCACAGTTCTAAACTATTGCCAATCTCTGAGGTGGGAATTTCCTTTTTTTTAATGTGTTGCAGGTCTGAATGACAGGAAAGGATGCATATTTACAAATGACATGAAGTTGACCAGACAAAACATGAAATATTTTTTGTTCATATTGTCTGCAATGAAATACAAGTCAAAGTAAATTTAGAAATCACTTCTTTTTTTTTTTTTCTTATTCCATTCTGTCCCAACTTTTTCTGATTTGGGGTTGTAACACACACACACACACACACACACACACACACACACACACACACACATATAACCTGCTTGGTTACAGTATATTGGAAAGCGGAGCATTGTCAAGAAATGACAGTCCAGGAGATTCATTTGAATTTTTGCAGGGGTGCAAGTAATACAGAGAAATAGTTTACAATTGTCAAACTGGGTTCATTTTATTATTGTTTTATTATAATGGTAATCCAGTGCTGGAATGCATACACTGCCATTTTGGTATTTTACTTAAAAAAAAACATTAATTCCATACTTACTTTGTCCTGCTGATCTCTACTATTAATCTATCTTTTGCCCTACAAAAAAAACAAGGAATGAGAGCAGCAGATGTAGAGACGCGTCATAGGTGTAAAAAATACATTGTAAATAAAGATCAAAAAAGTCTGCAACACTCCACTGACACAGTCACTCAACCAGCTCTCACAGATTCATTCAGATCACAGCAGGCTAGTTTGTGTTCAGTTCTCCCTCGTTCCCCCTCAGTTTTCTTTTTCATGGTTTCCATTCTACACTACTACACACAGGCCACTGGTATCTCTACCCAAAATAAGACATATTGACTCTGCTGCTGCCTACAAGATGACAGGGTTTAGTTTAGCCTGATCCGGTTAAGCTGATAAAACAATTGAACAGAACAGAACAGAAACCGAAAGACATTAACATTCGCTCAGAAGCTGAGCCGGTTCCTTTTGTTTGAGGATTGAAGGTGTAAAACTATTGTGCTTTGAGAAGACAACATAGTCATGCTAAGTAAAGAAAACAGGGCAGTTCACAGTGAAACCAAAATCACCAGAGCAGAAAACTATTATGTTTTGCTGGGGGCGTTAAAACTGCAAATGGGGGCTGGATCTGCTGAGTGAGGGTATGGTGGGGGAGATGAGAAATTTCATAGACTTCCTCCTGTAATGCTTAATTACCTCTCTCCTGTACTTGAGGTAATCTTTAATCAGATGAGCACCATGGACTCCAAGGGGGTGCGTGAGTGCCCTGCAGCCGCCTCTGAGAAAATTTGCACACGCATGGTTTGTTTTTCCACCATATTGGGGAATTTCCAGACTTCTATTGTGGTTTATTTATTGAGCTAATGATATTTTGATTCCATATTCACTACTCATAAATCCAGTCCTTAACTTTTATAACATTTTCAATTTTCATTTAATATCTAAAATGTAATGTCGAATATAACAATCAAGCAAGTAGTAGTACAACTTTTTTCCTTAAGTCTTATGTCAAGGTACACAATTTTAAAATATATCTATATATATTTAAGAATCCTTACAAATGTCATGGATTATTACTTCATTAATAATCGGTACAATTTCGAAGAGATTACATTTGTCATTTAAAAGGTCAAATTATCTGATATTTTAAAAGAATGATACAATCGTGTCTTCTTATATAAAACGTAAACAAAACATAAAAATATAGGCCTGGTCCTCTCTCGTCCTTCACTGGTGTCGCGTGTCCTTATATGCCTCCGAGCTCCCTCATGAGAGGACTTGAGACTGGTGTGCCTCGCAGGTGATGCTCATTCTCAATCACACACACCGGTCTCGCTTGCTCCTCCCACTTCTCTCGCTCACCCCCCTCGCCACATAACCCCATTGCCCAATTTTTTTTTTAGTTACATCACGTGAGGTATCGGTCTTTAGTATCGGGGGTATTTTTAAGAGTACGAGTACAAGTACATGGGCTTGGTATCGGGCCTGATACCGATACTGGTATCGGTTTATTATTGTGATGACAAAGATGAATTTTTAGAATTTTTCACATAATCTTTCAGAAATCATTCTAATATGCTCAATAAACATTTCTTCTTATATTGAAAACAGTTGTGCTGCTGCTATTTTTGTGAAAACCATGATACATTTTTGGGGGGATTCTTTGATGAATAGAAAGTTCAAAAGTAAATCATTTATTTGAAGTAGCAATCTTTTGTTACATTATAAATGTCTTTACAGTCACTTTCAATTTAATGTGTCCTTGCAGAAAAAAAGCATTAATTTCTGAACCCAAACTTTTTAACGATAGTGTAAACCTGTGAATCTGGCAGAAAGGATTGAACAGACTGAGCAGGTTAGTGCATTGTGTATTGTAAACAGAGTGTGGCTGTTTAATCTGGGGCAAAGCGAAGTTATATTGATATATTGAGAGAGCAGGACAAAGAGAGAAAGAGGGAGAAAGCGAAAGTAGGACTAAGTATGAGAAAATCTAAAAGATGGAGAGCTGGTATTGTGTGGGAAATCAGCAGAGAAAAGTAAAGTCAGGTGGAGGAGGGAAGGGGAGGAGAGAAAGAATAAAGATAAGCACAGAAGAAAAGAATGCACAGAGAACGGAGACGAGGGGAGGGAAGAGGGAGGGGCAAAGAACATGGCAAGGTTACACATGAACTGCAGTCTGTTTTCTTCTTTGACAGACACAGAAAGAGAGAAGTAGAGAGAGGAAGCCTCGGTTTTGCTCTTATCGCTGCAATATCACAATAAACCATAAATTAAAAACAGAACGGAAGAACTAAGGGAGTGAGTAACATTCATGACACAGAGAGCCAGGAAAGAGGGACACTGCAAGAGAAAGGCAGACAAAAGACAGAGAGACTATGAGAACAATAAAATAAACACGGTGGATACACATTGGCAGAGTTTACAGGACCAGCTCTGACATCAGTGAAGTGAGAGAGGAAGAGGGGTGCAACATTGCTTGACGGAAACCACTTGTTTCATACGCTGACACAGTGTGAAAGTAGGAAACAGACACTTAAGAGAAACAGAAAGAGAAAGAAAAATACAAAAGGATAAAACAAATCTCATTTAAACCAAACCATGTTGATCAAAGAATACCGGATATGCATGCCGCTCACTGTCGATGAGGTAAGTTTGTAACTTTTTAACATGTGTTTGGGTTCGCTTCCATATGTTTGTGTGTACTGCAGCTGTCCACATGATTAGTGTGCATGAAAGTAAACGCTATTAAGATGTTTATTCCACTCTGTTTATGCAGATGAAACCTTCATCTAGTTCTGTGTATGTCTGTGGGTTGCATTCCATAATCTCCCAAATTCAGCCGTTTTTCTTTACCTAAACGGGTCTGACCAGTTACGTCCTTTATTCTGAAGGCAGGAGTGAGGTATTCACCACAAGGTTACAAACAAAACATAAAGGCCTTTTCCACATACAGCTTGGGATTTCTACATGAGGGTCAGATTCAGGGATTGTTTAGACTGTCTACGTTTCACCTTCGAGTAGCCAACTTGTGCTCCTCCAGATCAGACAAGCCCACACAAGCACACCTGACCTAAAAGCCTGCCTTAGAATTCTTCTATGGACTACATCAGCATTAGACCGCATAGTTTCCAGACAGGAGCTCCGCCCCCTTTTTCTGGAGAAGCTCTGTTGTGCGTACAGACAGCGGTTTTATGCTCCAAGCCTCACAAGGTCTTTGTCGTCATCATCAGTGATTGTTGGAGTGAGTTTTCACATTAACAGATTTCAAAAGAATTAGTCCTCAGACAAACAGCAGGAACATTGTCAGTGCTGCCAGCATGTTTTTTAGGAGAATACGTGGGGAAAAATATTATCCTTCAAAAAGTGCTCTTCCATGAATATCAATCTTTAGACAAATAAAACCACAAACATGACAATTACAATTAAACCTGGATTCTAAAAATGTGCATAAAAAATGTATGGACTCAATTAAGATGGATACATGTTTTTATCTGATAATACATGCGCATAACGATAGAAACACATTTACCAAATAAATCTCCCAATGCACAATAAAAAAACTTTGCTTTTGTGATTTTGCCTCAACAGTGGATGTGATTAGGTAACTTGAATAACTGCCAATTTCATTGCACAGCATCTCAAATATTGGTTTTGATCGTTCGGAAATGCCTGAGCCAAAGTCATCAAAATGATTTGGTTTAATTCGCTGTGTCTCACACTTTTGATCAACTTAATGTGTCCTTGCTGAATAGAAGTATAGAAATATAATATAATTATAGAAATATAATATAATTATAGAAATAGAATTAATATATATATATATATATATATATATATATATATATATATATATATATATATATATATATATATATATATATATATATATATATATATATATATATATTACTGACCCTAAACTTTCGAACAATAGTGTTAACCTCTCTCGCTCACACAAACACACACACAGTCTGGCAGAAAGGATTCTACAGACTGAGCACAATTACGTTCCTAAACACCAGGCATCAAAGCAAGATAACATGACAGCTTTTATTGCGTTCCATCTGCGTGCTCGTCTGCGTTCGTCATTTATGAAGCCATGCAAGTCATTTATGACGTAGGAAAAAAAGAGCCACAGTGGCTTCCCCGATAGCATCAATTTCGATTTCTATTGCAGATATTTTGCAGCAATTTCCCATGAAGTGACGATTTTGTTCTCTTGAACACATGGGATGGAAATGCTGGTGTATTCGCAAATGTTCTTAGCAACATTCCACTTTAGCGCACCAGTTATATTCACAACTTTGGATGGATATCGCTAGTGAAGTTAAAGTAACTCTTAAAAAAACTTTAAACTAGGGCTGAACGATTAATTGCATTTTCGATAATATCGCGATATGATAAAACACGATTTGAAGTCTGCATAACAGCCTGGCCACGTGACACGCGAGCATAAAGCAGTCTACGAAGCAATTTGGCACGTTATTCCTACAGGCCTGGCCTACAGGAAAGAACAGTTTGTGTTGAATCAAGCTAATATTGTGTTGGTCATACCATACAATAGGGGAGGGAGAAAATATTCTCTCCAATGACTCAATGAATTCTGAGTTTAGATTTGAACTGCAGGTGCGCATTGGCGCTGCGTGTGTTTTAGAAACTCCTCTGCTTGCTTCCATTTCTTATCTCTCTCTCACACACACACACACACGAACCATAAAATAATATTTAATAACGTTCGGAAAGGTTGAAGCTAATCACAATGACATTCGCGGGCTTCATTGCACAGGATCTGCGCTGTGAGAAACTTTGCTTGATGTTGCGAATACAGTGTGCTCTCGGCCGCCGGTATTTTCCTCACAAATGCTCTACGATGGTATCATTTATGTTGTTTGTAATGAAGTGTGCTTATATTAAAAAAATAGGAAACTCACTGACAGGCTTTCATATTCAAATGCTCGCGTCACGCTTTGTGAAGGGTGCTTGCGCACGCGGCTGTGCGGGGTGCGCGTCTCAATGCTTTTATGACGCAAAATAAATGTAAACACAGTAAGTAATGTGTTAAGGGATTAAACAGACAGGACAAACCACACCTTATATTTCAGAACAGATCTGTGCATTAGTGTGAATGCAGATCTCCCGCTGTCTATGATGTCATCATTAATAATCAAGCAACAGTAAAGCTGAGAAAATCACTCAAAGTTCATAGACTCTTAAATACTGAAAGCACTCTTTGTTCATTGCTTGTAATATGTTTTTTGTTTCTCTTTATTATTTACTAGCTTTTATGTTTTGAAGTTATATTAGTTTATATATTTAAAATTCTTAACATTATTTTAAAAAGTAGCCTACTTATAATAATTAAAGATTTTAGGTTTTATTAATACAATTAATTAATAAGAAAAAAGTTCAAGAATTGTTTTGGAATCAGATAGTGAGGTGCTTAAAGATTTCCACCATTAATTGCTCATCTTTGTTGAGTAATACAGACATAGGCGTAGATTACGCGGGGGACGCGGGGGACGCGGGGGACGTGTCCCCCCCACTTTATATAAAATGTAAATTCGTCCCCCTCACTTTTGCATTCGGCAAACTGTGTTCAGTTGATGTTTTCACGAGGCAATGTGTATAAATCCAGATTTAAAATTAAAAATTCAAAGAGACGAGATCTATCTACATACGTGTGCCTTTCACGTTTCCATGGTAATCAGTCCCTCACGTGTCACGGCCGCCGACGCCCATGCTCGCACTCCGCGCTGTGGTCATCATTTTCATAGAGGTCGCGATCAGTTCAAAACGGCAAAAAACGATTCACTCCTTTTTTACGAAAAAGTCAAGCACAGTAAGTTGTCATGTATCCGAATTGTGTTGCACAACGATGAATAACTGCCCTTTTCTCTTGTTGAATAATTACGTTAGCAGGTTTTGCTGGAAATTGAAAATATTTGCTCTCCGCACAAACGTGCACTTATTTTCTTTTATTTTCACATATATGTTATCAAAGCTCTTAAAATTAGAATATAGATGTGATTTTTAATGTTGAATTCAGGTTTTTTTATTATATTTTATTTTATTTATATATTTTTATTATATTATACAATTCATTAGCAATGCAGTATTCAATTGTATGCATTAACGTTCTAATATAGGTCTTAATTTATAGTTTTCTCTTTCTTTTATTGTTTAAAATGCAATTTTGAAAGTAATTTAACTTTCTTTCTCTGTTGTCAAGATTGAACAAGACACAGGCAGTTTAGGGTTATCAGGTCAGAAACAGGATGACACACAGGTGAGAAGTGATAGAGTGGCTTTTAAAAAATGTTTTATATACATTGTACAATTTTTCTATACATCTATGCTTAATGTTCAACCAATATTTGTAGTACCATATAGACCAATTATAAAATTGTCATTAGGAAAATATAGGAAAGATAATTTAGGATACAAATGATCGGCTATTGTCTAGCAGTGTACATCATTTCTTCTTTATGTCATAATTCCCTGTATGTGTAGTTCAAACACTTCTTTATTGTCAATAGACAGAGCCAGAAGTTAATTCAAAGTTGAGAGAGGATGAGGCAGAAAGTTTTGAGGAGGCTTCAGAGGTGAGGAAAAACAAACGACTGGAATAAGATAATTAATGGAATAAGTTTAGTTTTTTTCCATTAAACAATCATTATGTGTTTTATGTCTACACTGCCTTGCAGAAGCAAAACAAAGTAACTACTCCGTTTGTGAAAAGTTATTACTAAAGTTATAACTAAAATCAAGTCTCTTAGGATTTGGCTTAGATTTGGGAACCAAAAAATGGGTCTTTTGTTGTTGTGTACCTTTTATCGTATGCATTTGCAAACTGAATGGAATGTACAAAATATTTAGCAACAATGTCTACACTGTAAAAAAAATTCCGGTCTCCAATTGAAAATTTTCTAGTGACCGATCACATCTAAATTTTTCAGTTGGCCAAATTGAATTTATTGAATTTTAATTGAATTAAATTGCATCAATTCACAGAAATTCAATTTGGCCAACTGAAAAATTTAGATGTTCACTAGAAAATTTTCAACTGGAGACCTGAATTTTATTTTTACAGTGTACATTTAAATATTTCTGCTACTAATCAGACTAATTTGTAATTTTTTATAGACAGAACAGAAAGCATCAGACTTAGGGTTGACTGTTGTAGAAGGAGGCTTATTGCTTTAACATAAATAGCATATTAAGCCAATTAAGCAAAAAGATATAACATTAAAAATAAAACCAGTCAATTAGACGAAAGTCAGAAAAAACTGATATCGCTTGACATTCTGTCCCCCTCACTTTTGAAATGATGGCTACGCCCCTGAATACAGAAGATAAAGAGCTAAAAAAAAAAAAAGCAATTAGATTATTTTTTCAAAATCGTTCAGCCCTACTTTAAACTAAAATGTATCATTTTGTTTACACTTCTTTTGCATTTCTCAGAGTAAATTAGCCATAAACTGTTGTAATGCATATAAATGCGTCATAATAGCACATATCACAATATTATAAAAAATATTATATTAATGATTGAATCAATGAAAAAAATGGCACCTATAGAAATGTAATAATTTAAAGGTGCACTTTGTAGATTTTAGCAGCTCTCCTCCCTTTCGAAGCACATAGAGAAGCTACGGTGGCCCACACAGGACAAATATGTTGTCTGAGTAGCTAGCGCTCTGTACAGTAGTTTGTCCGTTTAGGGCTACTGTAGAAACATGCTGGCGCAAAATGGTGACTTCACTGTAAGGGGACCCGCGGTGTATATAGATAGAAATGGCTCATTCAAAGGTAATAAAAACATAACGGTACATTATGTAAGGTCTTTATACACCACTGAAAACATTGTTATGTAAATTATATTACATTTCAATAGATCCTCATAAATTCTTCACACTGCACCTTTAAGAAAATATTAAATGTATAGTTGACTCATTATAATTAACAAATCAAATTTCATTTCATCATTATGGAACAAGCCAATCCAATAGCACATTAGCCATGAACTTTACATGTTATCAAAATAGCACATACCACAAAATGTACTTAAAAAAATGCATTATATTAATCATTGTTTGTTTAAAAAAAGGCAACTACAGAAATGTAATATTTAATTTAAATATTCAATGTATAATTGTTTTATTTTATTTAACAAATTAAAAAATGTTTCATGGATCATTATGGCAGAACACAGTTTCCGAGAATGCCCTAATTTACGTAATATAATAATAAATTATAATAAAGAATAATATATAGTCAATTCTGTCATGACAACTCTCAGAGAGATGGTAATAGAGATTGGCATGGTAATGAATTATGGCAATGTTAATGTATTTGATTTTGGTGGAATAGATCTGTTACGCTGCTGCTGCAGCTGCAGAGCAAGTACCAGTAGGCATGTGCCGGTATCAATTTTTCATGTTGCGATTAATTGCTGAAGCTTTTATCACGGTATACGGTATTATCACGATATTGAAATAAGTTGCAAAAAAAGTGTTGTAATAGTATAACAGGTTTAAGAACTCTTTTTGTAATAACAAAAATAACTCTGAATGTTTAAATAGAATAATACAATGCACCAAAAATATATAAAAATTACATTTTAAGTGCAAAAGAATTAGGCTATAAAGAACAGCAGGTAAGACATTACAATAAAGTCTCATTATTTAATGCATTAACTAAGATTGAGCAATAGATACATTTGTTACAGAAAGTTTTTTTTAAAAGTTAGTTTAGAAATACAACTGTTTGGTAATAATGAATTAACATGTTAACTAATGAAGCCTTATGTCTCAAAGTTTTACTGAACAATAACAAATAATCATAAAATGTCTAATCATTTGGGCATGCTGTAGTCCAAATTTAAAATATAAAAATGTTTAAGTTTGAAAATAAATAGCCTGTTAAATCTTTAAGTATTAAGTATTTGGTGCTGTAATGAACAACATTGAAATTACTAAAACTGAATGGCTGTTTGGAGCATTTGAAAAACTTCACTAGCGCAATTGCTTTGTTTGTGGGGTTTCCGGGGTAACCGCTGCATTCTGCAGTTCCATCAGCGCCCTCTGCTGTCAGAGAGTGAACTGCACTTCATTCAGCGTGTGCGTCTTCTTCACTCGTTCAGCCACGTGCTTCTCATGCACTTAGGGCTTATTTACATCTGAGCACGTGTCCCTTTGACGCAGAATACAGCGGTGTTGAGCATTTTATACGGTTGATGGGCAAAGTATTCTTTAATGCATTATAAAATCATTTATTTGTTAATAAATTATTATTTACGGTATTTCGAAGTGCCCACGATAACAATATTGTGCATATTCATTATCATGATATATCGCATTATCGAATATCGGCACATGTCTAGTACCGAGATACATTTACAGACATTGCTGTGAGCAAGGAAGACATGCTGCTGCTGCTGCACATGTAACATTCATGAATTAACTCCTGTCTATACAGGATGAGGGTTTCTGAAAGCGCACTGCAGACTGCTAACAGCACCACTACCGGTAGCCTATTTGTTTGAATGTTGACCCCGCAGCTCATAAGCCGCTGATGCAACAGCCTCATTATGTAGATAGCAAATGTTTCATGCCAGAACTAAGTAATAGATTAACATTTTTGTCAATGTTTCCTTTTTCTGAAAACAATGTGATGCATTCGGTTTTAAATCTTCATTGCTATGTTCAGTTGGCGCTATTGAACTTAAACCACTTGAGAAAAATCATACATATCAGAGAATAAGTTGGCAGAATAAGTCCAAATCAGTGAGTTAAGAAATTAGGTTGTTGCAAAACTATCTCTCTGTTAGAATTAAGTGACCCTATAGTGAAAAAAATATGCCCAAATGTATATGAAATAAATGTATTTTATGCTAAGTATACTACAAATACGTTTACATATTTATGTACTTAAAGGGATAGTTCACCCAAAAATGAAAATTCTGTCATTAATTACTCATACTCATATAGCTTTCTGAACCCCTCCATAGACAGCAATTTAATTAACACTTTCAAGGCCTAGAAAAGTAGGAAAGATATAAGTAAAATAGTCCATGTGACTGGTTCAACCTTAATTTTATGAAGTGACGAAACAAAACAAAAATAACTTTATTCAACAATTTCTTCTCGTCGTCGTTATTTTTGTACACAAAAAGTATTCTAGTGGCTTCATAAAACTAAGGTTGAACCACTGTACAACCACAAATTGGAACAACTAGTTTTGCATTTTAGTTATCCGGAAGTAGTGCTGAGGTGGAACTAAAATGGAACTATTGCAAGTATAGGCTACTTTAACACATTTTAGGCTTAATATTAAGAAATGTGCATTGCGCAATAAAGAAGTACTCCAAATAAAGCTTGATTGTAATAATTATATCAGTCTATCAGTTAAGTCTTACGTGATATGTCAGTAAATATACTAATGGATTTGTAGTAATACTTAGTTTGAAATACATTGTATACATTTTGCATTAGGTTTTTTTTTTACTGGGGGGGGATTCAACTTCCTGCCATTCCAATTTAAAATCCACTTCAATATCCATGTGGAAAGTGGCCGATTCAATTCACATTCCAAATGTGAGCTGAAAGGAAGCCATTTCTAAAATCCAGGATTTTGCTCAACCTAGCTAAAAAACAAGGCCTAAAAAAAGAGAAATGAAACATGAGGTCACAAACAGAGGTCAGCAATTTCTCTCTCTCTCTTCCTCAGTACAAGATCGGTCAGTTATACATGATCAGCAAGCACAGCAGAGAGCAGAGCGGAGGAGGCGAAGGGGTGGAGGTCGTCCGTAATGAACCTTGCACAGACCACAAACACGGAGCCGGTCAGATCACAGAGAAACGCATCTACCTCAACAGGTGAGAGCGCACGCACACCCACACACACACGCACTCATAAACAATCCTGTTTTGTTCACAGTTTACATTACCCACCTGCCAACGTGCCAGCGATCAGCTATTATTGATGACTGCAGCTAACACCTTTATGCATGCAGCAGTGCTCCAGCCATCGCTCACTTTTCCTCCAAAAACACCTTTTCTCTCCCCTTCTTCGGGCTTCAGGCGTCAAGCAGAATTGCACAGCAACATAACCGTCCTGAGGAAGATCACGTAGGAATTCAGTCTGATATCATCCCCCGCTATGAACATGCATACACACTTATTGTAATTGCCAGTTTTCTTACATTCTTTACACTCTCGCCCTACAAGGACAAAACACCTCCCCACACACACACACACACACACACACACTCAGTCATTAGATGCTGTTGTGAATATGAATTACTGCACCTCTAGCAGTAAAACAAATTTTTCAAGCCATTAATGTGTTAGCAAAGACCAAAAGGGCAGAGCATTAAGTTCCTAATGGTCAAATAAATCTTATCGTGGAGCATGTGAGTCTAATTCAAATGCTGATATTACCGCAGACGAGATCATTATATGCTGTTTACAAGTACATCATGCTGAACCACTGCATTGTAATTATGAATAATTTAACTTGTATCATCAAGATACGAGCGTCAAAGGATTGTAAATGTAATGACAGCTGTTTGGTGGGAATGTGCTGTTCCGCCGGACACACTGTGGAAATGTCTGTCACTTCAGAAATGGGAAAAAGAGAGTGTGAGAACGCGCGGCCACATCCGCGGCGCTCGACACAACTGGCTGACCGCGAATGATCTACATCTTCTCTTCTCCACCCCTCTCTTCTCATCCTCTGTCCATCCATCCATCACTCAAGTCCTCAGGCTGTAAATCTCGACCGCTGTCTGTGCTGCCTTATCTTACAGTGCCGAGTTCATTATCTCTCTCGCCTGCTCTCTCTCTCTTTCTTTCTTGGACTCAAGACTGTGTTTTTTTTGTGAGGGACAGATGGCACAAGACACCTCTGGAAATGAGACTTATAGCTATTGTGACGGCTGCCTGACCTCTCACCCCAGCACACATACACATCTACAGCAGCCCCTAAAAGTATCTGAACACTTAAGACAAACTTTAAATGAGCTTTACTTCACAAGACACAACATATCAAAACAAAGGGCAACTGCAATCAAACAATGCAAGACATTTTATCAGAACTAACTTTTTTTTAAATTAATTTGAGCCAACCAATGAACAAATGTCCACTGCCGTTCAAAAGTCTGAGATCGGTAAGATTAAAAATACAGTAAAAACACTAATATTGTACAATTTAAAATAACTTTTTGATTTTGAATACATTTCAAATGTAATTTATTACGGTGATGGCAAAGCTAAATATGTCAATCTTTTGTAACGTTATAAATGTCTTTACTGTCACTTTTGAATGCATCCTTGCTGAATAAAATCATTAAAATCTTACTGACTCTGGTCAGTTAAGCTGAGTGTTGTTTATGTCTTTGTATAACGTGTCTGTTGAGTCATAACATCTTCTCGTTTCTCTTTTTGTCTGTGTTCAGCAAACTGCCAACCTGGATGAGAAAGTTTGTTCCCATGTTTTTTTATATAACAGAAACTGCCTGGAACTTCTACCCTTACACCATTACAGGTCAGTTCAAGCATTTTGTTACAATAAACACACCAGTGTTTGAATATTAACGTGCTGTCACATGGCACGTACATCAATCTTGTGTTTTTAATGCACCAGTAACCAGTCATAACCTAACACCTTATATCTCTTTTGCATACTTTTCTCTGTTTCCGACCCACTGGTGTTTTACCACAGAGTACTCTGTAAGTATTCTCACATGTCAGCTCTAACTCATGCAGTTTGCTCTTGGCTCACTGTCCCACTGAGCATACAACATAATCACCTCACTCTCCCTCCTTCTCGTTTCTTTACTCCTTCCAAAAGTGTTCCTTCCTACCGAAGTTTCGTGTCAGGATCGAGACACACTTTGAGAATGACAACGGTTGCAGTGAAAATGTGAGTAAGAGATTGCAACACACATGCACACACACACACGCGCACACACGCGCACACACGCACACGCACGCACACACACACACGCGCGCACACACACACACGCGCGCACACGCGCGCGCACAGTGTGTGTTCTTAAAGGAGATAATCCTCTTAAAGGAGGACGATTCGTCAGAGGCACACGTAGCAGCCGCGTCCTTGTAAAGGCCATTGTGCTGATGTCTGTCTCTGAAGCACTCAGTACAGTAGTAACAGTCAGGTAAGCAGATCCAAACACTCCACCTCACTCCTGAGACACAGGACACTAGAGCTTTTAAATACTGGTATTACACCAGTTGTTTACATGCATTAAATTGATCAAAACAGTAGACTTTTATATTGTAAAAAAAGATATTTTCAAATTAATGTTATTTTGAATTTCTATTCAAAGAATCCTGAATCCTGGTTTGCACAAAATATTAAGCAGCTTAATTGTTCTCAACACTTACATAATAATATTCTTGAGCACCAATTCGGCATTATTTCTGAAGTATCATGTGACTGAAGACTGGAGTAAAGATGCTGAAAATTCAGCATTCAGCCATGACAGCAATAAATTATATTTTAAATGTATTTCAATAGAAAACAGTTACTTTAAATGTTAATTATATTTCACAATATTGCCGTTTTTACTGTATTATTGGTCAAATAAATGCAATCTTTGGTGAGCATCTAGGTATTAAACTTAAAAATAAATTTAAAAAAATTATCACTTTACCGACCTCAACTATTTGAACTATAGTGTACTCTGGAAACTTTATTTAGCTTGCCCACCTGAGAATTTTTTTCTCCTTAATGGGACGATACCTGCAAGGACAAAATTGCAGTTCTCAGGAAATACAATCTCATGAGTCGCTCTGAGGTCTTTTAATGCATCAACAACCATAAAACCGCACTAATACCTGGAGACAGTTAAAGTTTAAAGTTGTAAAAAAATCTTTTTTTTTTTTACTTCAGGTAATTTGAGACTCCTGCTTAATAAATTGAAGAAACAGACAGTATAGCTGCAAACAGACAATTAATTTAGCTGTGTTGTCATTCAGACTTTTTACTCAGTACTTATTGAGATGAGTTGAGTTATTACTGGTTTGTCGTGTTTATTTACATACACCGAATGAGAGAGAGAGAGGACGTTGTGCCCCGGAGTGCTCCCTGTTATTAAGAAATGAAAAATATGTCTTAAACAAGATCCAACCTGAAACTCTAGATTTATGAGCAAGTCTGCCGTGAGAAAGAAAGAGAAGAGAAGTGTGTGTTGGGGGGTTTGTTATTGATACTTTGTAAATGATACAATTTCCTCCAAGTCATCCAACTTTCTCTCCACATACCAGCAGACACCCTCCCTCATTCACATACACATGACTTAAAGGGATAGTTCACCCAGAAATGAAAATTATGTCATTTATTTACCCTCAGGTTGTTCTAATCCTGTATGAATTTCTTTCTTCTGCTGAACATAAAAAGATAATTTGAGTACCCAAACACTTGATGGTCCCCATTGAATTCCAGAGCATTTTTTTCTACTATGGAAGTCACTGAGGCCTGTTAACTGTTTGGTTACTTTTGAAAATCATACAGGTTTAGAACAACTTGAGGGTGAGTAAATGACAGAATTTTCATTTCTGGGTGAACTATCCCTGTATACATGTATATTCAGTCCAGGGTAGAGCTCAGTAAATCTGGATTACATATTCGGATTCAAAAAGTTAAATTCTTGGGCCCCACTTTATATTAGGTGGCCTTAACTACTATGTACTTACGTCAAAAATTAAGTACAATGTACTTACTGTGTTCATATTGTATTGCAAAACACCTTTGCTGATATTGAGGTGGGATATGGGTAAAGTTAGGGACAGATGTGGTGGTATGGGTAAGTTTAAGGGTAGGGTTAGGTACAAGGGAAGTGTCAACTTGACACTTGGTTTGTTTTTTGTTTTTTTTATCTTCAAACCAAACTTGGGTCTCTAGCCGATAAAGTTTAAATTTCATTTGACTAGAACGCTTCCCATAATGTTTACACGTTAGGTCAGTAGGCGGTCTTTTGTGGCTGTTCAAACCAAATATGCCACACGAGTCCTGAAAAGTGAAGCCAAAGCATCTTGATCACCCCCAGGTGGCGGGATGCAGTATAGGTCATAAACCCCGCCCTTTCCATGAAATGTAATGGGACATAGACAAACTAAATAATCAAATTACAGTTAAAATATTTTTTTTCCAAAGATGGTTTCTGTAATTTTATCAAGCTGATGTTAGTTCAAGTGTTTGTTCTTTAAATAAGTTTGGTTATAGTTAGTTAGTTTGATGCTATAAAAAAGGGGTGTGACATTATGATTGACAGCTGAGATTTAAATCTTCTCTGAGCGAAGTAGTCACTGAGGCACCAACATTTTTCAGGAACTTCGGGAGGAGAATTGAGCTTTAACTTTATTTTGTAAATTTCCATAACTGTTTATTTTGTATTTAAAAGTTGTTGATTAGGTACTCACTGGCTACAAGTTGCTACTGCGCAGACTCGCGACCCAAGATGTCAGCGCCATTTTTGAACACTGGGGGCTTTACTTACTTCAAAGGAAGAAAGTGAAGGCGCATCATCCATCTTTTTTTACAGTCTATCGTTCCACCGCATGCAATCACATGAAAGCTACACTACATTACACTACGAAAGCAATCCAGTTGAATGCGTTTTTACGACTACCTCTGGAAGTGGTTGAAAGTGGACAAGCTCAAAACATTTTAGACCCCGTTTACGCCTGAATTTAGCGTCGTCTACTTGTGATCAAATTGACCTAAACGTATTTTAATACCAGGCGTAAAGGGCCATAACGTTTCTGGATTTACAGAAAATAGGGCTGCGCAATATATCGAAATATCGCAACGGGACGCAATATCTGAATGATTTTATCTACTTCAACATTATGAAAAGTGTACGTTTTAGGTCGACGCATATAGCAGAGAATAGACTGGGCACACGACTGTTACTTTTGTGACTTGCTTGACATTAAAAAGAGTTATTAAATGCAATAACTTGCGAAAAACGACTCCTTGCAGTCTCGCACGGTCTGACACACACCGAAACATGACGTGATCCCTTCAGTTCTGTTTCGTGCCTTGTTACACACTCAAATTGTCAAATATACACAGTTATGTCAAAATGGCTGTCTTGACGATTATGCATGAAAACACAGTCGGTTATGCTTTAAGTAAATGATATCACTTGGGGAAAGACACCGAATGTGTGTCAATAGGATCTGTGCAATAGGTCTATTTGTGACATTAATTTTTGCTAAAACACCGCAGGTCACTTTCAGAAGTTGTAGCGATGCTTTCTTTTCCTAGAAAGAATGTGAAACACATAAATGGTATCATTCTCAGTTTTTAGATGTTTTTTTTTTTAAATACAATTTTAAATCGATTTTACACACTAATAGCAATATCGTATCGCATATCGAATATAGCATTATTTAACCAGATATTGCATATCGCATTTTTCTTCAATATCGCACAGCCGTAGAAACTAACATTGCATATTAATTATTATGTGAATTATCACTGTCTTTTAACCATGTATTGCTATGTGTTTGGAAGGGTTTTGTCCCCTTTCAAACACATTTTATTACAATTTTTACTATTTTAAAATGATTTCTTTTAAATCAGTTCCTTCACAACCCCCCGTTTGTGAATTACATTTAAATGTAATATTTAATGCACTTGTTTTTATCATGTTGTTGACATTCTCTTTGTATATTTATATCAATATTAACCCATTCAATGTGATCAAGAGTAATCTAAAAGTAGTCAGATTATATTACTTGATTATGTTACCAATTAAAATTTGTGTCATGTAATTTGGAATCAGTAACAGGCTACAGTTTGCAAGTAATCTACCCAGCACTGTGTATTTTACATACGCACTTAACCTCCAAATGATCACCAACATATCCGTTTTGCACAGGCACTGCAACTCCAGCACAGTCAAACAAATCAAAATAATACTGGTGCAAGTGTCAACACATCAGACAAGAGGAACAGTAAACAGCTTCTCTCACGAGGAGACAGAGATAAAAAGAAAAAGAGAGGAAAGAACAGGAGAGGAAAAAGAGCAGGGGTTTGCTATAATACTTGCATTGTTTTAAAACCCATAAACACCGTTAAAAGACTAAAAAGGTTTTGAAACGGAGAGCCCACAAAAGAGAGATCAGAACACCACTTTTCTTAATTGCTTATTTTTCTTTCATTCTCTTCTCTTAGACTCCAGCGGGTGCAAAAAGCACCTGCAATGCTGCACAGTCAAGGCAGCACTCCTTTAAGTTAAGACTTGTTATCAGTTATCTTTCTCCATTGGCCTGCAGTAGTTTGCATAATTCAGTACTTCTGCCTATAGTAGGCTTGATTTTGCACTCTTTGTTTCCATGTTTTTTTGCATTAATTCAGAGTCTCTGCCTATGCCCTACGGTCTTTCTGTTGTGTGGTGTGTCAAGGTTCTGTAATGGGCTACACTACAGAATGTTTAACCGGTTGCATTGCATCGTGTGGTATTTTATATTAAGATTGCTGTGAGCAATGCTGAGCACTTCCATTTGTCTTCAATCAGATGCAGAAGTTGGTGCATTTCTATTCTTCTATGTTCAGAAGACTTTAAGTCAGGGTCATATATTACTTGTGTTTTCTTTCATTTATTGTTGGATTTGTCTGACCATGCCGTCTGATGTCTCCTGTTCAGGTGTTTGGTGATGACCCAACTCCAAAGGACAGTGTCTGCTTTTTGGATATTCTGAGCGATCCAATACCTGATAAGCATTACAAGACATCAGAGGTACATACATTTATATATGCGTAAATACATGGCAAAACTAAATCAGAGGTGGGTAAAATTACGAACTTATGAGTGGTTTCATTTTCAATTCATGAGTTAGAATGTGAATTGAATTGGCCATACCCCACCGGATGCTAAATTGGGATTTGAATCGGGAATGTCAGAAAGAGGAATGTATAGAACAGCAGTCTACATAAGAGGAATTTCATTAACACAAGTTTCGTCAAAACGTAAATAAATCATTCATTTGGACTAATTATGCCTATTTATCTCCTGATATGCAGGCTAAAAAAATGTGAGTGCTGTCAGGTTAACATGAACATCAAAACATCATCTGACATACAGCAGGGCTTTTTTTATGCAAAGGACCCTTCAAATATATAATGGTCCCCCTTAAGAGAGACCCCCTTCCAAAAATATATTCATATCTTTTTCTATTAGGGCTGCACAATTTAATCTAATTTGTGATTACAATTACGGATGCCACAATTATGTAGTCGTTCAAAGGTGCAATTACAAAATTATCTTGCATTATTCTGTGTGCTTAAGATGAGTTTTTCTACAGGTTATCTTAAGGGTTTTTCCCCATTGTTATAATTTTTATTTTAGTATAATATTAAAATACCATGCGTGTTTTTATTTAAAGAAACCAAATCAATGTATATTTGACATTTGAGGCTTAATGCTACAGAAAAGCAATACAAGTTTTTCAGGAAGAGTTTTTTCAGCTTGTTTATTTTGATGTAACAATATGGCATGCAGTCGCTTTAAACAACATGAATTAAACATGTCACTTCAAACAATGGCATAACGCTATTCAAAATACCATTCAATGTAAATTGTGATAATTGTATTTAAAAGATTAGTTCACTTTTAAAATGATATTTTTGCTGATAATTTACTCACCCCCATGTCATCCAAGATGTCCATGTCTTTCTCTCTTCAGTCGAAAATAAATTAAGGTTTTTGATGCAAACATTCCAGGATTTTTCTCCTTATAATGGACTTCAATGGAGCCCAAACAGTTCAAGGTCCAAATGACAGTTTCAGTGCAGCTTCAAAGGCCTTTAAACCATACCAGATGATACCAGATGGTCTTATCTAGCGAAACTAGCGTAATATGCAATTACGTTGAAAAGGTCATGCTTGTCGTAGGCGGAAGTACCGAGTCAGTGTTTACAAGTTGAATGTGCACATACTAAGTCAAATGGTGTTTACAAAAAAAAAAAAAGGAGTTAAAAGGAAAAACAACAATGTCGGACGATTTTGAAAGCACATTTGTAAACACTGACTAGGTTCTTCCACCGAGCATTCGTACTAAATAAAACAAACTTTTTTTTTTTAATGACAGATCGTTTCACTAGATAAGATCCTTATTCATCGTCTGATATCGTTTAAAGCCCTTCAAAGCTGAACTGAAATTGTCATTTAGACCTTGAACCGTTTGGTGTCCATTGGACAAAATCCTGGAATGTTTTCATCAAAAAGCTTAATTTCTTTTTGACTGAAGAAGTAAAGACATGGACATTTTGGATGACATGGGCATGATTAAATTATCAGCAAAAGTTTATTTACAAATGAACTAATCCTTTAATAATCGCAATTTACAATTTCAAGGGAATAATCGACAATTATGATTTGTGTCATAATCGTGCAGAAAGAGAAAAATATTAAAGGTGATATAAAAGACATGTTGTTTTATAAATGATTTAACTGGCTTTATATTGTCAGTGTTATAAAATAAATAGGAAAGAACAAAGTTTATCTGATGTAATCAGAAACTAAAGGCTGAAACAAAGTACAAATTTTAAATCTTTTTAACATGGATTTGTTTTTGTTTTTAGCCACATTGTTTTCAGACACCTTGACTAAAAACAACAATTTTAAATCCATTTAATACATTGAGTAAATTAGTGAATTCTGTGAAATGTGCAGATATAATTGCTTTTTCTTCCTTCAATTTTGAATCTTATTTAGTATTATCTGTATCATCGTCAATAAAAATGTAATTGGAATTAATTTCTTAGTTCATATCTGAACGGTGAACAACTTTGACTCACAAATAAATAATCATCCAGTCTACTGTGTTTTCCAAGTCTTTGCGCCCTTACAGCAGTGCAAATGTCTTCAAAGCATTTAAATGACACAACAGAGACTCTCACAGCTCTACATAAGTATGCATGCACACAAAGGCAGAAACAAAAACCACAAGACAAACATTACATAAAAACCACATTCCTCAGTGTGCTCTACTTAGAGATACAGTTTATCGGACTCTGCCGCTTTTTCAGTGGACAAATAATACATCAGAGGAAAGCATGCTTTCATGTTACACTCTCAGATTCAGTCATGCGCAACCTCAAATCCATAGCTGTCATATGCCAAGTTAGGAATAAAACAAATCCAAGGATTACAGTTTTTCAATGAGAAAAACAAACAAACATCTAAGATACACAAAAGACATACTCAGACTTGTTGACAGGCAAACTATTATTAGAGCCTACCAGTCCTACAGACAAAAGGGACCAAAACAAAACCTTAAAATATGGTTGGGAGAATCAATTCTTTAATTATATTATATATTCTTTAATTATATTATATTCTTTAATTATATCAATTCTTTAATTATATTATTCTTTAATTATATTATATATATATATATATATTTAAATATAAAATATTTATATATAAGTTATATAAATATATACATGCAAATACTTCTTAAATATGGGCACCGAACGTCGATACTTTTATGGTATCGAACGAAAAACATTGATTTATCTTATCTTTCGGTGCCAAATTTCAGTTCCAAAAGCCAAACGGCTGTGACTGTGTAAGCCTGTAGCATACAGGTCCTTCTCAAAAAATTTGCATATTGTGATAAAAGTTCATTATTTTCCATAATGTAATGATAAAAATTAAACTTTCATATATTTTAGATTCATTGCACAACAACTGAAATATTTCAGGTCTTTTATTGTTTTAATACTGATGATTTTGGCATACAGCTCATGAAAACCCAAAATTCCTAAAAAAATAGCATATTTCATCCGACCAATAAAAAGAAAAAAGTGTTTTTAATACAAAAAAAAGTCAACCTTCAAATAATTATGTTCAGTTATGCAGTCAATACTTGGTCGGGAATCCTTTTGCAGAAATGACTGCTTCAATGCGGCGTGGCATGGAGGCAATCAGCCTGTGGCACTGCTGAGGTGTTATGGAGGCCCAGGATGCTTCGATAGCGGCCTTAAGCTCATCCAGAGTGTTGGTTCTTGCATCTCTCAACTTTCTCTTCACAATATCCCACAATATTATCTATGGGGTTCAGGTCAGGAGAGTTGGCAGGCCAATTGAGCACAGTAATACCATGGTCAGTAAACCATTTACCAGTGGTTTTGGCACTGTGAGCAGGTGCCAGGTCGTGCTGAAAAACGAAATCTTCATCTCCAAAAAGCTTTTCAGCAGATGGAAGCATGAAGTGCTCCAAAATCTCCTGATAGCTAGCTGCATTGACCCTGCCCTTGATAAAACACAGTGGACCAACACCAGCAGCTGACATGGCACCCCAGACCATCACTGACTGTGGGTACTTGACACTGGACTTCAGGCATTTTGGCATTTCCTTCTCCCCAGTCTTCCTCCAGACTCTGGCACCTTGATTTCCCAATGACATGCAAAATTTGAGCGACAGTCCAGTGCTGCTTCTCTGTAGCTCAGGTCAGGCGCTTCTGCAGCTGTTTCTGGTTCAAAAGTGGCTTGACCTGGGGAATGCGGCACCTGTAGCCCATTTCCTGCACATGCCTGTGCACGGTGGCTCTGGATGTTTGTACTCCAGACTCAGTTCACTGCTTCCGCAGGTCCCCCAAGGTCTGGAATCGGTCCTTCTCCACAATCTTCCTCAGGGTCTGGTCACCTCTTCTAGTTGTGCAGCGTTTTTTGCCACACTTTTTCCTTCCCACAGACTTCCCACTGAGGTGCCTTGATAAAGCACTCTGGGAACAGCCTATTCGTTCAGAAATTTCTTTCTGTGTCTTACCCTCTCGCTTGAGGGTGTCAATGATGGCCTTCTGGACAGCAGTCAGGTCGGCAGTCTTACCCATGATTGCGGTTTTGAGTAATGAACCAGGCTGGGAGTTTTTAAAAGCCTCAGGAATCTTTTGCAGGTGTTTAGAGTTAATTAGTTGATTCAGATGATTAGGTTAATAGCTCGTTTAGAGAACCTTTTCATGATATGCTAATTTTTTGAGATTTTGGGTTTTCATGAGCTGTATGCCAAAATCATCAGTATTAAAACAATAAAAGACCTGAAATATTTCAGTTGGTGTGCAATGAATCTAAAATATATGAAAGTTTAATTTGTATCATTACATTATGGAAAATAATTAACTTTTATCACAATATGCAAATTTTTTGAGAAGGACCTGTATGGTATCGAAAAAAGTATCGTTAGGAACCGGTATCGAAACTTAGGTATTGAAATTGGCATCGGATCGAAAGATTTTGAATAATACCCAGCCCTGAGTGTGTATTTATATATACATAATAGTTTTACATAGTACACACACACACACGCTATTGAAGCACAAACTTTAATTTTGGATGCGATTAATCAATTGCCCAGCACTAATTATATTATATTAGCTAGGTTATCAATTACTGTAATGAATAAACAAAAACAGAGCCTGATAATCTCACAGTGGGGCAAAAAAGTATTTAGTCAGCCACCAATTGTGCAATTTCTCCCACTTTAAAAGATGAGAGAGGCCTGTAATTTTCATCATAGGTACACTTCAACTATGAGAGACAGAATGAGAAAAAGAATTCCAGAAAATCACATTGTCTGATTTGTAAAGAATTTATTTGCAATTATGGTGGAAAATAAGTATTTGGTCAATAACAAAAGTTCATCTCAGTACTTTGTAATATACCCTTTGTTGGCAATGACAGAGGTCAAATGTTTCCACAAGGTTTTTAAACACTGTTGCTGGAGACATGGACATAGTGGGTCCATTCCTCCATGCAGATCTCCTCTAGAGCAGTGATGCTTTGGGGCTGTCGCTGGACAACACAGATTTTCAACTCCCTCCAAAGATTTTCTATGAGGTTGAGATCTGGAGACTGGCTAGGCCACTCCAGGGCCTTGAAAGTTTCAGTCGTCCTGGTCCCTTAGCAGAAAAACAGCCCAAAAGCATGATGTTTCCACCCCCATGCTTCACAGTAGGTATGGTGTTTTTTGGATGCAACTCAGCATTCTTTCTCCTCCAACCACGACAAGTTGAGTTTTTACCAAAAAGTTCTATTTTGGTTTCATCTGACCATATGACATTCTTCCAATCCTCTTCTGGACTGGATCATCCAAATGCTCTCTAGCAAACTTCAGACGGGCCCGGACATGTACTGACTTCAGCAGGGGGACACATCTGGCACTGCAGGATTTGAGTCACTGGCGGCGTAGTGTGTTACTGATGGTAGCCTTTGTTACTTTGGTCTCAGCTCTCTGCAGGTCATTCACTAGTTTCCCCCCGTGTGGTTCTGGGACTTTTGCTCACTGTTCTTGTTATCATTCGAGGGAGATTATCAGTGGTCTTGTATGTCCTCCATTTTCTAATAATTGCTCCCACAGTTGATTTATTCACACCAAGCTGCTTACCTATTGCAGATTCAGTCTTCCCAGCCTGGTGCAGGTCTACAATTTTGTTTCTGGTGTCCTTTGACAGCTGTTTGGTCTTGGCCATAGTGGAGTTTGGAGTCTGACTGTTTGAGGTTGTGGACAGGTGTCTTTTATACTGATAACGAGTTCAAACAGGTGCCATAAATACAGGTAACGAGTGGAGGACAGAGGAGCCTCTTAAAGAAGAAGCTACTAGTCTGTGAGAGCCAGAAATCGTGCTTTTTTTGTAGGTGACCAAATACTTATTTTCCACCATAATTTGCAAATAAATTCTTTAAAAATCATTCTGTCTCTCATAGTTGAAGTGTACCACGAATAATGGTACAACATTGGGCCTGACAATCTTCAGAAATTCTGGAAAATTTGCAACAAATAGGGAAAAGAGTAGCTAGGTGGTTTGTGACCAAATGTTGGTTTGTACCAATAAACGTTTTTGTTTATTAATTAAAATAAATTATTTGTTTGATAATTTTTACTACAACACTAACCATTTAACAGTAAATGCTTGAGCTTGATGAATGCATGCAACACTACACTTTGAAATTGGAAAATATTATTTTTCTTGTCATGCTTTAAAAAGGTTCCAATTATTATTATTTTACTACTTGGGTGTCACAATTTTAAAGACATTTGTAAAAAAATTTGCAATGGGGAAATATTCATGCGCCAGCATTGTTGAGCAAAAAATAAGCTAAATATTGAATATATATATATATATATTTTGCTCAACAATGCTTGCTGGCGCATGAATATTTCCCCATTGCAAAACATTTTGCAAGTTCTTCCACTTGGAATTCATGGAGGGGTCTGAAATTGTCATCGTAGGTGCATGTCCACTGTGAGAGACATAATCTAAATTTTAAAAAATCCAGAAATCACAATATATGATTTTTTAACTATTTATTTGTATGATACAGCTGAAAATAAGTATTTGAACACCTGTCTATCAGCTAGAATTCTGACCCTCAAAGACCTGTTAGTCTGCCTTTAAAATGTCCACCTCCACTCCATTTATTATCCTAAATTAGATGCACCTGTTTGAGGTTGTTAGCTGCATAAAGACACCTGTCCACCCCATACAATCAGTAAGAATCCAACTACTAACATGGCCAAGACCAAAGAGCTGTCCAAAGACACAAAATTGTACACCTCCACAAGGCTGGAAAGGGCTACGAGGAAATTGCCAAGTAGCTTGGTGAAAAAAGGTCCACTGTTGGAGCAATCATTAGAAAATGGAAGAAGCTAAACATGACTTTCAATCTCCCTCAGACTGGGGCTCCATGCAAGATCTCACCTCGTGGGGTCTCAATGATCCTAAAAAAGGTGAGAAATCAGCCCAAAACTACACAGAAGGGGCTGGTCAATGACCTGAAAAGAGCTGGGACCACCGTTTCCAAGGTTATTGTTGGTAATACACTAAAACGCCATGGTTTGAAATCATGCATGGCACAGAAGGTTCCCCTGCTTAAACCAGCACATGTCCCGGCCCGTCTTAAGTTTGCCAATGACCATTTGGATGATCCAGAGGAGTCATGGGAGAAAATCATGTGGTCAGATGAGACCAAAATATTACTTTTTGGTCATAATTCCACTAAATGTGTCTGGAGGAAGAAGAATGATGAGTACCATCCCAAGAACACCATCCCTACTGTGAAGCATGGGGGTGGTAGCATCATGCTTTGAGGGGGGTTTTCTGTACATGGGACAGGGCGACTGCACTGTATTAAGGAGAGGATGACCGGGGCCATGTATTGCGAGATGTATTGCAACAACCTCCTTCCCTCAGTTAGAGCATTGAAGATGGGTCGAGGCTGGGTCTTCCAACATGACAATGACCCGAAGCACACAGCCAGGATAACCAAGGAGTGGCTCTGTAAGAAGCATATCAAGATTCTGGCGTGGCCTAGCCAGTCTCCAGAACTAAACCCAATAGAGAATCTTTGGAGGGAGCTCAAACTCCGTGTTTCTCAGCGACAGGCCAGAAACCTGACTGATCTAGAGAAGATCTGTGTGTAGGAGTGGGCCAAAATCCCTCCTGCAGTGTGAGCAAACCTGGTCAAAAACTACAGGAAACGTTTGACCTCTGTAATTGCAAACAAAGACTACTGTACTAAATATTAACATTGATTTTCTCAGGTTTCTCAGTCATACTTATTTGCAGCTGTATCATACAAATAAATAGTAAAAAATCATACATTGTGATTTCTGGAATTTTTTTTTAGATTATGTCTCTCACAGTGGACATGCACCTACGATGACAATTTCAAACCCCTCCATGATTTCTAAGTGGGAGAACTTGCAAAATAGCAGGGTGTTAAAATACTTATTTTCCTCACTGTATATAACAGACTTTACAGAATATCAATTACACAGATTATGTGAAAATGTTAAAGATTTTTATTGTTAGCCAAAAATGATTCATTTTACCCAGGGGTTTAATACTAGCTACTTTTCATGCTAGGTTAATTTTATGCTAGATGATCATTTATCAAACATATCTAATAGGTCACACAACAAAAAGCATGGAATTTGTGCCTCTAACGCTTTAAAAATGGGACACCACATGACCAACTGAAAAAGTAATGTCACCCCTGCTCAGTGATTCATGCGCAGCATGCAACACACACACACGCTCACAAGCAATGATCTGCTCACTCAGCAGGTAATGTGTATCTACTTAAAAACCAACAGGATCTGAGACACTGGGTGTCAGAGAAAACAGGCCGGGGACCCCTAGCGGATGGCTGGAGGAACACCACTAAACCCATCATGTGCTCCTACAAGAGAATCACCTGTAGCTTTGAGGTCTACGGCTTCCAGGGAAGAACAGAGGACTTCATTCACAGGGTACTGACTATAACGTCCCATGCATTACGTCATGCTGTTAGTCATGTAATCCCATCATGTGTCATATTACAGCATGTTATGATTCACCATAGAACATTCGTGACATTCTGTTGGTGGGACACAGACAGGCGGTGGCATGGATTGACGAGTGGCATGGTAAATGAGACGTATTGTAATGCTTCATTACCATAATTTATCACACGGTCTGTTCATTACCATAATTTATCACATGCTCTGTTAAGTACACACAAGAATCCTGATCCCTCACTTGGCACTCGAATGCTGTACGTCATCTGTCTTAATTCATCGCAAATACACAGCAAGCGTATAACAAATATGTGTGCATGCAGGAATGACGATCGAGCAGGTGAGAGAGTACGAGAGAAAACAGCAGGAGGAAACCAACTGCCAACTCAAGAGTGACATTAACTGTGCAGGTAACATCTCCGAGAAAAAGCAAGCAAACTGCTAAAATTATATTATCAGCATAAGAGTAAGAGTAAAAATGTGGAATTGAAAAATGTATATCAATCAATATCGCAAATGTGCTTATTGATTAGTGACCTAGAAAGAGTGCAATACATTTTTTAAAATAATTTTCATTATAAAATTTCTAGATTAAATAGATTTTCAATGTGAACTCTGTCATCTCTCACTGCCCTCTATTGGTGAATGTTTTACACCACATCACAGCTGTTACAGTTTAGTCAGCACTGTGATGCAACTTCACTATTAATATGGATGGAAGTCATCATGACTCATCTAACAAAACTGTTGCAACATGATACAATAAATCTGAAGCATTTGTGGCAAAAACTGATTCTCTTGTCTGCTTTTCAGACTCTGCTCCTCCAGTGCGACCCAGCTTCTTGCGCTCCATCTCTGTTACGGATGAATCGTCACTGAAAAAGATGGGGGTAAAGACTGTTGACATGCCAGACTCTTCATCCAGCCCTTCCTCCCTCAAAAGTCCCTTGAGATTAAACTCTACCCCGGAATAAGACCCACAAGGACCACTGCCAGTACCACATCTTGAAACATTTGCCAAAATTCTCTCGACTTGGACTTTCTCTTCTTACCAAAACTGATAGAAAGACATTCCACAGTGTCACTATCTGCTCTCCATTCACACTGGACTTGCATGCTTGTGTTCATGCAGAGGTCGACATTAACAAAAACATCTTACTAAAGAATTTGAGATTATGTAAGACTTGGCTCTCCATGGAGTGAAACCACAGTGCCTTAATTCACTTCTTTCACAGACAAGCCCACATCACTAAAATGGATTCAACAAAGCAGTCTATTCCACTGCCAATGGACATGAAGGGGACCACAGACCCAACCGAGCACAGAATGGATATGAAAAGCCTCGATTGACATCATGATGAAATCAGTAGACCGGTTCAGTGAAACCCAAATATATGGATTCTGGTGATTGTGCGCAACTAGCCGAAATTTCTAGTGAGTTATTAAGACTAACCTTTGACCCTGTATCAATACATTGAAGGAACGTAATTGATTGTTTAGTCATGCAGCACATAATAAGAACATTATCAATAGTCCTTTTGGTGAGAAGATTAAAACCTACAATAGACTCTGAACATTATCCGTTATTTTACATTGATATCACACCTCTCATTGGATACATGCCACGGGGGATATTTTAACGATCTGAGTGCATGGTCTGAAGCACATGTTGCAGATGCAGTTTGGGCGTATCAGAATCCAGTTTTGCTTGTTTAACAACGGGGATTGTGCCTAGTCTCCTAATGAGTCATGGGTGTGTTTTAGGCATAACGTGCGATAAAGCAATCAGAATGTCATCTCCCATTCCCTTTAAAAGCCAGTTGCGCTTGCACCATGGCGGATTCGCTATTTACATGGCGGAATATGCGAGGGGAAAGACTGAATGCTTCTCCAGAGAGGAATCCTTTATTTTTAATATTTAAAAATGTTTGTCTGCTGCTGCGTGTCGCTGTATGTGTAATAAGCACATTACTGTGCCCTTTAAATAACAAAAACAAAACTGCGCTATTGACTTTAGACCAGGTTTCAGTTGGTCAGTGGCGCAGTCAGTTTCAGTTGCCTCAAAATAGCAACGCGCCAACAATGCGCCTGCCCGGAACACACCTGGTTTTCAAACCAGCACGCCCATGGGCAGTGCATTTGCCATTTAAACAATGCGGTGCAGAACGTGAAAATGATAACTGGGACAGGCTGAAACTATCAAAAAACATTTGTGTCCCGCCTGGCATCGCATTGAACCCGGTGTATTATAGGGCCCTTAGAGTTGGTCTATGCTTATTCAGAATTAAGTTTATCATTTCTGCCATTCTGCCACAAACAGGAAGCCCCACCCCAAACTCACATCATTGGATAAGCCAATGTTGCCAACTTGCCATGTCAAGCAGCTCAAGCTAACAGAGGAATGCTGAAAGGGTTACATCATCATCTCATATTTTATATAATACATTTACCATGGGACACATGATACATACCACACTGGTTATCAGCCAAGATTTTTAATTTATCAGTACATTCAGATATTGCAGCTGTTTTTTATATTCATACATGTTTGTTTGTTTGTTTGACTCTATTGTCTGTTCAGATTTCCTGAACAGAAATTCATCTTTGACACTGGCTTAGAGAAATACATCTTAACAGACAATATTATACATCATCCATAATAAAACACATAGGACAAACTTTTTTGTTTAAAATGAATACAATACGTATGCATATATACCACATGGCAACCTGCCCTTCTCTCTCTTGAATTTAACAAGGAAGTGACAAACTGCAATTCATCAACTGGCCACTCCAGACAGGCTCCAAAAGGGAGTCAATCCCATAGATCCCTTATGTTAAAATGCCCAAGTAAACAGCAGAGAAAATTTTTTTTACAACCTGGTACAAAAAGAGGTTTTGGTCTATACAGCTAATTTTGCCCTTCGTGACAACTGTGAGGGGTAGATTTTTTGTATAACTCATCCGTTTAAATTATAATGAGCCTTAAAGTTCTGCATAATTAAAGGCATGGCTGATTGAGTGACAGGTGGATTGCCACTATGGTCAAGCTAGGCGGGTGTGGTTTCAGCAACCAGGCACCTCAGCTCCACCCACGTACTGCCTCTTTGCTCATTTTTGGTTATCCGGGAGTGACGTGAGGCGACACGCTGCCAAGATGGCGACAGCCAGCTCCGCCCACTTTGGGCTTCAAAAATGCTCTTTGGAAACCTACGGGTGATGTCACGGACACTATGTCCATTTGTACAGTCTATAATATATACACTTGCACACTTTCGGCCTTGTTGTGAAATTACCATACCACGAATGAAAAAAAAAAAAATTATTTCATTGATCTACAGACAGTTAGGACCCTCCTATCGACACTAAAATGTCTTAGTTACTTGAAATTCAACAACTTCTCAAAACCCAAATCTCAAAATGATCAGTCTCTAATGTTCAAAAGGCAGCATAAATTTAATCTAAAATATATTTTGAAAACATTTTGAAATAACATTACAATTTAAAATAACTACATTTTTATTTTAATATATTTTAAAATATAATGTAATGGCAAAGAGGTCATTACTCATTAATTACATCCTTTAGAAATCATTCTAACGCTGATTCGTTGTACTTTTTTTCAGGGATTCTTTGGTGCACTGCATAGAAAGTTCAAAAAACAGAAATCTTTTCTAACATTATAAATGTCTTCCACTTTTGATCAATTTAATCCATCCTTGCTGAATAACAGTATCAATTTCTTTAAAAAAAAAATACTGACCCCAAACTTGTTTTGAATGGTATATATTCTTTAAGTTTATTTGTATTATTATCAAGGTTTAAAACTGCATCCCTACTTGCTACTTGGGGTAAAAGACCTAGAAAAAGCATCAATAAAAAGTGACTTTGTAAACAAAAGTCTGAACGCAGGCATATTGTAAGCTTTAAGCGTTTGCATTTTTGCTGTCATCGGTACATTCACCTTTTCTCATCACATTTAATTGCAAAGATCCTTGCTGCTGCTTCCTCCTGTGGCAATTGCCATATTCTTTCATTACTAGCGTTTTATTTCCTTCTTTTTATCTCTCTGAAGAAGAGATGTGGAAGGCAAAGATTGAATCCATGGTTCCTGAAGTCCTCTAGTAGCACTCAAAGGACTCCAGGCTGTTCTGTTACAGCTCTGGATCTCTCTCTCTCTCTCTCTCTTTCAATTTATCAGTATCTGCATTCTCTCTCATCCTTTCCTTGCTGCCCCTCCTTCACATCCCAATTTCTATTGCTCTCAGGAGAGCATTTCTGATGTATAAATTTCATTAAAAGAAAGCTTCTAAGGTAGTACCACTAGTGCAGGCAGATTAAAAGATCAGTTCAGAATAGAATAAACAGACCAATTAAATCAAATGCTTTAAATCGTAGGACCTACACAATAGTCACGTCATTAAAACGCTACTAATATTGTGCATGATTCGGTTTTCCATCATTTTTAAAGCTAGACAGTGTCCTGTCCACTTTCTATCAAGCAGCTATGTGAGCTTCATCAAAAATGCACCTTTTGTGTTTTACAAAGTAAAGGTATCTACACCATATCTAGCATGAATGTCATTATATCTGACAGCCCACATTATCTCGAAGTATGATAAACTGCATTGAAATACAGAACATCCACAGCCATTAAATGTCAACAGACAATCCATATTTAACATTAGACTTCCCAGACAAAGATAGCATCACTCATTTTCTCATAGAATTCACTGTAACTGCAAACTGGATCTCACAGAGCTTGTACCAGCTGCTGACCCAGACAGACTGACCCAAGCCCTGTGAACGAACCCAGATAGCGATGCCTTTATTGTCTGTCTCTAATCATTATTATCATAAAAATGTATAGGTGGGTTAAAAAGATCTCAAGGGTAATTTATGAGCAGTAATTATATTGCTGGAGCCACCCCCAGCCGACACACACGGGCACACGCACAAGCATCCCCTCATGCAAGCAAATGCAGAGTTACACATGCACGCACATATTCCCCCAAGAGGGTGGGAATGTTTGGGAGGCATTCATTGAAATTCAGGCCCTAAACATAGCAATCAGCACAACCATAAAGGACCCAAATTTAATTGGCCCACCCAGCCCATTAATTACATAGCCAGAACTGCACTACAACACAGCATATGTTGCCTAATAAAGCCCAATGGATCTTAATAGAGATGTATTATTGATTCACAAAGGTGGAATTACACTTTTCCATATTAGCAGAGAACCTAAAAAGCACACATCGCGATAATTATATGCTCACACACACATATTAACATAAGCTTACACACACATACACCCTTGAGTGTTGTCATGGACACAAACAAGGGTAGAAAATAAAACAGTTAGAACTGGTCATTATATGGACATTATGTGAATGCACACACAAAAACACACAGGGCATGACATACAAGGGTCATCATATGTCATTACATAATGAGACTCCACCAACAAGCAGCCAAAAAGCCTCTCCGCCCTATACATGGCCAAAATAGTAATGAGATCCAATTCAGGAAACCAGGAAATCTCCACTATTTTTATCCGATTGCTCACCAGCACTTATCTTTTATTAAAACATCAGATAGCCACCAGCAAATATTGCAATTCTGCCTATTACTTACTTTTTCCTATTTCTTATCTTTCCTTTCTCACCTCATTCCTTTTCACACCATTTGAATTGCCTTTTTATTTGACAGACCGACAAAATCAATGTTAATACCATCAGATAGATGTTAGAGGCAATGTTAATACCATCAGATAGATAGATAGATGCAATGTTAATACCATCAGATAGATAGATAGATGCAATGTTAATACCGACAGACAGACAGACAGACAGATAGACAGACAGATAGATAGACAGACAGACAGACAGACAGACAGATAGAGGCAATGTTAAATACCATCAGATAGATAGATGCAAAGTGTATACCATCAGATAGATAGACAGATAGATAGAAAGATAGACAGATAGATGCAATGTTAATACCATCAGATAGATAGATAGATAAATAGATACAGTATTGTTCAAAATAATAGTAGTACAATGTGACTAACCAGAATAATCAAGGTTTTTAGTATATTTTTATTGCTACGTGGCAAACAAGTTACCAGTAGGTTCAGTAGATTCTCAGAAAACAAACAAGACCCAGCATTCATGATATGCACGCTCTTAAGGCTGTGCAATTGGGGTATTAGTTGAAAGGGGTGTGTTCAAAAAATAGCAGTGCCTACCTTTGACTGTACAAACTCAAAACCATTTTTTTTAAACATTTTTTTTTCTGGGATTTAGCAATCCTGTGAATCACTAAACTAATATTTAGTTGTATGACCACAGTTTTTTAAAACTGATTGACATCTGTGTGGCATGGAGTCAACCAACTTGTGGCACCTCTCAGCTGTTATTCCACTCCATGATTCTTTAACAACATTCCACAATTCATTCACATTTCTTGGTTTTGCTTCAGAAACAGCATTTTTGATATCACCCCACAAGTTCTCACTTGGATTAAGGGCTGGAGATTGGGCTGGCCACTCCATAACATTAATTTTGTTGGTTTGGAACCAAGACTTTGCCCGTTTACTAGTGTGTTTTGGGTTATTGTCTTGTTGAAACAACCATTTCAAGGGCATGTCCTCTTCAGCATAGGGCAACATGACCTCTTCAAGTATTTTAACATATGCAAACTGATCCATGATCCCTGGTATGCGATAAATAGGCCCAACACCATAGTTGGAGAAACATGCCCATATCATGATGCTTGCACCTCCATGCTTCACTGTCTTCACTGTGTACTGTGGCTTGAATTCAGAGTTTGGGGTCGTCTCACAAACTGCCTGTGGCCCTTGGACCCAAAAAGAACAATTTTACTCTCATCAGTCCACAAAATGTTCCTCCATTTCTCTTTAGGCCAGTTGATGTGTTCTTTGGCAAATTGTAACCTCTTCTGCACATGCCTTTTTTAACAGAGGGACTTTATGGGGATTCTTGAAAATAGATTAGCTTCACACAGACGTCTTCTAACTGTCACAGTACTTACAGGTAACTCCAGACTGTCTTTGATCATCCTGGAGGTGATCATTGGCTGAGCCTTTGCCATTCTGGTTATTCTTCTATCCATTTTGATGGTTGTCTTCCGCTTTTCTTCCACGTCTCTCTGGTTTTGCTCTCCATTTTAAGGCATTGGAGATCATTTTAGCTGAACAGCCTATCATTTTTTACACCTCTTTATAGGTTTTCCCCTCTCCAATCAACTTTTTAATCAAAGTACACTGTTCTTCTGAACAATGTCTTGAACGACCCATTTTCCTCAGCTTGCAAATGCATGTTCAACAAGTGTTGGCTTCATCCTTAAATAGGGGCCACCTGATTCACACCTGTTTCTTCACAAAATTGATGACCTCAGTGATTGAATGCCACACTGCTATTTTTTTGAACACACCCCTTTCAACTAATTCAACTAATACCCCAATTGCACAGCCTTAAGAGCGTGCATATCATGAATGCTGGGTCTCATTTGTTTTCTGAGAATCTACTGAACCTACTGGTAACTTGTTTGCCACGTAGCAATAAAAAAATATACTAAAAACCTTGATTATTCTGGTTAGTCACATTGTACTGCTATTATTTTGAACAATACTGTAGATGCAATGTTAATACCATCAGATAGATAGATAGATAGATAGATAGATAGATAGATAGATAGATAGATAGATAGATAGATAGATAGATAGATAGATAGATAGATAGATAGATAGATAGAATGTTAAAACCATCTAGATAGATATATAGATAGAATGTTAATACCATCTTTCCAGCAAAGCCAAACACACACACACACACACACACACACACACACACACACACACACACACACACACACACACACACACACACACACACACAAGGCTGCATAAGGGAAGTCATTTACTCTAAATATTAAATATTTAATCAAGGGTCATTGCACACTTGAGGACTATAAATAAACAAACAAATGATGCAATCACTACTACATCATCAAAGCTTTAAACCCTCAGTACTTTTTGTTTCATCTTGGACCTGCCTTAGGAATGCTGTGGAAGCTTTTTCCGACCCCATCACCAGGACATATCTGTGTGATTTGTTGAAGCCCTTGAGAGGTTTGACGTCACTATAAGCAATATTAATTTTTCATGAATTAATAATTAAAATGGCTGGAATCCTTCGTTGTTTTGGAACTCCCGCCAAAACTTTTTTTTTTTTGTGCAGTTTACAGATATGGAAGAACAAACTTACATACATTTTAAATAAGTAAATGTATAGCCAAAACAAATAAATGTAATAGTAAAATAGATCAAGCTAATTCCGATCTCACGCTTCACGTTCACACAGCAACAGAATAAATCAGTCCTGTATCTGAGTCCTTAATATAGTTACATAGAAACAGTAGCCTGCGGTT
Organism: Gobiocypris rarus; assembly: GCA_023029165.1. NCBI lineage: Eukaryota > Metazoa > Chordata > Actinopteri > Cypriniformes > Gobionidae > Gobiocypris > Gobiocypris rarus. The sequence continues at coordinate 18,701,862 of CM040926.1, read as the reverse complement.
ATTTACGGACGTGAAAACTCATTCTATAACCGAACTCACACTGGTAGATTTTCAGGACTCACAACCGCATTCTCGGAAAACCCGCGCTGTGTGAACGGAGCCGCACGAGACAACTAAAGTTAACATTAATTGTCTGTCTGTCGCGTCATGTGTCATACAGTGCGAGAGAGCAGCTCTGTTAAGTGTTTTTGTGTGTGGTTTTGCTTTCGGTAACTTACAGCGACGGGGATATGAGCTGTATGTCATCTGAAGAATCTGTATCCAGTAACTGGAGTTTCCCACCCGGAGCGGCTCCTTTCAGTTTTGTATATTTTATGCGAGCGCGCGTTGTGCGCGAGACGCTGCAGAAGTGACTCCAGTGCAACAATTAAAGGCGTCCGGCTAGCGCGTGTTAACATTGAAGTCTGTAAATTAATGAAGATTTGACTGATGAATTCGCTGCTCATTTGGACTCTTTCAAAAGTTATAAGACTTCAGTTTAGCGGACGTCGCCACCTTACTGTCACTGTCACTATGGTTACTGGTAAGAGACTACAGGCTTGGCATGTTAATACAAGACAGTGTTGAGATGCTACCAAAAGTTGTCCATAATTCACGAACTCAGTTATATCCTTAATTACAACAACAACAAAAATCCCATTTTCCAAAATTAAAAAAATGGAGCACTCACTTTATTGAATATTGAGTAAAACCGGCTGCGAATTTAAACTGGTAATGCATTGCTGTTCATTCATATAATCTTAAAACACCTCCCATAGGATACAAAGGGCCCTGAAGCGCTTTTCCAATGTACAGATTCTCCGATAAGTCAGGGCCCTCATGGAAAAAAACAGAAAGGCTGACCTTCAGTAGATGGGGGAGATGGTCGACTGTGCACTCATGAATATTTATTAGCCAGGAGGGGTGAGACCTCCCTGTAGGCTTAATGCTGCAGCTCATATCAAAAGTTTCATTACTATAAAACTAAAAATGACTAGCAACAAGAGAACATGGGCGAAGGGAAAACAGGAAAAGAAAGAGAAAAGACAAAGAGAGAGATGAAGTGGCAGAGTTGTATCAGTGATGTAGTGTGATAGGGCTCTTGACCCTAATCTCGGATTCTCTTGTTTAATTGAGGTTGTAATTACTCACTCACTCACTCTCTCTCTCTCTCTCTCTCTCTCTCTCTCTCTCTCTCTCTCTCTCTCTCTCTCTCTCTCTCTCTCTCTCTCTCTCTCGCCATGCTGTTCAGGTTGTTATCTACATACTGAAAGAGCTTATAATCACTAACTCAAGAGGCACATCTCCTGAGACTTAGAGGGCCCTCTCACTTTCTCTCCTCCCCTCTCTACACTAAAGAATCTTTTATACCTCTTCTCTTGACTCTTCCTTTCCTCTGTGTCTGACCTACAAATTCATACCCTGTCTTCACTGCATTTTGTTGCATTCAAACACCATCCATTACATCATTTCAGAGCTTAAAAAAGCTTAATCATATTAAACATGACTTCGCTTAACTGAGCGTTAAGTCCTTGACTGTGGATCAGAACATTTCAATTGAAACGGCGCAGACGGAATACAACAACTCCATCAGAATAAACAGCCTCGTATGGAAATGATCGGCTGACAGAAGGAGAGATTCAAAGCTGAATTGACCTTGTATGCTTGGCCGAGTTGACATATGTAAGGTAATGATGTGTTGGTCATTATGTAATCATTTTCCCTGGGTTCATTTGGCCCCCACGGTTCCACCTGTTCAAACAGGCATCCAGCAGGGACAACAGATCCACCACAATGTGTTTCTACTCAGCTAACGCTCAAACACTGACACACCGCTCGTCTGCTTCATATGTTGACCTCTACTCTAGTGATTCACTGTGCTTCAGACAAAAATGGACGAAGTGAAAGCGGAAGTACAGGTCAGGTGAATCATGCTGTCCCACAGCTGTAACCACTTGTAGGTAATTCTAGTATCACTTCTTTCCAGATTCAATGTCACACCAATATATCAATGTCTTGGTTTTAGGCAGGCTCTCAGGTTCCACAGCATTGTTAATTTACACTTCGGCATAAATGGCTTGGAATATCAAAAACAAACTAGATTTGATTCATTTGATTGTTTATTGCCACTGAGTTTCAATTTACATGACAAATAGCAATATAACCAATAGCCAACAAGAAGTGTCAAAATAAACCCATTTAAATTAGTTAAGTGTGATTTCTATAACTTCATTCTAAATGCATTTTAAACCGTGTGATATAAATCATATTGTTTATCACTAACTGACTATAATCTAAATCTGAAGACCAGGATGGTGATGAAAAGTGAGAGCCTGGCGAAAACAGGTGTAGTGTTTGATTCTGCTTGCTGGCCAATGATGACATTTATTTTTTTCTAAGGAACATGTACAAGGTGCTCCATTTCCTCTGATTTTGACAGCATATGGGTTTCTCACTGGATTCAGAAGCCATTCAGCCACTGTATAGTAGGAGGATAATGACACCAAACAGTAATCATGTTCAGATTATTTTATTTCTATTGCTTGTTCGTGTAATCTTATAAGCACCATCTTCCTGAGGTGAAGTAGAATATGTCAGACAAGGGTAAGGTGTCACAGGTGCTGCTATACCATAAAGCGCATGAAGAATGGCTGAATCTGAAATTGCCCCTAAAACCTTCAAATAGGACATTAATTGAGGGGACAGCCATTTGTAGTGGTGTCCGAAACCATAGTGGATGTTATGAGTGCACTCATTCGCATGAATTCGTATGAATGACCTCCCCCTAACCCCGCCCCTAAACATACCCATCACTGGGTTTTTAGACAAAGGTGAGGTCATACGAATTAGTCACCTCGTAAAATATGTACAAATTGGTCGGGGGATAGCATTGGTACAGCCAATGGACACTCAATGGCTGTCCAAATTCACTCACTTGTTTTCATTCACTCCTTCAATTGAACTGTATTAGTGGACTAACGTAGGAAATAGCGATTCGCAGAACTCAAGGAATCAAGACACCTTCACATCGATGACACCGAACAACAAATTGAAGGAAGACAGGACTTATGCCGTGTTCTAGGCAAACCGTATGCCGTGTTTTTCCAACCTTCTACCTGTGAAAGTGCACTGGAAAGGCAGTCAAACCCGTGACTTCCCATCCGTGAACTCATATAGTTCAATGTACTCCCAGTTAGGCGCTCTGACGTCACATAGCCCATGAAACAACAATGGCAGCCCCAACGGATGCGGTGTTTATGAAAGTTGTACATTAAAAACCAAATTGTTTATTAAAATATATTGCTCTCGTTATTTATCTGCAAATGTTTTGCATTATCAGCAGCTTTACTCGTGTTAGTTTTCAGTCCATTGAGTGCAAGAATAAATTAATACCAAATACATTTGCAAATATACAAATAATGAACAATAAAAGGTATAACAGCTTCTCTTGCCTTATGCGCCATTTTTTTTCTCTTCCTTTTCCCTCAAATAAGCAAGTAGTAATCACTTTTGGCGATAGAAGGGATTTAATGACCATAAACCCTGTACGGTCCGCCACATCTATAGCTACCACAATTCCTTGCGCACACTCAGGCAGTTTGGCATGACTGCCTAGAATGCTACAAAGTCCTGAGTCGTGGTTTGAAGTCTTAACTTACAGCTCAAAAACCTGCCCGAAACACAGCAATAAATACACAGAGGAACAAAAGAGCTAATTAATGGGCAACATGTGAAGGGGATATAGCCTACAATTAAGGGTGCATACTAGGAAACTGGGTCAACCAGGCACTGAAACATATCAAAACTCTGACATAAGGAGGCAACATTTTATTTCTGATTCTAATGTTAATGGAAAAAGCTGAATCAGTATGTTTAATTTGATATATATATTTATAATTTGATTTATTAAAACATGCAAAACATCCAAAAGTTTCGGGTCAGTATTATACATGTTTTATTTAATAAATTAATACCTTTATTCAGCAACCTTTACTAATTAAATTAATCAAAAGCAAGAACACTTATAATGTTCCAAAATATTTTTAATTTGAAATAAATGCAGTTATTTGAAATGTCTTCAAAAAATGTATCATGTTTTCAACAAAAATATTTTAAAAAAATAGAAATGTTTATTGCAAATCAGCATTTTAGAATGATTTGTGGATCATGTGGCTGAAGAGTAATTATGCTGAAAATTCAGCTTTGCCATCACAGAAATAAATTACATTGAAAAATATTAAGTATAAAGTATTAAGTATAATTAAATAATTAAAATATTAGATATAAAGTATTTAATGGTGCATTTATTTGGTCAAAAATACAGTAAAACAGGTAATACTGTGAAATATTAAAAGGGTGATGAAGTGAGAAATTTCTTTCCCTTGAGCCGTTGATATATTTAAAGGTCATGGTGATATAAAAATATCCTGTAAGTTTCGGAGCTAAAAACTTCCTTGTTAGTCAAAAAAAAAAATTTATTAACACCAGGCCCAGAAAACGAGAGCTCTCAAATATATACTTATCAATGACATAATAGAACGATTTATTACCAGAATTATGTTGTACCAGCAAATGTGATATATTCATGTAAAAAATAATAATAATAATACACATTTACATTTGAAAAAATGCCTTTATTGAAAGCAATATATATTCCATCAGTGCATTTCTAAACTATTTCATAGCAGACAAATATGAGACCCATAATGCAAGGGAAAACCCCACAGAAATAAAGATGTAGAAATGTTTTGAACCAGTTCCCAGCCTCCCCTATGTGTGTTTATCAGTGTCGGAGGAGGTCAGGTTAGCTCATTCCCCCATGGGCTGCTTCTTTACAATGGTGCTGATGACTCATCAAACCTGAGAGGAACCGAGGGTCAGTGAGTGCAGCTGATTAAGAATGTAATTGCTTTGGGTTTTCCAGCGCTGTGCTAATTGGTTATTATAACTAACCCATCAATTCTTTCATGTTTAGTGGCTGATTTATAAATGGACTCTCTGGGACTATTGACCATTAGGGAAGATGGAGACACTGCAAATCCAAACATTGCCTGTGGACAGTTGGAAAAAAAAATTCTGTTTAACATGACGATTAACCATTATTGCACTTTCTTTGAAAATGGCAATAATGAAAGTGGTTGTGAAGTGCTGGCAGATCAGATGGCAACTTTGGTTTACATAATACATGCATGATGAGCTCTTGAATATATAATTGCATCTACTCACCTGGAACGAAGCCTGTTTATTCATAATCTGATACTCTGTCTAGAAACTCCACAATTTTACCACAGTTATATAAAATCAGCAGAAGAGGTTTGCCTTAATTTGGACATGTTCAATGATAAAACTGAGAAAATCAACACAAGTGAGATATTCTATCCATAATGATGTTCCTTAATATAACATTTTAATTAACCGTTCAGTAATAAAGGGGCACATGGACTTCCCTGCATATGGGAGGCATTGACGTGCACTGTAAGAAAAAAAATGGAAAAGATAATGATTATTTTCTGCCAGGACATTTCCTTTAACTTTAAAACACAATACAACCTAATTCAAAATACTGGGAAAACACCTGTGAAAATGTCCTTTATATTAAGTTAACAAAGTACATTGGACCCAATTTTTACAGACATTTTTTAGAGTGTAAAACCTGGCTGTATATCCTCTTCATTTCAAAACACTCAATGGCTTTTAAAGATACAGTAAAGGCAACTTATTTTAGGTCTAAAACAGGGGAAGTTGAAACAAAAATATCATCAAAATCACACCAGACCACTGAGTAATACATAAAAGTCTCCAGTTCCCAGCAGGGCTCTTGCACATAATGTGTGGTCTGTCTGCAGTGTGTAATGGAGTGAATACGACTCAAGTTGTAAAAATTATGATCGGTCAAGGTAAGAGAATCTAAAGGGATCAGTAAAAGCTCAGGCAGGCAGCATGGATCATGAGCTCCTCTAACTCATGGTCTCTCACTTTCTCTCTCTCTCTCTCTCTCTCTCTCGCTCTCTCTCTCTCTGTCTCACACATACACATTCAGCCATTTGTACCTTTAGTGTTTGGTGAAATTTTTACCTTGCAGTGCTATGGTATACTCTTAACCCCTAAAAGCCATTTGTATACCAGTAATACCACTGTGAAGCCAGATGCCTGTTACATAATATATATATTTGTGCAGTCCCTAGTTGCTAAGAAATTGTTCTCAGACATAACTACAAAATTATTATGTGTTAGTATTACATTTTCACAGGAAAGTAATAGGAATACATTTTTAATTGGCCTTTAGTTTGAATTTAGCTTTATTGCATGGTAAAAAAAAGAAGAAAAAGCACTACCTTGCCAAAGCATTGACCGAAGTCTTTGATCTAATGGAGTTGAGTGCTCCAAACAAAAACTTTTTGACATTAATTGACAGTACTCTGATCCAATGGCATATAGGAATCTTCAGGTTGACAGTTCTCTGATTCAGTAGTGTGGGGGAACTAGTGGGGGCGGCAATTACATTTTAGGGTGGCCGTGACACCCTTTACACGCAAAATGTACAGATATGCGTTTGTGGTGGAGGGGGGCGTGGCCCCGCGGAGTCTGCAGCGGGAGAGAGAGAACGGAGCCGAGCGGGGAGTAAGTAGGTCAAGTGCAGACGAGTAACACCTGTGTCTGATTGCAGTAATTGGCGTGGAGAGACTGCATTTAAGCAGCAGCAGACTGAGGAGAGGGAGAGAGAGACCGGGACTGGGACTACGCGGCTGTTGGGAGACCTGAGGAACCCACGAAGAGATCGAGTGATACTGTTCTGAGAGTTTATGAGTCTGAAGTTAAACGCCCACGAGCGTCCTTTGTGTTCATTATTGTGTATGAGAAATAAAACCGCGAGTCCCAGTCACGCCGACCCCGCCTTCTTCCTTCCACACCCACACAGCAAAGCCGAACCGAACCACACTGGTGCCAAAACCCGGGAAGGAAGAAGGTCGCCACCGCCATGGAAACTCCGTCACACACCCCACTTGCGGACATTGTACAATCGCTCGCCAATCTTCACCAGGAGATGCAACAAGATCTGCCGGTCGCCAGGGAGGAGCAACAAATGAGGTTTGAGGCGCTCCTCTAGGCCCAGCATGAAGACCGCGAGCTGTTCCGTAGCTGGATTGACCGGGAGGTTCGGGCCGCCCCCAAATCCACCTGCGACTCGGCCGCCAACATTTCCCTCTTGAAGATGGGACCAGTGGACGACCCCGAGGCGTTCATCGACCACTTCGAGAGGTCCGCCGAGGCGCGGGGGCGGCAGAAGCGCAGGTAGCCGCACACCAGCTGCCAGTCCAGAACCACCTGGTCTACGACGACCTCAAGCGCGCTATCCTGCAGCGGGTCGGCCGGACCCCGGAGCAACACCGTCAGCGCTTCCACTCGCTGGCTATCGAGGAGTTCGGCCGGCCCTTCGTCTTCGCGCACCAGCTCCGGGACTCGTGCCGCAAGTGGCTGATGGCCGACAAAAGCGACGTCGAGGGAGTCATCGATCGTGTGGTACTGAAGCAGTTCGTCGCGCGGCTGCCGAGGAAGACCGCCCAATGGGTCCAGTGCCACCGGCCGACGTCGCTTGACCAGGCCATCCAGCTGGCGGAGGACCAAATGGTGGCGTGCCACGGGGTCGGCGTGCCCCTTCCAGCGGCTTCTCTCTCTCTCTCTTCTCCGTCTCCTTCCCCTCTCCCCCCTTCTTCTAAGCCTGTCCCTCTTCCCAGGTCCCGAGCGGTGGGGCAGCCCAGACCAGTGCCGCGGTGGAGGACAGGGGGGCCATCCGAGGCACCGGCAGCACCCAGGCCGGCGCCCAGGGGAGGGGGAGTGAACCCGGACCCCTTTCGCCCACGTCATCCTCGGCACTCTCTCGCGCCACCAAGGACTCCACTACCAGCCACTAGGGCGGCGGGAGGCCTGGGCCGGCTTTTATGCGGGGACCCCGGGCATTTCATCGACCGGTGTCCAGTGAAGGAGGTGGGGACTTTGGTCAGGGTCCCCGATGCGCCGCAAGCCGCCCTTGATCAAGCTGGCCTGTACCAGATACCTTTGAGTATCAAGGGGGGTACATATCAGGCTTTGGTGGATTCAGGTTGTAACCAGACCTCAATACATCAAAGCCTGATTCTACCTAAGGCATTGGATAACAGCCGCATGATTAAGGTGAGGTGTGTGCACGGGGAAGTGGTTGTTGCCCGTGGATATTCAATTCAGGGGACAAAATGCTTCGGGAAATGCTTTTCCAGGCGGCTCACGCTAATCCAATGGCCGGGCATTTAGGACAAACGGCTACACTAAACCGACTAATGGCCCGTTTTTTTTGGCCGGGCATTCACGAGAATGTACGCTGGTGGTGTGCGTCTTGTCGTGAATGTCAGCTGGTGAACCCGCCGGCCACCCCAAAAGCTCCATTGTGCCCCCTTCCGTTGATGCAGATCCCCTTCGAAAGAATTGGTATGGACCTCATCGGGCCATTAGAATGGTCAGCAAGAGGGCATCGTTTTGGGTTGGTACTAGTGGACTACGCAACACGATATCCCGAAGCAGTCCCGCTCCGCACGATTTCGGCGAAGAGTGTCACGAGCGCGCTGTTTTCGTTAATCTCCCGGGCGGGAATCCCCAAAGAGATTCTCACCGATCAAGGCACAGCGTTCATGTCATGGACCATCCGCGAACTTTACAAATTATTGGGCATTAAAGCGATACGGACCAGCGTCTATCACCCACAAACAGACGGGCTGGTCGAACGCTTTAATCGCACTTTGAAAGCCATGATTCGAAAGTTTGTTCACGAGGACGCCAAAAATTGGGATAGATGGCTGGAACCTCTGTTGTTCGCGGTCCGTGAGGTCCCCCAAGCCTCCACAGGGTTTTCCCCCTTCGAGCTGCTCTATGGACGCCAGCCACGGGGGGTGCTGGATGTCCTTAGAGAGGCTTGGGAGGACGGGCCTTCTGCAAGCAAGAACGAAATTCAGTATGTCTTGGATCTGAGAACAAAACTCCACACTTTGGGGCGGCTATCTATGGAGAATTTGTTACAGGCTCAAGACAGACAGAGACAGCTGTACAACAGTGGTGCCCAGCTGCGACAATTTTCACTGGGAGATAAGGTACTTGTATTACTCCCCACGTCTAGCTCTAAATTACTCGCAAAGTGCCAAGGGCCCTTTGTGGTCACACGGCGAGTCGGAGATCTTAACTATGAGGTTGTTCGCTCAGATAGGGACGGGGCTCGTCAAATTTACCAGCTCAATCTGCTTAAAAAATGGTCGGAGGCGGAGTCGGTGATGCTGGCGACGGTAGTGAGTGGGGTGGAGGATCTTGGCCAGAGGCGGTCCAAAAGCCTCAATCCATCGCTCTGGCCACGGGGGGAGACCACCTCTCGCCCTCGCAGCTCACCGACGTGAAACATTTACAAGCTGAGTTTGCTGACGCCGCTTCTACCGGGTCGAACAGACCTTATTCAACACCGTGTAGAGACCGAGCCGGGGGTGGTGGTTATCGAAAAGTCAATGCGGTGTCGAAGTTTGATGCTTATCCAATGCCAAGGGTCGACGAATTGCTTGATCGGCTAGGGACCACTCGATTTTATTCGACACTGGACTTGACGAAAGGTTATTGGCAGATCCCCTTAACTCCAATGACCAAAGAAAAGAACGCTTTCACCACGCCATTTGGGTTACACCAATTCGTTACCCTTCCGTTCGGGTTGTTCGGGGCCCCTGCAACCTTCCAGCGACTGATGGACAGGATTCTCCGGCCGCACGCTGCATATGCCGCTGCCTATCTGGATGATATCATCATCTACAGCGCAGAGTGGCAGCGTCATATGCAGCATTTGGCAGCTGTCCTAAAGTCGCTATGGCGGGCGGGCTCACGCCAACCCAAGAAGTGTGCAATTGGGCGGGTAGAAGTAAGATATCTGGGCTTCCACTTGGGTCATGGGCAGGCGCGTCCCCAAATTGACAAGACCGCTGCAGTTGCAACATGCCCGAGACCCAACACCAAAAAGGAGGTTAGACAGTTCCTGGGGCTAGCAGGATACTACAGAAGGTTTGTGCCTAATTATTCGGACCTTGCTAGCCCGCTGACTGATCGAACTAAAAAGGAAGTACCAGATACAGTTAAGTGGACGGAGCAGTGCCAGCAGGCTTTCATCCAGATAAAGGCTGCTCTGTGTGGTGGCCCGCTCTTACAGGCTCTGAACTTTTCTCTCCCTTTTCTCCTGCAGACGGACGCATCGGACAGGGGGCTGGGCGCAGTCCTGTCCCAGGAGGTGGAGGGTGAGGAGCGGCCGGTGCTATACATCAGTCGGAAGCTCTCTAAGAGAGAGACGATGTACAGCACCATAGAGAAGGAGTGTCTGGCCATCAGGTGGGCCGTCCTCACCCTTCGCTACTACTACCTCCTGGGGCGGAGTTCACCTCTGTTCGACCACGCCCCCTTGCAGTGGCTCCACCGCATGAAGGATACCAACACGCGGATCACCCGTTGGTATCTACATTACAACCTTTTAAGTTCAAGGTGGTCCACAGGCCGGGTGCTCAGATGGCTTTGGCAGACTTCCTCTCAGGAGGGGGCCGCAGGCCGGATGGCTCCCGGCCTGAGTCGGGTGGTGGGGGTATGTGGCGGAGGGGGCGTGGCCCCGCGGAGTCTGCAGCGGGAGAGAGAGAACGGAGCCGAGCGGGGAGTAAGTAGGTCAAGTGCAGACGAGTAACACCTGTGTCTGATTAAAGTAATTGGCGTGGAGAGACTGCATTTAAGCAGCAGCAGACTGAGGAGAGGGAGAGAGAGACCGGGACTGGGACTACGCAGCTGTTGGGAGACCTGAGGAACCCACAAAGAGATCGAGTGATACTGTTCTGAGAGTTTATGAGTCTGAAGTTAAACGCCCACGAGCGTCCTTTGTGTTCATTATTGTGTATGAGAAATAAAACCGCGAGTCCCAATCACGCCGACCCCGCCTTCTTCCTTCCACACCCACACAGCAAAGCCGAACCGAACCACAGCGTTGTTGACTGATTGATTGATAAATTGATTGATTGACATACATTTTTATATCTACTGGATAAATCTTACTACATCGGTGGTTGTCAACCATGGATCCATGGACCGCTCTCTAGGACCATTCACACTAAGAACGATAACTAATGCTGAATATATTCGCATCCACAGAATGAACAATATTGTTCTGTTTATTATAAGCACACACTGCAGGTTGTCTGCTGCTTTAAATGCTTCTTTAAAACAGAGTGGATTCTGTTTTTCTGTGCCATTATAGTTATAGTTGTGTGTGGACTTGCTATTCTTTCACTTAATCAATACATTACTTTAAAAATGACCATAAATGACCATATTTTGGGTTTATAAATCAGACAAATAGTAGTTTCTTTTGAAATTTGTACACACACACACACACACACACACACACACACACACACACACACACACACACATATATATATACATTCATGATTGCATGTTCTCCACGTGTCTGTGTGGGTTTTTTTCAGGATGCTCTGTTGTCCTTGACACAGTCCAAAAATATGCAGATGAGGTGGATTAGATATGCCAAATTGTCTGTATGAGAGTGCGTAAGGGAGGGCATCAGCCGTGAAACCTGTGCTTCAAGTGTCTGATGACGCTCTGTTGCTCCAAATCCAAACAATTAAATACTCCTTCCGCTCGTGCACATGAGGGGGGTTGATCAGGGCCAGTATCGCATCCGATTGAACTATCCTGCCCTTCTTTCATTGTTCTAATCAGCCACAGCACGTCCCAGTGGATTCACACAATGGAAGAACGAAAAAGATGCAAAAAGACTACTCTAGATCTCTACTCGGCTGCTTTACACATAAAATGTACCTTTTAGTGGTTAATTTCCATGAAGCTGGAGTAAAACTCAGCATCAAGCAAGAAAGCAGATTATCCGTGACAGCATAAGTCATTATAGGGAAACTCATTACATAACCGTTCACGTGAGCAGAGCGTTAAATCGCTGGATTGGCTCGAGCGAGGCCTTCGATGTGGAAACGGATGAATGCTTGCTTGATTTATGTTGGATTAGGCAGCTTGTTTGATGGTTATCTTCGTTTTACACAGTTCATGTTTAAGAACCTTTTATCTCTCTGAACATCCTACTTTTCAAAAATCTGTGAAATGCAGCACATAAAAAAATCCCCTGTACTATGTTATTCATCTTAATTTGCCTATAGTATGTATGTCAAATTGAATTTGTTGGTATTGGTAATTGCATGAGGTGTTTCCATGTTGTGAAATTTGCAGTAAGCCTTCTATTTAAACACTCATTTGTAAAGTCACTATCTTAGGTCCATTTTTCAGACGTGTAGTGCATCAGTGTATTTCAAAGGCGTTAAGTGAGGCATAATGTCCACTTCACATCAGTACTTTATTTGGAGATAACATCTAGGCTATATTATCCTGCATGTTACAAGGCTATATAAATTCATGGACATTAAATCATGATTTGATTTCAAATTATTATCTTACTTGTGGAGTTTAAAAGCATTTTAGCAATTCGGGTCCATCGTCCTGAAGTCAGTGAGTTTATTTAATGGGATTTTGTTTAAATGGCTGAAATAAGGTTTGTGATGAACACAAGCTCAAGACACTTGAGACACGTTTTATTCTACAACATAAATTACATCAGTATTACCTGACACATATTATTATTATTATTTATTTTTTTGAAGTTATGCATCTTTAAAGGCATTTGCTTACATGTGGCTACACTGTAAAAAATGTCAGGGCTCTCCAATTGAACATTTTCTAGTGACTGGTCACTTCTACATTTTTCAATTGGCCAAATTGAATTTATGTGAATTTTATCAATTGTGGCAACAGTTTGTTAACATGGGCTCAATTAGAAATAATATGTTGACCCAATGGAAAAATGTATTTTACCAACACTGTAAAAAATTTCAACTCCTCCAATTAAAGATTTTCTAGTGACTGGTCACATCTAAATTTTTCAGTTGGCCAAATTAAATTTCTGTAAATTGATACAATTTAATTCACAGAAATTCAATTGCTTATTTCTCACTGTCCCAAAAGACAAAAATGACTAAAAACATAAATATAGTAAGCAAAATGAACACAGACAACATGTTCGACATTTTATCACATTACTTTATTCAATTCCAACATAGGATATTTGGTGAAAATACATTATTTTCAATAAGTAAAAACTCATATACATACATGAAGTCCTCTGCAGGATGTCTTGATGTGGTGAAGAAAAAGCGGCACTGCATATAGGCTAAAGGCCTGCAAATAAAAATAAGATTAATGATAAAGTTCCCCTGAATCACATCTGGCAAGTGACAGAACAGAAGTTACTTCATTATATTATGAGGATGAGACGAATGAATGGACGAATAAGAAAATCACGAGCTTGACGTGTTTGATATTGAAAGGCAATAACTTAAGCCCTGAGAGAGGCCGACGCCAATCTAACGGCACCGTTCAACGGTCACATGCCGCATCACACAAATGACTCAATTTACTTATTACCTATTATTATAGACATATTAGACATGAGGAAAATAAAACTATTGGCTACCATAAGATAATGATGTGGTAACCGAGAACACACTCATGAAACCAATGAATGCATGAACTCCTGATTCTACAAAATGTCTTTTAAACTTCATACCGAGTCATAAAGCAACACTCTGGAGAATAATTTTACTGCTCAATACTCACCAATGCCTTGTGACGACGATCAATATATCCATTCTCTTGGGTTCCTCGGGCGCATTTTGCCCATGTGTATACAGTTTTTTGGACGTAGGACTTGTTCACCCAACATGGATTTTTCACTTCGACTTCACAGATTGACTGAGCACAATTAAATATGTTCGGTAAATATACTATTTTAATTTTGAGTGAAGACCTTAAGCTATGATTAGCAGGCTACAATGAATATTTTTGCACTGGGATAATTATTTGGAAGTAACTTATTAGGCCAATATGTAATGATCAATTGTGACAATTTTTCCCCAAAATTTTTTTACAGTGTAAATGGGACTATATACTGTGGGTACGGAAAGTAGTCAGACCCCCTTACATTTTTTCATTCTTTGTTATATTGCAGCCGTTTGCTAAAATCATTTAAGTTAATTTTTTCTCATTAATGTACACACAGCACCCCATATTGAACACAGAATTGTTGACATTTTTGCTGATTTATTAGAAAAGAAAAACTGAAATATCACATGGTCCTAAGTATTCAGACCCTTTGCTGTGACACTCGTATATTTAACTCAGGTGCTGTCCATTTCTTCCGATCATCCTTGAGATGGTTCTACACCTTCATTTGAGTCCAGCTGTGTTTGATTATACTGATTAGACTTGATTAGGAAAGCCACACACCTTTCTATATAATACCTTACAGCTCACAGTGCATGTCAGAGCAAATGAGAATCATGAGGTCAAAGGAACTGCCTGAAGAGGTCAGAGACAGAATTGTTGCAAGGCACAGATCTGGCCATGGTTACAAAAAGAAAATTCTGCTGCACTTAAGGTTCCTAAGAGCACAGTGGCCTCCATAATCTTTAAATGGAAGACGTTTGGGACGCTTCCTAGAGCTGGCTGTTCGGCCAAACTGAGCTATCGGGGGAGAAGAGCCTTGGTGAGAGAGGTAAAGAACCCATCTTTGGGATCTCTCAGCCACTGTGGCTGAGCTCCAGAGACACAGTCAGGATATGGGAGAAAGTTGTAGAAAGTCAACCATCACTGCAGACCTCCACCAGTCGAGGCTTTATGGCAGAGTGACCCGACAGAAGCCTCTCCTCAGTGCAAGACACATGAAAGCCCGCATGGAGTTTGCTAAAAACACCTGAAGGACTCCAAAATGGTTATAAATAAGATTCTCTGGTCTGATGAGACCAAGATAGAACTTTTTGGCCTTAATTCTAAGCGGTTTGTGTGGAGAAAACCAGGCACTGCTCATCACCTGTCCAATACAGTCCCAACAGTGAAGCATGGTGGTGAACGATCATGCTGTGGGGGTGTTTTTCAGCTGCAGGGACAGGACAACTGGTTGCAATCGAGGGAAAGATGAATGCGGCCCAGGGATATCCTGGATGAAAACCTTCTCCAGAGTGCTCAAGACCTCAGACTGGGCCGAAGGTTCACCTTCCAACAAGACAATGACCCTATTAGCACAAAGCTAAAATAACGAAGGAGTGGCTTCACAACAACTCTGTGACTGTTCTTGAATGGCCCAGCCAGAGCCTTGACTTAAACCCAATTGAGCATCTCTGGAGAGACCTGAAAATGGCTGCCCACCAACGTTTACCATCCAACCTGACAGAACTGGAGAGGATCTGCAAGGAGGAATGGCAGAGGATCCCCAAATCCAGGTGTGAAAAACTTGTTGCATCTTTCCCAGAAATGCTGTATTAGATCAAAAGGGTGCTTCTACTAAATACTGAGCAAATGGTCTGAATACTTCGGACCATGTGATATTTCAGTTTTTCTTTTTTAATAAATCTGCAAAAATTTCAACAAATCTGTGTTTTTCTGTCAATGTGGGGTGCTGTGTACATGAATGAGACAAAAAATGCACTTAAATGATTTTAGCAAATGGCTGCAATATAACAAAGAGTGAAAAATTTAAAGGGGGTCTGAATACTTTATACCCACTGTATAGAGGCCGTCGAGGGGATTAAACATTATCACGACAAACAGGTAAACTCAGTCCACCTTTACAGCTTTATTATGCTCATAATTGTGCTCTTATAAACTATTTAAATTCAAATGTTTTTATCGAGGGAACCAGTGTGATGCAAAGTGACGTCATACCTGCACCAATATTCAATGTGTTGACGGAATTTGCACTGAAACAGGAAGACAGGGCAGGACATATCAAGCAGCCACTCTTTTTTTCAAAATAGCCAATAGCGTTTCATTTATATGTCACAGCTCGGCCAAAGCCTCAGTTTCCTCCTAATCTCTAACCATTTCTCTTCGAAATCTCCTCCATATTGCTTTAAAATATAGCATTCGGTGCAGAATTCAAAGGGGTCCGTCCGTTACGTTTTGTGGTACACGGCGACTCCATATGCACATGATCCGCTCTGTACTATCGTATCTTTGGACGGGAGCTGACTGTTTGCGTGACACTAACCTGAATTAATTCGCCCCAATGGAAAGAAAATTTACACTGTTTGAATCATTCCCCTATATAGTGCACTATGTGCCATTCACATAGTATATTTGTAGAAAATATTAAATATGTGAACATGTGACAGATTTCAGCCTCAGCCTTTAGCGTCTATTTATAATGAGGGGTAGGGATGCTTTAAATTCTAGAGAGCATTTGATTGGACAGGAAATCGGATGAGAAGCTGAGATGCAGAGCGATGTCATTAAAATCATTGCTCCATATTAGCGGATGTGAGAGACTGTAAGCTTTGAATGCTTATATCTTCTAAATGCAAATTTTTTCATTGTTTTGGAGCAGACTAGCTTATAGAAAACAATAAAGTTAACAAGTTCATACTTAATAAACCTAAACATTTTGATTTCATTAGGACTTTAAAGCTTCCACCAAAGAAAATAGTCCATTACCATACTTTATTTTGCAGTGTCCTTGTTACATATGTTACATGTACTACCATAGTAGTAACAGTAAAGAATGCATAATTGCATGCAACTAACCCTCAACCAAACCCTAATCCTACCCTAACCCTATTGTAAGTACGTGTAGTTAATTATTATTACTTAGTACTAAAATATATAATTACACTGTAACAACAACACCTTAAAATAGAGTGTAACCCAAAATAGAAAAAAAACTTGCAAAGACTGCAACAATAGACTTTTTGCCACCATCAGGCAGAATATATATATTTTTAATTTTTATAACTGTGTCGATCCATATAAACTGCGCAGACTAACACTGATGTTTTATTTCAAACAACAGAAACCATTGTGAGTCACAATATGCAGCAAATTAACTATTTCTAGTTGCATTGGTATGAAAAGTGAGAGACAGTGGAGTGATATCTAGTTAACCAAACAAATAGTATTCCAGAAAGCTGTGTAATAAAATTATAATCTAAAATTATAATTTATAATTATAATAAAAAATGTATATGCTCTAATGCAGAGTAATGCACATTTAAACAGAATCAACTATATTTATGAATCAATACCAAAAAAGAAAACTTTTTACTAGTGATAATTCCTAATATTATGCCAGTGTCCCTTATGCCACAAATTTGACATATTTTCTTTGATCAAGATGTATATTGAATTTGTCACGTTGTGTTAGTGAGCTCACAGCCCGTGTCAAACATTTTGAGCGATCTAATTAACACATTCAAGTAATTAAAGCAATTCTGCTTTGCAAAAGGTAGCAAAAATGCATAATGCATGGTTGTGTAAACTGTATTTATTAGGATCACTGAATAGTTAATCAGCTGGTGTGAATTAATATGATTGCTGTGAAGTGTGTTTCAAATATGAAAGCAGATCTTTTCATAAGGGTTGCCTGATGTATGTTTCATTCTTGCCATCCAGCATCTTCAAACGCCGTCTCTGCTTAGATGATTTACAGTGCAGTTTAACACTATGATCTAGACAAAAAGGCAATCAAGCTCCTGCTAAGCTCTAACCATCTACAAATGTTGACTTGAAATGTTGGGAACTAAAAGAATAAACTTCACAGAGGCTCAACCCACTTCCAGCAGGAGCGAAGGCGTCTAGACTGAAACGGTGAACGAAGAATTTATTGCTGACACCACACTACAGGAACATTACGGGCAGTGAAATGAATCAATGAGGCAGCCTAAGGGACATTTAAAAGAAAATGAAAGCATAGTGATCAACATGATTGCTTAGAGTAATTTGACACAGACGTATTTAACATTAAAACCATTTTTGTAAATACTGAGCTCATCAATATAACAAAATAAAAACATAACCAAAAAATAGATAAATCAAAGACAAAGAAACAGACACAGGTGGGAAAATCAATTAAGACTTTAATTTTACTATTTTAAGCTATAGGACTTTAACGTGGATAGTTGACAGAGTTTAAATAAATTACTCAATAAATATATCAGTGAACATATCTGATCAAACACTTGATATGTTTGCTTTTGTTGGTTGGTTAATTGGTCATTGATTTAGACACGTGGCTTAAAAGAAACAATAGTTGTGTTTTGTAGGGTTACATAAAAAACCTAATTTGAGAATAAACAATGGCCAGCTACACAGATGCTGAGATTCTCTAGCATCTGTCTGCATACTGAACACAGGGCAATATATTTGATTATCAAACACATTGTCCTATTTACACATACACATTCACATATAAGACTGGGACAGAATAAGGAGTTCATGTTTCACTTTCTTTGGAAATTTCAAATATGTCGTATCCCTGTGTAGTAATGCATAAAAGCAATGGGCAGTCAAAAGGTCAAATGTCTGTAAACAACAATGGTAGGTGATGTTATATGGGTCCCATTAAGAAAATTCAAACAGTAGCAGATGAAAGATTCCTTCTTTAACTTTTCAGTGTTTTCTGGACAGGCTGATCAATCAGCTTAAAAGCCTTTAGATTTTCCAACTTAATTACGTTAGGCTTTTTAAAAACACATTTTCTCCTAATTTGTGGTTTCAATTCTGCTGAAGGTGCATTCTTGCGTCAGACCAGCATTATTTTGCACTGTATTGATGCCTAAAGGTAGCTTGAGTTATTCTACCCTAAAATCTAAAGAGGATATGTTGTTTGGCCAATGCTTTTAGGGTTAACATCAGTCCCATGATGCACTAGTCCAGACGAAGCAGATCGTAACTTGATACTAAATGGAAAAAATGTACACCAATATAAACAGAAACAAGTGCATTTGGATGCTTTAGGCACCTAATTTATGTTGCATTGAAATTGTAGATACAGAACATGCTGGCAAGTGTGTACGCGCCAACACAACACACACACACACGCAGATAAAGCAGCCAAGAAAAGCGTGCTCACACATACAGGGAGCGCATACACTTCCCTGTAAATACACACAGATTGTTTGAAGCTCCCACTGCTCCACACAGTTGCCACATGCCGACAGTTTGTCTGGCACCGAAGCAAGAGGCAAATCAACTGGGAAACCCGCTTTTTTGTATAGTATATTCTTTTTTCATTTTTAAAGCTTTTATAAAAATACAATCATTGTGAAGTGTGGCGTATGTGCACATGCTCTTTGTGGCTCTTTCTCAACAAGTTACCAAAGCATATCTCTTTTTCAATTTCCCTCTTTCTCTCGACATTGCGTGGAGTAGAGGTTAGCAGTCAACACCAGTCAGATCTGTTTGGTCACATCAGTTGACAGAGATGGATGGATGCAAAAACGGAGGAACGCATGAGAGGATGAGGGGTCGCCTCTCGAGGGTACACGATTTGAAAGGTGGTTAATTTCCAATCATGCATCCAATTAGCCACACACACATACAGACGCACACTACGCCCCTTTCTCACCATTGCTCCACCATCAGGTCAAGGACCCTGTTGACGTTCAGGTCTGAGTCAAGGCCAAAGTCGCTCTCTAAAAATGGGGCGGCGGGGGGCGTTAGCGGGTGCAGGCCAGAGGTCAAGGTCTCCAGCCAATCAGCAGGGTCAAAAACAAGAACCTCTGATCTTCTTTTCCTGGACAGTGACCTGGATGGTGGAGTGGTGCAGATGGGGGGAGGAGGAAGTGGAGTGGGGGTTGAACCGAGGGGTGGAGCGTTGTTAGGCGAGGGAGGAAGCTCTAAAAGAAGCGAAGAGCACAGAGGAGAGGAAAGAAAGTTGTCTTCTTTTTGGCGCTTGGTGAGCTGTGATTGGTCAGGCTGTGGGGCAGGGGAGGAACCTGAGAGGATGGTAGTGGCTGATTGAACGTCTGTGATGAGTGAGGAGTTATCTGAAAGATAATGATATGAGTTCATGGTTACTTTGTGGTGTTTGAAATATTAGTCAGATGTAACTTATTTGCAAGCTATGACCAACACAGGCATGTCAGTATAGCCTTTTTCACACAGCGCGTTGATCCCAGAAAATTGCCATAAAATTGCTAGAGTGCCATAGTAACATTGCTGAGAAGGCAGCCCGGAAGGCAGCCTGTGTGAACAAAAGCCTGGATCAATGCTGTAAGGGATCTGTCATAGGGATGACGCTGAAGCCGAGCTCGCTCACCAGCTTAGTGGAACTGAACGCGATCTGCTAGTTTATGATCGAATCAGGAAAAAAACTAAAAAACGCATGAGCGTGGTTTCTCGAGAGAGAAATCACAGATCATAAGCAAACTTAAGATGCTGCGGAGACATTACATGTCACGTGTCTTTATGGGATCTTTACGGAATGTGTGTGAACGCACAGATTCCAGAAAATCACTGGCAGTTTGAATGAACCAAAATCAAATAAGTATATTTTCTGGAATTTCTGTGTGAAAGGGGCTTATGTCTGGCCAACCTAAAATGTCATCAAAATGTACTCAAATTAAATGTTTTTGTTGCCATTGGTAAGCAACATCTTTGCTTCCTCTCTCCTAAAATATTTTAACTCCCACTTTTCAATTTTTCACTCACCTAAACAACCAATAGTCTCGTCCAAAATGTCATCTATGGATTGAGTAGGGTCCATCTTACATGGTGAGAAAAAGAGTGGACAGGAAGTCGAACGCTCAGTGCTCATTGTTAATGAACAGCTATCAATACATCAATAGTTGCATAACATAGGTAATTGTGAGACAGCAGACAGCACACAAACTCAGAAACACTCACCTGCACTCTTTGAATAGCCTCCTGTAGTTCCTCCTCCAAACTTCGGACAGTAGGCGATGCCTGTGCTGGACTGGCAGTGATTTGCATAGGCAAATCAAAGTCTTGACCAATTGCATCACAAAGCTGACAGCAGTTCACCTAATATTTGGAAAAAATACAACGAATGTAATTAATTTTAGTGATGAGATATAAATTAGTGATACTTTTTTTGCCTTATATTACCCACATTCATTTCAAAATTCTGTCATCATTTACTCACCCTAATGTCGTTCCAAACCCATAAGACTTTCGTTCATCTTCTGAACACAAATGAAGATATTTTGAGGTATAACTGAGGCAGTTCTGTACTCTTCATTGACTACGCAACTACCACTTTGACGCTTCAAAAAGTCCATAAAGTGATCGTAAAACTAATCCATAGGAATTGGGTGGCTTAACCGAACCTGCTTGAGAACAAACCTAACTGATTCTTACGGAAGCTCAAACGTGCTGCGTAACACAAGAATGAACCTCATTGGTTCTCGCACGTCAAGCGAACATCGTTGAGCTTCCGTTTATCATAACTGATGTGTGCGTTATATGTTTATATGTGAATAAAAGCCTAAATTAAATCTGTTCAGCACATAAAGTAATCGTGTTTAGAAAATTTGAATTCATATGGATTAGTTTTATGATCTCTTTATGACCTTTTTAAAGCATCAAAGTGGCAGTTGCGTAGATGTCAAGGGAGAGACAGAAATCGCTCAGATTTTATAAAAAAATATGAAGGAAACTCTTACGGTTTGGAACGACATGAGGGTGAGTTATTAATGATCAGAATTTTCATTTTTGGGTGAACTAACCCATTAATGGAGCAGTAGTATGTCACATTACTGTCTTACTAGTATGTCCCTGCTTGTCTTACTAAATCCTTAAAAACATAAAAGTACGTACTTTTCCTTCACCAGTGCAGTACGTAAAGAGCAGTTCCTGTCCGCTTGTGTCTGGTCTCCCTCTGGTGCATCCTGGCTCCTGTTGCAGGAACGAATGAAGGGAACTTCCACACAGCTGGGGAAAAAAAGAAGGAATGAAATAGTACATTCAATTCTTAAAGTACTTATGACTAAATAGATTCACCACAAATAAAGAGAATAACAAAGTGCCAATATTAGGAAATGTCCAAAAAATCCAACTCGTAGTCAATTATTCATTCTCACCTGAGTGTCCTTTGCTCCTTCTCTGGGTCTGCTCCTCATCCTCTCTCTCATTTCCAGCTCCACACTAAGTTCATCTACTACCTGGCCTGGCCTCCACGTGGCGCCAGAGGGCATTGGAGGAGAGGGTGTATGTAAGGTAGGACTGGAGCCAGCAGAAGAAGGAGAAGTGAGGTAACTATCACTAGCTAAGCTTTGCTCTGCTAAACCCGAAGGGTGTATGTACATTGGAGCAGACTTGGCGGTGGTGTCTACACTGGTAGGGATTTGGTTGAGGCCAGCAGGGTGGGAGGTTTCTAGTGTGGCCCCTAGCTGGCAAAGTGGAGCAGGGGTTAACGGGGGACGAGGCATCTGGAAAGGACGAAGTCTCTCTAGTAGTGCCGGCTTAGTGCCAGAAACTGGAAGTCCACGTTTCCGCAACTGCTGACGAAGAACTGACACCTGAGAAGGAGGAAAAACAGTCAATGTTCCATACAAATCTTGTTCATACAAACAGTTTATGAAGACCAGACAATCTAGAGGACAATCTTTGAGTCCAAACCTCCTTCTGGAGGGGAACTGTCCTGTAGAGTTTAGCTCCATCCCTAATCAAACACCCAAGAAGCAGGTAATCAAGGTGTTCATGATTTCTTGAAAATAATAGGTAGGTGTTTTGGAGAAGTATTGGAAGTCTGCAGGAAGTAGCCCTCCAAGAGCAGGATTGAACACCTGCTCACCTGGATCTAGAGAGAGTAATCTTAACCAATGAGATTCTTACTGTTAGGTCATCAAGGTTTGAGGGGAGTAACTCTGCCTGGTGGATGGGACTTGTATCAGGAGTAGAGGGGTTTGTTGAAGGGGTTCCAGACTGAGGGGAACTTTGAGGTGTAGTTCCAGAAATCTTCAAATGGTTCTCACTATTATTTAAATGTAGAGTATAGGTAAGTAATTGTTTCCATAATACCATTCACATCACAGAGTAGAATCTCTTAAGCTGGGTTTGCACTTTACGATTTCTATGATAGCTATGATTTTGCTCTCTTAGACAAATTTTGGGGATCGCAAACAATGTAAAAAAAAACATTTACCTAATGTTTCTTAGGTAAAACCATCAGTCTTAGATCACAAAGCTCTGACTTACACTACACAACTTAAACCCAGACTTTAGCCCCAATTTACAGGGGGCAAGTTGATGCTAGTTGCTTTGAGTCTGAGCCAGTCTACACATTTTGGGAGATTGGAGTTACTAGATTTCATATTGTGTATGATGTTTTCAGCCATCTAGTCTGAGGATTTCAACCCCACCCCACCCACCCAATTTGGCCAGCAGCAGCTCTGATTGAACAGTCTAGCATGAAAGAATGATCTTGCACAGTGTGTCATGGCTTTTACTCAAGATGACCGTAAAAAATCATGCATTGTGCAACCTGGCTTTAGTGGTACAAATCATGGTCTTTTTCATGGGTGCTTTGTTTGGATGTTTACCTGTTTGTCACCGTAAGCTGTTGTTGCTGGTTAAGAATTTGTAGTTGTAAGAACACCTGCTGTTGTTGCAAGAGATGGGAGTAAGAAGAATCAGTGGACGGAGCCTGACTGTTGTTATTCTTTTGCGAAGCATTTCCGGCTCCGCTTCCAGTCCCAGTCCTTTGATCTGGGGGAATGTACTGATGGTATTTCAGCTTCCTCATTTTAGGTTTGGAATCACGAGGCTTTCGTGGCCTTGGAGGGCGGGATGAAGTTAAGGACCCACCCAGAATGGAATGAGAAGATGGAGCTGGAGGTTGTGCTGTCTTGAGGAATACAGAGAGAGAATGTGAGTAAAATAATTTGGAAAAATGACATGAGCGAGTGGATGAGGGAAATGTGAATGTGTACCTTTGGTAGCAGTGGTGGTGTCTGGGAGGGCATGTACATCCCTTTGGGCCTCCCAGTTGTTGATATGGAGTTTGACCCCGTTACTGTCATGGTCATTGGTTGGCTGATGCACTCGGTTGCCGGGAGCAACGCCAATCTGCACTGCTTTGAAAAAGATTTGATTGTTGGTGAAAATTCTGAGCAAACATCTTTCCATCCAGCCATTTAACCTTAACTTAAAGGTAAAATGTGCAATTTCTGAGCCACTAGTGGCACAAAACAGCTGTTTTCCATCAGTTCTTTTCCCCAAACACTGCAAAAACATAGCAACCAATATCACCACATTGGTTGACCCAGTGTTGCTATGTTTGGAGAAATATTTGATAGCTCCACAGTGCTTGCAAAATTACACTTCATCTACACTTCACTGAAGAAGAGGATACAAGGCAAAAAGTAGTTTGTCAAAATATTTAGTCTAATGTTGGGTAGGTGTTTTACGCCTCTTATACCTGTACATTGTTTGGGCTGATGGAAGTAGTAATAGGTGATGCATCACTTGGTGATTGGTCACCTCCTTGCCCAGGTGACGATGAGAAGCCAGGAGATTGGTGCATCCCGAGTTGCTCGGGAGATGCAGAGGCAGAAGAGGAGTTGTCATCTTCAAAAATATCTGATGGCAAAGAAGCAGCTGAGGCAGAGGAAATGGTGATGTGTGAAGCTTTCTGCAACAATGCTGGGTATAAGTTAAATGTTATGTGGAAATTTGAAACTGTAATAGATAATGCATCTTGTGAGACTATAATTTTTTTTGGCATAACCATATAAACGTAAAAATGTAATTGAAATGATTTAAACTTTATCTGTAATAGCAATGCACAATATGCATTACAAATATATATATATATATATATATATATATATATATATATATATATATATATATATATATATATATATATATATATATATATATATATATATATATATATTTTGCATTTAATTCTGTGTGAAAACTTTTGGAAGTCTCTAAGCCAACTGGATCTAAATCAGGGCTGCTATTATGAACAATTTGGTCTGCTCCCTGAATCAAGTCTGCCTAGGAGCGAATTCCTAAAAAAAAAATTAAATAACAGGCTATTTTATGGTATGATACTTTATGATGTGTGTGCCATCTGACCTATGTTATTATGCCCATTAAAATTGTTATCATTAATGTTACAAATAATTAACATAACCCGAAGCTATAGACTGAATTTATTTTTAGTAGGTTGATGTTTTACAAGCTAACAACTTAGCATAGAGGCCTAGCATACCGCTAACCGATTAGCCTTCTTGCTTAGCCTCTACTCTAAAATGTTTTTGTTTTTATAAATCCTGTCACTGTTTGTTAGTGTTGCACACATTTTACAACTGACTGGTGTCTTTACTGTACGTACAGTATATACACACATATATTACGCTATGAGTGTCATCCTGACAAATTGCTGATGCCAATAATTGTGTTTAAATTTAAGTGTAAAAATATTATATAAGAGAGTATTTGTTTGTGTGTGTGTGTGTGCGTGTTTTTTTATGTATATACAATATTTAGTTTGAGTTTATGCTATTTTGTGAGGCATCAGTTTCAGTTATTTTCAAGGACTCACTGTTCTCTAGAGGCAGTATATGCCTCTGCATGAGTTCAAGTGGTCCAGGCCGACTCTGAATTTTGTCACTCATATCCTCAGCCAGACGGGCCTTCTTCTGCCTGTGAGCCCCACTATAACTCCTGTCTGTGAGCGAGAGACACACGAAGAGAGAAAACAAGAAACGAGCGAATCAGAGAGAGAACAAAATAAATAGTGAAAGATGGGGAATGTAAATGGAAGATCAATTGCTCTGCTTTATAATAAGAGAGGAGAAGAGGAGGAATATTTTAAAGACAGATATGAATGATTTTTCACAAAAGAATTAGTTGTTGGGTAATCCAATTCAGGCATTCAGAAAGCTACTGATAATAAGTGCAGTACAGAAGGACCTTCAGCTGAATGATTTGCAAACACAAAGAGCTGTTTGATGAATGGGGACCAATGGATATGTGAATGGCTAATGGACAAACCGCTCATTCCAGCTTTAAGGTTACAGCTTTGTCCGTTACTAGTATTGGGATATTCTTTTTTAACTGAAGGTCAGGAAATATCGGCAAACTGTCAATGGCATCACCTGGTGCAGTTTGAGCAGTCAGGCCACTAGGGGGCGACTTCTGAGTGGCACCATCATCTGTCTGACACTGCATTGGGAAAAAGCCCAGTCAAATCAACATCAGAAAACATCAACAAATACTGTAGACCTGTATTTCTACGATTGTTAATGAAAGGTAGCACATGGGTGAAGTTTCTGAAAAGAACTAATTGTTTGCTTTGTGTGGTAACATTCTCCTGTAAGACTACATTTTCCCTCCTGACAGTAATTATCTTGAACCAGCTGCTGTTTACTGTCTTACTAAACATAATTAACTGTGCTAACAGTGTTTCACGGCTAATACTAATAGTTTGCGACAGTAACTAGACATGTAATTACAAACATTAAATTATGCTAAAGAGTTTGATGACCAAGTCATGTCAGTTATCAGACCGTTTTGGCATCACTGAGTAGTTTTCTTATCTACACTGGCACCCTGTTTCACATCAGTCTGTTTTCATATAAACCAAAGGCATACACATACTGCTCCTGGACTGTGTCAAGCAGGGAAGCCCTTAGATTCGACTATAGTTTTAGTTTGGAACTTCTTCCTCAAATTAAGGTTTACATAATAAGCTAATTTATGGAAACATATTTTTTTATTGTGGTCTGTATTTTACTATTTCTCCTAAAACATACATAAATAATGACTCACCAAACCACTGCTGATTTCTTTCTCCCCAGCTTTATCAGGGGCAGAGGCCTTTGTACCTATAGAGCACAGAGAAATTGAGAATTAACAAAAATACTTTTTTTTATAAAGTTTTTATAAAGCTATTATTTAGAATTGAAATTCATAAAAAGAGCAGTCCAGCTGGTTTTTAAAGTGTGAATAAAATATATTATGATCTTCCTGCCCCATAAGGGGAAATTTCATTGACTTCCTGTGGCCAAGCACAATGATCAAAATTCACACACACACAAACACACACGCACGCACGCACGCACACACACACACACACACACACAGAGAGAGAGACTCACCAGACTCTGCATTAAGCTCATTCTGCTGTCTGCGGTTCTGTATTCTCAACTGCAGAACTGAAAAATACATATATTTCATTATTATGCAATAAAAACAATATTTGCAATACTTTATTTCAAATACAGTCTTAGTATTTCAGACAACTTTTAAGCCTGAGTTTCCCACCTTGAGGAATGTGCAGTGTTACTCTGTGGATCATATAGCTCAATTTATGACTGTAAACCCAGCATTTATTTTTTTTATTGCAGCACTTGGATGTCAATTTCTCTCATAAATGATGAAATAGGTACAAACATACACTGTTCACTAACCTAGCCAATCATGCAATCAATGTTTGTGGCACATATCTAACAAGATCTGCACAAACAAACACATGCTTGAACCAGCAGGTGAATTACAGCTAGGTCAGAGGTGGGAGGAGTCACTTGACCCATGATGCACCTCTGTGCTGAGTTTTGAGATCTGAGAGTGGACGTAAGAGGAAGGGGGTAACTATTTATCCCCCTGAATGTCTATTTCTGTATCCTTCCCATCCCCACCCAGCTGTCTCTCTCTCTCCTCCTCCCTCCCCTCCCTCCTCACTCTGTCTGTCTTTCACTCCATCTATCGCTGTCAATCGTGCTAAGTAAATTCTTCCTCTTTTTACTTTACTCTGCAAGAGAATGACATGCTGAGTGGCATCAAGCCAAATCAGGTTGGAATTCTGGGATTAAAAATTCACCAGTGCCATGGCAATTTATAGTAATTATGATAACTGGTGTGCTCTGATCATATAATGACATAGATGCATAATGATAGTTCAAGTTTTAGGATATTCTACTAACTATATCATCCGTTGATATCACTACTATATGTCTGAAACATTTGTATATTGATATATATATATCGACATGGATGAGCGAGTTTGGTGTGGAGGAACTTGACTGGCCTGAACAGAGTCCTGACCTCAACCCAATAGAACACCTTTGGGATGAATTTGAGCGGAGACTGGGAGCAAGGCCTTCTCGTCCAACATCAATGACTGACCTCACAAAATGCGCTTCTAGAAGAATGGTCAAAAATTCCCACAGGCAACCTATCACGGTACCACGCTTGAATTCACTGAGCTCCTGAGAGCGACCCATTCTTTCACAAATGTTTGCAGAAGCAGTCTGCATGCCAAGGTGCTTGATTTTATACACCTTTGGCCATGGAAGTGATTGTACACCTGAATTTAATGATTTGGAGGGGTGTCCCAATACTTTTGGCAATATACAGGTCAAGTCAAGCTTTATTGTTTGTATATACACTGTATATTTAGAAAATCTCAGAAAAAAATATATAAAAATGAACTGCTAACGAATAATATTTGATCCCTACATTTGAATATTGTGTAAAGTCAAAGTGTGCAGGAATGAGAGCATTAATACGTTGTTACCCTTTAAGTCCAATATCGTTCAGCAGTTCCTTTTTTTGCAGTAAACAGCCCTGCATGCAGTTGTGCTTGACTGATTCACTTTCACCCCGTTCCCAGCCACTGAACTCTTTCAAAGTGATTGTTGGCTTCTCTGTGGCTTCTCTAAGTATCCTTCTTGTTTGAGAAAGTTTAGAGGTTGACCTTTTCTAGGCAGCATCTGGGCGGTTTGATGAATCCTCCTTCCTGATAATTGAGGCAAAACTGCCCTCTGAGACCAAACACTTGGATATGGTTTTGTACCCTTATTTGTTTTACATTATATTTGGCGTCTTTGAAAGTGTCTTTATTCTTTATTCTTGCAGCTTGCCTTTTAGATTAACAACCTGAATGATATATGTGTGGGTTTTTTTGTAATGTAGTTATTTTAATAAGGTAATTCTGTTATCATTAGGGGTTTCAGTAAGGCCTGAAAGATGAAAACACTAAAGGCTGTTAAAGATTTCTTTTTCTTTTTTTTTTTGGAGCCTAAGGCTGCCACAGAGACCAGTGTTATTTCTCAGGACACCAATTTCACTGATATCTCTCAGATTAGCAGTGTAGTATTAAAAAAGGAATAAACAATTTTCACATTTTAAATGAAATCTAATTTTAAATACAAGCTTTGGTGTTGAGAAACACACAACAGAGCGAAAGTTTTCAATATTTATCTTTTATACTTGAATAAGTAATCTCACATTACAAGGCTCTTTGGAATCTGGTTTACTAATATAAAAAAAATACTGCAGCCGTGTAAAATGTGAAACAATATCATTATTAAAAACAAATTAAAATAATAATAGGTCCCTCCATGACTAATTCATTATTTATTGCATAATCAACACATGATGAAAAAATAGGTGAATCACCTGCTATAAATCTTAAACGTTCTTACATTGTTTTCCAAATGTATTTTATACATTTACTCTTTGTTTAAACTGTGGATCAGGATTTGCCAGAGAGGCAGCCATCTTTCTCACAACACAACACACTAACACAGCATATCCAAGGTCACAGCTGATCTTCTTGCCGTCTATACATGTGATCCTCCTTTTTAAAATGACAGTCCTTTTTAGAATATTATCTGAACTGTTTAAGTTTAAAAAGTGTTAATTCAATGCAGTTTTAATGGAAGACTCTTATTACCAAAAAGTGCTGCTGGACATTTGTCGGAGAATCTTGCCAGCAGGATGTTTATAGGGAACCCAAGAAGAGAGGGCACCGCTTTTGAAGGGGTTCCAACCACAGATGGGAACCAACAAAGACAATCTGTCCACTGTCCACATGTCCTTCAGGGAGACCCGTACTGCTGGGCCCATTTGTACAATATGAGGAAGTGCAAGAGACCGTGGAACCTCATGAAGACGGTTGGATTGGTAAAATTTTAAGGTCCACAATCTCCACATTTTGAGAATGCACAACAGGGCTGAATTGAATTGAGAATGCGTTTTAAATTGAAATTGTAATGAACTGAAATTCATATGACTGCAAGGAGTGTTACGTTTAAAAATAAAAGGCAGGTTTGTCAAAAAAAAGAAAAAAGATTGATGGTTTGACAGCCTTGTCTGAATGTTTAAAGTCTTGGAGGTTCTACAAGTTTTAAAAACCTATTGATTCAGCACAGTTTTTAGTTACATAAAGCTGCATGAGTAGCTCATTCAGAAAATTCAATTCTCTATATACAAGCAAAGCCACTTTCCATAAAGGCCTGTTCCATAAAGTGCGCAAAGAAAACTGGGGATTACTGTCCAAAACCTGAATTGAATTAACCTAGTTTTAGTTTACGCAATCAAACTTATTTTTAATGCTGTCATCCTCAGTGCATAAAATATTCTCCATCTGTAAATATTAGTACAAATACTGTATATTTATCTTTGGACTGATAGCGGTCAAATCATGGTATGCGAGAGAGTCAGCGGTTATATTATTAAGTTCCTGTCCACCAGTTAGCCTGCCCAGGACCAGAGTGACTGAGCTTTAGCTATGTTCAATTTGCTTTATGGAACCAAATCAACTGACAATCAATCAGGCAAACTGAAAAAAGCCTGGCTTATTTGGTAAAACTGTTTTGTGGAACAGGCCTCTGCTTTTTAAGACCAGCTATATTCACCAGGGTTTTCAAACCTGCAAAGAAATTCACTCAGACTCCATTACCAGAACAGTCACTAGGAGCATCATCAGAACTTACACCACCAACTAAGACAGACAGCTACACATATGGGCTTTCAAACCCAGCTTGGAGACAGTCATGCGATCCGCCCTTTGTTCTTACCTGAACGGAACTTATTGCGGATGAGCAGCGACCTCTCAGATGCCAGCAAGGTCATAATGGAGAGCCAGCAGAGGAAGAAGGGGTGGGGGCTTTAAAGATACGTCTTCCTCCTGCGGGGCAGATATGATGGTTTCTTATGCCCTTTCCTCTCCCTGAAGAGAAAGAAAACAAGAGGTGACCTGAGCTTATTCTAGTCGCCACCAAGACGGCAAGGGAAAAACACAAGAACCAAACAACTGGTGAGGTCTGTGTATGACTGACAGAAACAGGAGGAGTTCACTGCTATTGTAACAGCATCACAGAAAGTAAACAGCATAGCTTAAATTACACAATAAACACTGACTAGCACTTTCAAGCTTCAAAAAGGAAGCAAAAACACCATAAAGGTGGTTCATATGACTTGCGCACTATGCTCTAAGACTTCTGCAGCCGAACAATAGGTTTGTGTACAAACAGGACATTTTTGAATTTGTTATTCAAGAGAATCTTGACATCTACACTAGTGGTCCATGGCATTTTCTTAGAGAAGTAAAGACTTGTAAAATAATTAATTGTTTACAATAATTAATTGTAAACAATTAATTATTTTGAGATAGATATTTTTAATGATTCAGATGATTTGATTCATAGTCTGAATCATTTGTTTATGAACCAGAGATCTGGTTCTTGAGTTTAACTCTCTGACTCGCAACGAGTAACATCTCAATGGATTCAATAATGACTCTGATTTCTAAAAGTCATATGCAACCTTTTTATGGTGCTTTTGAAACTTTGAAAGGTTAGTTTACCTAAAAATGAAAAACTGATCATCACTTACTCACCCTCATGTTGTACCAAAACCACAAGCCCTTCATTCATCTTTGAAAACCACTTGATTCATATGGATTACTTTTGCAATGCCTTTATGAGATTTTGGAAGCATCAAAGTTTTGGTGGTTCAGACTTTCAACAGAGGGACAGAAATCTGTTAGGTTTCATTAAAATATCTTTATTTGTACTTTGAAGATGAACAAAAGTAGGGTTTGGAACAACATGAGGGCAGAATTTTCATTTTTGGCAGTACTATCCTTTTAAAACTCCAGTCAGCATTGAATGTATTTGCATGTATAAGAGCTGCTATTAACAATAAAAGTTATACAGGTTTCGAACGACATGAGTTTTAGTAAATAGGTTTTCATTTTCGGATTACCTATATTTTAAAACTATTCCAATGAGAGGAATTTTTGCCCAACTAGCCAAGGATAAAATGGCTTGTTGGAGCATATGAGAGTGAGTGCATGTACAGAGGCTTGAGTTACAGCAATAATTGGTTTTATTTATGTGCCCAACAGAGCTGAAGTTCAAGTACCTTTCACTGTACATCTTTCTTCAATGTTAATCAGAATGCACTACCCACTGACTACAACTACTGAAGCAACAAATTGGCCTTAGATGAAAATCACAAAAACTATCACTATTGTCAGATGGAGTCTTTACAGACATACGCACGCAAATGCCTTCACAAAAGAACACATATAGTCACAGATAAATGTATAAACACAATAGCATGAATGAAAACGAATACTCACAGTCAGACTGAACTCCCCTGAGTTTTGTCAGAGTGGCGTTGAACAGAGATTAAAGTGAAGAGAGAGAGATTCTTGTGATTGAGGTGGAAAATGAGGGCAGAACTTGAGGCACGTTAAATCGAGGCAACGCTCAATGACAAGGTTGTTCCTTATCTTCTTTTGCGCCTGTTTGTTCATTCCCTTCCACAGGTAAATCTAAGGAGAAAAGGGCCCTGTGTTTCTTCCTCTTTTCTTCCACACAGAATTACCCCTGCGCACCTCGTTCTCTCTCTCTCTCTCTCTCTCTCTCTCTACCCCCACACCGAGGAGTTGAACCAACTGTGTTGGGCTATCAAAAGAGCACCCTGACGTCCTGCCCCTGCCCCCTCAGAAACCTCACACACAAACACACACACACACATTTGCTGATAGATTCATTGTGGGTGATACTACTAGGTGGGTAACTTGCGGTGTTCCCTATCTCCTCTATTTTCTCACTGACAAGGCCAGACCTTCCCCCACAAGTACCTGAAGGAGCTTGTAAAAGCTGGTGACTTTCAGCGGCACATTATGTACAGTATAAAAGCTACAAACAGACATATGACGCTGCTGGATCAGAAAGGGATGTGGAGAAAGAAACTGTATTTCACTGCATTCAATTTTTTTTAATTCAACTTTTTTATTGGGTGGCTTGAAAAAAAAGGTCAGTAATGCAGACATCAGGTCTTAAAGAGATAGTGCACCCAACACAATTTGTTATCCTTTACTCACTCTCATGTTGTAACAAACCTGTATGATTTTCTTCCTTCCAATCATGACGATATTTTGGAAAATGTGTTTTGTCCATACAATGAAAGTCAATAGGGTCCAATGTTGCTCAGAAGAAAGCAACTCATTTAGAACTAAATAATGACAAAATGTAAATTTTTCAGTGAACTATCCAGTTTAAATATACTCTAAAAGATGAATTTGCGCCGTCAAAAGTTATGTACATATAGCTGTAGAGGTTAGCATCTAAAACACATCACATTAGGCAGTAAATTCATTTTAAATCTCAAACATGCAAATGTATGTTTGTCTATGAGTGAGAGACAGGGGCACGGGGGAAGAGGAGGGGGTTGGGAAGGGGAGATCATTACTGCACCACCTGTTTGAGGGCTTTGACGGACAGGTTGGTGTGTGCTGCTGTATCAGCAGGTCAGAGACAGTCAGAGAGAGAGAGAGAGAGAGAGAGAGAGAGAGAGAGAGAGAGAGAGAGAGAGAGAGAGAGAGAGAGAGAGAGAGAGAGAGAGAGAGAGAGAGAGAGAGAGAGAGAGAGAGAGAGAGAGAGAGAGAGATACAAGAGTTAAAAAAGGCAACAATTGCCTTTTTAAAAATGCCCAACAATTTGTGTGAGATCGACAGGAAATGAACACAAAGTTGGGCATTGAGCATTAAGCCATTATTAACCATTTTAATAAGAGACATTATCTCAACTTTGACACTGAATATAACTATATGAGACACTGAATATAACTATATGAGCCAATATGAGCATGAAGGCTTTGAATGATAGAATTGAAAAAGAACTTGGCCCCTTATTGTGTGACGCACATCCACTTTATGCCATGATGTACTATTGGGGGAAAAGTGATGTAATCACCCTTCCTTCCATCGACCCCCCGAGCCCCCCTTTCGGGAATCCCTCTGTGATCAGCACCTGTTACTGTCCTTCTTTGTCTCTTTCTTGTCATCCCTCCCTGCTCAATTAGCTTGTTTCATTTTGTGTCACAGCACGAGCAGCTTAACTGAAACAACACATTCTATACATTCCAATGACGCCACACGTCTCATTGGCTTTGAGAGATGCAGGAAAGAATGTCAAAATGACAAATTTCTCTGCACACAAGGTGGGAACCTCTATTTCATCTCATGTCATTCTCCAGGCAATTTGACTTCATAGGCCTGAAGAAAATAGGATCGTTGGAATTGCTAAGCGTGTCAAAACTATAATATTGAAATAAAAAAACTGCAAAAGGTAGGCTACCTTGCATAAATAGTAGTAATTTACTTTTTCAGTAATTGACCAAAATCAGTGTAAATTGGTTCTCAGCTGGTGTCACTTTGGGAACCAGTTTTTAAACACTGTCCCAGAATTGAGTATCATTCAAAAGTGGAATATTTTTTTAAAAACCAAACATTAAAATGTATCAACAATGTGTACTATTATTAACATGACATAGGCTGAATAGTATTTTTAAAATGGGTCAAATATTGTATTAGCATTAGCATACTAGCAAGCTATGAAGGTATATTTAAATGTATTTTATACTTTGCATTAAGCAGAACCCACTTTGTGACCCCTTTTTGAGTCACGACCCACCAGTTAAGATCCACTGTAAATAGAGAAGATGGGTAACTTTAAATGTCGCAACTAAGGCTAGTTACTGTACACGCTCCAGTTTAACTTGCATGGCTTCAGGTTGATGAGGCCATGTATAACTTGGAGTGAGTTTGCCCTCTGGTGGCATAAGTATGCAACAACAACCTACGTCTAACTTATGCTAGGTTCTCTCATGTATTGTGCTTTAATACTCACACTCCTCGTCCAGCTTCCTCAACAACTACAGTTCCAGAAGTCTTTGTGCTTCAACCTTTAATCACCTCCATCTATGCCAGGTCATTCAGGCCTCTCATCCAATCATACACCTTCTTTCACCACTGCTATGCTAACAACTCCATCTCCCTTGCGCCTCAACATACATCTCAGAAAACATCAATGCCCAACATAATTAAAATAACACTCTCCCCTAAGCATTTCAAAGCCACGCTGTAGCAAGCCTCTGTTTGCCACCAAACCATCTGCCATTTTGTCCAAAATGTTGCCTCTTCATTAGTATAAGCTGAAAAATAATTTCAAGATACTTTTACAGGCTTACACTGATTATTGTGCACATGCCACATTAATGACAGGTAACAACCATTAATGTAATAAGCATAGTCTCGCAGAAACATTTTTTACTGTTTCTCTCTTTCACACACAAATGCACGCATTCATAGTCGACACTCATAGACACCTGCTGTCAGCTTGATTGTGGGAGCCACTCTCCTTGATGCTGCCAAATGGAACACCGACCCTCTGAGCACATCTGAGCTGTCACTCACACGTACGCAGACACTTCTGTCTAGCACAGCTTGAAAGGTTAAAGGAGGTGAAGCACATCCATACATGAACACTTTAAAGGGTTAGTTCAGCCAAAAATGAATTTTCTGTCATTAATTACTCACCCTCATGTTGTTCCAAACCCGCAAGACCTTCGTTCATCCACACAAATTAAGGTATTTTTTTGATGAAATCCGAGAGCTTTCTGACAGCAACAACATAACCACTTGCAAGGGGGTGGGGGTGGGGGTCATCAGAAATATCTTAATTCGTATTCCGAAGATGAACGAAGGTCTTACGGGTTTGAAACCATGAGGGTGAGGAATTAATGAA
The DNA here is from genome assembly GCA_023029165.1 of Gobiocypris rarus. NCBI lineage: Eukaryota > Metazoa > Chordata > Actinopteri > Cypriniformes > Gobionidae > Gobiocypris > Gobiocypris rarus. The sequence continues at coordinate 18,666,133 of CM040926.1, read as the reverse complement.
AGATTTTTTGGGTGAACTAACCCTTTAAACCTGAATTATCATATGAACCAGTAATATTGTGCATTTCATTAATTCATTGAATGCATGAATTAAAAAAGTCTATGTATCACATAGTCTATATATGTATCATACCATACAGTGTTACACTTTTCTTTGTTATATCTATACAATAGTCTTAATGTAAAAATAAAAAAAGACATTATAAATCATGTTGCCTGAAAAAGATGGAAGGCTTGGAAGCATTTCAATTTGATTCATTTTATTCAAAATCCTGTGACACAAATTACAGAAATTAGGCTGTTTAAATATATGCGGTCTTATTTTTAAATTGTGTATTAAATATATAAGTGTTCTGTGACATAACACGCCATTTTAAATATATACATTTTCACCATAAATAAATAGTTCTCATTGGTGCATGATTGTTCTTAGTTAAACACACTCTGAGCATTCATCTTGAAATTGTAAAAGGAGGAACCAAACATTTTTAAAATGCATGGTAAATCTACTGTGAAAAACACTAAATCAATCTGGATATACTATATGAATAAAGAAATATGTAAACAACTGGGCAAACTGAAAATGTAATGATATTGTTCAGCAGCTGGACAGTTTCACAGCATGCAGAATATGTGCTGCCATGAGCCTAAAGCTAAGTTAATTAAGCATGGGAACCACCGGAAAAGAAAAGGGCTTGACAAGCTTTAATTAGCGTGTGCAAATATTCAGATTCTTAATCAAATCTGAGATTTAACCAACAGAATTTTAGATTAGCCCAAGGTGTCCAGTCCATGCATGATGTTTGGTTATTTACACTGCAAATTACATAAACATAAATTAATCAGCAAGGGTTAAACCTTTTTTCAAGCAAGTTTTTTTTTTCAAGTTATATAACTTATCAAACAAAGAACTGAATTAAAAAAAAAAAAACGAATAAGTTATACATTCTGCTAATCAAACTTGCAAACTGCAACTCAAAGTTGAAATCTTGTGTTAAATAAATTAAATGACATCATATAAGAAAGAACATATGTGCAGGTGACCTTCTAATTAAACGTTTCTGCAAATGTGTAACAGATGTCTTACAACCTATCAAGAGAGGAAGTAAAACCTTCTTTGTCCAGATGAAAAGCATCATTTCAAGCTAATAAAATTGAAAGAAAAGAGTTTATAAACCAAATATAGTTCCGGTTCAGTATTACACTGAACTATTACACAGTATTAGAACAATGCAAATCATTTAAAAGAAAAAATAATAAGGTGACCATAAATTCTCCCTTCTGGAAAAGTAGCCAAGAAGGTTTGTGTATTTATATTTTATAAAGCATAATATCTGAAAATGTTATGAATGTTATGAAAGTTGAGTAATGAGAAGGCCCCAAAGCATTGTTAACCATTTTAGGGGAAATCTGTAGAATTCTACAGAATAGATGCATTAAATGTTTTAAAGGAGTACTACACTCCAGACCAGAAGCATGCTTCACTTTTATCTAGTACAATTTTTTCATCAATGTGGTCTGCTCATGAAGCACACATTTTTTTATCCACATGCTTGAGCGTGTCTGTAAACACCCTTTGCCAATTGACTCCAGTTATTAGTCTACATGGTAGCAACTCTCATAGTTGAAGGCGTTTAGTTAAAAGAAGATGACAGAAAATGCCAATAAGTGACAACAGTGAATATGCCAGTCTGAAAGAGTATAAAGAAAACAACACCATACTGTCCTCTGCAGGTCAGGTGGAGTATCGCAAAGCACTTGCATTGAATATGTTTGAAAGATGAGAAGACAAGAAAAACAAAGCATCATTTTTTAGTGGCTTCAAGCAAGATCAAATTAGCCATACATAATAAATGAACGTGAAAGGAGTAGAAGATGTTTAGAACTTTGAGAATGATATGTTCAAATTCTATGGAAGTGGCCACAAAATTTGTGGGCCTAGTCAAGATTTAGATATGCACTGATCTAGCCAATCTGTGTCATTACTTCAATATATCATAATATAAAGTTATAAATACTGATAATAAGCCTCTTAGTCTTTTACAAATAACTACATCAAACCCTTGAAAGCTGTACATGCGGAAAACTGAAATTAGAACAATAAATAAGTAGCAAATAATGGTAATTTAAAGTTATTAAAGATGAAGAATGAAAACAACTGTTGTTTTTTTATCAAGAGGTCTATCTCAATAGCTAAAGCTTATTAGAATGAATCTGAAGTAAATAATGCAGGATTCAGTCATCACCAGTAAAGGTCTCAAAAGTTAATGGAATGAAATATAGACAATTATATGAGACTAGTGATAAGTTAAGAATTGTTATATCAATACAAATAAATTAAACGTATTTACAACTATGCTTATCTTGAAACTTAAAAAAAACAAAACAATAAAATCTATTTGTTTGTGCCCTCATGTAGTTCATTCTCCCCCCGTGTCACTGTCGGACTCCATTTCAGGAACTGTTGAACTGTACCACTCTGCATTCTCTTCCGACTCTCCTTGTACACCAGAGAGGGAAATACCTCCACTTTCTGGCTTCACCTTCATGTCCATCGCATCCAGATGCTGGCCTTGGTGCTTGCGCTTTGTGTGACGTCGCAGTGTGTTGCGCTCAGCAAAACGCATGTGGCATATTAAGCACTGAAAAGGTTTTTCACCGGTGTGTACTCTCTGGTGTCTCATTAGCTCCCCTGATTCACGAAAACGCCTCGGGCAAAGCTGGCACACAAAGTTTCTTTGACCTGTATGAATGTGTTTGTGTCGCTCAAGATGGCTTGATCTTTTGAACGCCTTGCCACAAAGGTGACATACGTGGGGTTTGCTTTGGGAGTGTGTGATGGAATGCCGCTCGAGGTCTGAAAGATAGTAGAAGACCCGCGGACAGTACTGACAGTAAAGAATGCGACGTGGGCCTAATGCTTGTGAGTCTTGGTTCTTTGGGTGGTTGATGGGATTTACTGGTGATATGGAACGAAGGGGTGATGTGGAAGAGATGGTATCTAATGCGTCTGTTTGGTCTACCGAGGTAGACTCAGTCTCACCTTCACAGTTTACCTCCGTCTCATGGTTTTTGCTTTCATGTACTGTTGCAGAGGAATCCGACTTGGTTGCTTCAGAACATGAGGAAGGAGTAGCGACTGAATGCATCTCAGGCTGGTTTTCTTGTTTCTTCTCCACAGACACAGCCAATCTGAGAAGAGCTTCACGAAAGGAAGTGGGCACTGGTGTGTCGGAGTAGGCATCAGCGCTGGATTGCTTGGTTGGACTTGTAGAGGTCACTGTGGAAGTGCTAGAGGAAGCAGTTGATGAGGTAGGGCTAGCAGGAAGATTAGAGGGGTTATTCAATCCTGAGATGTCTGTAGCAGTTGCGGAGGAAACTGTGCTGAGGCTGAGAAGTGATGGACGTGAACTTAATGTAGATCCCAAATCAAGTGGACAAGTAGCTAAGGGAAGTGCAACAGTGGAAGAGGGGGAAATGTGAGATAATTGCCCAGGCGAGGATGAACTCTGAGTTGAGGACACCTGAGGAGATGACAAAACTAGGAACATGGGGGAGGACTGAGTGTTCTGACTAAGAGGAATCGGTAAGGAAAGGGTAATTAGCCCTGGGTTGGCCTTAGAAGATGATGAGGACAGCGACTGAAGCTGAGATGGAGGAAGAAGAAGAATGGGAGTGTTTGACCCTGTAGTATTAGCCACAATCTGAATGGGAACTGATGCCAAGTCAGACACAGCAGGTATGATGGAGGGTTTAGCAAGAGTTACAGAATTGTAAGAAGATTTTGGCTCATGGTTTGGGGCATCTTGTGATTCTTCCACTGAGATATGACCTAAAGACGTATTTGGATACAGTGTATTGGGTTGTGTCTGCAGTCTTGAGTCTGCAATATCCTGTACATCAGCGAAGGAAGAGGGCTTATCTTCAGCTTCCTTTGGGCTTAGAGCTGTTTGTTCAGAAAGCCCCTCAGCATGTTGTATATTATCAATTTGTGGGACTTTCTGTCCATCTGGGGTGAGTGTGTAAGGAATGCCCTGGTCATCTATAAGTAGTGTTTCCATCGGATCTGGGGTTATGATGGTGGGGTACGATGGATTTGGCATGGCTTCAAGCGCAGGGGAGGACAATTGTCCATCCCAATACTGTGGGAGATATGTATGAGTTTCACTTACTAATGGAATCCAGCTAATTTCATTATCGTCCTCCTGTTCCACTTCTACATGCTGAGGCTCATCCTCAATTTCATCAACTTCCATATGAAGTGAACCTTCATATTCAGGGTCTACAACCCATTCACTCTGTCTCTTATTATTTCGGTCTTTCTTTTTTGGGAGGCTTAAATCTAATACCTCATCCCCTTCATTTTGTCCCAAAGAATCTCCTGCACTTGTCATTGCTCTGTTCCTTCCAAAATCAAGTCTCTCCTCTCTTATATTACATAGGATTTGTGTTTTATAATTTTCAATGCAGTCTTTACCATATTCAAATAATCGTTTGTTTGCATTTATGTCCATCCCAAGTTTACTCTCTGTTGCAAGTGCCACATTAACAACATGCGTCTTATTCTTAGTACACAAATCCTTGCTTGTGTGGTTGCCTCCGGCAGGTGACGGTAGTTTGTCATTATGTAAACCTTTATTTAAAATAGATTGTCGTTGAACCTTAATCTCTAGTAAATCATTGGTTGAAATCTTAGCAATGTTTGTAGCTTTGGTTGTGACTTCACAAACTTCAGTCCTAAAATTATCAGACTCCATCTTGGGTATCAGCTGCATGTTTGTTGGTAGACTCCTGGTATTTTCATCAAAAGTAAGATTTTTTTTTCAACAGTCTGGTTTTCAAGACTCATCTGGTTTGAATCTGATTCATATTTTGGTGAATTCTGCTCACTGCTCACAGAGTTCAGCTTGCTGTAATCCTTTGCAACTTCTGTCTGCTCTTGTGGTGGAACAAGAAACACATCTTTGTTCTTAGATTCAGTCTTCAATGAGAGCCTCTCGTCTGATAACTCGCCCTCTTGACCCACAGACATTTGGCAATCTTTGGTTGCAGAAAGGTCAGTCCACTTAATATGTGGAATGGTCTCACCTATCCTGTCCAATGCTTGTTGTTTGCGCATAGCAACCTCCGTACATTCAGCAGTAGAGAAGAAATCATATTATTCAGTACTTGTGGAGTAAGTCAGTTCATTATAACCTGAGAACACTGAAATATTGCCTGACAGGTCCACAGAATCTTGCATAATCCAAGTAATGGCACCATTTCCATTTCCCTGCCCATCTGACATAACTGCTGATTTTCACCCATGTCTCTAGCACTGCCATCAGTCAGGACCTTCCACTCATCTAAGGCATCAATCTGGGGAAAAAAGACAAAACTATGATTCTGCATTCTATAATAGTAATAACAAAACTTAAGTTGCAAAGACAGATCGCAAATGTTAAGACAGCATCATGCAGTACATAAAAAAGGATGCTGAGTAAGTTTTGATGTGGCTTAGAAAAAAAAAAGTATTATCATCTGTTCAAAAGGTTGGTTTACAAGCATTTATGAGACATGCCTATACTTTACAAGCATAACAGAATCCTAACAATCAATTAAAGAGAACAGGCAGTTGCAGTTAAACAGAGCAAACAGAGGAGGCGATATAGGGTGCCATAATAAGAATCTGTAATTATATTTCATCTGGGGAGTATTCAGTAGTCATACAAAAATCTGTAATAATAATAATATGGAAAAATAATAAAACAATCTTCATCATTGTTAACAATATGATTAAATCTCAGGTTATTTTATTTAGTAGTTATGCCTACTACATTCAAACAGTAAGATCAGATGTTGACAATGATATCCCTGAGCAACTCGCATAGAAAAAACAACAAGAACACAACCTTCTTGACAGGTTATTTTTAAAAGCTTAAAAATCTTAAGTATTATAACGGAATTTAACAAACACTTTCTAGTTTAGAACAATACTTAGGCGCACACAGAGCCCTTCTCAACTACATATAGTATCATTATTAACTTTCTCTAGTTGTGTCGATATGGTCCAATAGGTCAACAAATCTAGTCTTAATATATTTTGAAAGCTTAAATCACATTTCATAGGACACAGTTGGAGGTTCATATTTAGTTGCTTTTAGTGGCGTTTACCTTTAATATGTCAACAATACTATACAAAACAAACAGCATTTATTATAATACTTCTGACAGTGAAGAGATGACTCCAACTCCTGCGAGGACTCTCTGAAGTCAACATGCACCAATGTAAATGTTTTCTATATATCCTTATCATTTGTTAACAACATGTATTCTTCACATCAATGAGCTCATTGTTTTTGCCTTAATTTAATACATTTTTAGCTAGAGGCATGATTTGTGTGTACATTTCGGAAATGACAGTCACCTCTGATAACAGATCACTCTAAATTGCAAACATTTCCTGTAAAGTTGCTTTTAAACTATACATATTGTGAATTTAATTGAATTACCGGTAAATTAAAACAATAAAGCATTTTATTTTTTTATAAACAGAATTATGGCATACCATTAAACAGACTAATTAAACCAATAAAACCACCAGTACTTTATTTTTAATATGAATGACACAATATGATTGCAATTTGTTATAAAAGGTTTTAGATTGTGTTGCATAAACACACATTTAGGAAGTTCTCACATGTAACAATATCGCAAATACTAAAAACAGACAAATTGTCTGGAAATTAAAAGCTTGACAGGATGCCAGACACTAGTTACATTTTAAGGATGATTTTTACAGTTCTGTTCTATGATCGCAACAACATTCAATATCGTGTAATATTTGAAAAAGTGCTCAAATGCCATTCAGTTTTTGAGAATGCAACGCAATGAGCTTGAACGCCGCGCTGTCATGGAAGCAGGTCCACTCCTCCTCCCGTGGTTTTCATCACAAATTAAGTACGTTCATCTGTCAGCGAGCATGGCTCAGGGTTTGACACCAACGCCTTTGTCCGTACAGTCAGCCATGCAGCACTGTGGGAGAGTTAGAGATCAACACGGGGACATTCGACGCCATTACGCGCCGGAGGTTCGTGTAAAGAAGAAAAAAAATAAAAACCAAACACCGCGTTTGATGTCTGTGGGGTCCAGACAGCGAGTCGAACCCGTGCCATTATATGACCAAAAGTATCTGTCTGAGGGATATATTCTTCCATAACGGGGGTATTTCAAATACACTTGAATTATTCACATATTTTGGTCAAAATACTGACTGCGCTCGAACCTGCGACCAGCCATTTTATGCGTACCGAGGGTTCGAGCCGGTGACAGCGCTCACACACTGCCGCTTTGGAAACCTTATTTCAAACTTTCTAAGACAACAAACGCTCTTTATCCGTTACTCAAAAGAACATACATTTCTCCACAAAAGCTTACAGCCATTCGCAAACATTCCTTCTTTATAACTGAAATATTGAATATGAAACTGTTCTCACCCCACGAGTCAGCTCGCGCAGGCACTGACTGGCCCGACCCTGAGATACTTCCGGAAGACCAAATATGAATGAATGACTGGGCGGAGAGGTTGAGCGCGAGAGAACTGGGAGGGGGGATGTCGTGGTGTTGCAGTTTTCTACGTCCGACCTGGACACGTTCAGGACTGAAATTCTAGAACATAACTTTAGGATTAGTATGCTTATAGGATGAATGAAACAAAACAGAAACCCAAGGATCAATCTTACCCCCCAAATAACTAAATTATATATGTGTGTGTGTGTGTGTGTGTAAACATGGCAATTAAGCGCATTTATATTGAGCACATTAAATTGTGAGTAGTCATGGTAGTCATCCAATAGGCCACATTTTTTATTACTGTATTAAGGTAAGATTTATACATTTCAGTAATGCAAATGTGAGGGGGAGCATAAAATAAATAGAGCAAAAAATAAAGCCTAATTTAAAAAAAATCTGTATTTTTTTTACATTTTGACATATAGGGCTCAGACATTTCTTTGTATAGCCTACATTTAAGTGTTAATTTAAGTTTTAGAGTTTTTTTTTTTACGTTCTGAAATATAGGATTCAAACATTACTTTGTTCACTATACAAAGGATTTATACAGACTTACCAAGTCAAATAAAATCAGTACTTTTAATGACAACAAACATTTTCCAGTTTCTTTATTGTAGAATCATGCCAAAATAGATGAAAAAAAAAAAAACTACATTCAAAGATTATTATGAAGTTTTCACAATGCCAAACGGAATCCTTATGAAAGTAACAATTCAGCATGGCTGTATATTAGCAAAGCTTTCAGCAATAATATTCCAATTTCCCAAGTTTACTCTTTTCTTGTAATCAGCAGTCCAGTCAAAAATCAGTTAACTTTATAAAACTGCTTTTGGAATACAGTAAAACTGGAGCATCATACATGGCATTATTTCAGAGCTCACCTTTGGCCTGTGCTTTCTTGGTTTTGGGATTGACAAATGTATCAGTTAGCAGAAACAATTTTTTAAAAGGATAGTTCACCCAAAAATGATGTCATCATTTACTCACCCTCATGTTGTTCCAAACCTGTATGAGTTTCTTTCTTCTGCTGAACACAAAATAATATATTTTGAAGAATTTTGGTAACCAGTAATGGGCCCCATTGACTTCTACAAAATTGTTTTCTTACTATGGAAGTCAATAGTCTGGTTACCAACAGTCTTTAAAAGATCTTCTTTCGCGTCCAACAGAAGAAAGAAACTCATACATGTTTGGAACAACTTGAGTGTGAGTAAACTATCCCTTTAACAAAGAAATAAAATATTATAACAAGATAAACATCAATGCTATAACTAAAAAGTAATTTTACACAGCTTATGACAACCGCGACCTCAAGCAAGTATGAGGGTGTCTGCATACATCAGATATGACACAAACTCTGTTTAAGGTAACTTTGTCAATCCAACATAAAAAAATAGAAGAGAGACAAGTTAAATGAGGCATAACTGTGAGATCCTGAGATCCGGTCCAACATCAAAATGTAGTGGCACATTAGTAAAAACAAATGTTGATTCAGACATTCTGACACAAATAGGTGTCAGAGTGAGGAGAGAACTGTGCGTGCCAACATGCAAAATGTGTTGTCATAATTGTTGATGAGTTCACTGAAGGTCAGCAGGATCACATGCGTCAATCTCAGAAACCAGTCGATGAGGGAAGAGCTTGAACTGCAGCCAGGTTGGGTCTAAAGAGAGAAGAGGTAGATGAAGGTGATGCAGGGTTATTTTTAAATGTAAAGTACGGTTATTTTATTATGTGTACATATGTGGTGCTAATTGTGTACCAAGGAAGCAACTAGGTGCCTTGAGCTGTCCATCAACGCAGACCCCCGTGGCAGTGAAGCTGCACAGTTTATCTGGATGTTTACAGAAAAATGTCACATTCTCTCCATGGGCAACCACACCATCCGTCAGATCATATGGCCAGCGCTTTAGTCCTCCCACAATCACCCTGCTGCGTTGAGCTGGGACTGGACAGCGGGCTGATCAGAAACACAAGGGAAGAAACGGTGAAGAGAATGATGGGAGATATTTGTCAATGACAAAAAAGAAAGGAGGTTTATGATTTACGACTGGAAACCAAAACATTTCAAGAAAATTAATGCAAATGTTAAACACAGCCACGTTGACTGAATGCATTGTGTTGTTAACAGCTTTCCTCACCCGGCAAGCAGGCTCTGCACTCCATGTCCCATTAGGTAGACAAGTCACTTGATTCGGTCCATCCAACAAGAAGGTTTTCTTGCAAAGGTAATAAATTGTGTCACCAACATCATATTCAGTTCTCTGGACAGCCACCAGGTGTCCACGATCAACCTCCTTAGGAGGAGGACAAACCACACCTGATAACATACATATGCACACACTTATATACACATAAAAGTGCTCTGCATAATTGCAGTGATGAAGTGTAATGTGAAAACCCTTTAAAGGAATAATCCTGTGCTTTATTCGACATCACTGTGGTACAATGTTTATTATATGCCACAAGTAGCATATTGTTTCAATGTTTATGTTAAAGGTGCTGTATGTAAGAATTTACAGCTAGTGGTTGAAATGGGTACTGCAGTCCAAATACAAAATATTGTCTGCCCCGCCCCCTATACTCCACACTCAGATGTGTGCCCTGTGTCCTTAAACAAAAAAAAAAAACAAAAAAAAAACAGTTTGAGGACACACAACAGGAATGTGCGCCATTGACAATGGAAGGCGAGGAGACTTACACACTGTAAGCTGATGAGAAGGTTTATCCTCGTTTTAATACTCTCGTTAATAGATTTTATGGATGCCAACGCTTTTTAGGTCGGGTAGAATCTGCGATCTCTGACTCAATTTGTTTGCTGTCTTCCATGGCTGCATTACGCTGTTTTCCGCCAACTGGCAACCCGTGGTGTTGAAATACTAATGGGTAAATTGGCATCGTGTGGTATCACAGACCAAAACAAAAACAGACATTCCGACACAGAACGTTATACTCAGAGCGTCTTTTTTGAATTTATGCGTTTCAATGGCAACACTATCAACACCGAAATTAATCTGCAAAAGTCAGGTGGTATATGCCAGTGTTCATTAATATTGTAATGCTTTGAGACATTGGGTATTTTAACGCCGTCTCTCTTCTCTTAACGCTTCGCTTTGTGTTCATGTGCTTTGGATACGCTCTGAAGGGAGGATGGGATCACTTGCTTTCAAAGCTAACTTGCTATTGCTAGCCGCTCCGAAAATTGCCTACCCGACCTTTAAAGTGCCTCACAGTAACACACAATCTTTGCATTTTTTAAAAGGAAAGGAAGGACCAGTCGAAATTACTTTGTGGTAATCAACATTATGCCAACATTACGGTAAACAGCGTGCTATCGTATCGATTAAGCGCAATGGAATGCCTTTAAAACAAGCATAGCTGCAAAAATTGTTGTTCCAACAGGGGGCATCATTGCACCAGAATATTTGAGTGAAACTGGCATTTTAGTGAAGCTCCACTAACTCTACACTCTCAAAAATTCATTTACACATAGTGCCCTATCCGCCTACTCAAAAACCCACACAGTCTTTATTGCTCTTCTCTCTCCCGCTGTCCCTCTCATCTCTTTCTTGTTACTTTGTACCATGGTGTGCAAGAGTACACAATATCTCTTTAGCAGTTTCCTCCACTCAAGCATACATTCTAATACACCTGCTATTTCCTTTTTGCAAGATGTCTGTCTCAGTCATTCCCATGTGGAGGAGTATGTGTAGACAGACAGACAGACACACACACCCACACACACACTTACGGCGACAGATGGGGTGAGGGTATTGCCATGTCTGGTTCTCATAACAGATATTCTCACTATTTCCAATCAGCACAGATCTGTATGGGGAAGAGGACGAGGTGTGTAGATTGCATAATTATAATAAAACGAGACATTCTGTTGTATATCAGTCACAGTTTTCTCTTTCCAGTTTTTTTCTCTCACCCAGATGCACATTGGTACTGGATGGTGGATCCCACAACAGCACTGCCCTGCACAGAGAGCAGATCATCATCATCAGGCAAAGAACAGGACACCTCAGGCACCAGAACCGGCTCTGCTGCAAGATCTCCACCTGGGGAGGCTGGTGGAAAAATAGCAAAATAGCTTATTTATCTCTTGACTTGAGTATGCAATTAAATGCTAGATTGATTTGGCACACAAACACATGTGCAAAGTCCTTACAAATGTACTCTTTGTGTTCATGTTGTTTCTTATTGTTTTAATTTCTTTGTCATTTCCAGGAAATTTTCAATTAAATGACTCTAAAAATGCAGGCTAGTAAAAAGAAGTAATATTATTTTAATAAAGGCCTTCTGAAGCGAATTGATGCGTTTGTGTAGAAAATACCCATATTTAAAATTTTACAAACTGTAATCTCTATAACTTCCGTTAACTGTCGTGCTGTCCGCTAACTGTCATTCTTGAGAGACTGCCGTTCCAGCGTATGACGTAAGTTCCGGTGACGAGGAAGCACAGAGGATAGAGAAAAACAAAACTAGCATATTCTCACCATCTTACGCTGGATCGCCAGTCTCCTGTGAACATGCATACGACAGTTAGCGGAAGTTAGAGATTTGTAAAGTTTTAAATATGGATATTTTTCTTGCACAAATGCATCGCTTTGCTAGCCTAGAAATCTAGACGCACCCTACCGGCAGAAAATCTAATTTGCCACGAGTGTTAGTCTAGCAACTCTCGTAGACCTGCGAGCTGGAAAAAGCAAACTCTGGTCAGGCCAATTACATAGTGTATAGAGTCGGTGGGCGGGCTTAACATAATGACAGCACGGTCCGCATGCTAAAAACAAAGAAGCTGGCGAACAGCGGTCTTTGGAATTGGCTTTGATGTGGGTCTGACTTGTCAGGCTATTGCTTCAGAAGGCCTTTATTAACCCCCCAGAGCTGTGTGAAGACACGCAGTCATGAGGGTCTGCAGGTTTGCGCTCTACCATATCATTTTTATGGTTCATGTTGTTTTTTCTGCATGTTTCATGTATGTTAGTTGCACCACGACTTTGATTGTGACTTTTATTAGTGAAGCATTTTTTGTTTCCTAATAAATAATAATCAAAAACAAATAACATCTGCACCAAATGGAGTTAGTAGATGAAAAATTACTTTGGTGCATAAACTCAAAAAAGCAAATCAAAGTTTCAACAAGGAGGGGAGCTTACACACATAATTGTACAACATACAAAAAACAATTTTTTATTAAGAGGCCAAATGCAAAGACAAAACGTTTTCGATTTACATTGTCATTAGTGTTGTTACATAAATAAGGTTTTCTTTTCAAGAAAGAAAATGATATATATATATATATATATATATATATATATATATATATATATATATATATATATATATATATATATATATATATATATATATATATATATATATATATATATATATATATATATATAAAAATTATAGATCCCCTTAATGGTGATGGAAAAAATATAAGATGGGAAGGAAATTTATATTTCAAATATTTCAAAGGTTTTGCTTTTACTTACAAAAAAGAAAAAGAAAAAAAAAGAATTTTTGTAAGCAAACACAAGTTTCTCTTGGGGGAAAGCAAAAGCTTTTCAAGATAATGCAAATATTCTTTGGGCAACGCAAATGTTTTGCAATGTAAAAGTATTAACATAGAAATTAAAAACATGCAAAATGTTTTTTCAAGCAGATCATTGTATTATTGTGTTGCATTGCATTTTTATGTAATTCTGACAAAAATGAGTTTTACATCATTGAAATGGATCACATGCATGGTTTAGAGGTTCAAAACAAGAGCTTGAATGCATGCACCATGGTGAAGAGATATTACAGTCCTCCGTTATTTAGCTTCCCCAACTTGCGAAGACAGAACTGGTCTCAGTCAACCCAACACTTCATCACAACTTCTCCAGTCAGCTAGGTTTATCAATCATAACTCCATCCAGGAAAGCTATAGGAACCCTGGAGTTGTGATTGATGATCAGTTAAACTTCACAGACAACATAGAAATGCCCAGTCCTGCAGATTGCCTTATACAACATCAGAAGGATCAGGCCCTTCTTATCGGAGCATGCTTAACAACTCCTTGTCCAAGCTCTTGTTCTATCCAGACTGGACTATTGTAATACTCTTGGACTTGGCAGGCCTTCCAGCTTGCACTGTCAAACCTCTGCAACTGATCAAGAATGCTGCAGCGAGAGTGGTCTTTAACAAGCCGAAGAGAGAGCATGTCACACCGCTCATAAAATTGCACTGGCCAGTTGCCACTCACATCAAATGCACTGATGTTTGCCAACAGAACCACTTGCATTCTGCAAGTGAGCACAAAAAGAGGCACAAAATCACTTCCACTGACCTTTACCTTGACTGTTCCAAGCTAGTGGAATGACCTGCTTAAAACAACCTGTGCTGCTGAATCTTTCTTTAGCCATTTTCATGAAATGGCTGAAGACGCAACACTAGACCCATTACTAACACTTACTATTATATATATCTTTTTTTTTTTTAAACACAACTTTACAAAAAAAAAAGTCTAATTTGTTAACATTAGTTAATGTATTAACTAACATGAACTAACAATGAGCAATACATTTGTTACAGTATTTATTAAAGTGGCCCTATTATGGTTTTTCGACTTCTCTTTCATGCAGTGTGTAATATAGCTATTTGTGATTGTAAACGTTCTCCAAAGTTGTAAAGTTGAAAGTGCATGATAAATAAAAGTTATTGGCTCCCGAAAGAAAGAATCGACTCTGAATGCCTAAAAGAGTCGTTTGTATTTCAAATTCAACGTCACTAGAAAAACACCTAGAAAGTCCACCCACAAACAACTTGAGCCACCCTCAAACTTCATTTTACAAATTTTGGAGTTCAACGCGGGATTCGCAAAACTCTTGTCTCCAGCTAACAGGCTAACTCACGTTATTACTGTCTTACTGAAAAAGTTCTGCTAAGCTGTGCCACTATTACCTAAAACTGTTTCTATTAAAGCATATTATCTGTCGTTCTTACTACTTTGAGTAAAGATAAAGGATGGAGCAAGAATTGTTTTGCTAACGTTTGTTACATCAGTCATTCACGTTAGTTCTCGGCTAACGTATGCACTGTTAATGATACAGTACCCGAATGTGCAACGCAATAAATTAGAAATATACACATGGGTTTTGTTGATGGACATGCTCTTGTTAATGCTGATGGTGAGGAATTACAGTTGCACCATTCTCAAAATGAGTAAGAAAAGAAATCAAAGAAATGTACTGCTCAAGTCATCCTTGCAATAGAGGTTTGGGTTGAATAACTCGTGCTCAGATTGATATGGTAAAATCACCGCCATTGTTACTGTCTTTACAGTGTGTACAATCGCTTAAGACTGAGGAAGCCTCAGCTGAAGTTCAGTTATAGTAATGGCTGTTTAGCTTTCGAAACATGCTGTACATGGTAGACCAATCACAACAGACTGGGCCATCATGGCCAATCAGAGCAGAGTATACTCGCAGAAAGGACGGATTTAGAGAGACTGATTCATTCGTCAAGTTGTTTAAGAATCATTGAAAAATGTGGTGATGTGCAATGTATATTAAGGTATCATATACATATTGTTTGCTTGATTGCTTGTATTGCTCTCCTCATTTGTAAGTCAATTTGGATAAAGGCATCTGCTAAATGATTAAATGTAAATGTAACTTTTGGTAAGGTTGGGAAAGCAATCCAAATGGATGACCCTTTGGATATTGGCCTGGAGCTTGTATCCACTGCATTAGATAGATAGTAACATACAAATACATGACTGGGTGAATAAAAAAACAGGTAAGTAGGGTTGAAAAATGGATTCAGGTCACCGCGTGGCTCAGTGGATAATCAGATGATGGATGGACAGAATGTGCATCTTCATTTTGAGTTTTATCAGAAAAATCCGTCTGGAACAAGCTGTTCTCACAATCCCTCTTGAGCAGTTGACTCATGCAGTTACAGTATGTATCAAATCTCTCACTCTTGTGTGAGAATGACTGATTAATGAAGGGGGAGGAAATCATACAGTCAACATGCACACACACCAAACATCCATTGTACATCAACTCAGCTTTGAATGCGGTTGAACTCTGTGTGTGAATCTGGCGTATCTACATGCCTGTCTCTGCTTGTTAAATATTCCATGTCACTGATCTGCAGATAATACAGTACTGCAGGATAGTTCTTACAGACCCCAAACGCCCACACTTCGGCTCTTTTGACAGCTCATTCCTAGAAATACCTTTCATGTTACTCCAGGAAATGAGTGTTTGAATGTGTGCATGTGTTGCAGAGGGGGTGATACTGGGAATGCTGCAGCCTGGAGCTCTGCCGATTTACGCCTCCTCTCCACAGAGCTGAAGTCTTTAGACTAAACCCCCCCTCGTTCAGAAATAAGCGCTGACCCAGGTCCACTAGCTCTAAGCTTTGGTTCCATATACTCATGCAACCAAACTGTAAGAATATACAAATGTGTAAAGTCATTCTTCCTGAATTGCATAATACTGACAATAACTTGATGGTTTACAAACAAGATGAGGGCATCCTGACCCTGATCCTGATGTCTTCATCTCATATTCCATTTTTTCCAGCTTTAGTACATATAGTCATGCAATATTAGCATGCAACATGCAGGGGTTTTCAAATGTTATAGAATTATGGACCCCCATCTGATCCAACCTAGAGACCTCCAAGACAGACAGACAGACAGATAGATAGATTGATCGATAGATAGAGAGGTAATAGTTTAAATATGTTTACTCCTACCTGTACAAACAGGCTCATCTCCACTCCACTGCCGGTCACCCTGGCAGCGGCGTATTGTAGCGTCCAGCCCGTTATGCATGGTGTACCCAGGCTTACAACGAACCTCAAGCAGAGCGGAGAAAGAGGGCAAAGGGGACAGGAGAACTACATCAAAATTGTTTGCAGGTGGGAGAGGCCACGGACATGTACGACCTGTTCACAGAGAAAAAATTACATGAAAAATGTGAACACTGCCATATAATATATTACAGATTTAGTCATTGTTTTAGGCTTATTTGCTTTTAAGGTTCGTAATAAATACATGGGGTTTCTAGCTCTGACCTGGGGCCACACAGCTGAGTCCACACTGCCCATCGCAGAGACACTGACGTTTGTTGCCACAGTCTTTATCTTGCTGACACTTTTTTGGGCATGTTTGTCTTCTCTCATTGCCCAGTATTCTCTCTGGGCACTGTTCGGTTGCATCCACTTTAAGATAAGCATGAAAAAAACACAATTTGCAGATCATAATTTGTTTCACAGGCAGGTGGACCGACACACATGCACTACCGGTCAAAGATCAGAATAGGTACAATTTTACAAGGTGCAAAGAAGTCTCTGATGCTCACCAAGGTTGCATTAACAGTAATATTGTGAAATATTTTTAGACTTTAAAATAACGGTTTCCTATTTTAATATATTTTAAAATTGTATTTATTCCTGTGATGGCAATAAAGTGTCACATCTTCAGTGTCACATCTTCAATCCTTCTTTTAAAATGTGATACTTCACAATATTACAGTTTTTTTTACTGTATTTTTGATCTATTAATGCAACCAAGAGGGTTCTTTGAAATACATAAAAAAAAATCTTAATTATTCCAAACTTCCCTTACGAAAAATAAGTATACTTTAAGTTCATTTTATTAATTTAAGTATGTTGAAGTATATTTTAAGTAGACTTTATGCAGTATACTAGTATCAATGTACTAGAAGTATACTTGTAAGTGTACTTTTTCAATACTACTTGGGCCACTTTTTAATATATAAAAGTATACATTTAAGTTACTTTAAGTGTAACAGTATTAGTATTAGTACACAACTAGTTTACAACTATTCAACTATTCACTATTTCAATACTACTTGGGCCACTTTTTAATATACTTGTAAGTTTTCTTAAAGGGAACATAACATTATACTCTGACGTTTACTATTTATGCACTTTAAGAATTATTTTATAGTTGAAATATACCTATAACTGTATTTTAACCATTTTAAAAACGTTTTATCTTCATGCATTCTTTTTTTGATCCTTGTTGGATGTGAGAAGTTTCATACAAAAAGCTAAATTTTAAACAAAAGGCTGAGAAAAACACACTTTTGTCAGAATGATGATCAATGGAGTAGATCAACATCAACACCACCAAAGCTTCACAGTCGTTTCCTCTTCATGGTTTCAACATTTCATTCGATAAAGTTAGGCAGTTTTGAACTTATTTGCTGTTTAATGTTTGATAATCACGTTATTTTATATTTGCGTTTCTGCTTCTTTTTCTCCTGTGTTTTGATCCAGAGATTGTGTACTATTTCAGAAGATGCGTAATAGCGCCGTATAACAGTGAAAACATGGATATCCGGAAACCCGTTTAATCCCACCGGTCACAATTGTGATGCGTTATTTTCTTATTTCTGAAAGCTCTAAAAGAGGGCATAAAGTTTGTGTTATAGGGAGGTCTAAGGAGTCAAATACATGTTCTCAATTTTCAAGACAAAATGTGATATTAATTACTTAAGTGTAATTTTAAGTATATTTTTGAGAAGTACATAAAAAGTAGCCTTAAATAATACTTTCTTATTTTTAGTTTAAAAGAAGTATACTAGCACACTTGAATAAACTTCTTTTACGTAAGAGTTTTGACAGGTAGGCTGGTGTACATGCAATCAACAACACAGCCTACATTTGTCTAGCTATTTAATCATGCCATAAAATAGCAGGCTGTTAAACGGCTGGCCGTCTGCCCAAGACATTGCTCTCTGAGCTGAACCAGGTGTTTAACACAATATATCTCCACATAAACTAGACAGTGATATGGATGTAGCCCACCCATAAACAGGATGTATATTTAAATGTTACAAGCTCGCAATAAAACAGAATGTTAGTAGTAGAATAAAAGAGCTTAACACAATTATGCATTTCTGGTTATGCAATGATTTTGAGCTGAAACATAAGATGATATAGCCTCCTGCATGTGTGTGTGTGTGTGTGTGTGTGTGTGTGTGTGTGTGTGTGTGTGTGTGTGTGTGTGTGTGTGTGTGTGTGTGTGTGTGTGTGTGTGTGTGTGTGTGTGTGTGTGTGTGTGTGTGTGTGTGTGTCTATCTGTCTGTATGTCTGTGTCCTCCTGTAATGTAAACCTTACATTATGAGGACAAAATGTCCCCACAAAGATATCCGAAATATTTGTCCTTGTGGGGACTATTTTTGGTCCCCATAAGGAAAACAGCCTATGAGGAAAATGTTTTTTAAAAATGTAAAAATTCAGAAAGTATTTTGTGATGGGTCGGTTTAGGGTTAGAGGACAGAATATACAGTTTGTACAGTATAAAAATTATTATGTCTATAAAAGTCCCCATAAAACATGGAAATGAACCACATGTCCCCACAAATATAGTTTATAGTAAAAAAAAGAAACAGGTTATAAATCATACAAAATGATGTTACTTTGAAAATGTAAAGGTTTTCTGTGAGTGTCGTGTTTAGGGGTGGGGTTAGAGTGAGGGGATGGAATTTACAGTTTGTACAGTATGTGTGTGTGTGTGTGTGTGTGTGTGTGTGTGTGTGTGTGTGTGTGTGTGTGTGTGTGTGTGTGTGTGTGTGTGTGTGTGTGTGTGTGTGTGTGTGTGTGTGTGTGTGTGTGTGTGTGTGTGTGTGTTTGATGGAAAACTAAACTGCCTCTAAGAAACAGGTTCTCAAGGCAGTATGATAGTAGAAAATGACAAAATCACAACACAGACAGATTTTAAAGGGACAGTTCACCCAAAAATTTAAATGCTGTTATGATTTATTCTCTCTCATATCATTCCAAAACTTTCCATTTTTTTTCTTCCATGTGTGACAATTTTTTTGAAAAATAAATATTTTTTATAAATGTCTGTTTTTTGATTCTACAATGAAAGTCATGGTGACCCCACTGCCTTTTTTATATAACAATTGTATTAAAAATTTCTTCAAAAAATATTGTTTCGCACAGAAGAAAGAAAATCATGCCGGTTTGGAACAAAATAAAGTTAAGTAAATAATGATACAATTTTCATTTTTGGGTGAATATACATTTCATAAACAATGTGAAGGAGACCAAAATGTATGTTCAAATAAATAAAATAAAAAAAGATCACACTGTCTTTAAATAAAAAACAGTCTAAATCATAAATAACCTCCAGTTCAAAACTAAAGTCTCTACTAATCGTACAAGGCAAAAAATATATCAAATGAGCTGTCATTCATTCAATATTCATTAACAAATCATAAAATACAAAAAAAAACAGTTTTACGTGGAAAGCCATCCATAATCCTTTCATTTTCTCCCAGACACCTACGCACACAAACACGCTCACCTGATGCTGCAGACAGGCTGCTGAGGGCCCACACACACAGAAGAGACACAAGCAGAGATCGCTCCATCTTTCCCTGACACTTACTGCAGAGGTTATGAAAGAGGTAGTGAGACAGAAGAGGGGATATAAAGATGGGGGAGAGTCTGGAGGAGGGGGTATTGTGATGGTGTGATGGCGAGGGAGGAGTGGAGCTGCCGTGCATGCAAGAACACACACATCTGGATCGTATTGAGTGTTTTGAATGCTGGGTAGAATTCCGCAGAAAAAAGACCTTTCACCCAATTCCATTGATGCCAAATGAGCTCAAACACTCACCCCCACATCAAATGACAGGCCTCGTGGATACACTCTTCTCCACATACACACGCACAGTGCCAAGTCGAATACTGTAACAAAGTGACAGTGTCTGTTAGACGGCAAGAGTGAGCTGCCTGATACAGACACCTCTCAACGCACCACAATTAAACTCAGCATCCTAAGACAACTTCGTTTGGCAAGAGTAAATACACACTTTTACAGATAAACGTGACGATGCTCCCACACAGAGCGACCAGCTAAACCAACGAACAATCACATTCAGGTTACGTCCACTGATTTATTTCTACATCTCACCCTTTTGATGAATGTCACACTCAGTGAATGAAAAAAAAACTCTTTATCTCTCAAGAATGAACTTACATCCACCCACCATATTGTCTTTGAGCAGTTGTTTACTGGTCAGAAAGGGTGAACTATTCCATACTAAATATCTTGGAGAATAAAGATAAGATTATGAAAATAAGTTTATTCAAGTATACTTGCTAGTATACTTCTTTTAAACTAAAAAATAAGAATGTATACTTTCAGTCTACTTTTATGTGCTTCTCAGAAATTTACTTCAAAGATTTTGCAGAAACACGTAAAATTGCACAAGTATATTTGACTTATACTGGCAGAAAAAAGTCTTTATATATTTGTATAAACTTAATACAAAGTATACTTGGCTTGTGGTTGTGTTTACTCTTTTGATTAGTAGCCTATTTCTTTTTCACATAGGTTTACATACTGTCTTATAAACTTACATTGTTTGAAAATATAAATTTATAAAGAAAACAGATTTGTTTTTGTAGGCTAGTCCACTGGTAGTGTTCATAGGAATTTACATCAAATCTACCCTTTCCGGATATCCATGTTTTCTCTGTTATACGGTAGGGGCATATTCTAGTACTAGAACCCACCCCCACCCCCAAAAAAAAAAAAAAAAACAAGCGATAGGAGATGGCTTACACAAATGTACTATTATCAAAACATTACACAAAAGTTTAAAACTGCCTAAGTTTCCGAATGAAATGTCAAACCCATGAAGAGGAAACAAATGTGAAGCTTTGTAATTGTGGGTGTCGATGGACTCGATCTACTCCATCTGTGTTTTGATCATTGGTCTGAATCCCATCCAAATGTAGTCTTTGATAGAGCAGCAGTTCTAAAACGTTCTGACTCCAAGGCCTGCAATTCTCAAAGACGATATTTGAAGACCCCTGAGATATTTTCCTTGAAATTAACATTAATTAAGATTAATAAATGCTGTAGAAGTATTGTTCATTGTTAGTAGTTACCTAATGTTAACTAATGAAACCTAATTGTAAAGTGGTACCAATAATACAAATAATTAAAATCCATAATTCTTTGCGATTTTTATTACCAATGATTTACATGACTTTTCTAGTCATTTATGATTGCCGTTTTATTATCCAATTTAATATTTTAGCTTGACATAACACATTTTTTTTATTTATTATTTGAGGTCACACTTTTAAAATTACCTCATACAATGGGGCAAAAAAGTATTTAGTCAGCCACCAATTGTGCAAATTCTCCCACTTAAAAAGATGAGAGAGGCCTGTAATTTCCATAGGTACACTTCTACTATGAGAGACAGAATGAGAACAAATTATCCAGAAAATCACATTGTCTGATTTAAAAAAGGGGGTTATGGGGTGAAACGTGAAACACTCAGTTTCAGTCAATCTCATGTCAATCTTGAGTACCTATAGAGTAGTATTGCATCCTTCATATCTCCGAAAAGTCTTTAGTTTTATTATATTTATAAAAGATATGCTGTTCCGAGTCTTTCCGGAAAAAAAACGAGCGGCTGGAGGCATATCGTGTGGGCGGAGCTAAAGAGCCACGAGCGTGTGCAGCTATTGCGTTGAGAGTGTCTGAAAGCTGTGACATCCTTAAACGTGGAAAAGAAAAGTTATCCTAAATAAACCATGGTTATCAATTAGATTCAACCATACATGATCCAGAATCTGATCCGGAGCCTGAAATTGAACAGGAGCAGCAGCTACAGCAGGACGTCTCTATGTGGTGTGTACTGTGTTTGATTAGTGGCTTGTCAACATTTGTGTGTGTTTACTCATGGTGTATGAGGACATGATTTGGTTTATGGACTATTGTATGTGACTAAACGTTAGCAGTAGCAAGCGGAACGGTTTTGCATGTCAGACTACTGCGTGTTTACATAGAAAAACAATGGAACAATAGCACATTTGAATGAAGAATTGCGCTTGGTGTGAACGGCGCTTAGGTTCAATATGAAATAATTCATTTAGTTCAACACCTAACTAGTGGTCAGCTAAACAAATGTATTTAACACACACCATACATTGCAGGCTCCATTGATAAACGATCATGTAGTTTACTGATGTGTATACGATGACAGCCAACAACATAGACATCAGAAGCAGTTTTACTCACTGCCTGCTTCCAATGCATGACCGTGAACCTTTATCGTTGTGACTGCTCCATCAAAAACACACTTCTTTGGTGACATTGTTGATTTCCTGTGACTGCAGTGCAGCCGCCCTTTCCGAGCAAAAGTGCGTTTATGGGTGTGCATTTGCTCTCTCTGGTCGCGCGCGCTCTGCCTGAATAGCCCGTACAAGGAAATTTTGCCCCATTTGACATCACACAGACCCATACTCGGAAAAAAACTTTCCAAAACTTGTGAGAAACCGGAATCAGTACTTTTGACACAAAAATACTCCATCAAACGTCCAACATATGTTTTGAAACTTAGTCCATGTTTAGCATGAGAATCCAAGTCTTTACAGTGTAAAAAAATCAGTATGCATGAAACAGCATTTCATGGTGGAAAAGCATGGTGGAAAATAAGTATTTGGTCACCTACAAAAAAAGCAAGATTTCTGGCTCTCACAGACCTGTAACTTCTTCTTTAAGAGGCTCCTCTGTCCTCCACTCGTTACCTGTATTCCTGGCATCTGTTTGAACTCGTTATCAGTATAAAAGACACCTGTCCACAACCTCAAACAGTCAGACTCCAAACTCCACTATGGCCAAGACCAAAGAGCTGTCAAAGGACACCAGAAACAAAATTGTGGACCTGCACCAGGCTGGGAAGACTGAATCTGCAATAGGTAAGCAGCTTGGTGTGAAGAAATCAACTGTGGGAGCAATTATTAGAAAATGGAAGACATACAAGACCACTGATAATCTCCCTCGATCTGGGGCTCCATGCAAGATCTCACCCCGTTGGGTCAAAATGATCACAAGAAGATGTGCAAAAATCCCAGAACCACACGGGGACCTAGTGAATGACCCGCAGAGAGCTGAGACAAAAGTAACAAAGGCTACCATCAATAACACACTACGCCGCCAGTGACTCAAATCCTGCAGTGCCAGACGTGTCCCCCTGCTTAAGCCAGTACATGTCCGGGCCCGTCTGAAGTTTGCTAGAGAGCATTTGGATGATCCAGCAGAGGATTGGGAAAATGTCATATGGTCAGATGAAACCAAAATATAACTTTTTGGTAAAAACTCAACTTGCCATGTTTGGAGGAGAAAGAATGCTGAGTTGCATCCAAAGAACACCATACCTACTGTGAAGCATGGGGGTGAAAACATCATGCTTTGGGGTTGTTTTTCTGCAAAGGGACCAGGACGACTGATCTGTGTAAAGGAAAGAATGAATGGGGCCACGTGTCATGAGCTTTTGAGTAAAAACCTCATTCCATCAGCAAGGTAATTGAATAGGAAATGTGGCTGGGTCTTTCAGCATGACTATGATCCCAAACACACCGCCCGGGCAACGAAGGAGTCGTTTCGTAAGAAGCATTTCAAGGTCTCCAGATCTAAACCCCATAAAAAATCTTTGAGTTGAAAGGGAGTTGAAAATCCGTGTTGTCCAGCGACAGCCACAAAACATCACTGCTCTAAAAGAGATCTGCATGGAGGAATGGACCAAACTACCAGCAACAGTGTGTAAAAACCTTGTGGAGACTTACAGAAAACGTTTTTCAGGATGTATTTTCTCATTCTGTCTCTCAAAGTTGAAGTGTACCTATGACGAAAATTAAAGGCCTCTCTCGTCTTTTTAAGTGGGAGAACTTGCACAATTGGTGGCTATATATATATATATATATATATATATATATATATATATATATATATAATATATATATATATATATATATATATATATATATATATATATACACATATATATATATACATATACATATACAGGTGCTGGTCATATAATTAGACAAAATCTATGGGGTATTGTGAAGAGGAAGATGTGATATGCCAGACCCAACAATGCAGAAGAGCTGAAGGCCACTATCAGAGCAACCTGGGCTCTCATAACACCTGAGCAGTGCCAGAGACTGATCGATTCCATGCCACGCTGCATTGCTGCAGTAATGCAGGCAAAATGAGCCCCAATTAAATATTGAGTGCTGTACATGCCCATACTTTTCATGTTCATACTTTTCAGTTGGCCAAGATTTCTAAAAATCCTTTCTTTGTATTGGTCTTAAGTAAAATTCAAATTTTCTGAGATACTGAATTTGGGATTTTCCTTAGTTGTCAGTTATAATCATCAAAATTAAAAGAAATAAACATTTGAAATATATCAGTCTGTGTTTAACTCAACACTTTTGTTTTTGCCCCCATTTTTCACAAGCTGAACTTTTTTCTATGTACACACAAAAGGCCTATTTCAATCAAATAATGTTCACAAAACTATTTAAAGGGCCGATTTTTCAAAGTCCTTTGCGAATGTTGCTTGTCAGACTGTAGCCTATGAACATGATCAGCCATGTCACACTGCAAGATCTAAGTTGTCTTAATGTCAGATAGTTGAGGCGCGCTGAAACGGACGCACGCAAGAAAATCGTCCAGAGTTTAATATCATCAATGAATGACTCGTTCGGTGACGGTGAGCTGCATTACAAGCGGGATTGAAATGATGGCTACAAAGAAATCTTTAGCGCTCATTTTGGTCATGGTTTGTCTTGAAATGCGAAGATAATTTGACGGTCGTCCTAGGAGAAGTCACAATGCAGGATTGTGGGCCAAATCTTCTGACACTGCCAGAATTTCGTCTGAGGTAAAATTTGATCGCAACGGTCATTCATAGGCTGCCGGTGAACATGTCAAACTATCGATCAAAGACGTCAGATTTTTTGCCTAGGATCAGAGGAATATTTTAGGATTTGCAAAATTTGTCTCAGACGGCCAAATCGTGGCCAAAACCGCACAGTGTGTACGGCTTAAATCTGTGTTAGTGAGCACAGCTGTTTTGCCGAGATAATCCATCCACCTCCTGTGGCATATCAAGATGCTGATTAGACAGCATGATTATTGCACAGGTGGCACACACACAAAAAAAAACAGTCAGTATGAGCGACCACCATTTGCCTCATGCAGTGCAACACATCTCCTTCGCATAGAGTTGATCAGGTTGTTGATTGTGGCCTGTGGAATGTTGGTCCACTCCTCTTCAATGGCTGTGCAAAGATCCTTGACAGGAACTGGAACACTGTCGTAAAAATGGGTGACGTGTCCGGTGCATACTGGCCATGCAAGAACTGGGATGTTTTTAGCTTCCAGGAATTGTGTAATGATCCTTGAAACATGGGGCTGTGCATTATCATGCTGCAACATGAGGTGATGGTCGTGGATGAATGGCACAACAATGGACCTCAGGATCTCTTCACAGTATCTCTGTGTATTCAAAATGCCATCAATAAAATGCACCTGTGTTCGTTGTCCATAACATACACCTGCCCATACCATAACCCCACTGCCACCATGGGAATGGCGTTGTGTGGGTGAGCGGTTTGCTGATGTCAACGAGGTGGATGGATTATTTAGGATAATGAAAAAGGGTGTACATGGTCTGAAACAATGCTTAGGTAGATGGCACGTGTCAAAGTAACATCCACATGTATGCAGTAGCGCGGGAAGGGGGTGCTGCGGGGGCTGCAGCCCCCCTCGTTATAGCATCAGCCCTCCCTGGTGGGGGGCTGTGGACTAAAATTATATTGTATTTAAAAACATTAAATGAAATAAAATAAATTAAAATACTGACATAACATACTGTGTTTGATATGGGATTAAAAATAATGGGCAGTTGATAAGATATAAACTAATGATTCATTATTTTAATAATTCCTCAGGAAGTGCTTTCATCACCTTCACGTCACCTCGCTCACACTCGTTTGGTCATGGCTAGTGATAAGCAGCAGAAACGCATTTCAAACTTTAAAAAAATGTTACTACTAACACGGTTAAGAAAAGTAAAATTGAGAATTCTTCTCATATAAAGGATGTAAACAACAACGGCAACGAAACGGCGACTGAATTCACGCCAAATGCTGACCTTGACACCGACATAAACTCTGTTCAGACATCCGCGAGCAGAGGTTTGTGAGCTGGACGTTACCATGGACTCTCACCGGTCTGCTGAGGTCGGGACACACGATCGGATGCTTGCCATCAACATCATCGAGTATTTATATTCTGGTCGCGGTATAAAATGGTTTTAAGTCAACAAAAGATTTTCAAATGTGTTATATTTAGCATTTTATATGATGCTACAGGCTATCTCTACTAGCATAATCCGTGTATCATTTTTATTTTAACATTGAAAGCAGAAAAATTTGAAAACGGTTCCTTTTTCATTGTTTTTTCGAAAATACGTAAAACAAGAATTCAGCTAGGATTTTCGTTCTGAGGTAGAAAAATTAATGAACAGAAACAGCTGGATTCCAGCTTTTTCTACCTCAGAATGAAAAACCAAAAAATCAAGCTGAATTTTTGGTTTTCATATTAAAAAAAGGAACCGTTTTCTCATTTTTCTGCTTTCAATATATATTAAAAAAACGACTGAAATGATACACGGATTTAGCATCCATACTGTAAACATTCTTTTTTCTATAAAATAACAAAAATTGAAAGGAAATCACACACGCAAACCAGATACACTACTACTACAACACCTGTCTGGTCGCCAGCGACAACATAATGACGTCACTCATTTTCCAACCCAACTCAGCCCCCCTCGAATGAAACGGCTTCCAGCACGCCTGCATGTATGGCAGGATCCAATGTTTCCCAGCAGAACATTGCCCAAAGCATCACACTGCCTCCGCCAGCTTGCCTTCTTCCCATAATACTTCCTGGTGCCATGTGTTCCCCAGGTAATCGACGCACATGCACCCGGCCATCCACGGGATGTAAAAGAACTTGATTCATCAGACCAGGACACCTTCTTCCATTGCGCCGAGGTCCAGTTCTAATGCTCACTTGCCCACTGTTTTCTGCGGTAGACGGGTCAGCATGGGCACCCTGACTGGTCCGTGGCTATGCAGCCCCATACGCAACAAACTGCGATGCACTGTGTATTCTGACATATTTTTATCAGAACCAGCAATAAATTCTTGAGCTACAGTAGCTCTTCTGTTTGATCAGACCACACGTGCCAGCCTTCACACCCACGTGAATCAATGAGCCTTGGCCGCCCATGACCCTGTCGCCGGTTCACCACTGTTGCTTCCTTGGACCACTTTTGATAGATACTGACCATTGCAGACCAAAAACACCCCACAAGAGCTGCAGTTTTGGAGATGCTCTGACCGAGTCATCTAGCCATCACAATTTGGCCCTTGTCAAACTCGGTCAAATCCTTACGCTTGCCCATTTTTCCTGCTTCTAACACATCAACTTTGAGGACAAACTGTTCACTTGCTGCCTAATATATCCCACCCACTAACAGTTGCCATGATGAAGAGATAATCAGTGTTATTCACTTCACATGTCAGTGGTCATAATGTAATGCCTGACATACAGTATATAATGCTATATTCTTTCCCCCATTTATTTTCTTCACAAATATCTTTGTAGTCTATCCTATCTTTTATTTTATATATTTGAGTACCTCATCACATATGTTGTTAAATATTTAATATTTAGAAATATTCGTCTGTAAGGGCACAGCCTATTCAGAACTGCAGTACATGACAGCATTGTACATTAGCTTGATGGTTGAGAGGTTTTCTACAAGCTACATTTGTTTGACAGATAGCCCTTTGCGGTACTTCCTTCATGCAAAGTAAAATTCAAGAACACACATTACACGGATCTGCGCTTTATTTATGAAGATTTTTTTTTTAGTAAGGAGGTGGAAGATACTACACGTGGTAGCAAAGAATAGGCACAAACGACATACAAAATAAAAAAATCAACCTTAATGTTTAGTGAGTAAGAACAAGAGTTTATTTGTGGTCTTGGAGAAAAAGACTACATTCCCCTGCATTACTTTGGCTAGGTGCAGTGTGGGTAACACTGATGCATTAGGGCATTTGTACATCAAAAAAACAAGAGTCACAACACAAAATGTTCATAGTCATCCACATGTGGAAGTGCAGAAATGTAAGGACTACATTACCCAAAATCCATCTGCAAAAGTATATTGTCACTGATGAGAAACAGGCAGCAAATTACTGGGTAAAAAAAGGCGGTTCGCTAAAACACCTACATGCACAAAAAAGAGAAAGACAGAGCAAACGGTATGATGGGTCTTTATAATGCTAGTGTACAGAAATAAAGAGAAAAAAAATCCATTTATTTCAGGGAAGCCGTTTGTGATCGCCAAGGGCACCAGTTTCCCCAGTGTTCCTCTGATACACAGATTGAGCTGGCTGTCATGGGCAACACTTCTTCTACAGCTGGTGTTGATGGCGAATGCTGTAACAAAAAAGGAAGTGACAAAATCTCCACAGATGAGGAGAACTGTGGGTTTTTTCTTTAAAAGGAACATAAAGTAGACAATATCAAGGAAATAAAACAACAAAAATAATTCATTCATAGTATTAACAACAATAGTAATAATGATCAGATCAATAATAATTCATAATAAGTGAAGTTACTTTAATGGTCATTAAGGAAAGAAACAGACATGACTGGAGAACCAGCGAGGAACCACAAAACTAATCGATTTTGAAACATTTGTACTGACACCAGTAAACAGGTTGTAAAAATTCAATATTGTTCCAATAAAAGTAAGAGCGCTCGTTGGCTTCAATGTGTTTGCATATACAGGTGCAAAACCAGCAAAAGAGCAGACATAGTCAACCTGTTTTGAAATGCAATTTCCCGTGCATCCAATACAATAAATCATTCTGTACAATCAGATGAGAGTCATGTCCCATATTATATATATATATATATATATATATATATATATATATATATATATATATATATATATATATATATATATATATATATATTCAATCCATAGAGGTCCAAATTGTGTTTTTGCACAGCAAGAACAGCCTCTGCAAGTTCACTTACGATCTGCACGTTGTGGATGTGTGCTGTTGCTAAAAAGCTGTTTTTTGTTCGCAACTGTGAGTCAGATTCCTATAAAAAGATGAGTACATTGTAGACAGGAGATAGCAACTTTAAGAAGAGAAAGAATCCTACTGAGTTCACCAAGGAAATAAACACAAAAAATGCCAATAAAATGCGTGACAATTAATGCATGTCTTTCTTAACCATCTCCTTACCATCATCACATGTTTAGCTTTCCTTTGAGAATGACAAATAAATATCAGCAGTAAACTGATAAACAAAGTTTTTTCCCCAAAGAGTTGAGATGCACCTGTCATTTCCCCTCATCCGTGGTTGTTCTCGGTCACCATTGCCAAAATATTTATCACAACTTAAGTGCTTGAATAAATCTATATTAACATTTCTATACAAATTTAAATGTATATTTTTCTCAGTATTTTACAGTTTTATTTCTCTAGAAAGTTTTTTTCCTTTTTTTCTAAATCTTTAAAGTTCTGTGAATGTCTAGGCTCCTCCTTTTTCTCCTTCACAAGATCAAAAGTTGATCGCTTCAAAAATACCACATGAATCTAATTTTAAATTACAGTGATACCTCAACCACTTCCCTCCGTCTATACTTTACAGCCCTCCCAAAGATATAGAAAATATACAAAAATTAATTTCAAAATTTTCCTTTCACCATTAAGCATTGTTCTATCATATAAAAATATACATTTCTCTCCATAATTAAAATCTTGCCATTGTACCTTACTGGGAAAAAAAGAAAAGTTAAGAGAGGTGACATGCTCTCTCACTCCAGTTTAAAACTTGAGCTCTTGCGCCGTCTTCATACATCCTTCCATATATTTGATGCACTCTCCATCTGTCTTTTAGCGTGACTATCATAGGAACATTCATTGCGTTCTCCATTCATCATCTCATTTTGCCTTTTCTTCCTCTCCTCCTTATTGATCCAAGTGATGGCTCTCGTATTTGTTCAGGATGTTACGGCACCGGCCGAGCTCTTTGCGCATGTCGGCTACTTCCTGTCTGAGTGCAGCGTTCTCACGCTCGAGGAAGGCGGCGCGCACAGAGATCTGGTTCTCCTTCAGTCGGCGAGCATCGCGAGAACGCTTTGCGGCCTCGTTGTTCTTACAACGCCGATTCCAATACTTCTCATCCTTAAAAAAAAGGGGGGAAAAAGCATACATTAGAACATCTGTAGGTGTGGAGCTTTGCCAGATGTGTGATTTGTGTGTGTTCGTAGGTAATTGTTTGAGGGGGTTTTTTAGCAACTCTGAGTGACATTCCAACGAGAAGTGGCTTTGAACCAGCAAACAGTCTGAGGTTTGACTGAGGTTCTGTGACTGTTCTCAAAGTGCCAGACACAGGGCTGTGGTTCACACCACTCTGTCAGTAGTGGTGAGGAACAGTAAATTTGATGTCATGAGAAAACCAGTTACAAATCTTGTTTAAAAAACACTAGATACATTCTCATAAAACTGTCAATTCCCATGATGCCATTTACTACCAAATAATTACTTGAGCTATTTATTCATTTAAAGCATGGATAGCCAAACATTGTTTTTAGCTGAAGCCATTTGATCTAAAATGTTTATTTGAAATAGATTTCAATCATTTGCATGTTCATGGTTCTCTGATGTCAGGTAGCCTTCATATGACATGCAGGTAAACAAAATATTTTTTTTTTGATTGTTTTTATCTTAAATTATTTATTTCAATTTTGCATGTATATAATTTCATTTTGGCGTGAACTATAACTCCTATTTAAAAAAAAAAGAATGCTGCTTCCTTTCCAAGTATTCAAAACATCTTGTTCCCAGAGGAGAGGTCACTGTGATTACAAAGGAATTCCCCCTTTTGACTGCTGTGCCCTTTATAACAAAAAAGCTGACATATCTGAGAACCTTGGTTTCCAAGACATCTGCCTCAGAAATGAGATATGATCACATAATGCTACCACCCATTCCCCTATGAATTCAATGTGACATCCTTTATAAATAACTGTCTGGTACTTCATAATACTAAAACTATGTTAGTAATGGGTTTTGGGAACTAATGATCATTTTAAATTGGTCTTACTTTCATTTTAAAATCTAGTTATTAGTGAGTGACAATGTCACACTGTCTGTACTATTGCAAACATGCCTGGCGTTACTGCATTTGTATAGAGGCATGAAGAACGTCAGACCTGTTGAACAAAATGAGGGTGGAATTTTCCATCCAATGGCAATATCTATGAATAAGTGATGCAATCACTATTTCTACATTTGTGCCAAACAATCACTACACTGTTTAGTGATGCTTAGACAGCTGCACAATAATACTGACTGTAAGCTATTAGGGTTAACAAAAACTACACGTTTCACAAAATCCACATTTATATGACAAAGGGATACGGAAAACAGTGAAAATCTCTGCTAAATCTCTTAGGACCTCTATTAAGTTACACAAGAATATCTGATAACTCATGAATTATGTCCATAAAATTATGCTGTGTTGAGCTTCACCTTGAGGTCTTCAGGGACTAGCATCTTGCGAGCCTTTTTAATCATGGGCTGAGGTTTGAGCTCTTCCTCACTGAACCGATGCCGGCGGGGGTCAAACGCCTCCTGTCCAGGCACACTCGACAGCGCAACGTCTGCAGGATCAGGGTCAAAGGACGGCCCCATCTCATTGCAGTTAGTAATGGGTGGAGTAGGGAGTGGTGGACATGTAGTGGAAGAAGGTGAGGGCGTTGGCTCCAAGGTGCCAGGCGGAGTGCCTGAAGGAAGAGACACAAAGCAGATTAAGGCTTGATTGAGTCACGTTGCAATATGTATGCATTCAGAATAATGTGACTCAAAACTGTACCGAAACGACCCACAAGGGGGCAGTAACGGGCAGCAGACAACAACTCAATCCACAAATCCGTCTCTTGTTTTTCCATTTTCCGATATTTGTATCCTGATCTCTGTATTTCAGAACATTGAACTAATGGTTTCGCGCGCGCGAGTGTGTGTGTGTATATGTATGTATGTATGTATGTATGTATGTATGTATGTATGTATGTATGTATGTATGTACATATATATGTATGTATATATATGTATGTATATATACATATATGTATGTATATATATATATATACATATATATTTCTATATATATATATATATATATATATATATATATAGGAAATAGTATGAGCTTGAGGTAGTTAAAACTTTAAAGTAAACACTGCACACACACAACCATACCCTGATTTAAAAAAATACATTTATATTAAGTTAACAAAATTAAAAACAAATAATAATAATAATAATATACACACATGTAATTTTCCTAATATATATATATATATATATATACACACACACATACACACACACACATATACATATATATATATATATATATATATATATATATATATATATATATATATATATATATATATATATATAAATCAGCTTGGATACATGTTTAAAGTGATCAGTTCAGACAGCACAACAAAACTACTGTTGCTATGTTTTGAAAATCAGTTTGAGCCATAAACCTAATCTAAAGTCTGTAAACTACCCTTAAGAGTAACTTTAACCCCATTTGGAAATGATCCTCTCTTTACTGTCCACTGCGGCACATGCACTGACACAGGCCCTCGTTTTTGAGAGTGCTTGATAAAATCTGTGGAAATATGTGATGCGATGGCTTCTGCATGTGCTTTTTAATCGCCCTGAACATTCTAAATATTTACCAGCAGCACGTTTAATCTCTCTCTATCTCTTCTCAGCCACTCCAGAAATGTAAACAAACATCTAATCGGAAGTACAGCAACAAATCGCACTGAGTCATTCCATCTCAATCTTTCAATTTCTCCCTGTCTGTTACTCACACACACTCCCACACATACCTCCTCCTCTGCCCCTCCCCCGTCCTCGCTTGCTCTGCCTGCCTCCGCACGTGAGTGAGCGAGTGCACATGGACCAAGCGTGTGAGAAGAGGAGGAGATTTAAAAACATGCGAGCACAATCACAAACACGCCGTCTCTGCCTTTCATTCTTTGCTACTGGCTCACCTGTGTGTCTCTCACTGTTTACTCACCAGCCTTTCAATCGACATCATGTTGTCAGCTCTATATCAAAATCTTTTCCTGTCGTTTCACCTTTGTTTTTTTATTGCTGGAAGTCTTTTTATACATTTCTAACCAGCCTATTCTTTTCATATACCGTAGCATTAAAAAAAGGCACACTTACTTTTCACTTAGCCCTTTGATGACACAAAAACTAGTGCTTTCAATACACTAATGTATCTATAAAACACAACTCACATAAAACAAAACAGCTGCACATCCTCTAACACTTACTTCCAAAAACTGCCCAAACCTCTTAACAACAGTGAAACCTGCAAACACACACCATGAGCATCTATCCAAACTCATAACAACACACACACACACACACACACCCAAACAATTACTCTGAAACTACACAGTAACACACACCCAAGGGACAGCCTGGGGCTTTTTACAACTCGCAAACGGACCAAAATCCAGGGGAAATCTTGAAAGCAGAATGAAAAAAGTGTGTGAACTTTGTTAGACCTCATTTTTGACCCACAACATTTCCTTTCTTCATCTTGACGGCCTGCCTATCATTCGTCTCGTGGGTTTTTAACATCCTCTCTAGCTTACGTTCCGCAGCGAGCTGAATCTCTGAACTGCGAAAGCAAACTCACCGTGCAAGCAGTCTGCCGTTCCCATCATGCTTTGCGGCGTATGCATGTCCAGCCCAAGCAGAGAGGGCGAGGAAGATGTGGTGGATGCCGGTGAGGAGGAAGAGGAGCAGTGTGGGGGTGAGGTGGGGAGGCACTGGGAGCCCTGGTTGGGAATGGCGGACTGAGAGCTTTGCGAGGGTATCTGAGCTGAGGTGGAGTTGGAGGTACTGTGCATGCTGCTCATCCCGTTCTCTGTCAGAAACTCCTCGAGATCCATGTACTGCAACTGGAACAGCCCGCCATCACATGGCAATGTTCGTTCCCATAGCAACGGGCCCAGGAAGGAACTGTTGTTGCTGTTTGAGAAGCTGCCAGTGCCTGCTCCATTGCTGTCAGTGGCTAGTCCATTACTGCAGCCGTTGCGCAGAGGACAACGGCCAAGAGAGTCCTCGTCCATTTCCATCCTGTCCTTACCTATAAGAGAGAAAGTGAAATCCAATTAAATCTGGATATTATTACTGTCATATCTTAATTTTTCACTCTCAAGCCATCTAAAAAGAAATTAACTATTCTCATGAATGCATATATGACTTGATTTCAAGAACAATATTTCTGATGGTGCTCAGATCAAGTAGTTAGGGGCAGAATAACACTTCCCAGCAACTTTCACATCCCTCTGGGAGAACTACCTCTGCAATGTCAACACATGTGAATAGCTCCAACTCTCAGTGCACCAATGCAAAATTAACATCCTTTGAAAAGCCTTTCTTTAAACTTGCAAAAGATTAATGTGCTTTGACATTGCCGAAAGACCACGGTAAAGCGATTACAATGTTACAACGCACTGACAATGCTTAACTCTGGTACAGCAACAACACTGTTAAACAATGGTTAAACGTTACAAATCTACAGTATTATGGCTAAACCAAAGCCATGACGCAAAAGGCAACAGGCGTAACACAAAGTCAGACGTGTATTATATAACAAAATATTACGCTAGTGTAACATTGCGATACTACATGATGCTCTGCTGCTGTGGTATAAGCTGAGATATAGTAGTGTGGTACTGGTTAAGGTTAGTTGGTATAAAAACAATTCTAATGAACAGGAACAACACAAAACTTTTAACATTGTGAAATCGGACATGGCGGCTTAAGGTATTGAGTGTGAAGGTTTCCCTCTTAAACTATTTAGGTGGGGTCAAAGACACAGTAGGGTGGGGTCTAAAATCTTAAGTTAAGCTAAATCAGACATTTTATGGTGCATTGGTGTGGAAACCAGGCCCAGTAAAGGCAGATTGAAATGAGAAATTTCTGGTTGTTACACTATATAAAAACAAACCATAAAAATGTAACTGCAACTTGTTATGCTTAAGTTTGTAGTCTTAAGCAGACCGTCAGCAGACCGTCACCAATGCTTAAAAAAACAAAAAGTGCAAATCTGTTCATGAATTTGACATACAGTTTGAGAACTATACATGTTCAAAAGTAATAGCAGTGCTTTTGAATGCTAAATAATACGATTCACAAGCCGCGTGCGTGCACATTGAAACTGGATTGACACTGGGTTATAGATTTTTTTCTTGACTTTTTAGGGTCAGTTTACGTTAATGGTAACCAGATAATCAGTACAAAACAACTACATTGACAGCAATCAATAAAGAAGCTTTTCCAACAACCACAATGCTGTATTCACAGGCAGTGGAAAACTTCTATGCAGGCCTGTAATGGCTAAAATGGCTTAGCCAATAGCTGACCTCAAAGTACCTGGGTAGTGAACTAAGTGGCTGAATGGCCTAGCCTTGTTTATCTCTCCAACTAAGTCCCATGTGATGTCCTGTCTGCAGCTCACTGAGAGATATGCACAAGTGCACATGATCCTGCCATTTGACATGTGAAACCACACTTTAAAAAAAACACTAATCGTAATAATCAGGAAACTAACTAGAATGGTGACTATTAACACATTATTCATACTATCTGAAGAAGCACAAACAGAAAGTTGACAGGGTTTCAGGGAAGCAGGTGCGTTTCCTCACCCTTCATTTCACTACAGTCTTTGACGCGCTGGTCGCCCTTCACGGGGAGCTGCAGGAGCGACTTTAAGTTTGCTGTTGAGTTTAAGTGTCCTCCGTTAAGTGAGCCCCCTGCCTGGCTACTGTTGCCAAATTGCGGGCTGGCTCCGGCAGAAGGAAGGTCCGGGGGAAGAAGCTGTGAAAGCGGCCTGGCCATCATCCAACGTCTGCCGGATTGAGCTCCCTTGACCGCTAGATGCTTGTGTGGTTCAGTACTATTGTGCAGCCGTCAAATCAATCACATGACGATTCATAGTGGAAACAAACAAACAAAAATTAAGTATTAGCATTAGTTCTTGATCAAACAGTACATATAATAATATAGTATATATCTGGATTACGTTCGTATCACTAGAGTACCATAAAAGTACACATGAAGTTGTGAAGTCATGCAACACGAGACCGTGTTTACTTTAGAGACAGAGGAGGAGGAAAGACCTGCGCGGCTCACGTGCACCAGAGCATCTGACATGAAAGAGAAAATCCACTTTAAATTACCTTTATTTGAAGATAAGGTGTTTAAACAAAGAGTGCCATTCTGCTTGCATTTGATTGTTGATTGGTCGAGATGATAAAAATATACATTCCCCGTACTTCCAGAAAATGTTGACAGCTTATGTTGGAAATTAAAAAAATATATATATAATAGACGAATGTCCAGATGTAGCGTTATGTCCAAGTCAAAAAGCAACAAAATTGACCGGATATACCGGTTCCAGAAAAGAACAGCGGTGAGTGGAAAAAAATCTGGGAGAATAAAAAAATCCAATAGTGCAAACGAGTGCGCTGAACTCTTCAATGCGCGAAACTTGCGTCGCCTCAAAATAACAAATGAAAACAAAACGAAGAAAGTGTTGCTGAGTCAATTTCTGCTGCGTAGTGCGATTGGTGGGATGTTGACGTTTTTTTCCATTCAGTCGCTCAATCGCCTTTTCCCCCTGTGGTCACCCCCTTCTGTTCAGTTCTCTCTGCATGTGAGTTACTGCACGCTTTGAGCTTGAACCGTCCGATCTTTTCGCTCAGCTGGAACGAACACGGGCCGCTCACGTGACGTCACACCTCCCAGAGTAGAAGCGCGAGAGCTGCACGAAGGCGCGTCACTGTGTAATATTAATAAGGCACGCCCCCTCGTGACAGGAACGCTCCTCAGGGTGGGTAGCACTGATTAAAAACAAATTGGTCAATAATTTCACTCCAAACTGTCCCGATGACGCTTATGTTCAGCACCCAGGAACATGCGGACACATAATTACTAAGTTGGAAAGTGGACCGTTTTAAAGAGCATCAAAATTATGAGTAAAATATGGAATGAATTTCCTATTTAACAACCTGCCAAGTTTCTACGCAGTCCTATCAGAGAGCAACCTTTTGGGGGCTGTCAAGCGAATGGCACACTTTTTCACTTCGCTAGTAATCCGGGAGAAACGTGATCATCATGCGAGAGGAGATGGCAACTACACGTTGTGTCTCAGAAACACAGACGCGCTCTCCAGTGCACATGGTGTCCGCACGCGGAGACACGGCTGAGCTTTTTTTCTGCCATTGGCTGAGCGAAAATAGGCTCCTCCCTGCTCGCCCAACCACTGGCTACCGTGGAGAACACCGCCCCGCCCATTCATCACACCCATGCTACAGCCGCGTGAGAATACAGAAACTGCGTGAACCCAGTCGAAGAGTGGCGCACACCCACAAAAGATTCAGAAATAAAGGAAATAGATTTGTTAGGGTTGAACCTTATGAACCCAACCTCACTAAAGTATCAAAATATTATAATACTCAATGCAGGTCTTAACAACCAAAATATTAATACGCTATAGTATCTGCCTTTAAGGAGTCAGCACACTAATTAATGAGGACAGTAGAATGCAAAGAATGTGAACATGTAAAATAGAGATTAGAAGGCATCTAACAAGGACCTTTTTCGCACACTCATTGTTTTCCCCATAAACTCTCTACGCGAATAAGCCATCCCTGTCTCTCTTGGTCACATATTAATTCCATGCCTCCCTCGTGCACACACACTCGAGGACTCAGGGTACTTGTTCCACCCACTATCAGCGTTTAATTCCATGTGACAGTTGTGCTGCTGCCTGGGCTCGGCTTCATGCTGTAGGTTATAGGATCATTGCTGCCACCAACTGATCAACATGAGAAAGAGCAACGTAAAGTGCTAGAATGACTAAAGCACTCTCTAAACGGTTCTAATGCTTGTTGTTCATTTAATTTCACAACCTCAACACCTATTATTCAGCCCTACAGTGTATTATGTACAGTGCAATTGATAAAATAAGCAAACTATATAAAGTGAATACCCAACTAGTATAATTCTATAAACAATCTATAAAGGGGTTACAATAGTACATAATGTTCAAACAGAAACTGACTTTCCAGGTGCAGGTCAAATGATGCACAGCTTTATGGGTAATGTGCATTCTAGTGTAAATTAAATGATGTTCTGTCTTGTGTGCTACATCACAATTGACCCTAATTTAGGGTATTTGTGTGGATATATACTCAGACACAACTATTCCCTTTATTACAACAAAAAAGGTATAAGAAACTCTACTACAGGGTAAAAAATTACCTTACAGCAACAGAATATAATAAATATTTAAGCGAGCAAAGGTTTAACAGAAGCAATAAATTAAATAATAAACGTTAAATAAAATATCAGAACCATGAAATACAGTTGTATGCGAAATGAATATGTCCGCGTATTTTAATACAAATAAATATGAAACATCGAGGTAACAAAATGATAAATGTGCAATTACATGCAATTAATGAGGATATAACATTTTGAAATTTTATTAAATGCTTGGGTATCATCAACAAACAGCTTATCATGTGTAAATAAAGTGATAGAAACATACGTATTACTTTTCTTCTTTTAAAGAAAAAGAGAGGCTATATGTAGTATGGCATCTCTACATAAAAAGTGAGAAAAGTACATGGGATACGTTCATAGTTGGCAAATGGACAGACTGTCACACACTAATACACTTAATCAAGACCTGGTCTAAAGTGATAACTCTTACAATCACTCTTCCAACTACCTGAAGTGTAGCTATGATAAAAAGATAATTGACTTTTGCTTAAAAAAACATAATAAAATACATTTACATTACAGTACACTTATTTCTTTCCATTCCTCCCTTAAACTCTATACATAAACGCTACATTGTAATACCCATAAAATGTGTTATATTGTCACAATTTGGTAAGGCTTTTGCCTTTAGGGCAAGAATCTGTGAATTCACATCTTACTTTTTTTTGTCCTTTGACTGGTTATGCGGAAAATCATATTTTTCCTATTTAAGTGCTGGCGTTACAATCTTAATGCTAGTTTTCTTTCAAAACAGTAAATAAATCAAATCAGGGCTCACGTTTGATATTACAAAGTGTTAATCAGCATGTGTTGTTACATTTTAGTTTCTTTTGGTTCCTCTATCAAGATTTAATGTACATTTTCAATTGGATTTGTCATGTAACCATGTAAGCCCACAGTCTTATCACGCTGAGCTTTCAATACATGGACAGCAATGTCCAACATGCAGTAATTTAAATACTCTTTAAAATAAAACACTCAACTTCCTAACAGGAACCTTTTTTCTCCTTCGGATACTGAATGCACTTTTTACATTTACAAAATCACACCTCCATACTTCCTCTAAGTGAACACCAACAACACAATATATATCTTAGATGGAATAGTTCTACAGAGCATCTGTTGAGGAATAGTGAGCAATAGCCTACTGTATTAGCCAAATCACTGAATCTTCATCTTTTGCAATCCAAGGATCATTTCAATCTGAATAAGAATTTTCATCTTAGAAGACTGGTGTGGAATTGGATAGATAACAACAAATGCAAGTTTGTTGAAGGTGTTCATTTGTAGGGGTCCAAGTTACGAGAGGAAATGTAATGATTGAGAGAGAAAAGAAAACGCTCTCATGACACACAAGTCAATGTCTTCATGATCATAGGGTGTGTTGAGTCAGATATCTCAGTTGTCGCCATGAAAATCTCAACACTTCTCTTCTTAAAGTGCATATGAAAATGAATATAATGACATAACTCAGTGACTGTATTCCATATGCATGGATGAAGAGTTTCCTTTACACTCAAACCTCTTGTATGTTGCTCCCATGACTAATTTTACACAAAGAGACCTCTCTTGTCGAAACCTAGCCAACGTCCCTCGACACACCTTCTTGTGCCGCGTGAGGAGCATTGCATTCCAGAAACGACAGGGACAATGTTTACAAGAAAATGCTCTGTTGGTTAAATGGGAGCTTCTGTGAATGAGAGCTGAGAGGAACTTGCGAGACTGTTTTCCACAAACTGGACATTTCAAACGATGCTGAAGGCCTCTCACTTTGGGACAATGTCTAGCTGCGATATGAACTTTAAGGGCTACCTGTTGTGAGAAGGTAGCACCAAGGCAAAGGGGACAAGACTTTCGTTTCAGAGGAACTTTCAGAGAACGAAGCCTGTTAAGTTTCAGTCCGCCTGGAAGGCCCAGTTCATACACAGCACTTCCTCCACTTCCACGCTTGATTTTTACGAGAACAGCCATGCGCTTCTTAATTTTATGTTGAGTTCTGTGAATAGCTGTCCTTTTTCTCTTAAAAAGTTTTCTTCTAAGAAGATTTCTCTGCCTTTCCCCAAGGGAAACTTTCACCTGTTCTCTCTCTACTTTTGCAGTCGGGGTCCATTGGTAGCCTATCTCCTCTCTCTCTTGCCGTCTTTTTTTTTTTTTCTTCCGTCTCCTCAACTCTTCCTGGCTTTGAAAAGTGTGGTGGTGTGTAGATTGAATCTCAGCTGAATGCTGCTGGGGATTGTGGTGTTGCTGATGTGGCTCTGATGGAGGCAAGGCAAGAGAATGCATGGGTATGTTTGGAGTAAGAATATGTCCGTGACCAGTGTGATAAATGGGTTCACCCTTTATCCCAGTGTTTTGTTGCTGATGATTACAAAGAAGAGGCCCTGAGGAAGTTGATGGCAGGGAATGGGAATAAGATGAGGCATGAGATGTAGCAGGGTGTGTAATATTGGCATCGGGTATATAGAACAGAGAGGAGTAGCCAGTTTGTGGTTGGGGAGGAGCCTGCTGGCTATGAAGAACTCCATGTTCGCCATGTGTGCCACTAGGTGGTGCAAGCTGAAGCAAAGCATTTGTAGCAGCTTCGCTTTCTGATATCGAACCACCAACACTGTTATCTTCGCCTGTGCTTCTTTGAGCAACTGGCTGGCCAGTCCGTGTCAAGCCATGCTGAGAAAGCCTGTGCCGAGTAAGGCTGTTAGAGTATGCAAAAGCCTTCCCACAGACTTCACAAGAAAACAGCTTTTCTCCACCACCTTCGTGAACTGTTTGGTGATGTGCTGTCAAGTGAAAGTGATGGCGGAACGATTTCCAGCATATAGCACATGTGTACAGTCTAGGAGGGGGCTGAGTGTTTGATGTCTGTGGTTTGACATCTTGAGGGTATGAATAGAAAGAAGAAGAGCTTTGGCCCCCTTGAATCAAGCTGCCACCAGAGGATGGAGGATAGCTGTTAAGGTTTTCCCCACCTGGCGTTGTTGGCACTTCTTCCAGTTCACCTTTCTGGTGTAGCTTGCCATGTCTTTTAAGGCTCTGAGCATATCCAAAGTCCTTTCCACACAAAATACATTTGTAGTTCTTTTCTCCAGAATGCACTGTGTGGTGCTTGCTAAGATGAAATGCCTCTCTGAAGTACTTGCCACATAAAGTACAATGGTGAGGCTTTTCTCCAGTGTGTATTCTGTCATGCCTCCTCAAGGTCTCTCTTCTTGCAAATCCTCGACCACAGACACTGCACAAGTATGGTCTAACATCCCCACCAGGCCCTCCAGGTCTGTGAGAGGACTGCCTCCTTTTAGGGGGCTCAGCACAGACCACACCGGGTTCCTTTTTCTTGCGGGGCTTACGAGGACGCTTGGGCTTTTCACCAGGTGTCTGCTGATTTGGTTGCTGGTTGAGCCCCACTGCACTTGGGTTAGCATTACCTCTATAGGACTTTTCCAGGCCAGATGTTGATAACGGACCACTAGGTGAGGTAAGCGGCCCTAAACCCAGACCTCCAAGCAATCCACCAATGATGTCCCTTCGATCATCTCCTCTACCTCCACTATGGGCAAGATCACTGCTCATGCAATTTGCAGCTGCAGCAGTGATGGCAGAAATGGCATTGTTAACAGAGCTAGTGACATCATCTTCAGAATCCTCTAACAGGGACGAAAGTGGGAGATGTGGCTGTTGATGATGCGGCTGACTTTGGTTTTGTGGGTGTGGATGCAGAGTAGGAGCTAATGGTGCCTTCCTAAGTGCAGACCCTGTCATGCTGCCACCACCACAAGGGGTTGGTCCAGAATACATGTTACCTTGAGAGCGCTGGTCCTTGTAGTCATCACTGAAATCATCACTCCGGTAAGAACCTGCACAACAGACTAAACAGTAATAATGCTATGCACACAAATTTCACAGTGCCTATGAAAAATTTTGACTTTGAGTGGGTTTACTAAAAATAAACACTACGCTAGACGTTACTCACCCGCTGCATTAGTCGCAATTCCATCTTGGGAGCCCCCAGATTTATTGCTTTTGCCTTCAACTATATTACTTTCATGCTTAGATCTCGCTGTACGTCCTGACTTGCCACAGGTGCCAGAGGCTGCATGGTTCAAAAGGGACGTACTTTCCCGAAAACAGCGACCACAAGCTGGACAGCGGAATGGTTTCTCTTCATGGATTTTTTCATGGCGGGTGAGTGACTCACGGCGATTGAAAGCACGACTACAAGTAGAGCAGGCATAGGGCCGAGCCCCAGAGTGGATGACCCCATGTTGAAGGAGGTGCCCTTTTTTCTTGAAACCTTTGCCACAATCAGAACAATGAAAAGTCTTGTCATGACTGCCACACGAAGATGAGGCTGAGCTGTCTTGAGTGGAGTGGGGAATACTTGGATCGGAAGGATGCAGAACTGGATTTAAAATGCTACTTCTCGTGCCACTTGTGCCAGCTGTGGTTAATTCATGACTACGTAGGTGTCTGCGCAGACTAGAGAGATGTGTGAAAGTTTTGCCACACTCACCACAATGATAAAGGGGCTCTTGTTCAGGCTGAGATTGAGGTGGCAAAGAACCATGGCTGGCTGTTTTAGAGCCATTTGTCACCAAGACTGATGCTGATGTAGAAGATGCAGAAGATGAGACGACAGAAGTAGAGGATGAAGAGGTTAGGTGGGAAGAAGGGTCTCCGCCAATACCTGACAAACCAATACCCCCACCTCTATCCAAGCCTGGTGTGCCATCCTGGTTCAGTCCCCCTGAAGTGCTACTGTTTGGGTTTGTAGAGC
Organism: Gobiocypris rarus; assembly: GCA_023029165.1. Lineage (NCBI taxonomy): Eukaryota > Metazoa > Chordata > Actinopteri > Cypriniformes > Gobionidae > Gobiocypris > Gobiocypris rarus. The sequence continues at coordinate 18,622,440 of CM040926.1, read as the reverse complement.
TGTGACTGTTGCTGGTATTGTTGTTGTTACTTTCAGTCTTTCTTTGTGGCAGATAGCCAGCCATAGCTTTTTTCCTTCTACCCCCTCCGACAGCATTATCCCCCTTTCCATCATCTTTTGATAAAGAAAGATGTAGTGGAAGAGGAAGTGGCAAACCAGCTTCCTGCTGCATCAGAGATGCTAACTGGTTGGAGGAGAGTACTGGGATTCCTTGAAAGTCAAAACCTCCGAGCGAAGAAGGCTGCGAGGAGGAGTGCAGTGGATGGTGTGGATGTGGGTGAGGGTGAGACAAAGTGTGAGGTGGTAGTTGCTGTTGTTGTGTTGGTGGCTGTTGAGGCTGTGATAGAGTGGTTGAATGTCCATGAGTGTGTGAAGAATGAAGAGCAGGGGGAGGTGCAAGGGTTGAACTTGTTTCTCCTGCAGCTTGGCCCAGACCAAGGCCAAGATGGTTATGACTGCCTTGCTGAACTAAAAATTGTTCCAAACTCGAATTGGCCGGTACTCCAGAGAGAAAATATTGATTTGCCGCTAACATGCAGCTAAACTGTTGATGTAGACTTCGGGCGTCAGACTGAGATCCTGCCAACTGATGACCCAAGGTAGTCACTGCACTGCTGCTGGGTGGGTTATTGGAGGTTGAAACAGAACTTGAAGGAGATGGGGAAGAGGACGGTGGCCCAGGGGAGGCCTGGGGTACTGACAGGCCAGGATGCAATGGGGGTGGTGGTGGTGGAACAGATGAAACCAGTCCTCCACTTGCACTACTGCTGGCAAAATGATCAAATCGTCCTACTCCTGAATGTAACTGCTCTTGTGCAAGGGTCGCCTCAGTTGGGTGGAATGAGCGCAAAAACTGAGGGTATCCACTCACATGACTTCCACCACTACTACTGCTTCCAGACATTTTGCTGGATTTTCTCAAACTTTGAGACGAAGACAGGGATTGCTGTTGTAGAGGTGGAGGAGGTGCACTCATTTTTGCAAAAATTGATGCAGAATCTGTAAAGGCACTACCTCTAGATCCTTGTAGTGGGCCTAAGCCAAGTCCTGACAAAATTGACCCAGATGTCTCACCTTGCTGTTGTTGCTGTAACTGGTGTTGGTGAAGCTGCACTTGCTGTTGGTGCTGGAGTTGTCGCTCTAATCCAAGACCTTTGAACTGATGGGACTGGTGTCCACTCAGCATCTCTATGATGTCCACATTGTATTTTCCAAACTGGAACATCTCCCACTTACTGATACATGGGTGCGCAGTGGCAAAACATTCTGCTCTGAGCAGCAACAAACTTTCCTTGATGCTTTCCTATTAGTTGTAGTTGTAGCAATTTCAAAAGCAGTACTACCTCACATGTTCCTTATGCTACTGATGTTGTTTCATTTAAAGTGGGCACCGACTTTTTCCGGTCTTTGGGCAAGTAGTTGAGAAGGACATTTTGTATTCATTGTAAGAATTGTAAAAGCTGATTTTAATGGGATTTGTCATTTACGAAATTACTTAAATCAAGTCCTTTAGGCTTCACATTGGATCCCATAGAATCACAGTTATTTTGGATAGTTCAGTTTTGATGTCAATATTTCAGTCTGAATGTTCCATTAGAGTGCAAAGACGCAATTATATTCTCACATTTTGGGAAGTGCACTAAAAGTGCTTAATGCTGTTTGAGTTCATTGGAAAATTTCCACTTGCTTGGTTACATTTTTCAGTTCATAACCATCCCATTGTAGGATGGATCCATCCAAATCCCATAGGCTGGTTTTATTACATTGAATATCTATTCATTCTTAATCCACATGTGGCTTACATCTCCGTTTCCAAGTTTCAATTAATATATTTTTCTTTTTTTCCATTGTTGGAAGCAAAATCCTCCACTACCATTCTTGGGGGCTGTGAAAATTTTCTTTCAGCCACTCCTCTTCTCGCTGTGAGAGGAAAAAAGGAGCAACATGTTAAATGACCGATTTAAAACAAAAACTCTGATACAATTCTTCTAATAAACAATACAGGCCATCAAAACTCAAAAGTGAACAAAAACATTGATTAAAAAACAACAACAACGGGCAGACAGTTTATTACGGTAACATTTTAATTTTTTTAATGCACTTTTTTTTTTAATCATATGTGTGTGTGTGAATATTTATGAGTATTGGCACATATATATAAAAAAACTTTTGTCCTTCACTTGAACATCTTAAAAGCATTTACATGTTTTCATTTTTGCTAATTTGCATTCAATAACAAAATAAAACTCATAACAGAAACAGTAAAAGAATAGTCCCTATTTATTTCTAGTGAACCATAGCCTATATATAACCTTAAAACAAATTATTATTGCATTCATAATTCATTCTGAAATAATGCATTGCATTTAAGATCTAAAACATTAATTCATCTTATCAGCATCATCTAAATGACAAATATTAACACACATTGAACTGATACTCCCTGTCTAGTATTGGTCCATTCAACGGATGTCACTTTACAGTTAGAACATCATACTAAACAAAAGTATTCTACTGTAAAATACGTTCTCCGACGATATGCGCATTGAAAACCGTAAGTTAAGACACATATCCAAATGTTTACACGGTATTCTTATATTTAAACGTGGCGAGAGCGTTCTATCACTTCATCTTACATTATGAGCAGTTGGCATTGTATTGAAAAGATGCTGAGTGCAGTGTGAATCGTCAGGGTTAGAGGTGAATTTCACGTAATTATTACATCCTTCGATTGCATCGCGTATCACTAAAGAAAATATCCGTTTCGACAGACTCCTGGGAGTAATGGAAATTTGTCTACGATGAGGGGAAATGCGTATCAAAAGTCAATAGTGCTTAAAAAAGAGCAGCTTAATAATGTACGCGAAATCTTTTAGCGCTGGCGCTATGTGAAACATGTTAGCATGCAAAACAGCTGGCTAATATTACACATTTAGCAATGGGACACGGCTTAGCTTGCCGTCATGATGCGCGACCTAACAACAACAGTTCAGATAATGCAGGAGCAAAACTATATTATTGTCCAAGTAAATGACCATAATGAAATAATAGACGAGACAATAAAATAGGCCTTTTTACCTACGCATCCATCTTTTAGCCTGGTCAAGATGAACGGGGCCTGCTATACTCTCTCCCACCCTGCCCCCCTCGTTCATGTACCCCAGCAGCAGCTCTGCGCTGTTTTCCAGCGGTTAGCCTTCTAGCTACAGCTAGTTAGCAGACTCTGTTTCCACTGCAACCGTGGTGCGATAGCATGAGACCGAGTGTCCCTTATATTGTCAAACAGATGCACTTATCGTACTTATATCCTGTGAAAAATGCATTAAACGGCATTACGACCGATAACTTTTTATTTTGCGTTTGCTTTTTTTGTCGGCTAAAATATTTTGCACGGTCTATGTTGGTGTTTTAGAGAGGAACGAGTGACGTGTGAGATTTTAACATCAGTCGTTTCCGGACCTTGGAATACTTCCGGCTACCCCGTCTTCTGTCCGTTATGTTTTGTATTTGTGGTGGAGGCAGTAACTTACTGTGGTTGTGAAACTAGCACACTTATGATGTTAGCGTAATTAATAATAGGAGCTACTAATAACGATAGTAACGTTATCCGCCTGCCTTTTAGTCGTATGGTATTTGCGATTAGCTTGCAAGTAAGGGTTTTCAGTGGTGTTGTTGTGCAGTCAAATCTGGCACGTTAGCGAGCTCGTAAAATAGGAGGTAAATAAATCCGAATATATTTCTGATATAATGTTGTAAAATCGCTATTCATATAACTTAGTCTGTGCTTTCTTTAGCAGCACGTTTATATCTTAGAAGCTCACAGTGGCCATTTTATTACATCCTGGCAGCTCAAATTCAAAGGCTGGTCTTTATCAAAATGGCTGCCCTGGAATTGCTTATTTCCAGTCTGATGCTTCATGAAAAATACATTTGTAAACATTGTATAGTAAATGCTGACATTAAGAATAATTAAAACTTTCTGTTTCTCTTTTGATGTGTCATCAGACATTCAAGGCAACAGTTTCATCAGTTGACTTTATTTTACAAAGGTGAAAACCTGTATGGAAACCAAGTTGAGAATGCAGAATATTTATATATATATATATATATATATATATATATATATATATATATATATATATATATATATATTATATAGATTTATTATTTGAGGGCATTTGTTATATTAATTATGTTTGATTTGAAATATTCACTCTACTTTTGTGCTTAAACATTTCAAGACTGTGCTGTTTACCCAAAGGGTTTCCATCTCCATTGTCCCGCTTTGCTTTTGCAACCATTGCACATTCCATTGTAAGCTACCATCCTTTTAAAATGCTTTAGGGTTTTATTTGCACATCCAATGTTCGTTATTTTCTGCAGTAATATGCCTTGTGAATAAATTTCATAAACACTTTCATAATTATGGCTTGTGGATACAAAACAGACATTGCTACAGACTTTTTATGACAAAGAAAATACTAAATTGATTCATCTGTTCTAATTGTCCCTGAAATAAACATTAAAAAGTTGAAATTTCACTTAACAAAAAGACATTCGTTACATACATACAACATACATCCTATGACATCATTTATAAACCCATTGTGATGTCTCTGCAATAAGTAATGACATTTGCAGGCTTAGAACAATTACAATGTGACATCACACTGATACATTTTTGGCACTCCTCATCATCAGGAATGCATGAAGAATTGGAAAACAATGAGTGGCTTTGATGTTTGTGCTTCTATTTTCTACTCATAATTTCAAAAGAATTTCATGAGAAAGATATCTAAAACAAGTAAACACTAAAACCACAGAGGAAAAAAATCACCATCATAATCATAAGATAACCATAACAACAAGAAGAAATTTCACCAATAACCATAATATTAACTGTCATTGTAATGACAATAACAAACACCAATGTATTACAGAGCTGTTAGGAAGATTGTCTTTAAGTTGTAGTCATAATTCAGTAAGATACACACTATTTCCAGTGAAAAGTTAAATGAATGTGTTACCACCAATCCTGATGCTGATGTGATATAAACTACTCCTTAACACTTTTACTGGGAGGCATAAATATTCAAATAGTCCGTAACTTATACTGTTCAATTTCATTACACTGAAAATTAACCAAGAGGTAAAAAGTCTATGACAAAAAAAGTGACCAGTCGGTGGTTTTACAATGTAAACTGATTCGTTTTCATTGGTAAACTGAGCTCTATTTCTCAGAGGTCAGAACCATTCAGTAAATTATATCTGGCTCTTATGCGAACAATCTCACTTTATATTTTTCATTGTAATATTTACTTACTATTTTTATATCTTTTTTTGTTGTTGTAAGATTATTATCATTGAATAATGATTGAGCTGTGGGGTAACAGCTGTACCACTAACGCATGTGTGTTGTATAGCCCTTATTGATAAGCGTTATTGGTTATGAAGATATCAGATATGACGTGTTGTGGTCAAATCTCGGTAACAGCAGATTCAAAAAATACAGGTTAGCTGTTTTGGCATGCCTGTATCCTCAGACTGTTCGCAGAGTCTCAGTTTTAACAGCATATACACATGGCTTCAACATGGAGATTCAAAATGCAGTCCAGGAGGTTTGTCTTTATGCAAATGCCAACCAACACCTGAGCGAGATAATGGTACCGCCATGTTCTGCACTAATTTTATGCCAGAATATCATAACATACAAATACATTGATGAGTGCCCTTACTCTTGAGTTGTATTCTTCATCTCAGATCCATATTTAATAGCTTAAGGTGAACCATTTGTCTACACAGTATACCTAAGAGGAGCATAAACGTGTATGTACCAAGCATTACAGAAATCAAATTTATTCTTGTACTTTTGGTAGTCCAGCGTCCCTTATGATGAATCTCCCTTGCAAATCCCAGAACTTGGACGTTGTAGAAAGTGGTGGCTCAGAATCCAAACAAAGTGCCATTGATCATTAATGAGTCTTTTTTAAGATGGAGAAAAAAGATGATTGTCAGACATTTCTCTTGGTTTTCTTTTGGGCTTCTCTGCCCAATTGTGTCCCAGAATGGCTTTCATCGATAGTTCAAAGCAATCTCCAGTTATGTACTGAAGTGCAAACTTGAGGATTTAAAACCCCTTCTATTTTCAGGATTCCACCAGAACAAATTGAACAGAAACTCACTTGGTACATCCCTATTAAATTCACACTGAATAGGTGAAACAATGTATGGTAAGGCTTACTTTCTCTGTCTCACGGCATACAAAATGTATTCATCAAACAAGTTCATTGAATTCTTTAAGAGTCTATGGATATGCTCCTCCGATTGTTCCACTATCGTTCCTTTTGACATGCGTTGTAAAAACCCTGCCGCACTTCCTCATTATGATGAAGTGGATTAGGGTTTAAAAAGAGATAAGATCCAGCATTACGTTTGTCCAACTGTAAGTAGCTTTGCAATTCATCAGTTGGGAATGGGATGAGCACTCCACATGCAACTAGTTCCTCTTATGCAGTTGTTAATTATTAGTCTCCCAGTCATTCCATCATAGTTATAAGATAAAAGCCATTCTCTGAAATATATGGCTCCATAGCAGCTATATCTGTAATGTGTAATAATGTAAGATATGTGAGGATAAAAACATATGACATAAAGATATGAAAAATGTCCACATCATGTGGAATTTATATTACACTCTATTGATATTCTATGCGGTAGATTTATAGGCAAAATGTACACAAATAAATAGTATATGGCAGCTTTGATCATAATTATAGCGGCAATTCCATGAACATAAAAAGCACAAGAAGCTCTATCAAACCTGACTTATAACTGTTGTTATCTAATCTTATGTTGTGAATTTGCCACTATATACAATATATATATATGTAAAAATATGGTGCCACTTCGCTCTCTGTGTAGTTTCTCCCACATCATGGCCCCCTACTTCAAAATCTGTTTCTCTGATTCCTTTACCATCCTCCTACTCCTTTTCTCTCTTCTCTCGTTATTTCTCTCCCTCTTCCGCCCACTCTCTCTCTCCCACAGTCCCTCTACCATCCTCCAACTCTTCACACAGTCTATCTCTTACCCATCTTCTCCATTCCCTCCTTACCCTCTCCAGCCTCTTGCTCACACAGTAACCTCATTCTTGCTTCCTGTTCTAACCCCTTGGTTGGATGCCACTCCTCCTCCACTTCCCCCTCCACCGGGGATGAAGTGAAGTTGTTCAATGGTATTTTGCCTTTTAGCTGCAAATGCAAGCCTCCTGGCACTGTGTCCACCAAGAGTCCCTGTTCCCATGACAACTCCTGTTCCTGGCATGTCGCCCCATGCCACTCCTCCAACCCCGCCTCCTCCCAGGTGACCTGACATCGCCGCCGAATTTCGCTCCTGCTCTCGCCCCGACGTCGGGTGCGAGTTCATCTTGATCATGTGGTGACGGTCGAGTGACGGCGTGGCACAAACATTCTGCTGTGATTGAGCTTTCTGGTGGCTGACGCGGGGCAGGGTTGGCACCATTCCACCTCCCCCTCCACCTGTGTAGTCGCCCATTCCCATACCCATCCCATCCCTTCCGCCATACTCAACCGTGCCTATCTCCTCCTCTAGATGGTCTGGTGACATCAGCAGCCTCTCCTTGGACTTCTTCAGGGTGTTCTGGTTATTGGAGTTCTTTGATGCGCTGGCCATGGCTTTGTAGTATTGGTGCTGCTGGTTCTTCGAGAGCCTTGATAAGGTATTGCCATCACCAAGGGCAAGGAGCTGGTCTGTTGACTTGACGCGACGAGGCGGTTTGGAAAGCGTATCGTAATTCTGATTTTGCTTTGATTCCGGAGGTTCCAGGGGATAAGGATTTGGAGTGTGGCTTGGGGCGGACTGTGGATGAGGTATCCGAGGACGAGTGGCATGGGTGGGAAGTGTGCCTCTTCCCCCCATTGTGTAGTCGCCACCCCAGGGAAGGTGATGCTGGGAGGAATGAAAGGAGGGAGGGGCGTTGTTGGGCCTCCGTTTGGTGGTACAGTAACCTGAATATTCCTCCAATCCTCCTTTCTCTGTAGGTGGAGAAAAACATGTTTAAAAAGAAGAATAAACATTAGGGATGCACCAATATTAATAATCTGTCTAATACACTGATTAAAATGATTCTGTGGTGAAGTAAATACTACAGAAAAATTATTGTAATTTCTACATCAAAAAGTTAGTTCAGGCTAGAATAAAAAACAACAACAAAGTAAATTCTATATTAGTACTCAATTTAAGCTTGTGGACATTAAAGCATAAATATCAAAGTTATAAAATTAAGTAAAGGTACTTTTCTGATACTGGTGTTCCCATCATGCACTGAGGGTTGAATAATTAATACGGTTGGTTTTCCCTGTTTTCCAGTTGTATTTACACTACTCAAAATGACACAGTCATACTCAAACATGATCCATCAAATGTTACCGTCATTGAGAGTATTGCGATCTCTGTTCAGGTGCCATTTTACTCCTATTATGTAGATATGGTGTCTACACAATATCTATTGTATTATTTACTTGGATGTTTAGTAAAGCATACACTTTAAAAGCGTGGTTTAATTCAGTGTTATATTGTTAAAATAAAAAGTATTACAAAAGATACCTCAACCAAGTAGAAATTAAAGTTAAAGTGAGTTATTTTCTTTGTTAAGTAGAGTTTATTTAATTCCATATGTGAAAGTTACTTAGTAGTAGATAGTTACAGTAAATTTTACTTTTTTTTTTTTTATTTTTTTTTTTCAGTGTATGATAAGCTGATGATTATAATATAAGTGACCCTGGACCACAAAACCAGTCATACGGAATCTTGCTGAATAAATAGGCTTTACACTGATGTATTGTTTATTAGGATAGGACAATATTTGGCCGAGATTCAACTATTTGAAAATATGGAATCTGAGGGTGCAAAAAAATATAAATATTGAGAAAATCGCCTTTAAAGTTGTCCAAATGAAGTCCTCAGCAATGCATATTACTACTAATAATATTTTTTATATATATATATTTACAGTAGGAAATTAACAAAATATCTTCATGGAACATTATCTTTACTTAATATCCTAATGATTTTTAGCATTTAAAAATTATATATATATATATATATATATATATATATATATATATATATATATATATATATATATATATATATATATATATATAATTTTTAAATTAATTTTATAACGTTGATATTTATATTAAGAGTAAAGTAGGTTGTGATGAACGTTTGAATGACATTCTTGCTTGTAGCTCAAATCATGTAAACGTTTTTTTTAGTTTGGTTATTGGCCATTATTTTAGAGTAATTAGTTATCAGTATTGGTAACATTATTTTTCCATCTAGATTAGCCTTGCCGTCATCTAATCCTCGGCTAAAGTAAATCTGATCATTTACTTAGTGTAGTACTAATAATAAACACTTTTATATGTGTTTTGTATATGTGTATATGTGTTTTATATGTTGTGATGTATAATTACATTTATAAAAGTAATTAATGTATTACATTTATAAAAGTAATTAATTTTCAATAATAGAAATAGCTGATGCTGACCAATAAACGACTATCGAGACTTTTTGTTTGTTTTCTCATTTGTTTTATTTATTTATTATAGTGGTTAATATTAAAACTATTTTTAGTGTTTTCTTGTTAACTCTAAATAACAAGAAAACACTAAAAACTAAAAAACTGTCATTTTAAAGTGCATTTATACATCACAACATTATATTGCACGGTATGAAAAATGAGAGCTGCTTAAAAACACATATAAAAGTGTTTATTATTAGTACTACACTAAGTAAATGATCAGATTTACTTTAGCCGAGGATTAGATGACGGCAAGGCTAATCTAGATGGAAAAATAATGTTACCAATACTGATAACTAATTACTCTAAAATAATGGCCAATAACCAAACTAAAAAAAACGTTTACATGATTTGAGCTACAAGCAAGAATGTCATTCAAACGTTCATCACAACCTACTTTACTCTTAATATAAATTCTTCAACCTCCATCCCAGGACTATGTGTTTAATGTGAAACTTGATTCAATTAATACAACAACATTAGTTCAATCCTATTTTATCCTTGAGTCATTTTATCTTTCAGCTGATTAAGTCTGAGTCATTGTATCAGCCTGTATAACCTTTGCCTGTGCAGAACTTTCTTGTCATCCAACTGTAACTCACACTTCCCAGGAGGTTTCATGTCTAGCTGAGAGAGAGGCCTTAAGGCTTTATGCGTCTGTACAAGATTGCGGGCGCTTTGCTATGGTTTGCCCTCATTAAAATGACCTTCACAAACATTTATATCTCCCAAGCCAGGCACTGAAACACTGACACTGCTTTATATAAAAAGCCAAGCAACATTTGGAGCCCCACATGAGACTGTGTCCTCATCATCGAGCAGGTAATTTCTCAGTACTAAATGTCACACTGTTTTTGATATTCATCCATCTTTTTCTCCTTATTGCTTCTAAATTTGCTTTATGCCTTTGTAATTATGTGGGCTATAATAAAAAAGCAATCATGCCAACCTTTTATGTAATTCTTATAAAACATTATTTCCTTAAGATAAGAATCTTCCTCTCCAATGGTAATAAAGCACTCACCCAGACGCTTGAGAGATGAGTATCTGTTGATCTCAGGCTTCATGGCGGCTTCATACGAGGGTGGCAGCTGAGCCAGGTTATGTAGGGAATGATGGAAGGACGGCTGAGTCTTCATGGCGTTAGTATGCTTACTGGGCTTCAATGTGCCACCGGCGGCCATCTGCATGTTGTTCATACGTGCTCCACGCTCTTTAAAGACACATAAGCGCAAAGTTGGACATCTAGGTTATTTCAAACTTAACAGTTCCGAATATACAACTATATAGAATTGTTGGTTTTACCTACCGATGGTGGCTGTATGTTTGGGACTGGAGCCTGTTGTATGGATGAAATTATGCTGTAGATTCCCCACTGTGAATAAGAAAAAAGGCATGGGGTGTTTTTTTTATGGATTTCTGCCTGTATGTGCAGAATGTGCTGTCTTTGCGATAAATTACATTTAGTATGAATTTGCAAAACACATTTATCCATCTAATGCTATAAATGTTGTCCTATTAAGCTCTTTCTAGCTCCACATTGTGTTGAAAATTTTACACCGTCTGTTCATTCTAATGCCATCATATACAGCTTCGTGCTAAATAATTCACAAATGCCCTTTCATCATTTGGCTATTGCTTTTTCCCTATGCTCCTTTCTTGTCCTGAATTTATACAGTTGGTACAGTTCACAAGGCTCAAGCTGAGATGGAAATATGAAAGGAACTCTGTTATAATGCAACAATACCTGCCAACTGCAACCAGGTCCGTGAGGGTAAAATTATATCACATTAATAAAATCAATATTAATCAATATTTGACCCAAGACACTTTTTTTATGTTATAGCTGGTGACATGCGACTATTAGCCTGTTTATCCATGTAGAAATACGATTTCATGCAAAGTCAAATACATACAATAATGGCAACATGTTTTTTCATTACTTTAGGTTGATCAAAATAAAAGTAACCAGTTTAAATTTTTAAATTAGACTAAATGAGTTGAAATGACTGCAAATTGCTGTTTTGAAGTGACAGATAACCTGGATAAAAGAATAGACATTTAACTGTAGATATCACAAAATTTGAACACATTTAGCAGAGGTTTATGATCTCATTATTATCACCATTTGTGAGTTCCTTCTGAACTTTACTGGAGTCAAATTATTTACTTTTTGTTACTAAATGATGGTGAACTTTGTATTTAATTTTCATATTAAAGTTTTGGTAACACATTATTTTTCAGTCTAATTTTGACATATATCACTGTAAACCCTAATGCTAAAAATAATTCATTGGTTTGATTAGCGCCAACTCAAATGAACTTTTTAGAGTATTTAAAACTTCCCTTTTCTTTTGAGTTCACAAAACTGACCCATTTTAAGTCATTTCACTGTTTTATATTTTATGAACTTTTAATTTACAAATTCACAGCATGTTATGCCATGACACATTTAAAAAGGGAGAGTAAATGCAAGATTAATGTTAAGTGGGAGATTTAGTAGTGTTCTGCTTTGCTAGCAGAAGAGTTTCTGTTATGTTAAGGGTTAATTGGGGGTGGTGTACCATCAGTTTGGTTTGAGAACAGATATACAGTATGTTAAAATGTTCTATATTGCTGTACTCATGCTATTAAAGCATTGTGTTACCAATTAACAAGTTATCATTTATTGAATTAGCTAGGTAAAGTTAGCCAAGTTTCCACTACAAAAAATATTTAAGTTGATAATTTTAAGTTAAATATATTAATTAACTTACTCAAATTTTTGAAGTTTTTTGAAGTACAAATTAAAACTTCATTAAAATTAAACTTACCTAATTTTTGTTCGTTTTCCAGTGTACAGTGTATGTTACATGTACTTACCATAGTAATAACAGTAAAGTATGCATAATTACATGCAACTAATCTTCAACCAAATCCTACCCTAACCCTACAGTAAGTACATGTTGTTAATTAATATTACTCAGTACTTAAATATATAATTACACTGTAACACCGACACCTTAAAATAAGTGTAACACCATCTTACCCTATTGTATGTACATTTATTAACTTAATATTACTCAGTACTTAAATATATAATTACAGTGTAACAAAGACACATTTAATATAAAGTGTAACCAAAGTTTGTATGTCTTTTTGTTAATGGGTAATATGTGGATACACAAATTCAGTATTATGGTGTGTACGATAACAAATATATTATTATTATTTATTTTTTTTCAAATGAAAAGTTATGGGAAAAGGCCCCTCTCAGAAATGGCCCGCAGTGGCATGTTGTTTCTGCAGTTTCATGATTTCATTTAATAATTTTTATGATGTACACTTTATAGGCTAATTAGGCTACATCACCAATCCGAATTAATACTTAATTGCTACTATTACATGTCTTCAGATAGTTTATATATAATTCATAGAATTATACGCATGCACACTGTTCTTAAAGGGGGGTCTTGCCCTGCATATGGAGATTATGGAGTTTTCCACTCACATCTGTTATCTTTACTCTGTAGTGTGGGATACAGATTTTTCGGGGGTCGTCCAAGCGTCCCCTCTCCTCCTCCAGTTCCCAAGGCTACGCTGTTGTTTCTCTCTCCCTCTTGAACTGGACTCGACTGGTGACGCAACATTTCCACAAGAGCCCTGACAGAGAAAGATGTAGAAGCGATTAGTCTGGAGCAGTGAATTTCAACCCTGGTCCTGGAGACCCACCACTCTACACATTTTGTATATCTCCCTTATTTAACACACCTGATTCAGATCATGACAGCTCATTAGGTGAGAGCTCCATGAACTGCACTGAGTGTATCAGGCCTTATCCACACTAATACATTTGATTTGAAAACGCATCTTTTTCTCTCCGGTTTAGCCTTCCGTCCACACTGCGACAGTGTTTTTATTATCGAAAAGTGGTTACATTTGAAAACACTGTTTTTCGCATTGTAGAGTGGACTGTGAAAACGATAATGCATTTGTACCAATAGATATTCATTTTTATGCTGGTATTGTTCCTGTTATGTGCTATTCACTTTCACACAGTTGCTAAAATATGTTACCGTGGACACTCTTCTTATCACAGTCCTGCAAAGATGAAAGTATGTGGATTAATGTAGATGTAGACTCAGATAAGAGAGACATATACAATGTGCAGAGTGGTGGGTCCCCAGGACCAGGATTGAAAACCACTGGTCTAGAGAATACAATTTAAGGTAGATTAGACATCCTTTTTGTCTGAGACGCATTAGACATGAACTCTCACCTGGGCATGTTGAGTTCTCTGTTCCTAGGCTGCCGTGATGCCTTGTGGAACGCCACTTTAATGGCCACTGCCACTGCCACAGTAAACGAGATGACTCCACCGATGACGTAGACAGTGTTGTTGCTCTGTTCGATGCGGCTGAGGTCCGGATGGGCAGGCAGTGGGGGCCTGGTCGCAGGGGGGGCTGTATTGGCCCACACAGGGGAATGGTAGTTGTGGCAGATGTTCTGGTCCAGCCTTCGAGTGCGGTCCGGACAACAAAATCGATAATGGCAGGTCCCACAGCAGTAGATGAAGTCATCCTTGGAGCAGTTAAAGGTGATGTCATACTGCCCCATGACATCATAATAACCTCGACACACGTCCACTTCCACCAGTTTGCGAGTAGGCGGAGCTACCTGCGCTGCTCTGATAGGGGCCTTTAGTGCATCAGTCGTTACATTCTTTGGCAGCATTTTCTGAGGCAGCGGCCTGGGGGGCATTTCTGCCGCTCCAGCTGGCTGCTTTGGCCTACGATTCAAGGACTTCCCTCGCATACTCCCACCGCTTTTAGAAAGGGGGTAAAGAAAGCCCCTACCCTGAGATCTGGGGTTGGGCGTCGGGGTGATGGCGATGGGCCCATTTGTTCCGTTTCTGGAGGGTCCCGGGACGCTCGCAGAGGAAACGTTAAGTGGGACAGCGATTAGCAGGAAGAGAATGATGACACGCACTCGAGCTTCCAAGGTGGGCATCATCTTTACATGACTAATGCTGCTATTTTCTCTCGCTGACTCAACCCACCGCACAATGCCGAATTTTGTAAAAACAGCCTGCTTAGTGCTCTACGTAAAATATTCTTGTAGCAGTCCTCGGACGTATGAAATCTGAGTCTATATCAAAACAGTCTCGAAAGAAAAATCTGATCTCAAAGTCTGATGAAAGTGTATGATGTGAATGGTCACACTCTGAGACAGCGTGAGAGAGAGAGAAAAATTATTTTGATGTGCTTTCAGCTTCAAGGTGAGTTATACAACACATATTCTCTCAACATGCAGAGCTTCCATCCAGCATATAGACAATATGTAAAACAATCCAAATGCATTGTGAGCAGGCAACATACAATTGGCTAGTTCTTGTATAAACAGGACATGAAAGTATATTTAACAAATTGTCAGTTTTGAATGTATTAACAAGGCAAATATTCCCTTTTGTGGCTTTCTTCAAAAAATATACATTTTCACAGACAAAAAGAATGGCTTCTCGTTACTGTCCTCCTATTACTTCAATATCTAGTATTTTCATGACACATAAAGGCATTTAAGTTGTAGTACAACTGTGTACATTAGAATTATTTAGGTTTAATTATCCGTTTTGGCACTTATCAGGCTGAAAGTTTCATTTAAGAGAAAGGGGCGATTGTAAACATCTTTAAAATGTAAACGAATGTTTTGCTTGTCTTCACAATTTTTAATTTTATTTGGGCACTCCTTACATTCAGCAATGGCACTTAAGTCGTTAAGCAGATTTCCCTGACCTGTTAAGCTCCCTGAATGTTTACTATTATTAACTAGTATAAACAATTTCCATACACTTGGTGAAAAAAAAACTAAACTAATCTTCTTGTTCTTGTTTACGTGTTAACAGGACTACTCACAATGGTGAACTCCTTTGAGGGTTTGAGGGCAGCGTGATGAAGAATAATTTTGAGTTTGTTCAGCATCTCGGCCTGCAAATCTCTACATTACTGAACTAAAATGACAATGCATTTCCTCATTCAGCATGTAAAGAATTACCAAATGGACTGTGTTCAAATTTAAAATATTTGAAAGAAATCAGATATGAATTGAGTCCTCTGTCATCATGCCCTATCTTCACGCATTTTAGATGTACATTAGAGAATGTTCAATAAACCGACGACACAGACACACACACACACAAACTGATGATGGCAGTAAAGACGTAAAACGTTTTCAAGGCTGATTGTCTTCACAATAGAAATTTCCAAGGAGAGTGACTATGTGTAAACCTTCCAGTCTCTTTCCAGTTTCTTAAGGTTCACGCAGCAGATATGCTTTTAAGATAAGCCCAGTTTTCATTGAGAAAGCGTTTGCTGAAGCTCTTGGTGAAATGGTTTAAAATCCCATGGTGTGGACATGGCTGTTTCCTCACAATTTTTGCAGGGTTGATCTTGGAATTCACTGGCAGTTATGAAGTGTTCAGTTATCAAGCGATGAGCCTCTGAAAAGAAATTGACACACTGATGTTACATCCTACATGCAAACACACACAGAGAGAGATCAGTGAAAGTTTTTGAAAGATCATAGTTAGCTTGTCATCTGCATGGCAGCCTATTATTTTCATTGTGACACATAAGGCATGTGACGGGGGAAAAAAAGGTATGCAACTAATGCGAACAAATATAGAATCCACAGAATTCAACACAAAGGAGATTTTCATGGGGTTAGACTGTATGTTTATACACATTAAATCTACATTAATCATATTTATTTAGTCAAGGAGACCATACATGAACAAGCTCTAGTATTAGCCCTTTTTGAGCATAGATGTGAAAAATGCACTATCCAGACTTAAATGGTTGTAATTCATAAATGCTTTGGAATAAAGATCTTTTTTTAAAAAGACATTAGATTATTGCTGAAGTGAAAGCACTTCAAATGAAAGTGTAAAAAAGTTATAGAAGTTTACTGTAAAACAAATGTACTGTATTAAACAATTATCCAAAATATATATTTACAAAACAAAATTGCTATAAAATCAAAGCCATATGTTAACCAAGTTGATATCACAAAAATTGAAGTTCCTATGAGATTTTGTGTAGGTACTGTACCAAAAATTCTCCTGTAATAAACAAATGAAATCTGTCACAATATCACTTCTATCACAAAACAGTCGCCAAATATGGAACCTTGAGTCTTAAGGCCGGTTCACGCCAAGGACAATAACTATGAAGATAATAAAGATACAGTTCTAAAAATTGTTCTCAATATTAAAGAAAAACAGAGTTCACATCACATCTATAACGATAATGCAACAGAGAAACAATATTGTTGCATTGGAATCACTTTCAGAGCGATTTTATCCAGCTGATAAACGGTAAAAACATTGACAGCCAATCAGAATCCATCCTGCTGTAACAAGTAAAAAGTGGCAGACAAGCATGCGCTTACAAAATAAACAGACCGATATCGTCCGCCGGCGTGGACGCTAAAATTGTTATCTTTATAGTTATCGTTCTTGGTGTGAATGGGCCTTTAGACCTTGTGTTTTTGCCAAGATTAGATTTTTTTTTATATAAAACAGTTTAGTTAGTTAGAGCCCGCTAAAAAGTTTTAGATACTCTTTTTTCCTTTTGGTAACGCAATGTCCGATTTGAATTTTGAGTTTAAGATTTCGAATGATAACTAATTTATAATGATTTTAAAAAAAAATGTGATAAGGAAAAAAGGGTTAAATATGCATAGCCTATCTGCAAAAAAAGCAACTTGTGAGAAACAAGTGAAAACAACCAAGATATCAAACAAAATATTTTGATGAAATGAGTCTTAGACTAAACACAACAAGCTTTTAAACAACTACAATTCACATTTCCAATACACATTGGTAGCAAGCTAACTTACTTTTTAGCCTTATCTGTAAAATCATCTCTACATACACTTAAATTAGTTATTTGGATATTTTGAATTGAATTCGGCCAAACTTGTGAGTAGTTCCCACCGGACCTCGGAATAAGTGAGATTTTAGAACTGCTGCAATGGGATCAGTCCAGATTCATGAACAAAGCGTTTGCAGTGATTTGTGAACCAAGCTTAATTCGGAACCGCATACTATGCTCATGCTATAGCTATTTTCAGGAGTGTAATGAAATAAAAAGTAAGAAGTTATGCGCTGAAATGCAGTGAAGTAAATGTTCTTGAAAAACATACTTCACAGTAACAGTAATATACGTTGAACATACATTTAAAAATCGCCATGAAGTGTGACGTATATCCGAGTGAAATGGCTTCTTGAACAAGAAAAATAAAAATGTATGGCAGGACTTGTATTTTTCAGGAATTGATTGGTTCATTGGATTGTGACAGGTTGTCCCATCCTCGCACCGAAAACCCGCCATCTGAGATTTAGTTGCAATTTAAACATTTAGATTTAATATCTACAGTCAAATTCAAGCAAGATTGAGATTGGGATTACATTTAATATACACCCCTTAAATGCACTTAAACTTAAATCTAACATTTGTACTGAGTGCAATACAGCTGCAGATTTCAGCGCATGACACCGAGAAAGAAAAGGAGAGATGATGTGATGACCATTTGTCTAACGTGTTATAACAAGTCACTATGAATCAGAAGCATTGAGAGAAGTGAATAGTAGCAATGATCTGAACAAATAGTGATCAGTCCTTTTCAGAGAGCATAGCATGATGCATGACATGAGGGAGGGGGTAGCGAGAGAGAGAGAGAGAGAGAGAGAGAGAGAGAGAGAGAGAGAGAGAGAGAGAGAGAGAGAGAGAGAGAGAGGCTGCTTTCCTGACACTGTAGGTCTATGTGTCAGAATGTTTGTGAGGAAGTAAAAGAGACACAGTGTTATGCTAAACTTATTCTGTAATCAATACCTATATGCTTTATTTTTCACAATTGTAGGGGCCCGTGGAAAACCATCGAGCAGATAAAAGAAGGTTGGGAAAAGTACAAAAGAAAAGAGAGATAAATGCAGGGTAGAGATTTAAATATGAGCACAGCATAACAGAAGTGCACAGAGCCAGAGGTATGACAGAGGAGAGGTGCTTTGTGTGTTTGTGTGTGTGTATGTGGGAGGGCAGTGTGTGGGTGGAAGAGAATGGAGAGCGTTCAGTGACACCACTTACTAACACACATACGCACGCAGTACACACAATACACAACACCGGGAACATACAGTGCTACATAGACAGTATGCTGGCTCACACAGGAACACCAACACGGTCTCGTACTGCATACAACGCGATCCCCAAACGTGCATTTTACAGGGATATAAAATGCACAGCCCTTGAAACGAGGGAGTACACAAAATCTGTTGTCCCAGATCAACAGGTTAATGCCATAAGAGAGACGTCTTCGATGTAATGAGGCACAGATATCGCAGAGGAAAACTGCACACATGAAAATCTGCAAGAAATACAGCATTAGCTAGGAAAGTGTACATGTGACTGACTGCTGCAGGCTGCGCTCTCATTTTAGCAATAGCGGTTATGCATCACGTCAACAGTGGCGGTGTGGCATCCAGCCGGTTCTGCTAAATTATTGAAATATTTACTGAAAAAATAAACAAAATGCAGGTATTATTTCGGAATACACAGAAAACACTGGCGCACGCTCAAATCCACAAAAATATGAAAAAGAGAAACTCAGTTATTAAATAGTTTAAATTCCTAACACATATAACAATATTAGCTAAAAAATGTTTGAATTATTTTTGAAAGTAAGCAGCATAATATTGAGACCATACATCTGGGTACGAGAACTGTTATTATTAAAGTTAATGCAGATAATGTATAAAAAATATCATATTATTCATTACTATTATATAATACATTTAAATTATGTGTGGCAAAATGTTTTTAATGATTTAGTTACTGTAATGACTGACATATGATACAATATTTTGATAAATTCAAAAAATATATTTCAATGGTCAGACTAAATTCACTTATTTATGTAATGTTGCGAGCAGGCTTTCTCTAAAAGACTTCTGCTGATTACAAAATATCCCTAATTAGCAGATCATAACCTGCTTGTGCTTTTGCCCCTATTTTGTGCATAATTAATATGGAGAATGGACTAATTTAGAAAGGACTTTGCATTGACATGATGCAATTACGGATTTTGCACAAACAGTGCAACGAGCGACCTACGTAGGAAGAATGTTTTTCTGTTTTTCGCACATTGTATTTTGCGCACAACTGCAGAAGTTGTGAGAGAAGACATTTTAGACATGGAACAGCGAGCTAACATGTGTGGCGCTGAGTGATTCATGTGGGCCATTTACAGGTTTTCACAGAAGCCAACCTGAGAACAGCCTATTTAACATTAAAAACAGTAACCTCTCATTTGCATATCTATAATAAAGCGTAGGCCATTTCGACACCTTCCTGTCTATGTGAAACAGTGAGCGCCTCTACAAACTGGATTAGCTTTTCCTGAACGCGGCACCCAATCAGCGAGGCACTGTGGGCGACTTCTAAGAGATGTGACACTAAAGATGTGGCGCATTCACAAACAGTTTCTAGAACCGTCAGAAACGTGAGTTCACAGAGGAATCACGGACAATTCATCTGGTTTTAGGGAATTGTGCTATTCTCCTT
Source organism: Gobiocypris rarus (assembly GCA_023029165.1). Taxonomy (NCBI): domain Eukaryota; kingdom Metazoa; phylum Chordata; class Actinopteri; order Cypriniformes; family Gobionidae; genus Gobiocypris; species Gobiocypris rarus. The sequence goes on along the minus strand of CM040926.1, from coordinate 18,602,235 downwards.
CTATTTAATTGTATTCCTGTTGAAAAACACATCTGTTTTGGATGTTTCTCTCGACTTCTCTTCATCTCCCTCCATTTGCCTCTCTCTCTCTCTGTGATATTCAGTGCGTGGGTTGAGGCAGCTCACTCTCTCTCAGAATAGCACTGCAGTAGTTCAGACTTGTATAGAAGGAGAGAAGGAGAAAGAGAATGATAGATAGGATGAATAGACCTTCTATACCCCCTTTAAACCCGCTCTTCACTCTCGAAAAAAGACAGTTTGCCCTTTTCCTTCATACCCCTGTGACACGCTGGGTTATTTGTGGACCTGACCATAGCAGTCCATCGAGTCCTGAAGCCTGTGCATCTATAACATTATCTCATATTAAACATTTGTATTTACAAAATTTATGATTACCTTGGTTCTGATCCGGTTAAAAGGATGTTAAATGAATGCAACGAAAAGTGAAACAGACAAAAAAAAAAAAAAAAAGCATTTGTTTTGCATCATTGTCCATGTTTAGTTCTAGAGGAACATGAATAATTATCACATATATGACTTCTGTCATAAGCTGTGCCAAAATGAGCACAAATTCTGCTTGGTGCCTCTTGACAGCAAGTTTCACTTATGCCAATTTTCAAACAAGAAAACCAGCTTTGTTTATATGAGCTGGAAAAATGAAAAAAAAAGAAGAAGAAAGAAAGAATGCTATTACTAAAACTGATAATAAATGTTTGAAGTGAATGTGTAGTGATTTAAATGATCAACATGGGATCTGCAGGTGTACACATTGTCTTTACTAAAGGTTCACCTCATCACTGAACTCTATTCGGCAAGACTTCTGCAACTGTTTGCCAAGGCCCTTTTTCTGTTTTTTTTATTTTTTGTTTTTTTGTAACTAAACAAACTAATAAGCGTTGTAGCTAATTCACAAAGATAGACGTCAAATTGGTCATAATTTCTTACATGTACCCACACTTATATTTTATTAGTTGCTACCTATTGTGTAGGCCCCCCAAAAAATGCCACCAGGCTGTGATTCTCTCCATTTAACAACATAATGTAACATAAAGAACCACCGAACGTCATACCTGTAGAGAGACACACCGCATGAAAAGTCCTCTGCGCAACCCACCAAACAAACCGGACTTTTGTTGCTCTCGCTACAGTCATATTCCCAAATAATAACAGGTTTTTGATATATTTATGATAGCTGAAGGTGAAACTGTCGTATATCGACGTGTCTCTTGCGGATTGTGGAGCTGTAATTCGCACGAGGGTGAGTAGGTGAACATGACAACCAGCGCGAGAGCAATGAATGGCCGTCTGCGTAGGCGTGAATGCATGTTTGCACGAAGGCTGATGTGGAGCCACCTTTACACTTACATATGTGCGAACGTCTTCCTCAGAGTCGATTGAAAACATAAAATGTGACAAGAACATGTCGAACATTTGTTTTTGTTTTGTTTTTTTCCTCCGAGCGCAAATCACGAAACTTCGATAAGGGACAGAGAACGAAACATATGCGCGTGAGCGATTGATCAGACAATTAGATGACATGCAGCAAATGTAGTTCAACTTGAGCGACTTACCTGAAGTGATTTCTGTTGATCCTCACGACAGCGCCAGTCTCGCATCTTATTCAACCCTGAGCGACGACGATGGCTGAGAAATTATTTCCACAAACTGTTGCAGCACTCCTCTATTGCTGATAGTCTCGTCTTTTGGTAACAAAACAACAGCTGTAGTCACTAATTTCTTTGAAGGATTTTCTCTCACCTACCCCGGTTGTTTCCATGTCCGTACTATAGATCAAGCATCGGTTTTTACCTGCAGGCAGCAGATCGTGCACAACTTATTTGCGTGTTATCGTAATGTACTGTGAAAGTATTCCAGGTGAGATAACCTTTGTCTAAGTCCCTAATATATTTTTAATAACGCTCAGAATAAAGTACGCCATGAATTTTTCCCCCCTCTGTGTTGCTCCTTAACGTTAATCGACGCCGCCTGCAAAGTGTGCACACAAGAACATTCCGACCCTGTCACGAAACACCGGTGGAATGAGGCGGGTGTTCTCACAGAGGTCCGCTGCGCTGAATAGTGCGTTTATTGGTTTCGCGAGACGGTGTTGATGAGGGTTTGATACGTTGATTCCCGACCGCTTCAAGTGTTTCGTTTCTCAAACTACTTCTCATCCTTGCCACGATTATGGCTGGCTAAGCAATATGGTGTGTGAGTGTGTGTGTGTGCTGAGGGGAGACACACTGATCGGTTGCCATGGCAACGATGTCATTTTGTTTGTGACTCTAATAATCTTGATTCCTTATACCCTTAAAGAATACACGAATGGGAAAGCAGCGAAGCATCGAAATAACGACATATAGCGTTTGCTACATGTGACGGATTTATAGCAAATAAAATGCAATTTAAAAAATGCACAAAAAAAAGTCAACCCTGCATGATGACACAGCCATATCCTATTCTTTCCCACAGCCTATGGTAAAAGCTTAACCATCACATAATACTTGATAGAAAATATTAAGATGCCTAATGATCTCAACAGCCTACTGCACGATGCCAAATGATTTACACCGGCTGGTAACTACATTTAGATTCTCATTCATTCAAACAGCTAATCTGATTCCCGCATGCATGTTACTCATGGGTTTCTCTGCGATAAATGCAACTTTGTATTAATTACAATTAGTCCTCAGTTAACTAAGATTACTCATCGAGGCAAATGCATGCATGATTAAATCGGCAATAACTATTTCTATAATTAATCTGCACCTAATAAATGAGTTGGAGTTGATAATCACACATCCTCTGCGGCGGTGCTGATGCATGCAGCCAAATGCTGAACGCCTCTAGCTAAACGACAGCCGTCAATCGCCATTTCAGCACCATGGAGAGCGATGCAATCAGCTCTCAGCACAGCACACTGTCTACGGAGGACATGAAATATTAACTGGTGCAGTTCATTTGTTTTTCTTGACACAGATTCTCACAGGTGAAAAGGGCGAGTAGCAGACTAGTTGAGGCCCATATCTACATGTGTGCAATCAAACAGATTTGAAACCTCTTTTGTTTTTTAATAAATACATAAATAAATGCTTTAAATTTCTTCGATTGTTGAATATGTAATTCAAACTCATATCTTCCCCTCATCGGCTTCCCTTCCTACAGACAGCAATTAGCCGGTGTGCACTTAGCTTCCTATGCAGGTGGGTGGGCCGCTGTTTCGGCCGCTCAGACAACCTGCGACGAGAGCCGATCATCCGTTCATAACCTGCGCAAATTACAGGCCGCAATGCGCGCTCTGAATATGGAGAAAAAAACCGAGTATTAGATGAAATATTTCAAGGGGCCAAATACACCGAATAGCTTGTTTTTGAACGTCTCCATCATTATACAATGTTTTAAAACCAGATTTTGCTGTGTCAGGGTTTCGGAAGGGAAGACCTTTGTAAGACAAATTAAATCATATTTAAGGAAGTAATTGAAGGGAAAATACGATAATATGTTATCTAAATGTAAATGTCTAAGCACACAATGAGCTGTATAAGCAATACTTAAGTTTGAAAATACAATTTCCAACAGATCTCCATTACTTTATAATGAATTTGACAATAATAGCTTGAAGTTTGAGATAAGAAATCTTTTGAATGTGATCTTATGAAAACAGATGCCAGTAGATGGACAGACCAATCCAATTTTGTTCAATTTCTCGAAAAACAAGATACCATTTATTTTGCATCTTGATCTTAGGATGTTTTGAATTTGTACTGGAAAACAAAACTCCTCATCCAATTTTGCAGTGCATACAATTTCATTTTTGCAATTAAATGCAGGGCCCTTCGAAATATGTTATTTATTTATTTTTGTTTTAGTTTATTATAATTTTTCTGGACTCTGCTTTAATGGTTCAATTCAATTTGACTGACTTTCATACATCTTTGGAATACAAAGATATTTTTCAAGAAATCTGAGAGCTTTCTGTCCCTCCATTGACAGTCTACTCAACTACCAATTTGACACTTCAAAAAGAGATTGTAAAATTAATATGAATCAAGCGGTTTATTTCAAATTTTCCGAAGAGCTCGCTTGCTTTATAAGAATGTAAGTCTTACAGGTTTGGAACGACATTAGGGTGAGTAAATGATGACATGTTCATTTTTGAGCGAGCAATCCCTTTAAGTGTTCTGACCTACTTTTGATTTATTCATTCAAAATTTGACAAATTCTGCGAGATTCTGCATTATACAGTAAATTCCATTATTATGAATGGATTCTTAAATTCTGTCCATGTTTTCTGCAATCGCAGAAATCACAGGGCCCTAATTATTGATATTGAATTTAAGACTTTCTGATCAAGTTTAAAGGGTTAGTTCACCAAAAATGAAAATTCTGTCATGAATTACTTAAACTCATGTCCTTGAAACCCGTAAGACCTCTGTTCATCTTCGGAACACAAATGAAGATATTTTTATTGAAATCTGATGGCTCAGAAAGGCCTCCATTGACAGTAATGTAATTTCCTCTCTCAAGACACATAAAAGGTAAAGACGTCATTACAAAGTCCATCTCACTACAGTGGATCTACAATCATTTTATGAAGCGTCGAGAATAGTTTTTGTGCACTAAAAAACCCCAAATAACGACTTTTATAGTGATGGGCCGATTTCAAAACACGGCTTCACAACGCTTCGGAGCGTAATGAATCAGTGGTTGGCATCGCCATGTAATTTCAGCAGTTTGACACGCAATCTGAATCATGATTCAATACGCTGATTCATTACGCTCCGAAGCTTCGTGAAGCCGTGTTTTGAAATCGGCCCATCACTATAAAAGTCAATATTTACAAAAACTATTCTCATCGCTTCATAAAAGTATTGTAGAACCACTGTAGTGAAATGGACTTTGTAACGACGTCTTTAGTAACTTTTATGGGTCTTCAGAGAGGAAGTGTCTTTACTGTCAATGGAGGCCTTTCTGTGCCATGGGATTTCACAAACATATCTTCATTTGTGTTCCGAAGATGAACAAAGGTCTTACGGGTGTCGAACGACATGAGGGTCATTAATGACAGAATTTTCATTTTTAGGTGAACTAACCCTTTAAGGCCTTAAACTGTGGAAGGACAAATCAAGACTTTAAGACCTGCGGAACCACAGTTGTGTGTGTTAGGTGAACGCAGCCTGAACGGTAAGATGCCAATAAGGTATATGCAAATACACCTTTTGAAGAATATGTACAATTATGCACAAACACTTAAATCGTATATTGATTTCTATTGAACATCCTGCAATTATTTTCCAACACATTGTCAAAGATAACTCCTGACATCAGAAATTTCTCACCCAGTTTCAATTGTTCAACAAGCAAACACAAGGAACATTTTTTTCTATCCTTAATAAAAGAATGTACCAAATTGCTCCCTAAAATTCCTTTATTTCTTATTAATTTAAATAACTTAAATGGCCACAAAATGCCCTATTGTTTATCCACAAGCTTTGAAACACTGGAAAACTGTTTCAGCAAGTACATCCTGCCCAGGATGTAGGATCTTTGGGAACTGAAGGCCCCATATAGTGTAACAATGGGCAACAACAGACTACTAGAGAAGATTCCTTAACAGCCTTTTGATTGAAGGGCCAGCCGAGCCAGAGAAAAATGCAGCTGGTCTAATTGACAAGTATAACCGAACAACTATTTCAAAGATGAGACAGACTGAACGCCACTTCTGGATCATTTCATGACTAACTATTTGCTCCTTTGCTCTACCCCAGCTGGCCTAAAGGCTTTTAAGCATTCTCTCCAGCATAAGTCTCGGGTAAATGCAGCCGTTCACTTAATGGAAAAAGGCCTTTTTTTTATAAGTGAACTACAAAATATAAAAGAACAGACAAATTTGAGTAAAAATTGGAAACAAATAATACCACACAAATATGCACTCACAAAAAACAAAACATTAAAACAAGACATTTCATGAATAATATTCAGACCACATATGAACCCCCTGTTACTCCTGATCTTGCATCTTCCACCAAACACACACAACGATCACATCCTGTGCAATGTACTATTCTTCATTAAACCCCTGAAAAAACCTCATCTGTAACTTAATAGGTTCAGTCCAAATGCAATAGGACAGAATTACAGTAACTGTCCCATCACATCCGCTATCTAAATACATTACAAATTCTGTGCTGACAGTACACACCAAAATCCTGCTGATGGTCATGACATAATGCTAGAGTAGAGGCCACAAATTAAATTGTCCAAAAACTTTTACTACTGCTTTCATAATCTGAACAATTGTAAAACTTTTGACAGACAGATGAAAACCCTTTTTGTCAGTGAAACAGAATTGTCACGAGGACAGTTCAAGTCCTGAGAGTAAGTCGAAAGAGACAACAGAAGGAAAACGAGGAGTGATCTTGTAGGAGCATGACAAAATGAAAGTGCTATCCTAAAACGGTAAGACAGTTTAAGGAGGTGAAAAGGTGGTCTCCACACTTCAATATTTTTATGTACACAAAACACACAGATTCATTCTCTTTTATAGCCGCCTCAGAGCTCGTTTTTTATCTGTTTTCTTCTTTGCGACTATATTAGTATTGCTAGTGCTTGTGGTGCTGGAGCTGCTGTTTGAGTTGTTCACGCCAACAGCCATTGCGGCCAAACCAGCCCCGGGTACACGTTTGTTTGGGTCCCCTGCATGTTTCTTGGGTTGGGGTCCATCAGCGGGCTCCTGAGGGGCCCCTGAAGTGCCTCCCATAGCGTGGATCTCTGTTAGAAGGCGTGCACGGGATGCATACTCCTTATAGTCCTCCAAAAGTAACTTCCCAGCCTCTTCGTTCAGCGCCGACTCTGGGTTCGGATGGATCAGAAGGCACTTGATGGTCTGTGACAGAAACGAAGAATTAGAGGGGTGTGAGTGATTAATAAGGGTTACATAATACAGCACTGAACAAAGGTTCCTACTTTAAGAAGTTAAATTTCTCAATATTATGAAGATCTGATGATAAATTCCTGTTTCCATGGCCACATCTAGCCTTGGCTGAAATTGTGGTCAATGTTGTACAATACAGCTACTCTTGAAATATCAATACTCTTTTTATATTTACACCAACCATGACATTCAAGGTTTGTTACCAACAGGTCAAACAAACCAAACTGTAGGGTAGAATCAATGTCTAAATATTATATTTAAAATAATAAATAAAATGGGATGTCTGAAATAAAGTTTACAATAGCACCATTTAAATGATTTAAATTCTGAAAACCATTTAAATTCTGAAGGATCATGTGACAAGTACAGTAACAATTCCTCGATTAAAATAGAGTACTTGACTTCTGAAAAAAAGAAAAAAAAATCCTTGGTTGCAATTTACCCATGTCGAGTAACAGACAGAATAGTAGAAGCGATGCATTCCACGGACGAGAATCCATGAAAAGCATTATTACACCATTTTATAAGGCTGCATGATGTATTGAAACCCATTTAAAAACAATACTAGAGTATAGATGGAGCGCTTTATTTACATATGTGTTGGTTACGTGAGTCTCAGTTCAGATGCTGCTCCACATTAATTATTATTTACATGCATGGGGCGTCTCAAACGCCATCTCTGCATATGATGTGCGTTTGGGTTGCTTATAACATTCATCTGGGAATGCAATGTGTGCCATTGCATTCATTTATAAACCTATGCGAACACAGTAGAATACATCAGTATGTTTCTAAATATTGTAATATAAAATGTTTCAATTTCAAAAAAGTTTAAACCCTTACGCTGAGTTTGCATGCTTTGATGTCCACATATTGTTCATGAAATTACAACGGCTGTAGAATTTCTATCGCAAAGTGGCCAAATATTACAGATCAAATTTACATTTGAATTAAAAGTTGTTTGGGCAAGGATATGCTGTAAAGTAGGGGTGTAACGATACTCCTGTCACGATACTAAATTCACGATATTTAATCGCAATATTTTAAGTCAAAATAAGAGATTTTACATTACATAAGTTTACATTTAGTAATGTCAGTTAAATGTAGTAATGTCACTGAAATGTCTTTTTTCATACGCAGCATTCGTGTCGCGTGCACACAGACTCTCCCGGCGCTCGATATGTTCCACCTATCCTGCTATTACTGCACTATACATGTTTGCGCTTCCACTTTGAGGAGTCTCATTCCGCCAGCACGTGCGATTCAGATGATCAATTTTCGATATGATTACAGAATTACTTGGTTGAAGCTTTATTTGAACCAAATATTATTGCCCCAATTGTTATTATACATGTATTTTAAGTCATTTTAAAGGCTATTTGCTAAGGTCTATTTTTATTACAACAAAAAAAAAAGAGAAGAAAAAAAAAGACCAGAGTTAAATTACTGTTGGTCAAATAAAGGCAGTTGTTAAAAGGAAGAATTAAAGGGACAGTTCACCCAAAAATTTAAATTCTGTCATTCACCCACCCTCAAGTTGAGCCAAACCTCTATGAGTTTCTTTCTTCTGGTGGGCATAAAACAGGGTATTTTGAAGATTGTTGGTAACCAGAGAGTTGACAGCAACCACTGACTTCCATAGTAGGAGAAAAAAATACTATGGAAGTCAATGGTTGCTGTTAACTCTCTGGTTACCAACATTCTACCAAAAAAAATAAATTTTTTGGGTGAACTATCCCTTTAATGATCAAAAACTTTACACACAGACAAAGTCCAATAATGTGGCAGAGCTTCAGAAACAATAAGTTTCAGAGAGTAATCATCTAATTGGAAATGCCAAGATGTTAGAGGGTAAAAAAATCTTTAGTATATTTTAGGGCATTAGTCTAGGTTTAAAGGGACAGCATATAGAGTAAAATGGCACTCACTAGCAATACGTGTCTCAGGCCCAGTTCTGCCTTCCAGTCTCGCTTCAGTACATTGACACAGATCTCACCCTTGTGTCCAACATTAGGGTGAAAAATCTTTGTGAGAAAATAGCCTCTGGGAGGTGCAGCAGGAAAATCCTTCCCAAGGACCAAACGCATCCTGAACACCCCTCCCGCATAGGGAGTTCCTTCTGTTGTGCAAAAGGGAAAACAAAATGTACATTTAAAATGGAAGCAATGGCCCTTATAAAAATTTGAAACGACCTCTAATATGCACTTTTTACCTGGTCCCTCAATGGCAGTGTGTAGTTCTGTGATATCCTCTTCACTTGGGTAGATTTTGATCCCCTCCGGAGGGTCTGCTGCCAAGGCGGAAACCTCTTTATACACGAGTCTCAACACTTGAGGCGGCAAGTTCTCCACGTTTGAATTCTACAACAACAACAAAAAAAGAATAGCTAATGAACTTCACAAATACAACAATTACAGCATTTACTGGTAAAGCTGTGCACGTGCATGGCAAAGACGACAGCTTAAAGGTATAGTTCACCCCAAAATTGTCTCATTACTTACTCAACCTCAAGTTGTTACAAACTTGTATGAGGTTCTTCTGTTGAAAACAAAAGAGGATATTTTGGAGAATATGGTTAACCAGACAGTTGAGTTGACTACACCCATTGGCTTTCATTGTAGGAGGAAAAAATACTAAGAAATGCAATGCGTGCCGTCAATTGTGTCTGGATAACGACATTCTTGAAAATATCTTTTGTGTTTAACATACAGGTCAGTAAATGTAACAATTTTGGGTTCAATTTGTTGTTACGTTTCATAGCAACTACCACAAAGATGACTGGCTGAAAATAACAGTTCAATTATCTAATACTAGGACTTAAGTATCAGTTAAATGCAGTTAGCAACAGCTAGTTTTACATCAGCACCGTATAATCGGTTCTATTAACTCAAGACAGTGATAGCGGTATAAATTAAAGTATAACATTGAAAAGAAATTATATTAACTGTGTATGAAAAATCAAGTTTCAACAGTATTGTTAAGTTAAAGCTTGCAACGTCTGCTAATGAACAAGACAAACTGCTAAAAGTAATGAGAATAATAAACAGAAAATATATTTTCTTATATTAACCACAGTTTAAAGCATCACTCATCGGCGCACAGTTTAAACGTACCATTTCCAGCTGTGTGGGTTTTTCTATTAGCCTCAAATGAGAAAGCTCAGTAAACTGCTACCAAACCAGCGAATAGACTGATCTGGTGATCTATAGCTAGGTTGACGGAAACCACCTATAACGAATCTAAAAGTTGCAACCAATCAAGATTGCGAAATATATTAAGACGGTTAAAGAGCACACGAATTATCCAAACCAAATTTTCACTATAATGTCGATCGGCTTGCTAGTGTTGCTATCAAATCAGGCTAAGCTAACGGTGGGCTCGCTAAGAAATGTATCTGTCTAGCTAATCTCTAGAGCTTTCCCTTGTGAAACTTCTATCCGCCGTTGTCCTCAGAAGAAATCTGCCATGTAGAGGTTTTAAAGTCCAATGTGTTGTCAGTTTCGTCTCGGATAAAGTTGATTTGTTCGATAGCTAACTGTCACAGACGGCTACTGTAGCCTGTTACCAGCTAGCAGTCTTTGACACAGGAACAAAAATACAATTCGTCTAAGAAGCAGTTCGAAAGAGGTTTAACCAATCAGAATTTGAGAAAGGCTCCACGTGCTCAACAATCAAATTCATCTAACCAATCAGAAGCTTGTGTTGCGCTGACGTAGCCGCCCTTGGAGACCTCACGGACCAGAGAAAGTTGAGAATGCGAAAAATGCTCTTTGGTAATAGGTGCGTTTGAATAACTCGTGCCCTCCCAAAGGCAGGGACAAGTCTTGTTTCGATTGATGATCCAATGAAAGACTTTATCGGTTAGTGTCACTCTGAAAAAATGTTGTATGTTTAACCTGAATCATTTAAATCTAACTTGCTATAATGAGCCATCTCTTGTAGTTGTATGTAGGTTAACTGTGTTGTGAATCAGATAATTATATTTGAGTGAACGCGATAGTAGTTCGGTACAACCCATTTAAAAAAGTAAATGTAAAAGCTATTTATATAAAAGGTTTAGTTTTTAAGTTACATGCTTAATATTGATCATTTACAGTATCAGTTAGATATGTGCATTTTCTTGCCCTATATCACTAAAATGGAATTAAAACTAGTTGTTTAACCCCCTTAATTAGTCATTTAGGTCGTCATTATAATGTATTTAGTAAACGAGTGACTATGAGAACCCACAAAACAATCAGACAATAAAAATGATTGTAGTACCACTTAACGACCGCTAGAGAGCAATCGAATCCTAAATCTACGCTAGTGTTAGACGTTTTGCGTTGTGTTTATTTTTTTTAGTCGTAAAAAACCTGTTTACAACATATAAGGTACCACATTTTACAAAATATAACTCATATTACTATATATATATATATATATATATATATATATATATATATATATATATATATATATATATATATATATATATATATATATATATATATATATATATATATAATGCAGCAAAATAAAATGTAAAGGTAGCCTACTACCACTGTAGACTCTGTCATAAAAAAGTTTTGTTTAATTGATCTATTAATATTATATTTAATAACAAACAGCTTTTTTAACATTTATTCAATGCACTCTTACAGTCATGTATAAAATAGAACTTTGGTTTGAAGCCAGACCATTTAATTTTATATACTATATATTACTATATAGAACTCCCTCAGTAATAGTGATATTTATATAAAATATTAATTTCATTATTTTATCCAATTTCTGTTGAAATAAATCAATATTCGCTTAGGCAAAAGAGGATATAATAACAGCGCCGCCTGTGGAGCTCACATGACTCCGCCGTGACCGCACGGGGCGTTACCTCAACTCAACAACAACACAACTTCCGGCTGATCCTCACGGACAAGAAACAGATAGCGTCCCCCTTTCAGAGATTATAGTAGGTTTGGTTATTAACAGGGGAACAATAATAAAGATTCGTTTCACGGTACGTCTCGGTAGCAATATTTCTACTGTGGATAAATCATTGCATTGCGGATTCTGTCTTCCAAAAGGTATGATTATGATGATGTATTCAGTCATTCATGTGCTCAGCTCACGTGAAAGCGAGCACGGAACGTGTTATTGGGCGTATTTGAATGTTAATCATCGGGCTGAATGTTCTTGTAATTGCAGGGTGAGTATGAGCGAGGGCGAGGTGTTTCATGAGAAACAGAGACTGGAGCTGTGCGCCATCCATGCCTTGAACAACGTGCTTCAGGAGAGAGTTTTCACCAAGGAGACAGCAGATGACATCTGCAAGCGGTGAGCGGCACTGCGCTTACATCATGAAATCAAAATGTACACATCTTTTTTTTATGGAATATTGCAGTATTTTTTATAAAAACAATAATAATAGTCATATAAAAATTTATTATACATGTATCCGTGCACAACTCGTATGCCCTGGTAATCTTTATTCAAAATGACTTCCCCTTGCAATGACTTCTCTGATGAGACATATTAACTGGCACGAGGGTGGGACATCCTGTCACTCACATGAAATTACAGCAATAGCAAACCACAACAACCCAATAAATTCCTGATGGACAAAAGCATGTCCCGCCTTACATGTTTTCTTGTTTGAGAAGCCGTTTCACTCGGATATACGCCACAGTAGGGAAGAAAAGTCTATCGCAACTTCCATTTCATACCGAATTTAAAGGGATATTTCACTCAAAAATGAAAATTATCCCATGATTTACTCACCCTTAAGGCATCCAAGGTGTATTTGACATTCTTCTTTCAGACTAACACAATTGGGAGTTATATTAAATAATATTCTCGCTCTTCCCAGCTTTATAATGGGAGTGAATGGGGCGTGAGATTTGAAGCCCCCAAAAAAGTGCACCCATCCATCATAAAAGTAATCCATGTGGCTCCAGGGGGTTCTGAAGCGAAGCGATGGGTTTTTGTAAGAAAAATATCCATATTTTAAACTTTATGAACTATAATATCTAGCTTCTGGCAGATGTCCTACACCAGTGGTTTTCAAACCTGTCCTGGAGGACCACCAGCCCTGCACATTTTGTATGTCTCCCTATATCAGACACACCCATTTCAGGTCTTGCAGTCTCTAGTAATGAGCTGATGAGTTGAAGCAGGTGTGATAGATGAGGGAGACACACAAAATGTGCAGGGCTGGTGGTCCTCCAGGACAGGTTTGAAAACCACTGGCGTACACATCGATTTAAAGCAAAAGAGTAACCCCTGTGGTGGAAAAATGCGTTTGCTATCTACAGTCCGTGTCCAGAAAGGTAGGAAGAAGGTATGAAAAACATCATCAAAGTAGTCCATGTGACATCAGTGGGTTAGTTAGACTCTTTTGAAGCATCAACAATACATTTTGGTTTGAAGAAGACAATGCTGAATAAAGTCGTAGTTTTTTTGGGGACCAAAATGTATTTTCGATGCTTCAAGAGATTCTAACTAACCAACTGATGACACATATGGACTACTTTGATTATGTTTTTATTACCTTTCTGGAAAGAGACAGTATACCGTGCATACATTCAATGGAGGACCAGAAAGCTCTCGGACTAAATATAAAATATCTTAAAGGTCCCGTTTTTCAAGTGTTTTTGAAGCTTTGATTGTGTTTACAGTGTGCAATATAACATGTGTTCATGTTTCGAATCTAAAAAAAACAGTATTTTTCACACAATTTACTTATCTGTATACCGCTGTTTTCACTGTCCTAAAAACGGCCTGATGATTTCCTTGTTCTATGAAGTCCCTCCTTCAGAAATACGTAAGGAGTTCTGATTGTGCCAGCGGTTCCCGTGTTGTGATTCGACAGCAGCTTAGCGCACGTTGCCTGGAAAGGTCACGCCTCTTACCATAACGGGGAGATGCATGCGCTCAATGTTATCGTAGACATTGCGACAAACACACTCTACAAACGCAACACTTCCTCTTCTCCACGTGGGAGAGCAACAAGACCACACACCCTTTTTTTGTGTATTCTTGTGGGCGGAGGTTGGTCAACAAACTGTTCTAGTGACGTAATTAAAGCAGGAAGTACAGGGATGTAGTCCAAACCGGCCGTTCGCTGTAGGCTTTGAAAGGGAACTCCTGTTAAATAAAATATCTCTCTTGGCATTGAACTTTGAGCTTTATAATTTTACAGGTATTATTTATGCTCTAACAGCAACATTACACACTAACTAAAGTTTGAAAAATGGGATCACGAAGAACAGGACCTTTAAACTGTGTTCCGAAGATGAACGGAGCTCTTATGGGTGTGGAACGACAATAGGGTGAGTCATTAATGACATAAATTTCATTTTTGGGTGAACTAACCCTTTAATGGCCCGTCCATGACCTTAGATGGTGAAACGTGGTTATTTGTATATGTGCTCTCAACTTTTACCACGTGAGTGGAAAATTACAGAAGAAGCTAGTGCTGACCTTGGAGGTCAGGGGAGATATAAGAATGGAAAAGATTGTGTGTGCGTTAGTTAGCACTCTGCAGACATTCAGGATGGCTGTATGTCTGTCACTCTTTTTTTGCAAGAAAATAAATCTTTATTAAGACAATTGGCTAAGGCTTGTCTCTTATTCAGTGATGCAACTGAGTTAAATTTTTGCCATAACACCCCTGACCCGTCACACAACACAATGTGGAAGCGCAGAGGATGGAGAAAAAAAAAAACACTGGCCACGAATTAGAAGTCTAAAATGAGAATTTTTCAAGCGAAATTTCCAAGGATATAAGAGAAGAGGTTTTTGAGTTTGTTGCCCAGCCATATTTTGTTAAAGCCGCGAGAGGTTACTCTTAGTAGAAGTTACTCTTTCGCTGTAAATGGATGTGTACCACCATCTGCCGGCCATCTTTTTAAACATAGATATTTTCTTCCAAAAACATATCGGTTCGCTTCAGAAGGGCTTTATCAACACCCTGGAACCTTTTGGATTACTTTTATGATGGATGGATGCACTTTTTTTAGACTTCAATTTCTAACGCTCCATTCACTCCCATTATAAACCTGGGAAGAGCCAGGATATATTTTAATATAACTCCCATTGTGTTTGTCTGAAAGAAGAAGATTGTTTGAGGGTGAGTAAATCATGAGTCTTGTGCTATGTTCTCAAAGTCGAAGTTGTCTGATTTGTTTTTTGCAGACTTGCCCCGCAATGTGTGATGAACCCACACCGCTCCGTGTTAGGCACAGGAAACTATGATGTCAATGTCATCATGGCAGCTTTGCAGAGTCGGGGGCTTGCTGCAGTTTGGTGGGACAAACGCAAGTGAGTGTGACTTTGTTAGTCATGAGCTTCATGATGATTATAAAATGTGCATAAACTTTTTCTGTCACACACTGTAGGTCAGTACAGAATTTGTGCCTGGACAAAATTCAGGGCTTCATTTTGAATGTCCCATCAAGGGTGTCACTTGGATTTGTGTCTCTCCCACTGAGACGCAGACACTGGCTGGCAGTACGGGAGGTCAACGGACAGTTCTATAACCTAGACTCTAAATTAAAGGGGCCTGCCTGTATAGGCGGAGAAACAGAACTCAGGTGAGACTTTTAAGAATTAGTTATTTTCTACTGCTTTTGAAAATTACTAAATAAAAAGTACAAATGTATCAATACATTTCTGCATGAAAACATTAGCACATATGTTTTACACCTACCAGGTGTGTACTCAATGTAAACTGAATAAATAAGGCCCTGTTTACACCTGTTGTTAAGATGCTTTTTGGTCGATCACAAGTGGACAAAGCTAAATACAGGTGTATACGGGGTCTAAAACATTTTGAGCTTGTCCACTTTTGACCAATTCCAGAGGTTGTCGAAAATGCATTCAACTGGATTGCTTTCGTAGTGTAGTTCATAATTTCGTAGTGCTCATGTGGTCAAATGTGTTCAAACGGCCACAAAAGACCGCCTACGATCTAATACGTAAACATTATGGGAAGCGTGCTAGCCAGGTGGGATTTAAACTTTGTTGGCTGGAGACCCAATTTTGGTTTGAAGAAAACGTACCAAGCACAATGTTCCCTCACCATTCCTGATTTCTAACACATACTCATCGTGTTCTGCATGGATTTACGACTGTCAGAGCAGAAGCAAAAGCTGATGCTCTCTGAATGTTTTTCCGTCCTGTCCGGGCACGTTCATATGTAAATTTTGTCTGTTAGATCGAAAGATCTGAAAAAACACATACATTTACCCGCCCATAGACCCTCCCCTCGAAGAAATCAAGACAGAAGTGGTTGAAAGTGGACAAAAGAGACCGCTTAAAGGGATAGTTTATCTGCTTACCCCCAGGGCATCCAAGATGTAGGTGTCTTTGTTTCTTCAGTAGAACACAAATGAAGATTTTTAACTCAACCGTTGCAGTGTGCCAGTCATATAATGCATGTCAATGGGGTGTAATTCTATTAGAGAAAAAAAAAAACATTCACAAACTACTTCAAATTAAACCCTGTGGCTCGTGATGACACATTGATGTCTTAAGAGACGAAACTATTAGTTTGTGTGAGAAACCGAAAAGTATTTATATATTTTTTTGCCTCATATACAACACTATGTCCAACAGCCGCAAGCGCTGAGGTCAAAATACACGATATGGCGTATCTCAATGGGATAAAAGCGGCGGAAGTGATGTCTCGCCCGTATCTCTACGCCATATCGTCTATTTTGACCTCACCCAGCAGAAGTGATGGCGCCCTCGCGGCGGTTGGACATAGTGTTGTATTTGAGGTAAAGTGACCGGTTTCTCACACAAACCGATCGTTTTTAGGTGAACTATCCCTTTAAAACACCAGGTGTAAATGAGTATGTCTTCCTCGTCCACTTTTGATCCGATCGACAAAAATGCATCTTAATACCAGGTGTAAACAGGGACTAAGACCCATGTATTTCCAGATGTCTCTGTTAATCAGTTCATTGTTGCCAATACACAATTATAATGACACAGAACAGGTAATTCAATAAGAAAAAGAACAGGACGATAATGACAGGTGCTTGGAAATATCACAGGATACAACAGACATGCAGTCAAGCAAACTCATGGGCGGTGGAAGCAAAAAAATGTTCTGTCCCCAGAACATTTTTACTGGAGTAAATGCCATTTGCATTGTCCAAAGAGCCCGTCTTTTTTACTAAACGTCAAATTTACAGAAGATACCAAATTGTTAGAATTGTTTACAGCGTGTAGGGATAAAGCACATGGTAGAAAGTTTTGACGCAAATCGAGATTCGAATCCGCCTTTTGCCGAACTCGCTCTACTCCCTTTTCCCATCACATGTTAGATCGAAGAACATTTATTTTTCAATAAAAAATAAAGAAAATATTCAAAAAGTGTAAATAAAGCTTCTAACGTGTGTTTAATGATATGAAGTGTTTATCGGTTAGGGGTAGTAAACAAACATGCGCTGAATTAGAGATTGTATAAGTAATTGGGGGCCAATATATTGGTCTTAAAAAGTGGCTGGGTCTTGTCCCACCCACATACAATGGGTCCGACGCCCATGGTCGAGCTGGATCACATGGTCTCTTGGACCCCATTTACCCTTGTATTTATCGCGATGATCGCATCATCGATCGGCCGCTTGGCAACGTCGGGCCGTTTTTGAGCATCGGACGACTTAGTTTATCTGGTGTTTTCCGCACCGTTGAATAATAGTCAGTGCACAAGAATAACAGCAAAACAGCAAGCAAAGAAGTCAAAATGTACAAATAGAAGACTGTTCTAATTTTACATCATCTTACCGAGTGTTCCTGGGCGAATATTTTAATATTAACATGAGGGGAGTGGAACTGTAAGCACGCGCTGTTTTGTTTACGGTTGTGTATAGACGACTATCTGGAGAAATAGACAGTTGTCTCATTTACACGCAGGCGCAGAACACGCATGCTAGTTGACAGTCGGCTGTAGTTCTCTCTGTGTGTTCAAGTGCTGCTTTTTTGCCCCGAGGCAGGCGACGCAAGGTGACAGTCGGCTTTCATCAGCGCTAGTTCTGTGGTGTCGGTTTGGTGTGTCCCTACCGTAAGGCTATGTTCACACTGTCAGTTTTTGGGATTGCCAAACGCATTTACTTACAGGTGTGAGTAAAACATACCAGAGTAATATCAAAGATATATAAAGAGTCTAATCGAGCTGTGAGTTCTTCAAATCATTGTTAGCCGACAGCAGCTTTTATATCTGGGTGGAGAGCAGGGCATGTGAGTCATGTGTAGAACACAAAACTGAGTGGATCTAGAACCTTAACCTTGGTCTGCCAGATCCCCTCCCTCAGGGGTACACATGCTCCCTCTGCATGTGTAACTGCACATCAACGCAGAAATATAAATGAAAATCGACATGTAGCCAACGGCATAGAGGCTATGGCGCAGGTCCGATGCAGAAGTATAAATCAGCCTTAAAACAGCGCTGGATATCAACCAAGCGGCAAACTCCGCGGTCTTCTCTTGAAGCCAATACGGAAGTGACTTAAACAGTAATTCATCGACTGGCCACTAGGGACAGGCTCCAGAAGGGAGCAGAATCTCATTGAGCCCCTTGTTAAAATGCCCAACTTTACAGCAAAAAAAAAACACCTTTACAGCCTGGTACAAATTGTGGTATTTGTCTATACAACAAATTTTGCCCTTATATGACAACTGTGAAGGGGGTGAACTTTTTACATTAAAAATGGAAACATTTGTTTACATTATACATAAAGCCTTAAAGTTCTGCATAATTAAGGGCGTGGCCACTTTGAGTGACAGGTGGATAGCCGTTTGTCTTCTGTCTGTAAGTCATCACATCACCTCAGCTCAGCTCCACCCACGTCCCGCCTCTTCGTCATTTTCTATTTTCCGGGAGTGCCGCGCAATGACGTGCTGGCAAGATGGCAACAACCGTTTCTGAAATGCGTTTAAGTTGAACTGAAATAAGACTACAACTTAAACCTTAATAAAATTGAATTAAAATTATTTTGAGATATTTTAATAAAACAAAAACTAATAAAAGTACAGCGAAATGACTTAAATTTAAACTAAAATGAAAACTGAAAAATAAATAAAAGCTGATTTTAAATATTAATAAAAATGTATAAACGATACTGAAAATAACACTGGTGTAAAACTGTTACTTCAGATTCAGATGGTAACTCATGAGTGTGTCTTTAAAATTATTAAAATGACTGGCTCAAAGGAGTCATTTGTGAGTGAATTGGACTGCAAGCTGTTGCGCTGAATGTTTTTGATTCACTAAAAACACTGGATCATAAAAGTCATTTGTTCATGAATTAGGTACCGAATGAAAAATCTTTATATTTACTCAGCCTTACTTTATAGACCCTGATAAGTACAAACTGAAATACCTTACTGCTTAAGCTAAAGTGATTTTATAGATATTATTATTATTATTATTATTATTATTGGACCCACTTTATATTAGGTGTCCTTAACTACTATGTACTAACATTTTAATTAATAATTTGATACATTGCACTTATTGTGTACATACATGTATTTACATTGTACTTACATTTAAAAAAATACCTGCATGTAATTAAATCTGTAATTAATTTCTGTAGTTACATTTGTAATTACACAGTTGACCCTTCCCTTACACCTAACCCTACCCTTAAACTTACCCATCCCACCACACCTGTCCATAACCCTACCCGTATCCCACCTCAATATCGGCAAAGGGGTTTTGCAACACAATATGAACACAGTAAGTACATTGTACCTATTGTTTTATGTAAGTACATAGTAGTTAAGGCCACCTAATATAACGTGGGGCCTTATTATTATTATTATTATTATTAGAAATGTACTTTATTAACAGATTTTGAGGCTGGTAGAAACTATGCAATTATTAGCTAATGAATCCCAACAAATCTTGATCTTTGTTTTTATTTTATTTTTTAAATTGATTTTATTCTTCTTCCTCCCAGGTCATTTCTCATTGAACAGCTTTCTCAGGATGTTGCAGAGATGCTGCTTGTCGTTCAAAAGGAAGTAGATGACGATGGGACATGGCTGAAACCAGATGACACCAGGAAGTGATTTAACCGAACATTCTCTCTCTCAATGCCGTGTAATCGTGAAAGAGAAACACTGGAGCGTCGAAACGCTTTATGGAGAGCAGCACTACAGGAAGATGGCAGATTCATTCACAGACACTCACACACAAAGGGAAGTCCGAGAGAATGATCTAGTGTTTTCTCATATGAAGGAGCTGTTTATCTGCAGTCACACTGGCTGTGTGCTTGTGGGGAGACGCTACTATAGCTGTGCCAGCCACGTCACTCTTCTCTTTCTCTCTCTCTCTCTCTCTCTTTATTTCTCCTCTCAGGAACTACCATCTCTCACTTTATCTTTATCTATGCACTCCACTGCTGAAGTAGATCAAAGATTGGTGTCTTTGTTACAACTATGCACCGAAAGAGTACTCTAGTGTTCAAATATGTATCATTCATTGCCTTTTAGACGTCATTGTACATCTTACTATGCATAAACAAAGGAGATAAGAGATTGTAGCTCTATCTCTCACTCTCACATGTCCTTTACTCTTTCAAGCTCTATTGCAAACTGCCTCATTTACATTGACTACCACCAAATGGAGTGAAATTGAATACATTTGATTTGTGTTATTTATTTGAATTTCTACTTTGACGTTTTGCTCATGTAGTGCTTGTGGTAATGTAGCAAAATGGAAGAGCTGTTTGAAATGGTCAGTACCGCTACAAACACTCTCGTTTTGTCTGAGCTGTTGCTTTTGTCCGATTACTAATGTTTGTTGATTAATGTTGGTTCTGTCATCCGAGGTGGATTTTAATGTCATATAAATGATATTTAATCAAGTCAATGATTCAGTCAGTTGAATTTCACAGAAAGGATCACATTAAGTGCAGGGTCTGAATTTAACCAGGGCAAATAGGCCTTAAAAAGTGCCCAAAATTAATAAAATAAATATGAATAAAACACATGGAATTTTGAAAATAACATAACATTTGACGAATTTCTTTTTATTGTTTTTCCCCCCTCAGATATTTGTATTGCTGTTCAATGGATAATATGACGTGTTTTTAATGAAAAGAATCACTGTAAGCACAGAATGAGAAGAAAACACTCAAAATTGTAATTTTCTTTATAATTAATACTTTTTAATTTTATCTAACACAGGGACTGGATAACATTTTATATAATATTTAATTAAAGTATAATTATATAAAACAAATTTATAACAATATAAAAATAATTAAATTAACAACAAATTTAATTTTTTACTCTTTAGAATGTATTATAGCACTGTATTTATATCGTTTTTTATGTTGCTTTTTAAAAAATGTATATTGATTTAATTTTATAGGTAACAGCTGTAATTGATTTCAGTGAATTGATTCGGTACTGGAAATAAAGGGATGCTGTTTTTTAGATGGCTGGACAGCAGAAAATGCTTAATATTTAATTTAATATTTAAATATCATTTAATATAATAAGTAGGTAACACTTTACAATAAGGTTTCATTTGTTAACATCAGTAAACTACATTAGTTAACATGAACTAACAATGAACATTAGTAACACAGCATTTAGTTAATAGTAAGATCAAAATGTACTTAAACATTTTTTAATAACTTAACAATGGTTAATAAACGCTGTAAGAATATATTGCTCATTGCTAGTTCATAACAAATGAGACCTTATAATAAAGTGTTACCAATCAATAAAATATTTTGTGAATTAAATATGTGTAATATTAAATAAATTAATATTATGATTGAAATATTGCCCCAAAAATAAAAAATGTTTTTATTACTGACCCACTGTAATAACCCAGTTTAAGTTCATATAGCGGGATGGTTGTAGTGCTTTGCAAAAAAAAAAAAAAAAGATTCAGACGTTCCACTTTTGTTACTCTATTTTTATTTCATTTATATTAGACTCTGTAGTGAAAAAGGATGCCATTCAAAAGGAGCATTAAACCATAGAAACCCTTTTTTTAAGGACTAACAACAGGTTGATAGCCAAGAGAAGGGACCAATGCAATGTCATGTATAGTATGTACTGAACATGTCATGACACACACAGACACGAATGGTGTTTGCAAGATGTCCGGATGATTATTGCTGCTTACATTGTGGCCATTGCATTGCAATTGGCAAACCGCAGTTATATTGCTCAGAGCCAGCAGAGGAAACACACACTAGCCCTCAACAATGTTTTACAGGGTTTTTTTTTTTGATCATCAAAATGCATCAACAATCAAACGTTTATACAGTGAATATATATATTCATATATTTATATTATATAAATAAATAATCATATAGTATCAGAGGGTATACAAGGTAATACAGAATTGCCACTTATAAAATAGGGTCCTGTCAAATAGTAAAAAAAAAAAGAAGAAAGGTGAAGAGAAAACTGCATAATCATACAAAGAAATTGTGCCATCGCCACTATGCATCTGTGACTACATATAACAATATAAAACCTCCAAAATAAAGTGGTTATACATTTAAAAATAGACCACTACTGTAACGTCAATACCATCTTGTTTCCACCAGCTATATGTACAGCATGACACTAGAGGGAGAGGAAGTGATAGGATTGTACAACTAAATGAAGCAGATGGCTTTATCTGTCACTCACTTTGTAAGTCTGTTACACCCAAAAGACTCAATGGTACTGACGTTACACACAGATATTTAACATCTAGAGTTTTAAATTAGTCTCTCGTCTCATAAAGTGTCCATCCATATGAAAATTAAACCTTGCTATATATCTTTCTTTTTCTACTATACATAAAAATAATTAGTGCGAGTAGAGGTTTCTTGAATGGGCGGGGTTGGGGTGTGATTGACTGCTGCCGTAGCCAGTCAGCATGCTGGGAGAGTACTGTACTTTCAGAGAACCAGAGAGCATTGAAGTCGTCAGAAGAGGAGCCAGATCCACAAGTGGAGGAGCACAAAGGAAGGAAAGAAAAGTAAATACATTTAAAAATTAATAAGTGCATATATAACATCTTATTTATCCTATTGTTCTAGCACAATTACATTTAAACCCTTCACTAAGCCCCGCCCCACACCTTTAGTTAATGTTGCTAACTCTGTAAACAGCACATTTTGTGACTAGTAAAATGTGCTTTTAAACGATTAAATTATGTTCAGTAACACATTACTGTTCAAAAGTTTGGGGTCAGTAAGATTTTATTTATTGAATTTTTTAATGAATAAAGAAATGAATACTTTTATTCAGCAAGGATGCATTTAATTTATTAAAGGGTTAGGTTCACCCAAAAATGAAAATTCTGTCATTAATTCCTCACCCTCATGTTGTTCCAAACCCGTAAGACCTTCGTTTATAAACACAAATTAAGATATTTTAGATTAAATCAAAGATCTCTCTGACCCCTCCATAGACGGCAATTTAATGAACACTTTCAAGGTCCAGAAAGGTAGTAAAAACTTAGTCCATGTGACTCCAGTGAGTCAACCTTCATGAAGCGACAAGAATACTTTTTGTGCAAACAAAAATAACGACTTTATTCAACAATTTCTTCTCGACTGTGTCATTCTTCTATGCAGTTTGCGTTGGCCAGCTCCTGCGTCAGCATCACACGCATGCGTGAACAGCATTGGCCAATGGTAAGCCGCCGCGCTGGCGTAGCTCTGACTTAACTCCGAAGCACTGCACTGTATTTACTACGTCAACAGCGTAGATGTGAAGAAATTGTTTAATAAAATTGATATTTTTGTTTGTTTTTTTGTGAACAAAAAGTATATTCGTCGCTCAATAAAATTAAGGTTGAACCACTGGAGTCACTATTTTAACAATGATTTGACTACCTGTCTGCGCCTTGAAAGTGTTAATTAAGTTGCTGTCTATGGAGGGGTCAGAGAGCTCTCGGATTCCATCAAAAATATCTTCATTTGTGTTGCGGGTTTGGAACGACACGAGAGTGAGGAAGTAATGACAGAATTGTCATTTTTGGGTGAACTAACTCTTTAAAATGGACATTAAAGACATTTATAATGTTACAAAAGATTTCTGTTTCAAATAAACACTGTTCTTTTGAACTTTCTATTCATCAATGGATCTTGCGAAGAAGTATCACAGTTTCCACAAAAATATTAATCACTGTTTTCAGCTGTGATGATAATAACAAATGTTACTTGTGCAGCAAATCAGCATATTAGACTGATTTCTGAAGGATCATGTGACACTGAAGACTGGAGTAATGATGCTGAAAATTCAGCTTTGCCATCACAGCAATAAATTACAATTGAAAATATATTCAAATAGAAAACATTCATTTTAAATTGTAATACTATTTCACAATACTGCTGTTTTAACTGTATTGTTGATTTAATAAATGCAGCTTTGGTGACCATAAGAGACTTCTTTCAAAAAAACATTAAAATATCTTATCAACTCCAAACTTTTGAACAGTACATGTTCCATGAAACACGCAGCACTTTTATAGGATTATAATAAAAAAGAGCAAAAGCTTGTCTGATAATATGGACATATTAAAGCGGGTGCGTAGTGAAAAGTCACTGGGTCTGATCTGTCTGTCTGTTTGAATCTTAACACGATGAATCATGAGAATGCCACAGATTGCAGTGGTGTCACAAAGACAAGGGAACTCACAGAGGGGGGTGGGGACTGCCTGTCACTCAAAGGCAGGTTCTCATAACCAGGGTTGCCATTGGAGGAAACGTTTGGAGTCCTGCATAGAGAAAGAGAGAGGTGCAGAGAGGAACAAGGTGAAGGGGACAATGGAGAGGAAAGGAAGCAGACAGCAAAGAGACGGAAGAGTGACATGCCACACCAAGGGACACAGAGCAGGGAAGGACGAAAGCCAGGATCCAGGGAGGAAACAGGAAGAGAAAAGGTGGAAGAGAGTTAGAGAGATGTGACATTTTCACTTTAAGAGTCTTTAGATCTTTTTCTAAAAGAATCGAAGAGGGCAGAGAAGGATATTTAAAAGGAGAAGTGAACGTAAAATATATATAAATATAAATGTATTTCATTTTAAAGCACATGGAAAGTGAATGAAGTGAGAAAAGGTGTTTCGTGTCAGATCTAATGTTATGAAAACAGCAAATGTGATTTAAAAAAGAATAACTGAAAGAGAGAGAAACGTGGAGAGAGAAACTGCAAGGCAGATTGCAATAGATTTGAAAAGAGTGATGTACTTTGGACAGCATGATTTTTGACAGCGGACAGAAATATCAGAGGGGGCGGGACTTTACCTATATTGTGCATCGTCTCTGATTGGTGGATCTAAGTCTGTCTTGCAATGACGGACAGACCAATAGACAGACACACAGACAGACAGACCTCTGGACTCATGTCTGTTTTTTTTTTTGGGCTAGACTGTTGCATATACACCTGTCTGTGTGTCTGTCTGTGTGTGCATGTGTTTGTCTGTCTGTCTGTGCACTCCATCTAACACCTGTCTACCTGTCTGTGTGTGACTGGAGCTTTATGTGTTTGTCTGTGTGTTTCTATATTTTTATATATATATTTTTTATACTGCAAAGGTTATTCATAAGACAACCTAGATGCATAGCTGATCAAGAAAGGAACTAACCTGTGAGTTTCTAATACCTAGACATATATGGAAGACTAAAAGTGCCTCAATTTATTAATAAAAAATATATATACATATTTAAAAGTGTTAATTTAATTCAAAAGTTTGGGATTGGTATTCTCACCAAGTCTGCTTTTTTAAAATTTATTAATAATACAATAAAAACAGTAACATTGTAAAATATTATTATAATTTAAATGAAGTGTTTTCTATTTTAATACATTTTAAATGTAATTTATTGCTGTGATGGCAAAGCTGACTTATCAGCAGTGATTTCTCCAGTCTCCAGTGTCACATGATCCTTCAGAAATCATTCTAATATGCTGATTTAGTGCTCAAGAAACATTTATTATTACTATTCATATTGAAAGCAGTTGTGCTGCTTAAAACTTGTAATATTTGTGGATGATACATTTTTTAGGTCTCTCTGATGAACAAAAAAGCATTTATTTGAAATAAAATCTAACAACATTTATAATTTACGTTACAAATGTATTTTCTTTAAACTTTTATCAATGTAATGCATCCTTGCTGCATAGAATACAACGGTAGCGTAGTGACAAATGATAAATCATTTTTAATTGCTTAAATGTATTATGTTTTAAACTTGATTGAAACATAGATAAGGAAAAGCATTTAGAAAATGTAATTGGCCACTGTTTTCTATAATTACAAGCTATTGAAGTATTATTTTATTTTGTTACATTTAGCTAACATTGTAAACTTAAATTTTTGGTTTGAAAAACTTTATTAATTTTATTGTTACATATATAAATTAAATAAATAGTTATGAATGTCTATTTATTTGTGAGTTTGAAAACTGATTTATTTGTTTGCATTTTTATTTTTAATTAATAAATGGACATTTGATTTGTTAGTGGCACTCTTAGTACTCTAGATACTTAAGTAAATTATTTAGGAGAAAAACTGAGGTACTGCTGTTGAGCTATATGTGAGTGCTGTACAGAACCTCGTGGTGGTTTATGGGTAGGGTCATTCTGTCTGTCTGTCTGTGTGTCTGTGCATGTGTTACTCACGGTAACGGAGGAGCGCTAGAAAAGGGGGGAGTCCAGCCGGCCCCCTGGTAACTATAGAAGGGGGGCAAGGCCCCTCGCTGGGAGCCCGTGGCCGTCTGTCTACGTGCCTGATGAGAAGTGAAGGGGTCCTCGCTTTCGCTGTCGGAGTCCTCGTATTCCTCTGAATCGCTATGCCACCCAGTAAGAATTATGGAACATAAAAAAGTGAAAAAACATCATGAAATAAATATATGCTTTATGTGCTTATGTATGCATTTGCAAAAAACAAAGGCTTTAAAGACATTTACTGAAAAATCTCTCTTGACTACATACATGTAGATATTGTCAAGAAATAAAATAATCCCAGTCTAGTAGGTAATCCTTTAATCTGTCTCGCTCTTTGCCATTTCAGTAATCTATGCATCTGCCATCTACTGTCTGTGGAAATGGAGTTTGTGCACAATTTTACTGCAATTAAGCGCTGCAGCCACCTCTGATACTTAAAACAATTGGATTTGCCAACATCAGAGTGTACCAAGTCAGGCTGAATCAATAGTAAGTGACTGAGCTTTCTGAACTAATGGTAATAGCGACATTAATACCATATCCAGATAAAAGGAGTGAAGTGCATTTAAACACTAATGCCCTTAAGTTGAGATCATATTTCTCACATCTGTGCATTGCTGAGAAGAGCGGTTGATAGTGTTTATTTCTGATACCACAGTCCCATTTAAGTCAAACAGTACTGGAGCTGAGCAGCCCACCTCCATTAAGGATCGGCTTCATTTGTTGTTGAGGATGGTGGAATCATATAATTTGTTTTGCATTAAAAATATGAGGATTTTCAGGTTCTCGATGAGCATTAATATCTATATTCACATTACACTTACATACATATTAACACAGCTATGCATTCCTCAGTTTTTGGTTATTATGAAAGATTTTTTGGTTTGGTTTTTTTCTTTATAAAAATGAGCATTCTCATCACGCACCTTCTGCCTTCATAAACACAGTGGGGAGCAAAGAGTCTAAATTCACCTTGAAAATCTGGCATTCAATCTAATCTATGTAAAACTGCAAATACACAATCTTTTAGGATTTAGAAAAATTAGCTCAGGGCAGGCACATGCATTAAAGCAGGGTTTTCCAAACTGGGGTTTGTGATTTGATAAAGCAAATAATGAATTCAATCGTGTAAATGTAAAATTAAAGTAAATAAATAATAATTAAAAAAAACTAAACTAAAATATTTTATTTGTTTACCTGGATGACATGTGACCAATAACCATGAACAAGCAAATGTGTTGTTAAATTATTGAAATATTAACTTAAATCTCATCCCAAGTAAATATTTGAGGTCAAATATTTTGACCAAAAAAAAAAAAAAAAATGGGGGGAAATCCCTGAATAAAATCAAAAGGTACCGAATACTGGAAAATTAATGTTAATTATTTTGTTAACTTTTTACTTAAATTGTTATAATAGAATTTGTAATTAATTTTAATTTTTTTATTTGAAGAGAAATGCAAAATAGAAGCATTTTAAGACTTTAAATGCAGGTTCATTCATACCACAATAACGTCTAGAATAATATTAATAACAATTAAAATATATATATATTTACCATATGATATAGGCTATACTAATAAAAAGGCTCACTACTCAAGTGCTCAAGTGCAACCCTACTTGTTTTATGTAGCTCATCCATCTTAAAATTGTCGACATGAATATCATTTAAAATGCTATTTCTGAAAATAACAGCAGATGGGATGTTAGACGGGGCGGAGCGATGAAGTTCACCTAACCTGTGGAAACTCCTCCAGGCTCCAGGGAGGGAGCAAAGAATAGCTGTGAACGCCAACGCGGAGAGAAACGAGTACAGGGAAAGATAGAGCAACCCCTCCATCCCATCATAGCACAGGCCTTTCAGAGAGTCAACATAATCCTGAGAGAGTGACATGAAAACGGAGGAGATTGAGACAGTTTGCTTTAATATGCAGAAGTATACCTCATCAACCTCATTTGCAGTGTGTTAGATTCTCACTTGCAGTCAGGCTGAGGTGGAAAACAGGTTGCTATGGTTACCTTGTTCAGCCCTCGACAGTTGAGAAGTGCTACCAGCTGGTGGAAGTTGCCCTCAGTGGTGTTGAGGATCTGCTGTACCTCCCTGAGTGACTTCTACGAGGGAAAATATCACAGTGGCTAAGCAGCATGTTGCAATCCACTTTACTTTACAGCTGCTATTGATCTTTCCTGTAAGTTTCTGCCATACTGGCGATGAAAGCAGTGTTAACATACCTCTCCCTTTGGAAACCGTGGGAGGGCGTCTCTCTCCAGACTGGAAAGGTGAGAGTGGATGCTGGAAAGCGCTCTCTGGGACTGGGTCAGAATCTTATACCCGTTCAACAAACAGAATTTCGCTGATTTAACAGAATTTCACAAGCTAAAACCTGTGACTGCTTTTTTAATGCACATTCTGGTCTGGAGGCATGATTCACACTTCAGCCTCTTTATGAAGAAGAAAATACTCAAATGGCTTTTATGAAACAATATAATCATTTCCAGTGGCTTAAAAACAATTGTATAATTTATAGACTGTATTAAAGGAAATATTCAATACAGTACTTTAGAAATCAACTCAGCACTTCTATTACACAGTCAGTTTCACATCAATATTGGTATTGCACATTTCCTTCAGGACATCAAATTCCTTTCTTCATTCATCAGTCCCTCCAAATACACTGCCAGTCTAGGTCTTGATTACAAAATCTTGATTATAATGATCATAATCCTCTTTATTCTGTTCATCCCCACCGTGACATAAATGGCATTGCTTTTTAATCTTAATCTGTGCTTTGTGACATCATTATTATTCCTTATACTTGGGGAATTCTGCCTCGTGATATCATCAATATTCTATTTTTTTACCACTTGAGTAATCTCTATGACATCACTGTCATGTAACAAGATTGCGCACCTGTTGAAAAGGGCTGCTCATTTTCCTGCTGCAGGTTAGGTAATAATCCAGGATCTCTATTTAGAGAAAAGAGAGAGCGAGGAAAATAAAAAGATACAATGCGTGGGTAAGACTGTGTATGCGTCAGAGATGAAGGCAGATGGACAGTAAGCGCTGTTCCAAAACTTAGTGAGTATTCTGCCTACTGTCTACAGGTGCAGCTGCCTTCTAAGTGGCCGTTCACACAGAAGCATTTTTCCATTGTTTTTTATGTCAACATGCACTAGACTTACAGATATGAACTACACTTCTGACAGTTATTTTAGCATGCAGCTAAAAATATGCATTTACCGCTTTTTTTTCTCTTTTTTTTTTACAATTTCACATTTTAGCATTCCACTGTGCTTCTTTTAGTCGTTTTCGATGTCAAAATTAACTAGACATACACGTTTGACAGATATTTTAGCATGCACCTAAAAATATTTGTTCATAATTACATAATTTCTTTGCATTCCACTTTTCTGTTTTTCCATTGTTTTCTGTCAAAATGAACTAGATGCACACTTTTAACTAAGATATTTTAGCAGGCAGTTAAAAATATGCATTCATATTTACCGTTATTTGCATATTTATTACGATTTTGCATTCCACTGTTAAGCTTTTTGATTGTTTTCGATGTCAACATGAACTACACAGACATGTTTGACATATTTTAGCAAGCAGCTAAAAATAGGTGTTTATATTTACCGCTGTTTAACAAAACAAAATCCAAAAATCATTTCATTAGGAATCTACCGGATATGGATTTGTCGCATTAACCTACAGAAAGCTAATTAGATTGAAAGTGACTTCTGTGTGAGTGGCGCTTTGTGAATCGCTACACCTTTGACAATAGACAATTAACCTTTTTTAGCCATAATTGAGTTAAAAATGTGCTAATGACACCTTGTGGCTTTTTGAACAGCCCTCACGTTGGGACTATAACTGACGCCCTACAATTCTGCCTACGTAGGCAGCTCAAAAAGTTTTGAAACAGAGCAATTGCGTATGAAAGAGCTTTACAGCACCTGTGCTTGTCCTAGAGTTGAAGTGAGTGGAGTTAAGCACAAATGTGTTTGGGTCAAAGCAAAAATCACTCAGGGCCTGAGAGAGAAAAAGAGAGAGGGAGAAAAAAAAGCAAGAAAGGGAATTGAGCAAAATCAAATACAGAAGAGAGATGTTAACTGTGTGACACAGTGACCAAGTGACATACTTCCCTCAGTCTCTCTCGTCCCACTGCTCTGACTGCTATTGATCTACAGAATTCACTGACACATATGCAAATCCTCATTTTTTTTCTCATCCCTCAAGCAGTTTTCCAATTGTCCATCTTTCCTCTCGTCCACTCAGCACTGCCTGTCTCTTTAACACACACTTGCTCTTGCTCATGGAATGTGAGTAATTAATCAAAGTGAATAGCACTCGATATTACCAAGAGCTCCACAAGAGGACTAAAGAGGGTCAGAAGAAAGAGAGAGCGAGAGAGCGATGGAGAGAGGAAAGAAAAACGGAGTAAGTGTGTGCGTATGTATTATAAAGGGGAACGCTAGGCAATTGTTCCTGTTGGCTGGATCTGGACAATGAAACTCTTGTTTTGAAGGCCAGCAACTGCCATCTCGCCCTTTCTTTCTTTCTTTCTTTCTTTCTTTCTTTCTTTCTTTCTTTCTTTCTTTCTTTCTTTCTTTCTTTCTTTCTTTCTTTCTCTTTCACATCATCGGTATTCCCTTTAAAGATTTTGGTTCTTACTAGTGACCTGTAATATTTGCTCACCAAGGCTACATTTATTTGATCAAAAATGCAGTCATATTGTGAAATATTATTACAATTTAAAATAATCATTTTATGTTTAAAAATGTCATTTATTTCTGTCATGGCAAAGCTGATTTTTTTAGTATCATTACTCCAGCCTTCAGTGTCACATGATCCTTCAGAAATCATTCTAATTTGCTCATTTGATGTGGGGCCCAAGAAACATTTATTATTATCAAAGTTGAAAACAGAGTGGCTGATTAATATTTTTGTGGAAAATACATATTTTGCAACATTATAAATGCCTTTACTGCCACTTTTATTCAATGTAATGCCTTCTTGCTGAATAAAATGTTTAATTTCTTAACCAAAATTCCCTTACTTACCATTTTGAACTGTGAATTTACATTTGTAATTTTACATTTATATTATATATTTTTGAAGTCCAGCTGACCATTACTGCTGTATTCCTCTCAGAAACATGCAGCACACTCACTCTCTTCTTTTTTTCCTATTGCTTTTAAGATCTCTTATGCTCATCTTCAACACAGCAGCCATTTTTTCCTTCTTTTTTTTTTTTTTACAAAGAAACACAGACACTCAGATTCACACACATTGAAGCTTTAATCTCTGCCCTATTTTCCTCCCTTTTTGGGATTGTGCCATGACTGCTGAGTTCCCAGAGTGGAAAACCTTTTTCATTATAACACACGCACAAACACACTCTATTCCTCTCTCCCTCTTTCATAAGCAGACAATAAGTGACTGCATCTTGGCTGGTGTGACCTTTTAAAACTTAAAAAGTCACATTCACAGAGCTTTGGCTGGATTTTTCAGTGAACACAAATGTCTCCGCAAATCGAGCTGACAAACACTCATTCACACACAGATGGCGGTATTCTGTGCTGGATGTCCGCTTGCGGAGAGCTGTTGTTTTTCTGTCGGGCTAGACGTTGCTTGAATACTCACCACCACTGTGGCCGTCTCCAGGCCGAGAGAACCCCAACTCAGAAACAGAGCCAACCAGGCCAGCACTGTCATCCTGCAAATGCATGCACACACACACACACACACACACACATAGACATTTTCACCATCTGCCTCTCTGTGCCTGAGTGGGTGTCAGTAAGCAAAAATAAAATGCGCTATCTTAGGGAATTCAGATACATAATATACATAATAAAACATAACTGTGAACGTTTATGTTCTTTGCACATTATGCAGGAATGCTGTGTGCATATCAAATCAACTAAACAGTCACATAAAGCAGGTCAGAAATGAGTGTAACTCACAGAATAAGCAGCCAGCGGGCCTGTTTGGCTAAACCCAGAAGAATAAAGAAACACACCACCAGGTCCAGTAAAAGCAGCAGCACGTACGACAGCCACCTAAACAATAAACACAGATGAGACATTTTCAGAACATCTTCAATTCCTTTCAGTATACCTTTCAATATCAGTGCCTTTCAGACAACACACACACGCATTTTTGCCACAGCTGCCAACGACAAATAAACTGGAAACTTATTTTTTCTTATCATTAATTAATTCCTCATATTTTTCATATAATGCAATATAATATAATATAAGTTTGGGGTTAGTACGTTTTTTTTTTTTTAAAGCAAGGATACATTAACCTGATCAAAAGTGACAGAAAATACATTTATGATTTTATAAAACATATTTCTATTTCAAATAAATGCTGTTCATCTGAGATTTTGTACTCTATTTACCAAAGAAATCTGGAAATAAATGATGCTGAAAATTCAGCTTTGAATCACAGGAATATATTACATTTAAAAACTATTAAAATAGAAAACAGGAAAACTTTTAATAATATTTCACTCCATTAT
Organism: Gobiocypris rarus; assembly: GCA_023029165.1. Classification (NCBI taxonomy): domain Eukaryota; kingdom Metazoa; phylum Chordata; class Actinopteri; order Cypriniformes; family Gobionidae; genus Gobiocypris; species Gobiocypris rarus. The sequence continues at coordinate 18,569,090 of CM040926.1, read as the reverse complement.
TGTTTTGCTGTATTTTGATCAAATAAATGCAACCTTGGTAAGCATAAGAGACTTCTTTCAAGACCATTAAAAATCTTACTGACCCCAAACTTTTGAAAAGCAAAAGTCTTTCACAAATCATTCTTGCATTTAAATTTTTCAATATATCAGTTTCAAAGGAATTTAATGGACAAACAGGATTGTCTTTGCTCTTTTACAATAAAGATGTTTTATATACTGTGAGTTTAACCATCAACATCTATGAAAACTGCGCTTTAAAAATCTTAAATAAGAATACAAATCTTCAAATTCATAGAATACGGCCCTTTTAAGCATATTGTGCTCCGATATATTTTTATCAACTGAACATCAACATTTATCAACACTGAACCCCTCAAATCTGGACATTTTATTTTCTTAGCTGTATTAGTACTCCTGGTTTTGATATCTCCTCACCTGTAGTCTTCATTCACCATGAGGATGTTCGCTGCCCAGCCCGGGAGAAGGGCGCAGGAATGCTGTTGGCGGATGGACTGAGAGTGGGGGCTACAGAAGGTGGGGCTGGGGTAAGTGCTCCTACTATGCTTTCACTTCCGTTCGCCCTGTAAAATCCATCAGCGATGGGGATCAGACCTCTTCCCAGAGTCAAGTTGGAGAGGAGAGACACGACCCGCTCTGAAAGACGCCTGCAGGAGCGTGTGGGCACGAGCGCCGGCTTATGTCCTCCAAACACATCCTCCAAAGAAGTCAAGGGTCCTGAAACAGATTGCTGCAGCCCGGCCACGGTGTCTGAAACCTGGGCATGAAGGAGGAGAAGATTATCATGAAATACTTCACTTTGAATGGCATGAACTCAATGCATTTGTACCAAGATCTGATTTATGAACATACCATCTTAAATACAGGGTAACACTTTACAGTAAGGTCCCATTAGTTGACTTTAGTTGATGCATTAACTAATATTAAAGTGTTAGTTCCCCAAAAAATGAAAAGTCAGTCATTAATTACTCACCCTTATGCTGTTCTAAACCCGTAATGCCTTCGTTCATCTTTGCAAACACGAATGAAGATATTTTTTTATGAAATCTGAGAGCTTTCTGTCCTGCTGTTGACAGCTACGCAACTGACACTTTGACACTTCAAAAAGTTCATAAAGAGATCTAAAGGTTTAAATGTGAATAAAAGCCTAAATTCAATCTGTACATCATATATTAAGCGGCCAAGTCTCTTCAAAAAAGGGTGAGTAAATGATGACAGGATTTTTTTTTCCTTTAACAAAGAGGAATACAGTTACAGTGTTTATTAATCTTTGTTAAAAGCTGGCATGAAACGAAAGTTGTGATAGTCTATTGTCTATTGTGATGTATACAAAATGGAGGTAAGACAGCTGCGTATATAAACCTCTTTTGTTGATTAGCTGAGTACTCTCCACCTGTGTCAATTATCTGACATGTTCCTCCCGAACCTCGTTTAGTAAAAGAACATTTGTGAGAAAACGCTTCCCCGCCAAACACAGAATTTTCCGGGTTTCCGTGTATTCACTGTTATACGCTAGGGGGTGCTATTATGCATATTCTGAATGAGTACAGAATCTCCTGATCAAACACAGGAAAAGAAGAAGCAAAAAAACAAGCGATCATATGTAAGCAGACGCATATGTAAAAATAACGTGATCGTCAACATTAAACATCATATAAATGAAAACTGCCTAATGTTACTGAAGGAAATGTCGATCCAGGGCGAGCTATAGGACTGTGCAAGCAGTAGGGGTGTTGATGGACTCAATCTACTCCAGCTCTATTGGATCATCGTTCTGAATCTGATCTGCATGTAGTCTTTGACAAAAACATGATTTTCTTAGCTTTTTGTTCAAAATGTTGCTTTTTTATGAAACTTACCCATATTTAACTGTTGATAAAAAGGAATGCAAAAAGGTGTTGTTTAAAAGCAGTGGGTCTGCTCTTTTGATATATTTCATGCTCAGATGTTCATACAACAAAATATTAATTGGGCCATTACATTTTTGCAAAAATGAAAAGAGGGAAAAGAGTTAATGTTAGTTAACATAAACTAGGATTACTAAATGGTTTGAACAGTCTTTGTTAGTTTGTATTGTTAACAAATGGAACCTTATTGTACAGTGTCATTAAGAAAAGAGTAGTGTAAAAGATGTGTGGGAGATAAAGTGGGAATGAATGGAGAGGGTTTATAAAAGTACAGTAGAAGTAAAGTAGGTCATTAATCAGATTGACACGCATTCATCGATTGACCATATGAGCAACCAGCCAAATCAATACCCAGAGAGGATTTTATCTCACATAAATGCATTCAAACACTCTCTCCCTCTCTCTCTCTCACACACACATTCAAAACAGATAAGACTCATCTGAATTCCCCTGTTCGTTTATTGCAATCTCAGTGTAATAAAATCATGCAGTGTGTTTGCTGAACATCCTGGATTTCCTTTGGTCCCCTGGTGCTTCAAAAGGAGATTGATGGAATAAGCTTTTGTGTATGTATGAGCGCGCGCGCGCGTGTGTGTGTGTGTGTGTGTGCATTTCTGTTCTCACCAAAAGATCGATGGAAGCCAGCGTGTAATTGGCAGTGAGCAAGGATGAGGTCAACTGATACATCCCATCGTTCGCCTCACTGTTGCCGTAGAAACCAATGCCTATGGCAACACTACAAAAAGAAGAAATACGAATAAGGAAACAAGGAGAGAAGACAAATAAAGAGAAAGTGAGAGGGAGGAAAGACAGCATAAATGTAGAATTGAAAGAGAGAAAGAGAAAACCAAATGACACATTTTTAATCTATAGTTACACGTATACCCTTAAAAGGTTTGGGGTTGGTAAGATTATTAAATGTTTTTGAAAGTCTAATGCTCACTAAGGCTGCATTTATTTGAGCAATAATAAATCAGACTTTTGTAAAATATTATTTAAATTTGAAAAACTGTTTTCTATTTGAATATATATATTAATATATGATTTATTGCTGTGATGGCAAAGCTGAATTTTCAGCATCTTTACTCCAGACTTCAGTGTCACATGATCCTTCAGAAATCATTTTAATATGATGATTTGGTGCTCAAGAAACATTTTTACAAGATTATAATTTTATTATATTGTTGAAAACGAATGTGCTAGTATACATTAATCAAATATTTTAAGATTTGTTTAATATATATACATTTTTCTAAAATGTCAATTTAGACCAAATTAATGCATCCTCTGTGAATTCTTTCAAAAAGAATCTTACTGACTATAAACATTTAAATGATGGTGTACATTTTAAATGGTTTTTATGCAAACAGACTAAAAAAGAGCACTGGAATCCAAACCATCAACACTGAAAATCCACTCATTTACATATCTATTTCACATTCAAATATACAGATTAATTCTTGGGCCAGATGCTTGTCCAATCCTTTCCAACCTGCCAAAAATAGCACAGCCCAATCTCTCGCTGTTTGACCCAGATTAAGCTAAAGAAAGTCGAATGTTTATGTGTTTGACACAGTAATTAATATTGCAATGCGGGCAGATAGGTGTTTATATGTCTATATGCAGTCCTCACTGTAAATCAGCATGTAGCTTTTGAATCCCTCAGAAAAAGAGGTCAACAAGGATGGGAAGGGGGTGATGTCATGGGGGCGGGCCTGCAGGCGGAACACGTGCCACATCAGAACGTTTGCATCATGAAATCACGCAGAGCAAACCAACTCTTACACAGATACAATGATAATTCACACAAACAATTTATGTGTGACATAAAGAGCATTAATATATCATGCTGATGGTTCAGATCAATGAGGCAAGAAAAAACATTGGGTTTCATATTCATAAATATGCTAAATGGGATGGTTCCGCACACTGAGAGCATATAATCGAAGGAGTCCATCCCTTGCAAATGTGCAAATGAAACAACTTTATTTTGGATGAAATCATGATATCTTTATCTAATGTAACTCTGAAAATGGGGGGAAAAATACTATTTCGCTTCACAGATTTGGCAGCTGCTAATAATAGAAGCCCTGAACAGTTTACTGATTCTGCACTCTGATGTGTGAAAGCACAACATGGCGCGAGTTAAAATACAGTTGGGAACATTTCTCGTTTTCACTCTTAGTACTTTCCCACAGGGACTGAATGGATGATGTCAGGTGCTAAATGTCCTCTGATCTTGAAATTATGCAAATTACCTCGATCACAGAAGTAGTCATAAACAAGACACAGATGATGTCATCAAAGTCTTGTTGCTGTGCATCAAAAATATCGAAACACAATACACAGATATGGAGCATTTTTTATCCCAGTGTGTTATTGGATGGTATAAGACTTTATAGACTTAATAATTCTTTTGACTATTATAAGACTTTATAGACTTAATAATTATTTTGACTATTATAAGACTTTATAGACTTAATAATTCTGTTGTAGACGTGCCCACACTAAAATTTGGACATGGAAAATTAAATATTATGTCACATTTTTACGATTACGATTACGATTTGATTACGATTTGTCTATACTGCAGTGATGGGTAGGTTTTAGGTAGGTAATTCGTACGAAATCATACGATGTTTTAAAAAATGTTAATAAATTCTAGATGTTAAAATATATTATCTGGTCCAATTTCCCACAACCCTGCAAACAGTGTAGCTGTGGCGAGCAGCGAGGCTGAGGGACCGTAAGAGCGGGACTCGTGTCTCATGGAGGAGTGACGGGAGCATAAAGGAGGAGCGACAACAGTGAAGGACGAGAGAGGACCGGGCCTGGATTTTACGTTGTGTTTTGTTTACGTTTTGTTTACGTTTGTTTGTGCGCGGCAGCCGTCTGTTAGGGGCTTGCCCCGGTTTTACTTTCAGTTTGTTTATTTATTGATTAAAGTCTTTTGAATGTTCGCTGGTTCCCGCTTCCTTCTTCCCTGAACAACGAACTGCGTTACAATAGCTTAAACGTTTTTATTATTATTATTATTATTATTATTAAGCCAAGAAGCATTAAGATGGACCATTGGTCAGATTTTCAGAGTTCACCCAACTTTTCTCTGGTATTCTGGTACGTGAGAAAAATTTTACTTTGTATGTGCTTGTGTTTCCATTCCCCATATTGGAGTTTATAGTGTAACCACACTTTTTTACGTAAACAAAATTATGTTTTTGCATTTCATCATGATTATGGTGAATATCAAATCTGTTAATCCTTAACAGATAGTAATCGCTGACATATTAAAGTTACTGTCATTAACAGGTATTACCAACACAATGTGACAGCTGCAACCGATACCCATGTGACACAGCAAATGCCCCGCCCTTTTTTGCCACTGTATCCATGGCCACCGCTGGCATCGTCGTCTTCCTCCTCTTCCTCTGCATCCCTGCCCCCCTCACCACGATGGCAGCAGCAGTAGTGGATGAGGAAGGAGAGCACAACAAGCAACGAGAGGACCAGAGCAATGGCGGAGAAGCTGGAGAGGACCAGGAGAGTCTGTTGAAAGAGAGGATGGAAAATGAGTAGGATGAAAATACTTTTTACATATTAATTTGACTAAGTATTAGCTGGTCTAGCGCATGACATCAGTTTTTAGATAATTTCATTGGTCTAAGAAACAATGAGCAGTGGATTTGGAATCAAGTCTTGAATCTGATCATCATTAAACTTGTCAAAAAAGGAATTACTTAAAGATTTTATTTAAAGTTACATTAAATTTTAATTTTTTTACGTTTGACAAGAAAATACTATTTCTGTCTTTCTACTTAAAAAAAAAAGTCATGTTCAACTCAATGTGTTATTTGTCTTTTCTTCGAAATTATTTACGAAATTTACTAGCAATTTCTGAGTAATTTCTTTTTTTACACCAAATTGTTTTCAGTGTAAAAAAAGAGCACAGAAAAAGCATACTGCACAGCTGCATACCATTCAAACACATGCATGTACTGTATGGAAACCAGTGTGACATAAAATGGAGGATGTCTCTTTAATCTTATTGGCTAATACAGCATGGATGCTCCACTCACAGAGAGAGAAAGGGGAGGTATAATTAAAGGCTGCTGTCAGATTCATACAGACATCGTGCATTCATGTTTCATATACTATACATCTACAATCTGGTCCCAATCCATCTTCCTCAATTTCTCTTACAACACTTCTTATACTTGTACTCTCTCCCAGTGCTCTCCTTCTCCTTTCCCCATGGTTTCTCTCCATGCTTTCTCTTCCGCTCACTGTTCTCCCCCTTTCTTTCTTTTTATCCACGCCACTGGATCTCTATTAATAATCTGTGACCTACTTAAATACATTCACTGCTTTTCCCTCTGATTCTCTCTCGTTTTTTTTATCTCTCACTCTCTCTCATCTTCCTTGATTTCTCATCTCTTCTCAATTCCCACTATTACCCACAAGTATTTCACTCTTTCATTTCTCCTCTCAACCATCTCTCTGGCTCTCTCACAGTCGGTTATTTTCTAGCACATCTTTCTCTTATTATCTGTGTCTTATCCTGTAAATCCATTCAGGCATCCAGCATAATCTGGCTTTGTCTCTTCCACCTTTATTCATATTTCCATATTTATTCCACCCATATAATTTTGCTTGCCCGATCGGACAAGTAGTAGATTAAAATGTCAATAACAAAAAATAACTAAGGAATCACCAAAATGCAAGAAGATTTCTGCATTCATTTAGTGTAAGTTGCGATCGATAGTGGATAATAATATAATGTAACAAACTGACGGTAACAAGGTTGTGCTGTTGAGGCTCGCGCAGCTTCTCAAAATGTGGAGTTTTTATACTTATAACATATGATAGAGTTAAGCAACATCACACAACCAAGAGTAGTTCTCTTTCATAGGTTCACTCAACACTGCGTGGTGACATAATGGGGAACGCCCTCTGGGTGTGCCGACTGTCTGAAACTCTTATAGAATCACACCAATTCATTGGCTGATGGTGCGGGCCCCGAAGCTCTACGTCGTCATATTATACTGCCGCATGTGCCATCTTCTCCTCAGATTTCTCTGCCTTCACGAAGCGGTAGCATCGTTCCCTTCGTTGCGATTTTTGCGACCAAACTGGATTTGAGCATCTTTCACCTTCAGCATTTCTGCGACCGCGGATAAGTGGAACTTTGTTCTCCTTCTAGTGAAGTGCAATGGAGTTTTTTCATTGGCCACCACCATGCACTCGCTTTATCTCGAGTGACGACCTGCACGGTAAGTGTGTTAAACGCACGCAATGCGGTTCAGGGCATTTCTAAATGAAGATTTTGTGACAATCTTCCAAACTCGATAAGAGATTTCTGAGTGGCCCTAGTGCTCGTCCAGCGAGAAGAAAGCTGCCATTTTTCAGTGATCAGCACCCTAATTCAGACATGTCCACTGCACCTCACAACATAGCTTCCTCTGTCTCATTTCTTTCACGAGTGGAAACATCTGCCAGGGGCATCGCCCTGGGTACTCTGCACGATTCGGGCAGGCTACACATATTCAGTTCGGTCGCACCCCCCCAAACTGTAGTAAACAGCGCCTCAGAGGCTTCTGTGCTACAGCAGGAGCTGTAGCACACTAAACACTGAAGTCTCTCATTGCCCAGGTATGTGCGGGATCAGGGGACTGGATGTTGAACCCGTTAACAATAGCCCAGATTTGGGAGAGATTTGGCAGGGTGGAGGTGGACCTCTTCGAGTCGAAGGAGTCCCAATGCCCGCTCTGGTTCTCCCTGAGCCCTCCAGCGCCGCTGGGAGTGGATGCGTTTGCTCAACCCTGGCCGAGGTTGAAACTCTATTTCCGCCCATCAAGCTGATTCCGGCGGTTCTGTATAGAGTGAGAGAGAGCAGAGTCAGTCTCCTGCTCTTAGCGCTGTTCTGGCCATCCCAGACATGGTTCTCGGAGTTGGTTCTTCTTTTGGACTCCTCTCCCTTGGAGATTCCAGTCAGAGAAGACCTGCTGTGCCAGCTTCAGGGCAGGATTTGGCATCCTTGTCCCGAGATTTGGAAGCTTTGGGTGTGGCCCATCAAGGGCCGTCATTCTTGAGTACCGGTCTCCCTAAGGATGTTCAGGAGACCATTGCTAATGCAAGAGCTCCCTCCACGAGAAAGCTCTATTCCTCCAAATGGGGGTCTTTTGAGGCATGGTGCTCAGTTCACGCAGTGAATCCAGTTGACTGCCCTGTCGGCTCAGTGCTGGAGTTCTTGCAGGAGAAGTTTGTGGCCGGGGCGGTGGCAACCACGCTTAGGGTCTATGTTGCTACTATTGCCACTCACAGGGAGCTGGACGAAGTTCCTTTGGGGAAACAGAGGTTGGTTTCGTCCTTTATGAGAGGGGTTAGGCGCCTGAGGCCAGTTTGCTCCCCTGGTATTACCTCCTGGGACTTGTCAGTCGTTCTGGAGGGATTGACAGAGGCTCCCTTTGAGCCATTGGAGTCAGCTCCAGAGCGGATTCTGACTCTTAAGGTGGCTCTTTGTTTGGCACTAACTTTTTGCAAGCTCTCTCCGTTAGCGAGACTAGTGGTTGGAGGAAATCTAACCAATTGTTGGTATGTTTTGGAGTTGGACGCCGAGGGCTCGCTGCGTCTAAACAGAGAATTTCACATTGGGTGACAGAAGCTATTTCCTTGGCCTATGAGGTGCGTGGGTTACCTTCACCTCTTGGCGTTCGGGCACACTCTACCAGAGGTGTGGCCTCCTCAAGCTCTTTTCAGAGGGGCTCTTCTGGAAGACATTTGTGTAGCGGCAGGTTGGTCCTCCCCACACACTTTTGTCAGTTTGGATCTTGACATGGCTCCGGGTTTGCATGTTCAATCAGCTTAATCCAGCGATTCAGGTTACCCTGGCGTTTTCTGCCAGATGCAGCAGCACTTAAGCTTGGCGTGTGTGGTATAACACACCATGCAGCGTTGAGTGAACCTATGAAAGAGAACGTCTCAGGTTACTCACGTAACCTTTGTTCTCTGAATAGGGAATGAGAAGCTGCATACGCTGCCAAGCTCTTCGCACTGCCAACAAGCCGCCTTTTTCCGAAGAGAAATCTGAGGAGAAGATGGCGCAGTATAATATGACAACAATCAATAAAAAAATATTCTATAAAGGCTTCAGACAATCGGCACACCCAGAGGGCGTTCCCCATTGCGTAACCACGCAGCGTTGAGTAAACCTATGAAAGAGAACAAAGGTTACGGGAGTAACCTGAGACGATTTCCTGAATACCATCACGACTGAAAATGTGACACTGATTTCATATGACAGCTCAATAAACAATTAATTATCATTTAAGTCACTTACATTTTAGATGCAATATTGACTGTTTTTATTCTATTTCAGCAGCAAAAATATTTCCAAACAAAGATCACAGCAGAACCACGCATCTCACAGCAACAGTGTGTTAGTGAACGATTCAGCGTTTTGAATAAAGATTCAACAACCTATTCGTAAATGACCGTTTGACGAATTCGTTTGAATCAATGACTCACTCATTAAGAAGGTCACCTGCGCCACCTACTGGCGGTATAGTTTCATGTTTAAACCATAGACTGTAAAAGGTTTAAACATTCTTTCCAACATTTCTTATTTTTATATTAAAAAAAAAAATTCACACAATCTCAATCTCTTATTTAATTTGTGTTTCTATTTTGAATTGTTGCTGCAGTTGTAATTTATTAGTGTAAATTATTTTGTAACAGCCCTATAGTATCTTATTCCAAAAAATTTTAATGAGAATTTATTGATCAAGAATATAAAATGAAAACTAAAGCATAGCCTATATTTAATAAGATTAGGGAAAATGCCCTTTATAAAAGGTAAAAATATCACAAATATGCAGATTTAAATATGTCCAAGCTGATTGAACACTGGTGAGAATATTTCTTCAGAATAAATTATTTTTACAACACAAAAAAAAAAAATTCTGTGAATGACAGATTTACTTGTCTGAAGAACAAGCACATGAACGGGCTTAATGTCGAGCCCTGACTGCAAATGATGTAATCGAGGCTACATTTTAAAATTATTAATATTTGCGTGCACCTGATTATTTTGCAATCCACTTAAACTACGTTACTATTTAATTAACAATTGTTTGCACTTTTTGTGGGCAATTGACCTACAATTTCAGTGTGACGTATTTATAACTGCCTCTACAAGTCTGCATATACTACAACCCCAAATCAGAAAAAGTAGGGACAGTATGGAAAACGCAAATAAAAAAAGAAAGTAGTGATTTCTAAATTTACTTTGACTTGTATTTCATTGCAGACAATATGAACACAAAATATTTCATGTTTTGTCTGGTCAACTTCATGTCATTTGTAAATATGCATCCTTTCCTGTCATTCATACCTGCAACACATTTCAAAATAAGTTGGGACAGGAGCAATTTAGGGCTAGTAATGAGGTAAAATGGTAGCCTGGATGCCAGCCGAATTTAGCCCCGCCCACAGAATTTTTTGCTCGGGCAATTCGGTCTGGAATCGCTCCATAGAGGAGTTATTATGCCCGAACAGAAAATGTTTGGACCAATTAAATTGTCAGGGCGGGCTTTAGACGATGATGGACAGATGATCAACAGTAACGTAATCATCCACGTCATCAAAGGCGCTTTGGGTTGAATTTGCTCTTATCCTAAACGGAGAACTTGTTCGTATATGCATTCACCTTCACTATTTCTCTCAGAAACGATGATCGTGTTGGTAAGTACTCTGTGTATCCTTAAATTATTTTATTACAATACTGGCAAAAATCGTTTACACTCATCTTTTTCTTGTAACATTACTTAATCCAGCGCGCGTGCAGACAGGGTTGCCATGTTTTTTTGCAATGTCGCGCACAATTGCTACTCAAAACTATAGCCCAAAACAATAACTTTCCGGGGGGTTCTCCGGAAAAATGGTGTTTGGTTGGCAAAATATGTTATTTTGGCAAGGTTGCCTGCTAAAATTTGCATTCCTGGGTTTATATAATCACATAATTGGGGTCGCCTTCAACCCGGACATGGAGAAAAACACGGACTTGACAACACAGTGCAGTTGAGTTCTGTTGACATTTGACAACTAACGTTACGCGTCGCTCCGTTGCTCTGATTGGTTGTGAGTCTATCCAATTGAGGTCTTTCCTGGCTCGGTTGAAACACGCCCCATAATCAAAGCTCAATGGAGCGGTACCAAACTCATATTCTGACTAGAATTGAGTATGGCCACGCCAGGCTAGTAAAATGGTTAAATAATGATGTGATTTGAAACAGGTGATGTCAACAGGTGATTGTAATTATGATTTGTTACAAAAGCAGCATCCAAGAAAGGTCTAATCCTTTAGGATCAAAGTTTGGCAGAGGATGGCCAGTTTGCCAACAAATACGTGAGAAAATTATTGAAATGTTTAAAAACAATCTTCCTCAAAGAAAGACAGGAAGAGATTTGGATATTTCACATTCAACAGTGCATAACATAATTAAAAGATTCAAGGAATCTGGAGGAATTTCAGTGCGTAAAGGACAAGGGCGTAAGCCTAAGCTGAACAACCGTGATCTCCGATCCCTCAGGCGGCACTGCATCAAGAATCATCATTCATCTATAAGCGATATCACCACATGGGCTCAGGACTACTTTGGCAAACCTTTGTCAAGTACCACAATATGTAGTTACCTCCACAAATGCCAGTTAAAACTGTACTGTGCCAGTTAAAACATCTGGGATGGACCATCACACAGTGGAAACGTGTACTGTGGTCAGATGAATCAGTATTTCAGGTATTTTTTGGGAGGAATGGACGCCGTGTGCTCCGGACCAAAGAAGAAAATGATCAATCAGACTGTTACCAGCAAGTCCAAAAGCCAGGGTCTGTCATGGTATGGGGTTGTGTCAGTGCCCTTGGCAAAGGTAACTTGCACTTCTGTGAAGGCACCATTAATGCTGAAAAGTACATAGAGATTTTGGAGCATAATATGCTGCCTTCAAGAAGACATCTTTTCCAGGGACCTCCATGCATATTTCAACAAGACAATGCAAAACCACATTCTGCACACATTACAAAGTCCTGGCTGCGGAGGAAGAGGGTACGGGTACTTGACTGGCCTGCCTGCAGTCCCGACCTGTCTCCAATAGAGAATGTGTGGCTCATTTTGAAGCGCAAAATGCGACAACGAAGACCCCGTACTGTTGCCCACCTTAAGACTTGTTTGCAGGAAGAATGGGACAAAATTACACCTGAAACACTTCATCACTTGGTGTCTTCAGTCCCTAAATGTCTTTTAAGTGTTGTGAAAAGGAATGGCAACATTACAAAGTGGTAAATGCTTTACTGTCCCAACTTTTTGCAGGTCTGAATGACAGGAAAGGATGCATATTTACAAATGACATGAAGTTGACCAGACAAAACATGAAATATTTTTTGTTCATATTGTCTGCAATGAAGTACAAGTCAAAGTAAATGTAGAAATCACTTCTTTTTTTCTTTTTTTGCATTTTCCATATTGTCCCAACTTTTTCTGATTTGGGGTCGTAGATTGGAAGAGGAGAAAGTAATTTTAACAGAAAAGATTACACACTGGATCAAAAGCATCAAACAGCATGTATAATTTCTGTTTCAATTGAATCTCTTAATATAGAAATGAAATATATTTATATATCAAGATGCGTCTCAGATTTGTCTAAAAAGTATAGTTAGGGTTCATATATCACGTTAGAACAAGCAACGACAGTTTAGACTGTTTTTGAGAAGTTACTGAAGCAGCAAGGAGGCGGCTTTTATACAAGAGTTCAATAAACAAGATATTAATATTTAGTAACTTGTGGATACAATATTGCCAGTTACTTTCTCTGCTTTTGCTCTGTTAACAAAGAAAAGCTCCAAACAAAGCCACAGCATGACACACATTAGCTGTGTTTCATTTGTGAATGCTGAATAATTCAGTTGAGTGAATGATTCAATGACTGATAAACTGTCAAATGTTTTGTTCCTGAAAGAATCAGTGTGGTTGAATATATCTTTTGAATAAATGAATCAGTAACTCGATCATAAAGTTACTTGTCACCATCTACTAGGGCTGGAATTCCCCTAACTAATGCGATTTTTTTTATTCCAGAATCAATATTAATTTGAATCAATATTAATTCAAATTAAACTGCTTTATTTTAGTCTTTGATTATAGACGAGGTGGACAGAGGTTACCCACTTTTGTTCCAACAGAGGGTGAAATATGTCGTTATCTATGCATGTCACATGACATAATATCCCTTTCAAACAGACAAGAGGAAGCGATGCAAGACTAAGATTAGAGATGTATCCTTTAATAGCAATGTTTCACTTCATGAATATTAATATAGTAATAAATGTACTAAAATACTACATATGCTTCGCGTCAGATATCAATACTGAGAGAGATAGAGAGATCGAGAGAGAGATGGAGACCGTAAAGCTGCACGATTAATCTTTAAAAGATTGTGATCGCAAATCAAACACCCACTTGATCTTATTCCTTAATGACAACAATTTGTCTGTTTATTAAACCTTTCACAAAATCATATTGCAACATTAAAATCTGCGTTGGCGCTGCCGCAGATCCAGAGAGAGCAGTGGTCATCATTTCAACCTCATAGTATCATTATTTCTGCGATACAATAGTTACAATTTTCAATTATAAAGTACTGGGATAAAGGTTTAGTTAAAATCTAAACATGGCGCTACAAATAACGTATAGTTTACGTATAGGCGACAAATGACTGTTAAAAATTGTTTCAATTGTTTTTGTCATTGAATCATTTATTCAAGAGAATGTAGAGTGTAGAGAATGTCATGTATGATGCTTCTGAAATCTAACTCAGAAAGATGTGATAAATAGTTTTTTGTAAATAGGACTCATCTTATACATCATGTACATGTATAAGTGTAGGACTCAACTTTTTCCCATGGTCTAATGTTAAAAGAAATCAGAAATATCACAAAACATTGCAATACTTAATTGCAATACATATCGTATCGGCACCCAAGTATCGAATCGGAGATAGGTGTATCGCCCCAGCCCTACCACCTACTAGTGTAAAGACAACTGGTAACCTACTGGTACTCAAATCACCTCCATAAGCCTGTCTGAAAAGGCTGAATCACAGACTTGGATTTAAATTCAAGAACTGTAACTAATTGTACATCAAAAATAACTATTTTGTAAATGTAATATTTTCCAAACCAAAATGTAATGTACACATCCTCATTTAAGCCACAGTCACTGCTTCATGATTCCTTTCCTAATGTGTTAAATACATATAGTCATATATAGTCATCATGCTTTGAGTCTATGGTTCTTTAGCCACTGCACATTAGATAATGTGAGATACAATTTTGAGACAATTCATCTTTAAACTGCAGACAGAAAAGCGCTTTTAATGGTTTTGACTATAACACTCCAGTTGAATATTTCTGAGAGTGTGTTAGAGTGTAAGAGTGCTGGAAAGAGAGTATGTCATGCGAGTCAACGTGTAAATATTTCTGACAGCAAGAAAAAATACATTTCTGGCGGTTCGCACACTATATTGCATATATGTGATATAATTTTGACAAAATGAGAGGGAGCGAGAGCGAGACAAATAAATGTGTGTCGCTCCAAGTGATGAGCGAGCCCACCACCAGCTGTCAGATGTGAAAATTGTTTCTGAGAGTGAAAAATAAGAAGAGGGCAGGGGGAAGTGAGCATGAGCGAGTGGGTTACCTGCTGATACTCCCAGCTGTCTGGAGTGAACATGCTGTCTCGGGTCTGCAGGGTCAAGTCCAGGCGAGGGATGGCATGGCATAACCGTACCCATAGCGATGGGGTGTAGTTGGGGACAGTTGCTATGGCCGCCATGACCGCAGTAAATCACCTCTGTCTTTCTCAAATGTCTGTAATGGTTGAGAAACGTGTGATTATTAAAGGTGCAGTAAGTGATTTCTGAGAAACCGAGTACCACAACACACTTGCAGCCAATCAGCAGTAGGGGGTGTGGCTGCCCATAATGGGCGTGGAGAGAGATTTGAAAGTTTGACTGTAGAAAGAGAGATGTCTGAGAGACATTACAAAGAGAAAAGGTCAAAGGAAAATCATTGGAAAAAGAAGGGTGTGACCTGGCAAGAGTATTAGGACCCACGTTAACATTAAAAAAGCTTTCGAGCATTGGAGAAACCTAAGCGGGAAGACCACTTAGTGATATTGGCTTTGCTATGTTTCACAGAACCTGCTTTTACTGTAATGTTAGCTATAGTAACAGGACCATTTTGAGTGTCATTGTTTGTCTGGAGCTGGTGTGCGGCTAGGGACTAAACAACAAACTCTTGCTTGTCGTTCGTTTGTCATCTTCACGTAAAGCTACAATAATTTTTTGCCACTAGAGAACACTTTTCTTTCTTTATCCATTTGTCAATTGAGTTAAGAAATGCCATTGGACGTTACACACTTGGGAACAACCAATTAGACCCTCTCTCGTTTGTTACATGCACTGTCATTGGACAGTTAGAAAAACTATTCATCATCATTACAACGGGAGTTTAAAAACAAGTCAGAGCGACGCAACAGGGATTGTGGATAATTTGTTAGCTTTAGCTGATTTCTGCAAAAAAAACTCTCCTCTCGTTTATCATTTTATATATAAAAGAGTTACAGTAGAGGGACGTTGCAAATACAGCGGATAATTGTAGTTGTACAATAAATGGAAGGATTTGGATTAAGTTTGATAAGGCACAGAGTGTCATTCAACGACTCAGTCCTTTGGAGCAGCAGCCGTCAAGCTATGATTCTACTGGACATGAAACAATGGCCGTTTCTCAATATGAGTTCTTGTCTGTGTTCTCTTGGCTTTTTGAAACGTCATCAGTCGCGAAACCCCGCATAACTTAAAAATGCTACTGTTGTTAATGTGTCCCAAAATGTAGTTTTAAGAGTGTTTTAGGCGAGAGTGTAGTTGTTTAAAGCTCAAATCTGTGGTTTATTAATGAAGAGATCGCCTATTTGAAAATTTGATCTGCCATTTTCGGACTTGTGAGATCCAGGAGATCCAGGAGATCACTGGCGCTCGGCGCTCGTTAACCCCGCGAGAGCAACCTTTCCTCGGCTAGTCCTTCTGACGTCTGCCGCTGGCTCTGATGTCTCTGTAGTGGTTAAACATGATATATATTTCTTCTTGTGTAGATCTAACGGGCGATCTTTGGTCTCATAAATCTATAATTTGTTCCTGGCAAATCGTTTTGGATGGGGAAAAGTGAAGTTTCATAACTTTTATTTTTAGGCTATTAAACTTTACCGTTTTAGCCAGAGCTGACTATGTTTGACTGAATTATTTGCTTTATTTATTGTTTAGCTTCATATACCTTTTACTTATACTTTTATAATGGCTATTATTGATCACACATATTGACATTTAACAAAAAGAGACTGGGTTATGTTTTGTCGTATTTAATTATTACAGTGCCAGTGATAATCATATATATATATATATATATATATATATATATATATATATATATATATATATATATATATATATATATATATATATATATATATACACGTCTGTGTCCTGTTTACAGTGGGTTATTTCTCTGGATTTAAACATTATTGCAAACAATTGGGATAGTTTAAGTACAGAAGTAAACAAAGTATTTTTATTCAAAAATCGTTTATATATTGTGCCTTTAATTAATTATTTTGCATTGCTTGTTCATGCATTTTGGGGAGGGCAATGAACGGATGGGTGTGTTTGTTTGGGATGATTTCAAATATCAACAGTGTTTCTCAGAAATTGCTTACTGCACCTTTAAGAGAAAACACTAAAATTGTGAGCCAGCTATATAATACATCACTTAAAGGGGTGTTTTTTATTCAAACCGATTTCAACTTTTTATATATCTTTATATCACTATAAAAATTATGAAAATTATTTAAAAAAAATTATTATAGTTTTTTTTCCCTATTGTGATATATATGAAACAGCTTCTCAAATAAGAAAAAAAACTAATCGTAGGGCAGGACTTTGTCAATTGGGAATTGATTGGATGGTTGTGGTTTGCTATTGCTGTGATGTCATTTGAGTGACAGGTTTGTCCCGCCCTCGAGCCAGTAAACACATCATCAGAGAAGAGATTGCTGCAAGAGGTAGGGGAAGTTAATTTAATTAAAGGTTGAAAGTAGGTTAAGTACACAGACACACACACACACACACACAAACACACACACAAATATTTTCATTAGCAGGACTGAGGTCCACTGGGAAACAACATGGGATTAAGTGATTAGATCATCAATGTTAAGAGAAGAGGTTTCTAAGAGGACACTTGAGCAACCATTAGATCTTGATACATTTCAAAAATCATTATGGGGTTTGGAGGGGTAGCTTTTAATGTTATTACTTCATCAGACATACTTAACAAAATAATTATGACCTCATCTGGGGCTATACATTTTGAAATCTTGTCCGCAAGTTGGAACAAATCATATGACATCATCAGGGTCTTTACATTTAATTAAAAAAAAACCTACATGGTGATGAAGACGTCATCAGAATCTGTATAAAATTTCAGTATTCCCTTATGCATGATCCTGATTTATGGGATCTACATGGGATCCATTCAAATAACTCTATAATGTTTGATTTATAATCAAATGCAGTACATTCCAACACCATTATAACTTCAAGAGGAGAATATGCTGCACATTGTGAAATTATTATGACGTGGCTATTTATGCATTTCTACATCACTATGACATGACCAATTTATTGTAACTTATGGACTGACTGTGAACTGACTTTTACTCTCTAATGACAGATAATTAATACAGATGCAATTTCTGCACCACTATGTGCACCAAACTGAATAAGAAAATAATAAAAATATAATATTATTGTTTCAAATCAGCTCTACCAAACTCACTATCATGCCTTTTGCACCACCCCATGTCCTCCATTGTTTGGCCAAATAGCTAACCCTGCCTCGGTTGTCTAGATCTTTTGGTTAACAGAAACCTCTAAAAAAAGACATGTCTGTCATATGTATGTCCGTCATATGCATCTAACCACTTAATCACTCCAAAACAGTTCACATCTCACATCAATAAATTAACAATAAACTGCAGGCTCCGTCACAAATAACCCTTACAACAGTGTTTTTGGTTCATAATGATGTATGAAGGCTATATTAATTTACTGTTAGAGTAGACTACCAGCATGCAGTGGGTCAAGACAATAAGCTGGTGAATTGTGGTATGGTTGGTGCAGCATTATCACAAACTGTCCTCTTCTCAAATGAAAATGGAAATAAAAGCCAAATGAATATGAAACTGTCATATGGAATGGTTAAACATCATGTAGACTGTGACTCAGACTGCAAAGCTAGGACATCTGAACATGATGCATTCTGTCAGCTTGTTATAAGGATGGTTTGCATTGCATAACGCAAAGAAAATGTGAGTTTGGAAATGGGGCATGGAAGAAAAATTTTGTGCAGAACAATAGAGGGACAAAACATCTTCCATCTTCTTTTTCATTCTGGATTGAATCATGCTTAACATCAAAACCATTCTTTCGCTTCACTATAATTAACCACAAGAGAAATATGCTAAATAAAATAAAAAATAAAAATGGTTTCCAGGATTAATAATGATGGGTTTGTCATCCAAAATAAGCCATTTTAAGCTCACTAAAAACTCATTAGATTTCTTTTTTTTTGTGTGTGGAATTGCCACTTCATGATACTATGAGGAAATCATTCATCTTTGGCTTAGCTCTATGACATTTCATGAGCAATACACCATAAAAAATGACACGACTATAATTTTCACAGTGACACGTATGATCCTCCATCCATTTTTATAAAAGTAGGGTTTCCAAATTCTAAATATATATACTTCACAGCGTATTTTTGTCAGTGTCATTAATTCAGTAGTCTGATTTAATAAAGATGGAATGAACTGATCATTGGTCACTAAGACTATGCAGATAGATAGATAGATAGATAGATAGATAGATAGATAGATAGATAGATAGATAGATAGATAGATAGATAGATAGATAGATAGATAGATAGATAGATAGATAGATAGATAGATAGATAGATAGATAGATAGATAGATATTGAAAGCAATAAATCTGAAATTGTCCAAAAAAAGACCAAGGATGAGGGCATGATATAGTTTGTCACACAGCATTAACATTTAAAAGTGCTATTATAATAATCTCAATGTTGATTTTGTGTTTTATACAAACTGAGAATTATATGTTCTTTTTCTGCTTTAGAGGACATTCTTCAGTGCTGCTGTGGTTCAATAGCCTACAGATAGATGGCCCAAAGGAGGGTCAAAAGGAAGTTCATAAAGGTCACTGGGGGCCACTGTTTGTATTTGTATTCACTTGTGTTTAGTGTCAATAACTAAAGGAGCTTATTATGGAGGTATTTGTAAATATACAACAATCCACACAACAGAATTGATGCTAATCAAATAGATATTGATGAAACCTTCAAAATGACCAGAAACAAAATAGGCCAGAATTGATTGATTGCAGTTATGTGAGTTGACCCGGTGCGAGAGACCAATCGATCTCATTCGTTCAGACTGACTTTACTTGTTCATGGCAATCATATCCAACCACACTAGCGCTTTGTCTGGTCGACAAGACACATTACGGGGATCTTTTGTTTGAATGGACTCATGATTCCCTCGCATAATAAATGAACTGTCATACATTTTCACACAGACCAATTGACACGGCAAATGAACCGCACAACAGGCTATAAAATTTTATACCGCACATTTAAAAAGGGTTGCCCACCTTAATTTGCAGCAGCCTAATGTGGTGCTTCCACGTCTCTCACGCTCGTGTGATTTAGTTTGCGATTAGATGCTATTACTGAGACCGCTGACCGTTAAAACGGTTTGCATCCTGAGTGATGAGATCTGTTGTATTGGGCTTCAAGAGGAAACTACAGTATTTTCGGCTCCAGTATGCGCCCAGTCTTTGTGCTCGCTGATAGATGGGAAACAGGTCTTCAGAGAGAGAGGCGAGAATCCTTGAGGGATGTTTTAAGAGAGGGATGACTCCTTCAATTCCCGACGCCTATCCGTCAGTTTCACTCTTTATTTGAAATCCGCTGAGAACTTGAATCACCGTCGCGCGAAAGGACTCATAGAAAAAACTTCAGACATTCGCGTTAAAACAATCCACAACTATGTCTTCGATGTCGTTTCCACACAAAATAAATGTTCAGTCTGCAAAAATAGCAAATCCATAACATCCAGGGCAAATGGAATCCATCCAGAGTGTGTTCGTTTAAAAGTCTAGCAATTAAAAATAGGCTATATTTTTTTGTGGGGAAATTGTGTTTTTATTTTAATTTTCCCATTTTAAAACTCAGTCTAATTTAAGTAAGTGAATGACAGAAAAAAAAATGGTGTGGTCCTGAGGGTCCCAATGATCAGGACTGAACTTCTCTCTCTCTCTCTCTCTCTCTCTCTCTCTCTCTCTCTCTCTCTCTCTCTCTCTCTCTCTCTCCCTCACTGTGGGTGTTTGTGTGTAAGAGACAAAAAGGGATGGAGGGATTTACACATGTACTGTATTTAGAGTGCACAACACATGATGACAGAGACAAAAAGAAAGGTGTTTGATTGTGAGAAAACCACATGTACTCCATGTACAAGATCTGTCAAAAAATTAAAGAGACAAAAAAGGACAATAATGGTTTTGCAAATCCTTTCAGTTTAGCATAAACTCTCAGGGAATCCCCGAAAATGCTTTGATTATTTGATTCACTAATTTACCACAAATAAAGTAGGTGATGGGCGGTGAAATAAAGGGTTGAAGGGATGCTAGACTCTCTGTGGCCTGGGAGGTTTAACCGAGATAGGGGGATTTAAAAAACACAATGAAAACAACAGCTCGAGCGAGGGATGGAGAGATGGGTATTTGTGTGCCAAGGGAGTATGGGGGTATGTGAATGCATGAGAGGGAGGGTGGTGTTGGTTTTTCTGTGTCACTGAAAGAGAAAGCGAGTGAGGATGGGGGAAGGGTGGTATATTGAGAAGCACAAAAGGGAGGGATGGAGAGACTGCACAAGCATTCATATGTGTGTAGTGTGCATGTATCCAGGAGGAAAGGAAAATTATGTTATGTATGCAAGACTTCCTAACTGACATCTCACACAGAGCTGCTACTGAAACACACATGCAAGAAAAAAATATTAATAAAAATTTGTTTTTCGTTTAATTTGTTCTGTTTGTACATAACAGGTCTCAAGACATTCCAGCGGCTAAATGTACAGATGTTCTGAGTTGTTTGTTTGATCTTGAATAATTGAGAGCTTGTGCTATAAAAACATAGCTGAAATACATGGAGTATTACTTATTTATATGCAATCCATTTTCAACAAAAAAAATTACACACGTCCAATTCCATACTTGATCCAAAAATAAGTCATGTAGCAACATTTTTCAATGAATGACTGAACAGGACATGAAGACAGTTTTAGGTGAATGCTGTTTGTCTTTACCTAAGCACAGGTTCTCAAGTAAGAGAAGGCATTGTTATATTTGTACAGAAATCTAAAATAAAATAAAACAGAACAGTGTCAAATTCAAGTGTCAAAGCTATTCAGTTCTTTGGCCATTCAATTCAGTTTAGCTTCTGCTTTGAAATATGACTACTGTACATAAACCAAGATACTAACAGATGACTACATTTAAAGAAAAAGTCGCTAATGCTTGTGTTGTTGAAATTTGATGGAGTTTATGAAGAAAGAAATCATTGAAAAATTATTGCGAACATTTTTTAAATGCTTAAATTAATTGACTTTGCAAATTGATCAGTCATGCTGTAGGAAAACTGTCTAAAATACATCAAGTATTTGATGTAGTTTGTTGAGCCGAATTTTGACCCCCTGTCAAATTATTACCCCCCTTGTTGAAGTCGCTACCTGATTGCCTAATCCAAACCCCTCCCCCACACCAACTCCTAAACCTACCAATACTAAAGGGGGTAATAATCTGTCAGGGGGTCAGAATTCGGCACAACAAAGTTATTTAAAAACCATCATCTCTGACACATTTACACATTGGGCAGCTGCACAACACATACAACCTGATAGAAACCGTCCTCTGTGTTTGTGCGGCCATTCACACAAAGATAAAGTTTATTTACTTCTAGCTTGCCGAAATTTACGTCTTTGGCCAGTTTTACAGCCCCTATCCCTTCAAATATCTTATCTGTCTTCTTATCTTGTTTGTCGGCCCTGCTCACTTTGGCCAAGGTGAGATGGTACGTAGGGCATCGGGAATGACGGTGAAGCCAGCCCTTCTCCTGGAAGGCTTCTTGGAGAGGGGAATTCAAGGTCTGGACATCTGACAGGGGTTGTGGGGTCACATAAAGTACAGTCCCATTAAAGTGTCTTAGTTTTGGGGTGAAAGACACAGATATAGGGGGTTTGTGGGAGTTCTTGACTGTGGTACGCAGGAGCTCAGCAGCAGCGCTGACTTCCTCTGGGTCATTGAGAACAAGCAAAGTGAGAGTGATGTGTAAAGTTGCCGAGTCCAACCACAGCGGCTCTGACTGAGGGAGGTGGGAGAGAACCTTCCTCTGAATGCGTTGGAAAGCCAGGAGAGCAGCGGGAGAGTCCACGCGGAAGCAGATGAAGTGAGTGGGTCTGCGTGGTGGTGGACGTCTCGACTGTGGTTGTGGTGGAACGGATGATACGAGCTCTGGTTGTGGACCACTCACTTCATCCCAGCTGTCCTTCCATTCTTCCACTGTTTCAGCCTGTTCTTCTTTCTGAGTGATGGATAGCTCCTCTGCCAAATGATTCAAACTGAGATCTTCAGTAGCTGCCACCTTTTTGTTTTCTGGGGCAGATTCTTGTTGCAATAGTAAGATGTCATCACTGGTTCCTTCCTCATCATTTTCAGTAAATGAGTGATCTATGGTATCTTCGAGCTCTTGTTTATTGTTTGTTGTTGTAATTTTAGTTGCAACCTCATCCTGTTCTTCAGAAAGTTCAGTTGCTTGCTCTAGGTCATTGAGATCTGCTGTGTTGGTGGTCTCTTCATGTTGTCCAGTGTCAGGTTTGTCTGAGAATTGAATATTATGTTTGATAAGAGAAATAATATAATACTGTATTAAATACAAAATATTTATTATATGATACTGCTCCATTGGGCTGTGATTATGAGGCGCGTTTGAACCGAACCAGGAAAGAAAATGCCTCTGCACTCAATTGGATAGACCTACAACCAATCAGAGCAACGGAATAAGTGACGTATGCTGAGCAACGCATAGTTGTCAACAGAACTCAACTGCACGCACGCTGGAAGAAGTAGAAGTAGAAGATGAGTGTAAACAATCTTTGTCGGTGTTGTAAAAAGAATTTACGGATACACGGAGTACTTACCAACACGATCATCATTTTTGAGAGAAATAGTAAAGGTGAATACATTTATGAACAAGATCTCCTTTTAGGATTAGAACGAATTCAACCCAAGCGCTCTTTGGTGTTATGAATACATTGAAACTTTTCTTGAAACTGTTACAAAAGTTATTCATGAATACAAAGAGATCTCTAAAAACTTTTTTTTTTTCTTACTGTGGACATTCTTATATGGCATTGACCCAGTAACCAACTGCTGGACAATGCAGAACAAAATACTGGTGAATACATGTCTAGCATGAGGTTACTTCGCTAGTTGAGTCTCTACCATCCAGAGTGACTGACAGACCTGCGAGAGAGTTGACATCTGTCTATGAAATTACATCTGCCCAAGAGCCTGTTTCCCGGGAGAAAATAATAGTAGGGACTTTAGGCAACAGCTGCTGATTGAACGGCAATGGCGTTCTATTGCGTGACTTTAACTGCTACTTTGTGATGTTCTTCTGTAACCGTCTACCATAAGAGAATAGCAGGTTTGCCATAGTTGTTAATACATGACAGATTAGATAAGTAAATGTTATGTTTTATAGTTATGTGGCATTTTAATTGTATCAGTATATAATTTAATGCCGAAAGCAATCCTTCTCTTGCTCTTTTTATTAAAATTTTTGTACTTTGTCCAGTGATTAAATGATCCGTTACGCCGTCCGCTTTATTGTTGCTGAGTGATTTTCAGGAACTGTGTAATATCATTGCACCTGCTGCACCCATGGTACGGCTCTATAGCAAAGTTCCCTGATTATTACGCAGGAATAAGAGTGTAGTCCCTAGCCATATCGGTCTAGAAATACGCAACTTTAAATTTTTCGTCTGACTTAGTAGTACACAATGTAACCATACAAATCACAACATGTAAATAGGAAAATGTTGGCGTTATTTTGTGATTTATTGAGCTATAGGCTAGATGGAGTAGTTTACCTCCAGTCTTTGTGCTAAGCTAGGCTAGCAGTGGGTTCGTCAGACAGAGTTATGGCACACACGGAGATGAGAATGATATGTATGGACTTATCTAACTCTGGGGGATACGGTGAATAAGCTAAAAGTCCCAAAAAGTCAGCCTGCTCCTTTAACAGTTTACTTCCGTTCACTGTTGCCATTCCATCAGCAGCTATTACTTAAAGTGCCTACTGTTGCTCACCTTGCTGCTGATCCTCACTGCCGAAAGGGGGCAAAATAGTCTGCCCAGTGGAGCCAAACACCCTGTCCGTGCGACTGTCTCTATCCCAAAGCCGCTGGCCTTTGTAGCTGAAGTACTGGATCCTATGACGAGGGAGAGCCAACTCCTCAGAGAAGTCACAGTCACACACCTAATGAGAAACAAAGGAGTGTTAAGGCTGGTACACGACACATGATAATGAACCACATTAATACTGATGTAACACACCTGAGTGTCCCATGAGAAGTCAGAGAATGGGCGTTCCAGCACCCCAAGGAAGCGGTCCAGGTGACCAACTATAAAATCAGCTGGGTCCACTGAGGAGTCCCATATAATTCTGGAGATGACATCATCGGCTGTACGCATGCGTGGTTTCTTCTTACACCCTGAGAAGGAAAGGCATCTATTTGTAATCATGAATTTGGAAGGTAAAGTGCATCTGCACTTCATCACTAAATATATAATCACACCTTCCCACTCAGTCTTTCTATGCTGCTTTTCTGCATTCATCTTTTTTCCATTTTTTTGGCTCTCCCTATGCTTTTCTGTGATGGTTGTATCATCTTCCTCTGAGTGTGTTGTTTGAGAGACGTCAAGCATACTGTGAAGTCAGGAAAGAGCAATGCATTATTTATCCACTAAGCTTCAATGAATATGCCCAAGATCTATCAAATTTTACATCTTTTATGGCAGCGACTAGACACTGTGCCAACTGCGGTTTAAATTAAAGTATACAGATAATAAAGCATGTCTACCATAAGGTTAGTTCGCTAGTTGAATTTCTACCATCCAGAGTGATTGACAGACCTGTGAGACCGTCGACATCTGTCTCCAAAATGACATCTGCCCAAGAGGAAGTGCTGGCAAATGTTTCGGCTAGATTCTTGTTTCATCTCATCTAGTATGATGGGAAATGGAAAAAAAAGTTCAGTAAATCATTCATATAGAAACTTGAATATACAGCAGTATGATATGAAAACATTTGTACATTGATCACACAAGATAAGGTTAATCTATAACTATTTAACTATTTGGACAATAGAAGTTAAGTTCTCCCAGAGCAGTTATGTAGTGGTGTGTGAAGACGGGCATGAACGAGAATAAACGTCTGAAGCAAATGTCGGTTTCGGGTTCAGCATGTTTGAACTCATGTCTCCACCCACAAACTACACTTTCACACACCTGTTGTGGCATAATAAACAGACACACTAGCGTTCGAAAGTTGGGTATCAGTACAATTTGTTTTTCCTGAAAGAAAGAAATCAATCCATTTATTCGGCAAGGACAAATTAAAATGATCTAACATGTCTAACATGATCTAACATGAATTTTACGATGTTACAAAAGATTGTTATTTCAAATAAAATGCTGTTATTTTAAACATTCTATTCGTCAATGAATCCAGAAAAAAATCTATAACAGTTTCCACAAAAAATATTAAGCAGCACAACTGTTGTCAACACTGAAAATAATAAGAAACTTTTCTTGAGCAGCAATTATAATTGTACAATTTTAAATTTTAATAATATTTCACAATATTACAGTTTTTACTTTATTTTTGACCAAATAAATGCAGTCTTGGAGAACATAAGAGACTTCTTTCGAAAACAATGATCTTATAAACCCAAACTTTTGAATGGTAGTATCTGTACAACATTTACCCAAAAGGCTGGTACAGACTACAACCTAAAACTCCCCATCTCACTACAAATGACAATTTGGGTGCCTCAAAACAAAATTGTCCCTTTTGAAAGCTTTTAACTGAAAATAGCACAATAATGGCTTGTCCTTGTAAGTGCTCTTAGGTCTAGTGGTGTAGAAACAGACCTCTCTTTGTGAAATTTATATTCTCTACCCTGCACTTACAGTAAGCCTACAGCAATTTTGTACAAAACAAACCTAAACTTGGATAGAAATTATGAATAAATTAAAAAGGCTTTTCACTGCCATCTTCAGGTCATTTGCATTATAGCCTCCACCTCTCCAGTATTTGTTATAGGCGGTGACCTAAACATTTTATTATCAAAGTAGATTAATTTGTCATTTTTAGCTCATTAAGAGGTAATGTATATAAAACTATTTAAAATGACAACAAAAACAAATAATTTACTAGCGCTACAAACCATAAAATGCGAAATATAACTTTAAGAATTACAGCATTAATATTTGAATATTTATATTTTATATTTCCCACTGACAATGTAACTCATTGAAGTGTATAAACGTATGTCTTACCTATGTGGATTTGTCTGTCAGAATCCTCTGTGAGGTTTTCCTGATTTCTCTCCTCCTCAAACTCCATATTTGACAGCTTCACCAGAGCTTCACTGAAACAGACATATTACAATTACAGTCATTTATAAAGCAACCTAACCTCAGTACTTTTGCCATACTGTTTTGTAGTCGGCAAGACAAAAAATACATTATGTAACGTTAAGAGAATATTTTAGCATGATAAGGGAGAACATGAACGCTCCTACCTCAAGTCACAAAGAGCAAGACAACTAGGTTCGAAGTTGACTGGTGTGTTAACCTGTACATAATGACATCATCTGGTACAAATGACTCATAGCCTACATTCTGCGCGAATGATTTTAACCAAAATACATTACACGCCAAAACAATGTAACCCAAAATCGAAATAATTATGAACATACTGTTTTTTATTGTTGGTTATAACATTTACTATACATTTTATAGTAGTTCTTTATTATTTTCAAGTCTACTTACTGCTAGGACAGTGTCCACACAAACGCCACTTCCGGTTTCAGGTCATGGGTATTGTAGTTTTCGCCAAAAGCAATGTCCGAGTCATTTCCGCGAATCGATGATTTTGAACAGTTCTGTTCATACCCTATGGTTCATACAAACGCATATTAAATGCTCAGTGGGGTTACATGCTCAGTGGGGTTACAAACATTCTTCAGAATATCTTCTTTTATGTCCAGCAGAACGAGAAAAAAAAGTAATACAGGTTTGGGTGAACTATCCCTTTAACTCGAGAGCCACCCGAACCGATTCGGTCTGATTCGTGAGCGATTCGTTGTAACGCCGGTTCAACTGAATCATCAGAAAGATTCGATTCCACAGAAGATTCTTTCATGGACCAGGGATCTCAAAAGACATTCAGTGGATTACGGAAGAGCCCGTAATTAATTATATTACTCGAAATAACAAACATGTCCATGCCACCATGTAACTACAACAGAAAAAACGTATTCGTGAATTATTGAGACTGTACCGATGACCATGCAGTGAAAGACAAGAGCAGCTGTGAGTCACGTACACGTTGTTGTGATCTAAGCGCGTGACTTCCCCATCACATGATGCATAAGACTGAAAAAAGATGGACCTAACAATGTAAACACAATAAAACTAATTATTACGATCGTATTTCAGCGCCGATTTAGTAAACCGTACATCGGTGAGGATAGTTTGCAATTTATGTTGACTAGAAATAAATTACATTGTAAGCAACATTGATAGCCATACAAAACCTGTAGATAGTTGCTATTGTCAATGCTCCATTGCAATGTTTTGTTCTTGATAGTTGACTGGCAGTACCAGTCATCGCAATAGCTCTGCCCAGCTGATAAAGGTAAGGATATCGTGTTTTTTTTCTATATATAATTTTTGCTTGTATTTAGATTTAGTCGATACCACGTGAATAAGGTATAAATACTTCACTAGTTGATCAAAACACAACATTAAATGTATTATTACAAGTGTCCTGAAATGTTATCTCTAAATACGCAAATTATGCATTATCTAATTAAAAATGCCCTTATCTGCAGAACAGAAATCCTATCATTGGATCTTTTTTTATTTTGTTGACATGCTAGAGTTGTTAGTTTTCCCCAAATCAGAAAACACTGTCTAGAAGAAAAAATTTAAAAAAATTCAGGAATAAAATATTATATAAATCAGTCAAATGTATGAACAAATCCCTCTGTAAAAACCTTTCAGAATATAGATAGGAATAAAACAGAAAACTTGGTGTACGTAGGCTAGGTGTTACTGAAGTGGAGATTTTTGTCCCAGTGCATGAGAAAAAAAAACCTTTTAAATATATGTATTATTGAAATCTATAGACACAAATACACAGTGTAATCAATTAAACACTGGGATGTTTTCCACTAGACTTGAAGAAGATATGTACGCAAAATCTCATAATGTATCAGTGATTGAAAAAACAATGGTTTTACCTGTACAGTTGATGTTTACTGCCATAGTCATCACTATTAGGTCCCTTTAACATTATGTATTAAACGTATGTTCTGGTTTATAAACATCTCTAAAACTCACCCTCATTCTATCAAAATGTAATATTGCATATTCTCATAGAACCTTTCAATTCCCTCCAGATGAACGCTTTAGTTGCACTTTGCCACTTCTGTGAACTCCATGGCCCTCGGACGCTATTCTGTACAGAGGCCGTCCACCCTCCGTCCCCATCTCCTCCACAGCCTGGTTCAGCCATTCCTGGTGACAGGGACCGAGAGGGGGACAGAGAGGGTGAAGGGCTCACCATGAGAGCCAACAGCTCTGCCACACAAAGAGCAGACATGTGTGAAGTGAGAAAGTATTCTTGTCACAACCCAAATATATTCAGAAATGTTCTTCTCTCTGATTATCGTATGATATCTGTATTTCTCTCACCAGGGCTGTCGC
Source organism: Gobiocypris rarus (assembly GCA_023029165.1). Taxonomy (NCBI): domain Eukaryota; kingdom Metazoa; phylum Chordata; class Actinopteri; order Cypriniformes; family Gobionidae; genus Gobiocypris; species Gobiocypris rarus. The sequence continues at coordinate 18,539,863 of CM040926.1, read as the reverse complement.
TCCCTCCCTGCATCTCACCCAGGCTTTGTGAGTGTGGACAGTGAGACAGGAATCCGCTACCTGAGCCATCAACATCCACGCCAGCCACAGCTCTTCAGTGTGGTGCGACAGGCATGTGTGCGCAGCCTCAGCTGCGAGGTATGTGTACGTTTGTATGCATCAATGAATGACTAAACTTGATTTAAAAAAATGCATCTATGAGACACTTTTAAAAAAATATGATCTGCTTTTGCAGGTTTGTCCTGGTCGAGAGGGGCCCATCTTCTTTGGAGATGAACAGCATGGATTTGTTTTTTCTCATACGTTTTTCATCAAAGACAGCCTGGCACGGGGCTTCCAGCGCTGGTACAGCATCGTCGTGGTAGCTATGGACAGGATCTACCTCATCAACTCCTGGCCATTCCTGTTGCGCCACCTGCGGCTAACCATTCAAAGTCTACAGAACACAGCGCTCAAAGTACTGGACTGCAGCACCACTTTAGCACCGTGATTGACGGAGTGCCTCTTAGAGTGATGAGTTGCTTGCAGTGTTGAAAATACAGCAGTTTGTTTGTTTCTCTGCAGGTGTTTGACAGTGAGCAGTGTGTGTGTCCTCAGAGGGCTGTGCGTATGAACAGCGCCTTCTCTCCGGCAGTGTTCCCACATCAGCGCAGCGGTAACGCAGCCCGCTCACTCACATCTCTAACCCAGCACCAAAACCTGTGGGCTAGTCTGCACTCCTCTTTCAGCTGGTACGTAAAACTGTATTCCAAATATTTTTGACTTTACATCTCATATTGTGACTTCTTATCTCACAATGTTACTTTCTACTTCAAAATTGTGACTTAATTTCATATAATTATGAATTCTCTCACAATTGTCACTTTCTATCTTACAATTCTGACTTATATTACAATTGCAACTTTATATCTTATGAGTGTGACTTGAGATCTCACAATTGCAACTTTATATCTTATAAGTGTGACTTGAGATCTCACAATTGCAAATTCGTCTAACAATTGTAACTTTATATCTCACAATTACAACTTTATTTATCATAATTGCCACTCTCACAACTGTGACATAATTGTATCACAAATACAACTATTTCTCATAATTTTGACTTTTTCTTATAATGCAACTTTGTAACTTTATACCTCACAATTAAAATGTATTTCTCATAATTGAGACAGTTGTGACTATTTCTCATAATTGTGACTTTAGATCTCACAATTGTGAATTAATTTCTCATATGTGACTTTCTAATTTAAAAAATGTGACTTCATTTCACATAATTTTGACTTATCTCACATTTGTCCCTTTTTATCTCACTATTCTGACTTGATATCTTACAATTGCAAATTTGTCTAAGATTTGTAACTATACCTCACAATTACAACTTTATTTCTCATTATGACTTTCTCATAATTGCGACTTTCTCACAATTGTGACTATTTCTCATAATTGTGACTTTATAGTTCAAAACTGTGACTTTATAGCTCACTATTCTAACTTTATTTCTCATAATTGTAACTTTATATTTCACAATTGCAACTTTATTTCTCATAATTATGACTAATTGCCTAATTGTCATAATTGCAACTTTATCTCACAACTGTCAATTTCTCACAATTGTAACTTTTTTGTTGACAAATACAACTTTTATTTTAATTACATTTTCTCATAATTGAGACTCTCACAATGGTGACTATTTCTCATAATTGTGACTTTATATCTCAAAATTGTGATTTTTATTTTATTGTGACTATTATATAACTCATAACTATTACAACTTTATTTCTCATAATTACGACTTTATTTCTTAAATTTGTGACTCGGTTTCACAGACAAGGTTTCACAGACAAGGTTTAAGTTAGTCCCAGGCTAAAAAGCATGTTTGAGCTGTTTTAACTGAAAGCAACTTGCACTGACATATCTTAAACTATGTCAGTGCTATTGTTTTGTCTCAAGATGCACAGTAATGTTTTTTTCTAAGGCACATTAATAAAAGCTACTTAAATGTCCTAATTTAACTAAAGCCTACTCCTGGTTTAATCTAAGCCTAAGTGCTGAGAATTCATGACATTTACTCCTACTTTCAAACTTAAGTATAAAAGCAAGTTATCAAACTTCTTAAAGCTAAGAATCACACTCTTACACTCCCAGTTATTTAAGACCGCTCGAGAGATCTCTCATGTGGTTAGGAGTTGCCAGTAGGGGCTCGTGATGGCACTGAGGAGACAGAGACGTGCACAAATCTTTCAGGAGAGGAAGAAATTATTTGAAATGTTTGACGACGAGCAGTTAATCAAACAGCATTTGGACAAAGCAGGTATTATCTTTGTCAGCGCTGGTTAATGTTGGGCTGAACTTGCCTTTTAAAAACAAAAATAAAAACAAAAAATTCGCTGTTCGATTAATTCAGCAAGCACAAGCAGTAGCGTTTTCTTTCTCCCGACAGTTCGGTTTCTATTTGGATTATATCATACAAACCGGTTTAACATTTGTATTTTGTAAGACATGGTGGAAAACATGTTTATCTTTCATTTCCAAAGTGTATATCATAATTTATTCTCTTAAAAAAAAATTATTGTCAAATGTGTGTTGAATGTAAACTCCTCTTTTTCACCATTCAATGTGAATTTATCTGAGAATATTCTTAAACAAGGAAATCTATTCAGTGATTGGTCCATGCCTATGTCGTCATCCAAAAGCCCATTTGTGGCACAGAAGTGTGTCGTGAATCAACTCTAAGACACTTAAGATTCAGTCCTACACTTCACTTAAAGTATGACTGAGATGCTTGATAACTAACTTTTGAACGCAGATTTGAGCCAAGAATTTTTTTACTCTTAAGTCAATTCTTAGCAGTGTTCTTGTGAGTAATTCTCAGAGGCTTGATAACTACTGGCCAAGGCCTATAACGCACATTTCTATTTTATAACTCACAATGTGACATTATTTCTTATTTTACAGTTAGCACTGTTTGAGGTGGCATTTATGTACCTTGCACAACCGTTTAACATTTAGGGTTAGGACTTTGGTCTTAAATGTGTATGAGCGATAGTAATAGTGATGCTTTCATTGGCAAACACGCATACAATTCAGGCCTATCTATTTTTTATTTTTAAATAGTAATAATTATTCTTACTTTATCTATGTACTTTAGGTTGCTGAAAGCTTGTGGCAGTCGGTTGACTGAGAAGCTTTTAGAGGGAGCACCCACAGAAGACACACTCGTTCTCATTGAAAGACAAACTGGTAAAATGAATACACTGAGTAAAGTAATTATTAAAAAAAACATTAAGAGATTAAAGAAACTTTGTTGTGTTAAAAATGTGATAAAATGTTGTTTCTATACACAGTTAGATTAAACAAGCTAAAATTAAATACTTTTGTTTGTTTACTATCGATTCCTTAGGTATTTTTAATTAGTGTGTCTGCTAACAAATAGATTTTTGAACTGCTGCCCTGGGTGTCTGGCCCAGATTCTGCTCCTGAGACTAACAAACAAACAGCTCTCCAGTGATTGTTCGACTTTGTTCTTCTTTTATAATCAGAATGATAGCACTGACTCAACATAACCTGAGGTTATACTATAAAGTTATACTGTAAACTTCAACATTAAAAAAGGTTCACAGCAACATTGTGTATAATTATTTCACAGAACAAGAAGAAGAGATGAGTGGCTGGGATGGTGCTGAAGGGGGCGGATCTGACTCACAGTCCGGCCAGTCAGAGAATGTACAGGCTAAAGACTTTCAATTTGATGATGGAAGACAAGAGGACCTTATTGGGCCAAAGTTCAAATCATTGAGACATTTAAGACAGGCAAATAAATGTTTACTCTTTTACCAACTTCATAAAAAAACTATAAATATTAATTTTGACTATGCTATATTGGGTTAATTGGCAGGTCCTGGGTACCACAGATTTCAGACAGCTGACATGGCACGTTCTCATGGGAAACCAGGTCATATGGAGATGTGCAGACCCTGGTCTTATCCAGTCAGCTTTCAATGTGCTGAAGGTCAGTTAAGTAGCTATAGTATGCACACAATATTTCCATCACACTAATCAAGTGATTCCAGGTCTACACCATTAAAAGCACATCTGTGCTAAATGTATGCACTACCAGTCAAAGGTTTGGACACCCTTGACTGAATTTGTATCTTCTGATCTTTAAAATAGTTCTTAAATGCTTGTGCAACATATGTTAATTAGAGAAAATTGTTTGCCTACACGTAGACTTAAAACAAACTGAATTTTAAATAAAAAATACACTTTATTTAATATCTCAAAGCCCCTCTCTTTATATACACTGATCAAGCATGACATTATGACCACTGACAGGTGAAGTGAATAACACTGATTATCTCTTCATCATGGCACATGTTAGTGGGTGGGATATATTAGGCAGCAAGTGAACATTTTGTCCTCAAAGTTGATGTGTTAGAAGCAGGAAAAATGGGCAAGCGTAAGGATTTGAGCGAGTTTGACAAGGGTCAAATTGTGATAGCTAGATGACTGGGTCAGAGCATCTAAATCTTGTGGGGTGGTCCCGGTCTGCACTGGTCAGTATCTATCAAAAGTCGTCCAAGGAAGGAACAGTGGTGAACTGGCTACAGGGTCATGGGCGGCCAGGGCTCATTGATGAACGTGGGGAGCAAAGGCTGGCAGATGAGCTACTGTAGCTCAAATTGCTCAAGAAGTTAATGCTGGGTCTGATAGAAAGGTGTCAGAATACACAGTGCATCACAGTATGTGGCGTATGGGGTTGCAAAGCCGCAGACCAGTTAGGGTGCCAATTGATGACCCCTGTCCACCACTGAAAGCGCCAACAGCCATGAGCATCAGAACTGGACCATGGAGCAATGGAAGATGGTGGCCTGGTCTGATGAATCACGTTTTCTTTCATGTTACGTGGATGGCCGGGTGCGTGTGCGTCACTTTCCTGGGGAACACATGGCACCAGGATGCACTTTGGGAAGAACGCAAGCCGGCAGAGGCAGTGTGATGCTTTGGGCAATGTTCAGCTGGGAAATCTTGGGTCCTGCCATTCATGTGGATGTTACTTTGACAGGTACCAACTACCTAATAATTGTTGACATGTAGACCATGTACACCCATTCATGGAAATGGTATTCCCTGGTGGCTGTGGCCTCTTTCAGCAGGATAATGCACCCTGCCACAAAGAAAAAATGATTCAGGAATGAACCAGTTTGAGGAGTACAACAACGAGTTTGAAGTGTTGATTTGGCATCAAATTACCCAGATCTCAATCCAATCGAGCATCTTTGGGATATGCTGAACAAACAAGTCCAATCCATGGAGGCCCCACCTCACAACTTACAGGACTTAAATGATCTGCTGCTAATATCTTGGTTCCAGATACCACAGCACACCTTCAGGGGTCTAGTGGAGTCCATGCCTTGAGGGGTCAGGGCTTTTTGACAGCAAAAGCGGGGCCAACACCGTATTAGGATCATAATGTTATGCCTGATCAGTATATATACAGTGGGGCAAAAAAGTGTTTAGTCAGCCACCAATTGTGCAAGTTCTCCCACTTAAAAAGATGAGTCATAGTTATCATAGTTTAAAAAATTGTGAATGAGTAGTTGTGTCTAAATGTTTAGCTTGTAGTGCATTTTTAAAGTAGGTGCTGCAAGTCTTGCTCATTCAGTTTTAATCCTGAATACAAATTTCTGACCATTTCACAGGCTTTGCTTCCAGTTGGCTGTGTTCGAGCAGTTCCGTACAGTCCTCACTATGAGGAAGCATATCGATGCAACTTCCTTGGCCTTAGCCCAGATGTACCAATCCCAGCCCATGTCAGCTCTTCAGGTACTGTACTTTACAATAATCTGTTTCTTTATTGTTTCACTGTAAACCCTCTTTTGTATATTTTATCTTGATACATATAGTTATTTTAACTTTCAGAATACATACTCTATGTCTAGTCCACATTAAAAGAAACTTAAGATCCAAGCCCTGAGGGATTTGAGCCCCATTAACCTATTGTATTCTGTTCCCATCCTTGTGGTGCTGCCATAGCTGAGATTCCTTAGGGTCAAACATACACAAACAGTGACACTATGCATAAGTGACAATGAGAAATGGCAGCAGTGCTCTTGTAATCTTTAACCAGCAATTTAGAGTAAAATATTGTTTTTATAACATGATTGTGTTTTATTTTAATCAAGACAAACATGCATAAATGCAACAGAGGCCTCAAACAAAGTGTTTTTGGTGTATTCTTGTCAGAATGTGATTAACATCATATTTCTCAACTTCTGTTCGCCTATTTTCTTTATAAACATAGTGAAATTGTTTCATAACTCAGTGTCAGGTTCATCTAAAAGTTCAACACTCATTGAGTATCTTAATGGTGTAACCCCTCTCCCTCTTTCTTTCTCTCTCTCAATCTGTCTTCCAGAGTTTTCAGTGCTGGTGGATGTACTAAACGTTGAGCGCGGTTGTGTAATTCCTGTTTCGGATGATGACATTCTCTCACTTTATCAGTTCAACATTAGCAGTGCCAACACACAACCAACGGATAAAGGTAAACGCATGTAGTATTGCCACAGTCTTTAAAGATTTATACCCCTATTCAAACAGACACACTATTTATTGCATTTTGCATTTGTAATCCTTTCATAATGTGGTTTCCTCTTGGTTTTTCTTTCTCTCAGGTCCAACTCTGTTGAATAAGATCGAAGTGGCCCTTTCTAATGAGAATCTGTCAGTGGAGGTGGTCTCTCTCTGCCTACTCTGTCTGAAAGAGGAGTGGATGAAGTAAATCAGCATTTTTTCTTTAGATATATACAACCACTATTTCATTATAAATATAAGACCGTCTTTATTCCAAACACAACATATCCAAAATATCCACTTATATATCCAAAATACTTGCTCAAGAGTACTTGCTTTTCATTTTGATTTATATAATTTTGTCTAACGTATTACTTATGTACACTCACCTAAAGGATTATTAGGAACACATGTTCAATTTCTCATTAATGCAATTATCTAATCAACCAATCAAATGGCAGTTGCTTCAATGCATTTAGGAGTATGGTCCTGGTCAGGACAATCTCCTGAACTCCAAACTGAATGTCAGAATGGGAAAGAAAGGTGATTTAAGCAATTTTGAGTGTGGCATGGTTGTTGGTGCCAGACGGGCCGGTCTGAGTATTTCACAATCTGCTCAGTTACTGGGATTTTCACGCACAATTATTTCTAGGGTTTACAAAGAATGGTGTGAAAAGGGAAAAACATCCAGTATGCGGCAGTCCTGTGGGCGAAAATGCTTTGTTGATGCTAGAGGTCAGAGGAGAATGGGCCGACTGATTCAAGCTGATAGAAGAGCAACTTTGACTGAAATAACCACTCGTTACAACCGAGGTATGCAGCAAAGCATTTGTGAAGCCACAACACGCAGAACCTTGAGACGGATGGGCTACAACAGCAGAAGACCCCACCGGGTACCACTTATCTCCACTACAAATAGGAAAATGAGGCTACAATTTGCAGGAGCTCACCAAAATTGGACAGTTTAAGATGGTAGAGTCAGAATTTGTCGTAAACAGAATGAGAACATGGATCCATCATGCCTTGTTACCACTGTGCAGGCTGGTGGTGGTGGTGTAATGGTGTGGGGGATGTTTTCTTGGCACACTTTAGGCCCCTTAGTGCCAATTGGGCATTGTTTAAATGCCACGGCCTACCTGAGCATTGTTTCTGACCATGTCCATCCCTTTATGACCACCATGTACCCATCCTCTGATGGCTACTTCCAGCAGGATAATGCAACATTTCACAAAGCTCGAATCATTTCAAATTGGTTTCTTGAACATGACAAAGAGTTCACTGTACTAAAATGGCCCCCACAGTCACCAGATCTCAACCCAATAGATCATCTTTGGGATGTGGTGGAACGGGAGCTTCGTGCCCTGGATGAGCATCCCACAAATCTCCATCAACTGCAAGATGCTATCCTATCAATATGGGCCAACATTTCTAAAGAATGCTTTCAGCACCTTGTTGAATCAATGCCACGTAGAATTAAGGCAGTTCTGAAGGCGAAAGGGGGTCAAACACAGTATTAGTATGGTGTTCCTAATAATCCTTTATGTGAGTGTATATGTACAGTATGTGTATATATACACTACCATTTAAAAATTTGGATAAGTAAGATTTTGAAGGAAGTCTCACCAAGGCTGCATTTATCTTATTAAAAATACATTTAAACTGTAATATTGTAAAAGATTCTTACACTATCGTTTTTCTATTGTAACATATGTTAAAATGTAATTTATTTCTGTGATTGCAAAGCGGAATTTTCAGCATCATTACTCCAGTCTTCAATGTCACATGATTCTTTAGAAATCATTCTTATTGTTGCTCAAGAAATGTTTCTTATCAAGTTTAAAAAGTTTTGACGCTTAATATTTTTGAAGAAAGCGAGATACATTTTACCAATATTCTTAGATGAATAGAACGTTCAAAAGTTTTGTAACATTATAAATGTCTTTATTGCTTTATTTTTTTAATCAATTTAATGCTTCCTTGCTGAACAAAAATATTAATATTAATTAACTTTTGAATGACATATAAAATGAAAACTACAGTTTAATTTGTTGAATGAAATATGAAGTACTGTAACAGTGTTTATGTAAGGCAATTTCCACAAAATAGGGCCTGTAATTTGGGACTTTTAGGTTTCGCCAAAATTTCTGGACCACTGTTAAATAATACTTTTGTTGTAGTTAAAATTAATTAATTAAAAATTGCTTTTACTACAATGAATTAACTGTTACCAAAATATACTGGATATAGACTCAAGACTATACAGTCTTGAAAAGTCATGTAGCACTCACAAAGTATTTTCCCTGTTCTCATTTTTTTCCTGTAATTCTACTTTTTCCTCTCTCCCTTATTCACTTACTCGCTTCCCAATTTCCTCTTGTTTTCGTCTTGTCTGTTTATTGTTCCCTTGCTAACCTTCTGTGCTTCCTCTCACCACATGCTCTTCTTTTTCTCTCTGTTACAGCAAAGTAAAAGTGTTGTTTAAGTTCTCCAAGGTGGACGGCAGAGGTAAAGAGGACACCCAGAAGGTTTTAGCCCTGCTGGGGGCCACGGGGCCAGGGGAAGAGGACAATGTGCGTCTTCTTAAGTTTTGGATGACAGGACTCAGTAAGCTCTACAAGAGCCATCTGATGACAGCAGTCAGAGGTGGAGAGAGAACTCTGAGCCAGTGAGAAAGGGGACAATAGACTCATTGCTAGAGTTAGATGAAAGGAATGTGTGGGTGCGTGTGGGTGTCTGTGTGGCAGTTACGGGAAAATGGGGCCAAGCCTGAGAATGTGTTTTTCTGCATGGTACAGAGAGAAAGTAAAACCTATCATTGGATTGAAGCCTCAAAAACTTTTACTTAGACATGTGCATTTAAATGGAATGTTGTTTTACCGTCATGACTAGACATGTCCATTTTCTGTCTTTTTCACTGTGTCTAATATCGCACATGGTCCACTGACTTATATGGGATGGGAACTACAAGGTTTGCCTGTTTATTGCCCATTATAATTCATGTCATGATCACATATCTCTGTTTATTTGACTTGTCTGAGAGAAAATTTGTGTTTTATCAGCTATTTTATTTATCCTTATTTGATAACTTATTATAAATAAATGGATTTTAAACTCACACATGCTAAATAAAGACTGTGTGCTGCTTGTAAATGTGATACTTATATATATATTTTTACTCTTTAAGCTCTTGATTTCATGAGGACTTTAAAGTCCCTGTAATGGCAATTCTGAGATTTGTTTCTAAACACATTATAAATGTTAGAAATGTATTGTTCAAACAGATTGCAAAAACTGTGAACTGTGTAGTACTGAATTCAGAAGTTAGACCGTTAAACAGTTTTTCACCATTGCTGTGATTTTGGGGCTAAAACGGTGGCTCGATGACGCACTGGAGCTACTGAGCATATGGCCCCTCCCCCATAATTAGAGCACATTTGCAATTTCAGTTTACAAAACAAAAAGAGATATCAAGAAGTGGTGGATTAATTTCGTGAACAGCTACCTTGATGGAGTACTGAGGATCACCACCAACATTACACCAGATAGTTTTGCAAATTTCCATCGGCGACAACTGGGATTCACTGATAATGCGCTGCAGAATGGGGCCGAACCGATCTCCCGCCCCGGCCTTCATCCTCCCGTACCTCCAAGAAGTCGTCGCTGCAGCCCGAAGCACGATGACGTACTGGATCAGATCCAACAACGTACTGGACACGCATGCGCGGCGGTTTCGTTCACATTTTGATGACGTCACATGCGCATTTGAGAGATTTCTGAACTGGATAAATACTCAAACCGCTCGCGCAAAAACTATTATTAATAACATGCTCACGAAATCAGGACACAAGTTTTGCATTTCCTGTGTACCGGTTGTACCTTGAGGATTAAAATTACAGACAATTAGGCTACTTGATCATTTTTGCTTCCACTCAACAGCAAGTATAACTAGAATATGTTACAATTTTAACTGTTTTGCATGTATGTAGAGAGAAACTAGGATAACTTCAGCATCACGATGACTTATTCATCAATAATTACGTATTATTTATCAGTAGGCCCTACTAGTACAACTACACAGGTTAGAACATAATCTATATACAATATTGACCTTGTATAGGCCTATAGATGATGTTCTAACCTGTGTAGTATGATGTGTAGTTATAATGCGTATAACTAGACTGGCACTCGCATTATAACTATACGCACTCGCCATAACGAACCACCATCCAGTACGTATTGGATCTGATCGAGCTACGTCATCTTGCTACAAGCTGCAGGGAGGAGTGTCTCCCGACATCTGGTGCCGTCCTGAGCTGTACGTGAGTGTTGTCTTGTGAGTGTTGTCTTGTGTGCTTTGAGTAATATGTAATATATATATATATATATATATATATATATATATATATATATATATATATATATATATATATATATATATATTACTAAGCAAGTTGTACTCAAGACAAAAATTCAAGACAAAAATTTAACAAGTTGTGTTCCAAATTTTAGATTTGATATCTAAAAAAATGAGCTTTCAGTAAGATTTTGTTTGGGCGTAGTAACAAACTTTTGCACTAGATGACATCCAAGCTCTATTACTGACCATATAAGGGCAACTCCATTTCCATATATGGCTTGAGTGATCTGAACCATATTTCCATAATTTTCATACAATTTATGAAGTAGACATCCTATTAGTAGTATGGGCAGTTTGACAGTATTTGATTTGAATTCAAACTCTAATAAACACATAAAAAGAACATGTATTTTGCATCACAAATGTTTATTTTGATTTATATTGAAAACACTTTCAGACCTTTTTGCATGTTATCTTTTGAACTCTCTGCATGAAAACAAACCAAGTGATGTTTCTACCAATCTTTCAGCACTATTTCAAAATAAAGGTCTGAACACGCTGTATGAAAATATTCTTGTTGCAAATTAATAAATTACTGCTTCTCTGTAATGTATTCACCAAATAAGTCACCAAATATAGAAAATAGAGATTGTAAGCTTTCAAATTATATATAGTTTGTCAAGATTTGTTTAGGTTTATTATAGCCGGTTGGCCGGTGACACTTTAAAGACGTAATTAATTAGTGCAACGTGATTATTCCAGCTACTGACCACTATTGTGGTTATCGTGAAGAATTTATTTTGTGAAAGGGGGTCCAGTGTTGTTTTGGACTCCACTGATTTCCATTGTATGGCGAAATGTAGTTAATAACATTATTATTAACTATAAAAATAGTTATTAATAAAATTATCTTATTTAAAGAAAAAATCATACAGGTTTGGAACATGAGGAAAAGTAAATCATAACAGAATTTTAATTTATGGCAACTGGCACTTTAATTGCTGAGTTTCTGAAATATTTAGCAATCACCCTAAACCCATTACAGTTTTTACAACTTGTTTTAAAGTGCTAAGGGACCTCAGGCCATGTAATAAACACTTCTAACATGTACCCCTACCATAAGCACCTCTTACATAAGCACATTCTAGTGTTTCACTGTTGTAAGAGCATAACTGAAAGGATCAGCTTATTTCCCCCTTTATTAATATACATAGTGCAGAGCAGAAAGTGATATATCACACACTATATATATATATATATATATATATATATATATATATATATATATATATATATATATATATATATATATATATATATATATATATATATATATATATATATATATATATATATATATATATATATATATATATAATGTAGGTATCTTGGATGTAAAAAAAAATTGTAACAAGTCTATCAATGCAGGTTAAATTTTTTTTTTTTAATGATGTCGTCACATGTGGTGTGTAGGTATGAATGTCCCCCCAAGGAAGATCGCAAGATGCTCTTTCCTGTCTGCACAGGTTGTTTGACGCAAAATAGGAAATGCTGGATCATTGCCACGACATCTATTACGCACACATAGATAATCATACATTTATTTATTCCAGATGGTACTCTGGATTTACTCATTACATTGTAACAATACACTATAAAATGTCCAATACAGAAAGTTAAATAAAATAAAAAAAAGTTGATGCAATCTTAACTGCATTTGAACCAAATGCACCATAAACTGACTGCTTCGTCAATAATTGAATGTTCTCATTTTATGGGCATCACATGCCTGAAGTGACCAATCTGGAATAAAATGGATTACATAAACATGATTAAATATAACATCCCTTATTCACTTACTCGCTTCCCAATTTCCTCTTGTTTTCGTCTTGTCTGTTTATTGTTCCCTTGCTAACAATTAGGCTACTTGATCATTTTTGCTTCCACTCAACAGCAAGTATAACTAGAATATGTTACAATTTTAACTGTTTTGCATGTATGTAGAGAGAAACTAGGATAACTTCAGCATCACGATGACTTATTCATCAATAATTACGTATTATTTATCAGTAGGCCCTACTAGTACAACTACACAGGTTAGAACATAATCTATATACAATATTGACCTTGTATAGGCCTATAGATGATGTTCTAACCTGTGTAGTATGATGTGTAGTTATAATGCGATAACTAGACTGGCACTCGTGATTATAACTATACGCACTCGCCATAACGAACCACCATCCAGTACGTATTGGATCTGATCGAGCTACGTCATCTTGCTACAAGCTGCAGGGAGGAGTGTCTCCCGACATCTGGTGCCGTCCTGAGCTGTACGTGAGTGTTGTCTTGTGAGTGTTGTCTTGTGTGCTTTATGGTAATATGTATATATATATATATATATATATATATATATATATATATATATATATTACTAAGCAAGTTGTACTCAAGACAAAAAATTCAAGACAAAAATTTAAAAATTTTAAAAATTTAACAAGTTGTGTTCCAAATTTTAGATTTGATATCTAAAAAATGAGCTTTCAGTAAGATTTTTTTGGGCGTAGTAACAAACTTTTGCACTAGATGACATCCAAGCTCTATTACTGACCATATAAGGGCAACTCCATTTCCATATATGGCTTGAGTGATCTGAACCATATTTCCATAATTTTCATACAATTTATGAAGTAGACATCCTATTAAGAAGTAGTATGGGCAGTTTGACAGTATTTGATTTGAATTCAAACTCTAATAAACACATAAAAAGAACATGTATTTTGCATCACAAATGTTTATTTTGATTTATATTGAAAACACTTTCAGACCTTTTTTGCATGTCATCTTTTGAACTCTCTGCATGAAAACAAACCAAGTGATGTTTCTACCAATCTTTCAGCACTATTTCAAAATAAAGGTCTGAACACGCTGTATGAGTACGAAAATATTCTTGTTGCAAATTAATAAATTACTGCTTCTCTGTAATGTATTCACCAAATATAGAAAATAGAGATTGTAAGCTTTCAAATTATATATAGTTTGTCAAGATTTGTTTAGGTTTATTATAGCCGGTTGGCCGGTGACACTTTAAAGACGTAATTAATTAGTGCAACGTGATTATTCCAGCTACTGACCACTATTGTGGTTATCGTGAAGAATTTATTTTGTGAAAGGGGGTCCAGTGTTGTTTTGGACTCCACTGATTTCCATTGTATGGCGAAATGTAGTTAATAACATTATTATTAACTATAAAAATAGTTATTAATAAAATTATCTTATTTAAAGAAAAAAATCATACAGGTTTGGAACAACATGAGGAAAAGTAAATCATAACAGAATTTTAATTTATGGCAACTGGCACTTTAATTGCTGAGTTTCTGAAATATTTAGCAATCACCCTAAACCCATTACAGTTTTTACAACTTGTTTTAAAGTGCTAAGGGACCTCAGGCCATGTAATAAACACTTCTAACATGTACCCCTACCATAAGCACCTCACATAAGCACATTCTAGTGTTTCACTGTTGTAAGAGCATAACTGAAAGGATCAGCTTATTTCCCCCTTTATTAATATACATAGTGCAGAGCAGAAAGTGATATATCACACACTATATATATATAATGTAGGTATCTTGGATGTAAAAAAAAATTGTAACAAGTCTATCAATGCAGGTTAAATTTTTTTTTTTTAATGATGTCGTCACATGTGGTGTGTAGGTATGAATGTCCCCCCAAGGAAGATCGCAAGATGCTCTTTCCTGTCTGCACAGGTTGTTTGACGCAAAATAGGAAATGCTGGATCATTGCCACGACATCTATTACGCACACATAGATAATCATACATTTATTTATTCCAGATGGTACTCTGGATTTACTCATTACATTGTAACAATACACTATAAAATGTCCAATACAGAAAGTTAAATAAAATAAAAAAAAGTTGATGCAATCTTAACTGCATTTGAACCAAATGCACCATAAACTGACTGCTTCGTCAATAATTGAATGTTCTCATTTTATGGGCATCACATGCCTGAAGTGACCAATCTGGAATAAAATGGATTACATAAACATGATTAAATATAACATCCTTTTATTGCAGCTGGGAAAGCTTATGTGCTTAGTCATCATTTCACATGAATAGTTGTGAGACTTAGGGAGCAACAGACATGGATACTTGAGTGGGGAGGAGGGAAATTAAAAACAGACTGCCAGTGTGCATGACTATGACTAAGACCGGGAAAGGCCGTGCATTGAGTTCTGATAAAGAGAGGAGAAGAGGGGGAGTGAATGCTGTTTAATGAGGTAAAGGGGTGGGGAGCTTTAAAGAGAGCAGGGAGAGAGACTGAACCACCAGGACTTTCACTTTCAGTGAGCAAACAGCCCCCACACAGTTTGCTCCTGCAGCCTTCAACAGATCAAATGTGCTGCTCACTAACTTGCCAGTTGGAGACAAAAGCCTCAAAACAAAGGGATTTATAAAGGAAGAAGGAAAGTAAGCAGAGTAAAAGAAACAGGAAACTAAATTTTTTTGCTATCCATCAGAGTTTTCCCCCCAGAAGACTGGGAATTTCCAAGTGACTGAGTGGGATTGAGCCAGAGAGGGACAGAACGCAGAGCAGCTGTCAATGAGGGATCGAGGAGAAAGTGCAGCAGTAAGAGGAAGAGGAGACGTTGGTTATAGTTGTCACTAAAAGAGGCAGCTGGGAAACCCATTGAGACTGAGATTATTACATAACTTTTCTGCAACAATCTGTCGTGCAAAAAGACTTGGTTAAGAAGAACATGGGGAATATGGGCCACATTGGCCGGTAGAAGCATGTCACCAACAGGTAACGTGATACGCGTGCAGCACTGAAGAAGGTCCATCAATTGATGCGCGTATTAAAATGATTATCAGTCAGTGTTAATGATGTTAGAGAGACTAACATGCCTAGTTGTTTTGAAAATCTTACGGATTTAAATGCTCTGCACCTTTGTTTACCTTTTGTCTTTCAGTGCTGTTACTTCTATCAATATTGACTGTTCAAGGAAGTGGGTGCGATGATTTTATGAAGACGACGATCAGAAATCTACAGGACTCTATAAACATTGAAAGAACGACCGGATTCGTGAGTTTCGCCTTTTTTTTAAATGCTCAGTGTTTACTAGAAAGTTCGCAAACTCCTATATGTGCCGTGTCATTTTGTACTGACTTGTTGTTCTGCGGTTTTGGTAACATGAGAAGCCCGTGCAACCTAAAGTAAAGACAAGAGGATGTACAATTTGACCTTTTAAATGTGTTGCAGCCAGAAGTGTTTCCGAAGAACTACGTCGTGTCTCACTATTTCAACGACAGCGCGCTGTGCAATGAGCCGGTAAGAATGACAGTTCAATACGGGTCAGTGACGCTCTTTTTTGTGTGTGATCTATTTTAAGTTATTCAAAAAATACATTATAATAGGCTATGCAGTTCAGTTAACAGACAATAATTTAAATAAACCTGATGAACATGTTTTAGCAATGGGGCCTACTATTAAAAATGTCCAGAATGTGTAATTGTTGAGAGTAAAAAATCTGGGCAAACATATTGGCATAAGTAGTATGGCATTGTCTTTTATTATAGTTAATAAAAATACAGTAATATTGTTTAAAATATTGTAATATTGCACTTTTTATAAAAACAGGTCAGATTGAGAAAACAATAAAACAGCATTATATTCAAAGACTAAACAACAACAAAAAACATCAAAATATCTTCACGGAACATGATTTTGACTCAATATCCTAATGACTTTTTGGCATAAAAGAAAAACCAATAATTTTGACCCATACAATGTATTCTTGGCAATTGCCACAAATATGCCCGTGCGACTTATGACTGGTTTTGTGGTCCAGGGTCACACATGTTTACTATGAAAGTCTTTATTAGTCTTTAACCAATTTTGCTCAAAATTACATTTGTTTTGTGTGTGTGTGTGTGTGTGTGTGTGTGTGTGTGTGTGTGTGTGTGTGTGTGTGTGTGTGTGTGTGTGTGTGTGTGTGTGTGTGTGTGTGTGTGTGTGTGTGTGTGTGTGTGTGTGTGTGTGTGTGTGTGTGTGTGTGTGTGTGTGTGTGTGTGTGTGTTTAGTGCTGTGTGTTTAGTGCTGCTGTGTTCCTGTCTAATTCCTGGAGTCAGCTTCTCCAGCACCTCAGTAGAGTTCACCTCAAGTACAAGTTCATCAGAGAACTGATTTACACGCTGGACAACATAGCAAAAGTGGTATATCATCATATACAGTTATTTCTTTCTACCACACTTCACACCATACTTCTTGCTACTATACTGTTTTATCAGATGTTGTATCAGTAAGTTTTTCATATCTTATTGTAGGCTTGACAGATTGTAGATCTGTGCATCTGTCATCTGAAGTCAGAATTTTTTGTTTGTATCTTTTTGTGCACAGAAATTCCCGGATCGTCCAGATCCTTCTGATTTCCCATCTGTTCAGTCATCGCCTGAAGGACTTCTCTCCTTCACCTCAACCTTCTTCACACGATGGCTCGATTTGAATTGTGATTTTGGAGAGCATCACTGCATCTTCCCCACACCAAGTGAAGAGGATCAAGAATATCCAAAGGAGGGAGAGACTGTGGAGAATCATGAACCGGTGGAGGAGCAACAGCCTATGATAGAAGGAGAGACAGGTAAAAGGCAGCTTGGCCCTGGTCCGACCAACAGCTATACTAAGACACGTTGCACAGGTTTCACTCACTGGAGCTTACCTTTTCTATGGATAACATCAAGTCTGATCTGGTGAAAGTCAAGAAATCTGTTTTAAATATGCCACAAAACTTGGCCACAAGAAGGCTTCACTTTGAAAGGACCTCTACTGTGTTGCCTGGACTTTTAGTCAGTTTGGATGCTAATTTTGGTTTTCACCGGTTAAAAAGCTTGCCATTTGCATTACATTTTGAAGAAATTCTCTGGATAAAGTGGCTCATGGTTTCTGGATGCAGTTATGGAGTATAAATACGGTTTCTGTTGGAGAAAAGGGAGAAAACAGACACATGGCTATAGATGATGTTCTCTTTTATGTTTGTGTATGATGTTTTATTCTGCATCATGTCTTTGCACTGATTGTTTCTATTACTTATCCAGTGTTTCTATCATCTTATACAGTGAATTATGTGTCATCCATTGTAAATCAGGTAAAACCTGTTGACTGAATGTTTTAACATTGAATGTAGTGAAAAAGTAAAGAATACATGAAGCCAAAAAGCTCAGTGTTCAAGAGGAAACAACTACACTCATATACTACAGTAAATTCAAGCCATATTAAATACAACTGTAGCATAGGAACCACAGCACCTGCTACTTTCCGAAAAAGAAAAGGGTTACACAAGTCATGTTTACAAGTATTGTTGTCTTGCCTTAGAGAAGGTTACTACTACAAGCAATGTTTTACTCAAATGAATTTAACAATCTGTCTGTTTATGGTGTACATGTGTTGTCTGTTTTTACATGTAGATTTTTATATATAAATAAAATCTTCTTAAAAGCAATTCTGTGTTTGCCTGAACTGTTGATTTATTGTTTTTGAAAGAGACTACTCTTTTGTCTGTCAGAGTGTTTGTATGAGGACACTCTCTTTAGTATCAGCTGGATGGAGGGACTTGCAGATGATGGCACAAACAACAAGACGCTACAGAGACCTTTTGTTCACGTTTGCTGTCCTACCACAATATAGCTGGCACATCTCGAACACACACATAAAAACACAGTTTGCCAGTCAACACACAATCAATTGCATTCCAGTTAAATGTTGAATTTAAACAAGGTTGTTCATAATGTTGCAGGATTTTTCCCTGCTACATTTCAGCAATGGGTTTGTTTGGATTAGTACAATATTGAACAAAACCACATGCAATCTAGCGCCAACCTATCTGGAGGTGGAAAAAAAATTAAAAACAGCTTAAACCAGCCTAAACTGGTTTGCTGGTCTTTTGGCACGTTTTAGATGGATTTTGGGCACTTTTCAGTTGGTCTTTATGAGAGAGCTTGGTGGCAATTCGTGGCCAGGTTCGAAGACCTTAGTCCAAGACATAGTTCCCTTTATTTAACATTAGCAGTATAATAACTAGTAACAATACATTTGTTACAGAATTTTGCCTATTAGTCTTTGTAAACAAAAGTTCCTGTTTGTTAGTTCATGTCGACAGTCCATTGTCCTAAATAATATATACAGATACGACTTTTGATAATTTATTAGTAGGCTAAATTCTGAAACTGACATTAATAAATGCTTTATTGGCATTTTTCATTATTAGTTCATTTTAAGCAAGCATCTCGTTGAATGGAACAGGCTGGTATAAATTATATTTCAATGCCCAGATTTTTACAAGATTACTTATATGTTACAGATATAATTGAGAAGGATTTCTGGAAAACACTCTCTCTGGGACAACAGTTCCCGCTAGCCCGGGGACTTGGGTGTTTTCCAACTCTGTACAGGGAACACTCAATGTGCGCTTTAAACCACGTGACGTGAAGCGGAAATACTCCATTCTCTCAAAATGTCCGCGGCCGACGAAGACACGTTTCCTCAGGAGGAGGATGAGTTTGAGGACATGGAGGCGAGTGGAAGCGACGTGGATGATGTGGAGGGAGGTGGACAGAACGGGGACGGAGAGGAGAAAGTTTATGTCCCCGGTCTGCAGGCGCTTCAGCCGGGAGAAGAGCTCGAGATGGACCGCTCTGCTTACCGCATGTACCACGAGTGCCAGACTGGTCAGTTTGCTGAACATGTCCGATCACTAAACACAGACAAGCATGTTCGATTCATGTATACATGTGGTTTGCTGTACTTACAACATATTACATACATCTACCAACTAAATAAAGTGTACCGTCAACACTATAATGGAAGGAGCATGGTGTTTATAGTTTGTTGTCATATGATATAAGTAAGTGAAATGGAATTTTGGGAAATGCACTTTAAGATTAAGATGTTCTTCAAATCATTTATTCTTTGAGCAAAATTATTTGATCCACCCCACTCCATTCTTATTCTTAAAATGAGTAAAATAAGACCTGGATATATTCTTGACCGGTTTTGTGAGAATGTCTTGAAGCCCAATTATCGTGAATTATAACATATTATAATATATTGTATAATATAACTTTTACGTTAACAACCAGCTGTATCATTTCCAAAACCATGCCTGCTTTCTTCTTAAATTCAAATATTATGGGTGAACTTCTCTTTCCTTTGCAGGTGCCCCATGTCTGAGTTTTGATGTGGTGCGTGATGGTGAAGGAGAGGGGAGGGAGCAGTTTCCTCTCTCTATGGTGCTTTGTGCTGGTACACAGGCAGACACTGCGCTCAGCAACAGGTAAACTGGCAACAATACTGTCAGAGTTTATTACTTTTCATTTTCTTTGGCTTCTTGTAAAGACCTAGTGTTAGGGGTAAACAATTTATACCCACAGACCGGTAGTGAAGAATGACCAAGAGTCAGGCGTGCGATTAATTAAAGATACATTTCCACACATTGTCAGTAATTCACATGCACGTGTCACTTGTTGATGCTTTCACCCCGGAATTAGGCACGTAGTGACCTTATAGGTCTTGAGCAGGTGCCAGCTTGCCCAGTACAACAAGTCCATCCATCTCTTAGGATGCCTGTAATCCACCTCCAATTCTGATCTGTAACACAGAATATTGCGCACATACACAGTCTCTCCAAGGTTGGAGCTGATTAAGCTCCAGGGGGGTATTCCGGAAAGCTGGTTATGTGACATACCCGGGTATGTTTAACCCTTGTGCATCCTTCAAATTCACTACCCTTTCGTTACCCTCGTGGCTGAAAACAGCCATTAAATTAAACTGCTGTAAAAATGTATCAGATAATTTTTTTGCATAAATCTATTAATCAACCTCCGTCATGTTCAAAACTACCAAATGTTTTTAAAAGTCAGGATTTTAACCCTTTAATTGCCAATTTCATAAATGATGTCACTGATTTGGGGGGAAAAAAACACATGACTGATTTTCAATATAAAATGTAATTGTGGCCTGGATTTTTCACCTCTAATCACAGTCTTGGACATGTCAAAGATTAGAAACAACATTGGCTTTGATGCATTGTTAGTTTTTATGCAGCATCAGATTTTATTTTTTTCTCTCTCATTTATCCCTCGTGGATACATTTTTTTTTTTTTGCCCTATTAAAAATCCAGGCCACAATTACATTTTATATTGAAAATCAGTCATTTTGTGTGTTTTTTTCCCCAAATCAGTGACATCATTTATGAAATTGGCAATTAAAGGGATAAATATTGATTAAGGTTTTGATTATGAATTAATTTAGGATATATACAGGTATATTGAAGCGGCAGTGGATTTCAGAATTCACCTTTCACTAGAGATAATGAAATTTTCTCGATCTCTATCCAGGCTTATTGTCATGCGCATGCACAATCTTCATGAAACTGTAAAAGAAGAAGACGATAATGAAAGCAGCGATGGAGAAAGTGATGAAGATGAGGAAGATGAGGATAAGAAACCACAGTTGGAACTGGCCATGATGCCACATTATGGTGGGATCAACAGAGTCAGAGTAAGTCTATTTCATTTCATATTTACTCATATTTATAAATTCAACAACAAAAAAATATATATATATACTTTTTTAGTATGATGTGTTTTAAAGATAATTATGTAAAATCCAAATAAGTTGTGAAACCAGGCCTATATTTCTGTATGTCCAAAGTCTGAAATATGTGCAGTTTGTCTCAGTTGTTCAGTCTTATGTTCATACAAATATTTACATGTAATAAGAAATTTGCTGGAGAAAAAAAAAAGCAGTTGAAAGTGAGAGGATGAGTACAAATCAGATATGTATTCCAGTTTAATTTTCTCACTCATCTAAAGTTATTCTCTTTATACTTGAATAGGTCACCCAGCGAGGGGAACAGGCACTGGCTGCTGTCTGGTCAGAGAAAGGCCTGGTGGAGATTTTTGACCTCCGACCTCAGCTTGAGGCAGTACATAATTCATCAGTGATGTCGGCCTTCATCAAGCAACAGAAGGAAGCCACGCCCCTTTTCAGTTTTACTGGTCACATGTCAGAAGGATTTGCCATTGATTGGTCACCGAAGGTACCAGGTGGGTAATATGAGGTGTGTTTGACTAGAAGCGGCACTGTGCAGGCTAGCGATGTAACTCTTCAAATTGCTCACGGTTCAGTTTGTATCAGGGTTTCGATACGGTTCGATATTTGCTATGTTCAGGGGAAAAGGGACTACTGTAAAAAAATAAATAAATCTAACTACAAGCAACAGTGCAAATAAATACGAATACAAATAAATAAACAGTGCTTTACAGTTTTTTTCAGGTAGTTCTAACATTAGTTGAATAAAGAAATCAAATGACATTGCACATTTCAGTGTATAAATCAATAGATTCATCCTTATTAAAGTTACAAAAGTTACTCAGTCCAGAGCAGTGAGTGATTTCCTTGTATTTTGTTGTTTTGAATAACATTAAAGCACAAACAGCTGTAAAGGCTGCTGTCACTTTAAGACATAACGGATCTAAAATACTGATACTGTACACATGCGTTGTCTTTCTCTACTGTATAAGTTTACTTAAAGGGTAACTAAACCCCTGTTCACAGCCTAACTCCACCCACTGGCAATATTTGAAAAATGCTGGAAAAGTGGGCAGAGCCCAGCGGAGACAGAGGGGGTGAACCGAGGGCCGGGCTGAGCGGGGGGCGTGCACCTGAGACCCCGCAGTGACGGATTGATTAACAGCTGTCAGACTCGAAAAGATTGAGAATGACTGGAGTGACACCAGTAGTTTTGCAACAGAGATGTCATTTGAAGTAGAGGACTTTTCTCCGCCGTCTTCACCTGAAGTGGAGGAGGGTGAATTTTCTGTAAACACAGGGCCAGAGCCATATCGATTCGAGCCGCTGCCTCAAACTGCGTTAACTCCCGATACTAGCGAAACCGCAGCGCAAGAGAGCAGTGTCTGAGTGGTAAAACATTAGCATTATGGATAGTATACTCGCGGTCATCAAGGGCAAGTGCACGCAACCACTGATGCCATTTTCCACGTCTGCTGGAAAGCTATGCAGTCTAGCACTGCTGTTGCAACCAGCAACACTACACCTACATACCATCCTAACTAACCACTGTACTAAATACAGATAAAACTAATGCTAAAAATATACGCTAACTTTAAGCTATCTTAACTGATGCAATACTATGCTCACTAACTATGCTTCTAACAATAATACACTAACGAATATGCAAATAAATTAACTAAACTAGGTTACACGAAATAAACTATATAAACGGCTATGCTAACTAGATTCTAATATACGATATCCTGATAATTTTCAATACTCAAATTCCAACTCCAGACTCGCTACAGTGGTTTTGACGGAACCAGATGTTTTTATACCAGGAGCTGAGCCAAGGGCATGGTGAGCTTGTGCCAGGGGCGTGGTAGTGAGCCCATCACGATGTACCACAACGTGCAATAGGAAAATTCAACTGCAGTAGCTACCGTTCAACCTTAAGAGGGCAGCACTTTGGCGGTTTTACACCATATTTTATAGAATTAAAACACTTTATACTCAAATGTCAGAACTCTTACTTAAATCAATGAACAGCACTAATAAAGCCCCAGTCTTGCAGATCATCAACTAAAAAAAAGTTGTTCTAGGGTTTAGTTACCCTTTAAGGCATGACAGAATATGCATGCTAGGATACTCAAGACGGGCATGTTATTTTTGTGTGAATTTGTTTTGTCTTGTGAATATTTTTGCTGAGATCTGCGTGCGCTTCGGATAAGTACACACAAACAAACACACACACACAAATACAAGTCTTATCACAGCACCCATGCGAGGAGAATGGTACGGTTCGATTTAAAAATATATATTTAAAAATATATATAATATATATATATAATATATTATTATTATTATTTTTTTTTAGCAAGAAATGTCACACCCTTAGTGCAGACCGATCGTGTATAACATCAAAGTGCTGTGAGAGCGATTAAAGTGCAGTCTGTATGCTTTGGGATCGCTCTCACGGTGCTTTGTAGTTGTACACCGATCTGTCTATGCTGCGCCGCTTCAAGTCGAACACACCTGTGGATTGTGACCTTAGACACTGTGTTCCACATTATTATGCAAGTGACATATCAGTAGGGTTTCAGTACAAAAAACATTCAGATTTTAGTTTTACAAAGAAAGTGTGTTTGTTTTATTTGTCCATATCTTTTTAGATAACTGGTATCAATCTCAGACATGTTTAAATAGTTCGCCAGGTGTAGTTAGGTAAATGGAAAACCTGCTTAAAGAGGTTGAGCAAGTCACAGTTCTCATGCAATATGGGGAGAAAGAAAGATCTTTCTGAAGATGAAAAGCATGAAATGTTGAAATGTCTTGCAGAAGGCATGAAAACAACTAATATCGTGTGAAAACTGAATGGAGATGATCGAACTTTTAAAAGATTTGTGAGTGATTTAGAGCACAGAAGAACCTGGTTAGATAAAGGCTTATTAAAGTGCTATAATCGGGTCCCTGGTGCATCTACCAACCCAAAAAACATGAAAAAGGACAACCCAGTAAGCCTTTCTCTGCATGCACATGAAAAAAAACGAGTCGCTCAGATTTCTCTCCCCTACTGACGTAGGAAGGGGATCTTATTATAATATTACCGCCCCTTAATCTGCACGTTTCCATCCACAGCGCCACTATTTTGTTTTCGCAAGCGACAACACTGAACAAGATCCTTGTGTGTATTTGACAGTTTAAACACAACATAAATGTGAAAGAGAAGTTACTCACGAGACTTGACGTCTGACAGCCAATTGTCTTTGTGCGCGTGCTTCAGATAAGTGCGCTTAGAAAACGATCCATGAGAAGTTTTAATGAAATATAGCTTTAAAACATGTGGAAATAATAAACGTTAATAATGATGAAAGAAGAACTTTGCCATCCGTGAGAGTCATCGCGATATAGATGATAATTAAAACCAAGCTGATGTGGTGTTAGTATTTGGCAGAGAATCCGATTGAGTCAGGAACTGTGTGGAGAGGGGGCGGCATGCAGCCGCTCATTTGCATTTAAAGGCACATGTATGAAAACAGCCTGTTCTTGACTGTAGTCAGAAATGGGTATTGACAACATAGATTTATAAATTATGTGCGGTTTTTTAAGATGAAACTTCAGAAACATTCTGGGGACACCTGAGACTTAAATTACATCTTATAAAATTGGACATAATAGGTGCCCTTTAAGGAATGTTTCTGTTAATGAAATTCATTGTATTAAAAGGACAGCCCTGGAGTCTCCAGAACCTCTCCATGCAGACTGGCAGCTGTGCATAAAGTTAAGAAATACATTAAGACTCATTTTTAAATAGTTTCATTCACAGACGAATGATGTACTACAATGTGTGGCCTGCCCTTTTAATACAATGAATTAGTTTGACAGAAAACAATAAGCCTTTGTCTGTGTTCTTCTGTGCTCTAAATCGCTCACCCAAATCTTATGGTAATGTGATAATCTTGGTTCAGTTTTCACAAAATATTAGTTGCTTTCATGCCTTTTACATAACATTGAACCATTTCATGCTTTTTGTCTTAAGAAAGATCTTTCTTCCTCCCTAACCTCATCAAGTATTCCATTTACCTAAGTAGACTTGGCAAACTTCTTAACAAGCCTGTCTGAGATTGATACCAGT
This sequence comes from Gobiocypris rarus, assembly GCA_023029165.1. Classification (NCBI taxonomy): domain Eukaryota; kingdom Metazoa; phylum Chordata; class Actinopteri; order Cypriniformes; family Gobionidae; genus Gobiocypris; species Gobiocypris rarus. The sequence continues at coordinate 18,514,205 of CM040926.1, read as the reverse complement.
TATCTAAAAAGATATGAGAAAGAAACATTACAATCAAAACACTAAAATCTGACTGATATGTCACATACAGAATAATTGGTGTAACAGTGTATAAAATAGAGAGAACAGCGTCTTAACTCTATACAAATAGATGTCTACTCTAAACTAAAGGAACTACTGACTAAGACTCATATCATTTTATGTTTACCTACCTTAGGACGCCTGGTAAGCGGCGACTGCAAGAAGAACATTCATGTCTGGGAGCCACAGGAGGGTGGGACTTGGAAGATTGACCAACGGCCTTTCAGCTCACACAGCAAGTCCGTGGAGGACCTACAGTGGTCACCTACAGAAGCCACGGTATGTCAGTCAACAGAGAAAGATGATTTTAAGATACTTTTCTGCGACAAGAGGATGTAATGTCTAAATTAGTGTTTCACTCTCACCCCCAGGTTTTTGCATCTTGCTCCGTGGATCAGTCCATTCGCATTTGGGATCTAAGAGCACCACCTAATTCTATGCTTTCAGCCAATGAGGCTCATTCTTCAGATGTCAATGTTATCAGCTGGAACCGGACTGAACCATTTATATTGTCTGGAGGAGATGATGGCCTCCTGAAAGTCTGGGATTTAAGGCAGTTCCAGGTGAGCATGAGCAAGAGCAAAGGACTGAAGGAAAATACCAAAGTGAAACGAGTCCGTTTAGGATCACGTGAAGAGACAAAAGCAATTGAGGCCATATAAAGCCATAGCAGAACTGTTTGCTATGCAGGCATATTGTTCCAGGATGTTTGGAACAACCTACCTGCAAACTACAGTACTGTGAAAAGTTATCGACAAATGTGAAAAATGCTGTAAAGTTAGCATATTTTCAAATATATAGCTATGAATATTTAATGGTCTGAAGGATTTCTGAAAAAAAGTCTCTAATGCTCACTACTAAGGCTGCATTTACAGTAATGTTGTAAAATATTATTACAATTAAAAATATATTTTCTATTTTTATAAATTATGAAATGTAATTTATTGTAATATGGCTGTATTTTTGAGCAGTCATCTTTCCAGTCTTCAGAGTCTAATGATTCTTCAGAAATCAATTCTAATATGCTGATTTGATGCACAAGAATGATTTATTATAAAATATATTATTAGTAGTTGTAGTGGTATTAAAACAGCATTACAGAACTGTTCAGAATACATTTGTCTTCCTGGTTGAACAAAATAATTTTTTTTTTATTTAAATTTTGTTCTTGCTAGATTAAATTTTTTGATTTTACTGATCAGAGAGTTTTGAAAGGTAGTGTAATGTTTTTTTTTTTGCGTTTTTTTTAACTGCTCGCATACAATTATTTTTTTCAGTCTGGACGTCCAGTGGCCAGTTTTAAGCAGCACAGTGCACCTGTGACATCAGTCCAGTGGAGCCCTGTTGACTCCAGTGTGTTTGCCGCCTCCGGAGCTGATGACGTCATTAGCCAATGGGATCTGTCAGTGGAATCATGTGACGTGGGAGGACAGGCAGAGGGCTTAAAACAACTACCACCACAGCTACTGTTCCTTCACCAGGGCCAGAAAGAAGTGAAGGAGCTCCACTGGCACCCACAGATTCCTGGTGTTCTCATTTCCACAGCGCTGTCAGGATTCAACATCTTCAGAACTATTTCTGTTTAACTGACTCTCTGTGTCTGTGTGTGTGTGTGTGTGTGTGTGTGTGTGTGTGTGTGTGTGTGTGTGTGTGTGAGAAAGAGAGACAGATTGGACAGATTTGTTTCAGGCAGACTGTGCATGTGTATAATTTTAAATGTACATAGATGGATGAATGAAACATCTTGGTATGCATGACTCTGCATTCTGTCATTTTCCCCACCCTTTTCTTCTACTTGTGGAACCAATTTTTCAACTTCTTGAGACAGAAATGATGTAATTGTATGTGAATTACTCATTTGTGCTCATTAAATCTCTGAATCATCATCTAGTCAGTTAGTTGTTTGTTTTATTAACTATTTATTCATTTTAAAAACCAGCATATTTACCAAAGAGCCACTTTCCCTTAAAAAACTGTTTTGAATTGTTTTCTCAGGCAACTTAATGGACATAACAGAGGAAGATATTTTAGTCTTTCGGTCTGAAAGCAGACTGACGTTTTTAATTAAGGTTCATTTTTAAAACCATAGTAACAGTACATATGAGAATAAACAGGAAAATGTATTATTTCGTCATGGAAAATGAGAAAACTCCTCAATTTCTTTTATATTTTGCCTTAGACAAGTGTTTTTAATGCACAACTTTAAAGAGTACACAAGGAAATTTGATAAGCCTAACTAGATAAAATCATGTTATATGCAAACATCGAATTAAAAAAAGTTGAATATACAATTTAGGTTATGTACCTCAAGGCTGGGGTGAAAAATTAGATCTAATAAATCAGTGACTCTCACTGGAAAGAGGAAATGGTTTTAATATAAAAGGATGCCCTCCAGTGTAAGTATGAAGAAATTTGTTTTGAAAAAAATTGTAAATACTCCACTTCCAGCAATTGTTAGCTTTTTTTACTTTGATCCTTATTTGATGCTGGAAGACAAATAATTCTGGACTGATGGTCATGTATGTTGCATTTGTTTATGAAGAACAGGAATGATAAAAATAAAATAAAAATCCATCCATCCATCCATCCAAACATGCATAAATACATCAAACATTAGAAAAATGATCCCACATTGATGCTATCAAAATAAAACGGGAGTTAAAGATAGTAAAGAATTCATTTATTTACCTGATTTTAAAATATAAAATATATATCAATAAAAATAGCATTACAGAAATGCATTTACCTTCAATTTAAAGAATGCAAAATACCAGTTGACAGTTTTCTAAAACTTTAATTACACATTTTGGTCTATCTACATTTTCTCAATTGGCAGAGTGGTTTTGAGTGTAAAATAATTACTGATTGTCTGTTCTTTAGTATTTAAATCATACAAATGCGAAAGCAAGATAAAAGCAACTGCTTTAAAAAAAAATAAACAACCTTTTAAAGCTGTCCATGCTTCCCTTTATGAATCTGGTCAAAACCTACACTCATGATCAACCAGAATATGTGCTTGTTTCCATTCACAGTTTAAAAACTATGCTTTTGCACTTTTAGCTTTACGACTATTTTGTAGTGTGTAACTGTGTGTGCATTTCATTTTTACACTTTTTAAAAAGACTACATCTCCAAAAACAAAAAGTAATCTGATTGCTTATTGCATTTTAGGATATGTATGTGTGTTTATATATATATATATATATATATATATATATATATATATATATATATATATATATATATATATATATATATATATATATATATATATATATATATAAAATCATGAAAACTCCCAAGAGAAAATTCCAGCATTTGTGAATGCATTCAGCAACCTTGCATCTTCCCACAAAAAGAAAAGCTTCTTCGCTGGCTTTTCAGTGAAACTATGCAAGACAAGGATGGAAAACATCTTCAGTGCCTTCTGTAAGGCACTGTATATAACCATAACATAAGCAATAATTAATAACTTTGTATGTGGTGTTTGGCTTAAAAAAGAGTTGACTGTTACTCTAAGTGTCACCTATTTGATCCATTTTGTACTACAGGTATTCCTCCGTTGAGATTAAAGCTGGATCCAGTTAACTGAAGAAGGTAAAGTGCCCTATAACGGAGCTATTGAGTGGAAATATTAAACAGTTTTGTATATCTTTGGAAATATATGCAACAGTTGTTCTTGAGTTATTCTTTAAGACATCACACTGTTCATGGGAAACTCAAATTTTGTATAAAATCCAATAAAAAGACTAAAATAGATTTGAAAATGAGCAAATACCATCGTAAACTTCAAATGTGTGGAAAAGTGTTCCAAATAGTCCAGTTATCAGCTCAACAAGGACATTTTCATTAACTCTCCTTTTGGATTTTTTAAAAACATGATTCAGTTCACATGTCATCATGTTCCATCAGTGACGCTAATGACTTATGTTTGGTCCTCAAATCACTCGCACTGTCCTCTTATAGGCCAATCTCATCATCAAACTCATCCTCAAAAGTGTATCCTTGTTCTCCGTTTACACCCTCCTCCTCCTCTGAATCTGTTTCTGAAAGATGTTGGTCTTCTCTCCTCCGGTCCAACGGTGAGACTCCCTCATATTCTGAGCTCATTGAGGAAGGTGGGCTTGGAGAGTTGTCCTCCTTCCGATTAACCATCTCTGCTTGTCTTGGGTCTTTCTCGTAAACCATTCTTCCACTAATCTCCTGCATCTCCTTATTTGGTGTCAAGCTCATTTCTTCCTCACCTTCCACGTCTAGACCCTCAATTACTTCCTGTCGACCGATGATCTCATCACGTTTGTCGCTGAATCGCACTTTAGGCCTGAGCCCTTTTGATTTCACGCCATTCATCTCGTTCACTTGGTCATCTCGTTGGATGACCTCTTTGGTCACACTTTCCAATCTCATCCTCTCATTCAGCTCATTGGCAGCACTCCTTGGCAACATCATCACATCTCTTGTGATCCTGCTGGGACTGAACACCTCTTCGCTGTCTTTGTGAGAACCCATGCTCAGTCCATCCATCACTCCCAGTACATCTCCTAAAATCGAAGGCCCTAAATCCAAGTCGAGGTCAAAGGAGGAAACTGAATCGGCGTGCCGGAGCTCACTTAGACCGGTATCTTCTGCATATTCAGTATCATCATTATGGTTCATCTGAATGTCTGTGGTCTCTAGAGTAGCTGCCCCGACTGGTTGCACAGAGTTGGGATTAGGACTAGAGGGGCCATGAGTGGACAGAAAGGAGGTGTCACCAAAAGCGTCTCCACCACGACCAATGTGCATCGTATGACGGAAATCACCCAGGGGAGCGGAGATCATGGTGGGGTCCAGACGAGGGGCCCGAGATGATTTGTGGAGAGGCATGGTAGGAACTGTGGAACGAAATCGAAATCAGATGAAGGGAAAGGAGTAATACAAATTTTTACTACAGCTACATTTCCGGCCCAAAAAAAATTCACTGTTTGAATTCAAATAGGCAAATGCTTACGAGTCTATGACTGGATCATTATTGCTGTGTTTCTAGCATTTCTAGTTTCTATTATTGTGTTTCTAGCATGTTTGGCAACAGTTCTTCTAACCCTGGAGTGTAGCTTTTCATTTCTTAAACAACTATAGGAAGACACATCATGGCCATATTTCAGGATGACAAAGCTAAGATATTAGGGATGTGCTGGAGTAGCACAGAGGGCTTGACTCTTGCATTGTCAATACAAGATCTTGACCAAACATGTATGCACCTCTTGATGAAAATAACATCACAACATTTGTTTCCATCAAGAGGTGCATCGATTTTTGGTCAAGATCTTGTGTTGGCAATGCAAGAATCGAGCACTTTTTGAAGTCTACTCCAGCACATCCCAAAGGCTTTCAATGAATTTAAGGTCTGGACTCAGAGATGCCAATTCATGTGTGTAAATGATTCTTCATTTTCCCTCCCAATCATTCTTTCACAGTTTGAGCCTGATGAATCTTGGCTTTGTCATCCTGAAATATGTCCATGATGTGTCTTTCTACATGGTTGTTTAAGAAATGAAAAGCTACACACTCCATCAATTATAGTTAGAAGAACACATATAAAATGCTTGAAACAATAATCACAGCAATAATGATCCAACCATATAGACTCTTAAGCATTTGCCTATTTAAATCCAAACAGTGACTTTTTTGGCATTGTTGGCCAGGCTGTGTATATTATCTGCTGGTATTATATTATAAATATTATTTAATGTTGCTTGATATTCACATTCTTAAATCCCCTAAATCATAAATATAATATCAGAATATTATTATTATTAAATTATATTCTAGTTAGTGAAACAGTTATAAAATAGTTACTGTCATTCCTACATTTCTTTCCTCAGACTGATTTATCTGTAAAAGCGGCAGCCTACTTAACTGCTCTGTTTTGGGTGAGGTGAGATTACATACAACTAAATTTCCATATTTTATCCATAATTATCAGGTATGAAATCATTACGTTGCACAAAAAAGAGCTATGATTGCGTAAAGGCTGTGAAAAAAAGGAGTTGACAGACGCCAAATCCAAGCTCGGACTTGTGAAGAGCGTGCTTAAATGCATTCTTGCCTCGAGCATTCTCGCGAGGTCGAGACGTTGAGTCTGAGAAACATTATAAACGTGCACACATTTACATATTTTTTAAACTTAATTTGATTAAATAATTGACACACATAAATGTAACTCGTTTATGGAGTCTATGGAATACTTTTGAAGTTCAGGGATAAAAATTCAAACAAAATACTTAATAATTAAATAAATAATAAATATAATTTTTACTCTTTGTAGTTATTAAAAATAAATTTTTGGTATCATCCGAGAAGCTTATTTATTCGAAAAAATTAGTAATGTTGAAATGTATATCTCCTGACCTGTGCATAAACAACTGCAACAGCTGGAAAGGGTATTAGTTCTAGCTAGGCGTCTTTACCAGATCTATTCACCACCGATATAAAATAAAATAACTAATCTCAGGTTCGTTCTACTGATAAATACGATAAAACAACTTTTTTAATACATTTTATACACATTGGATGAAAACGAAAAACTAGTTGCAGCCACGTTAACTCTTACCAGTGGTATTTAAATTTTAAGCAGAAGACCTGCCTGTTGCCCAGGAAAGCGTCGCCCTGTCCAATGAAGCTGTAATAGAGCAAAAATCAAAGTGTTTATCAGATGGTATAGTTTAATGCAATGAATGTCTCTTAAAGTGGGAGTAACTGCAAAAGTTACGCGCCCAACGGAGTTACCGAATCGGTTTTCTTTAAAACGAGGGAATTAGACTTACTTTGATCACCGTGTGCTTGTCAACGGGTCTGTACCTATTTGAACCAAATGTTTCTTTAAATATCTTCGCTTTCCTTCTTTTACAGACTTTTCTGGCGTCGCTCTTCTCTCCGATATTTCTTTTTTTTTTTTTCCTTTAGGGATGGGCAAGGAAGTGACGTGAGTTTTACATGGGAGCGCTTTGGCAACAGCTGTAAAAGTGAATGAAAGTACTGACTGACGCAGCGCTGCCTTTAGCCTATGCATTGTTTTCCTTTCAGAACAAAATTTCATATTAATTTTCTTAGAATTTTTAACCTCACTCAAGTGTAGAACCAGGAGTTAAATTGTGGCTGGAATTGGTCATCTAAAAAAGTAATGAGAATCTTTAACAAAATAGGTGATGAAAAACATATGTTACAAGTGAGACGAAATAAGAGTAGGACTAGGGACTATTTGAACAATTGTGTGTTTGAGTTTATTGCCATGGTTGAATCACAATGACAACACATTTTGGAATCCCGTCTGTCAACATTTTGAACAGAGCTTGTCGGAGCAGAACCTGTTCTAATGCTCTGTTTTGTTTTTGAATCTCCATGTATAGGCCTATCAATTTCACCATCAATATTATAATAGAAGAAGTACAAAGGCCATGATGAAAAAGTTAGATTTCTTTGAGTTTAAAATGTTTATTAACATATAATAAATATTTTAAATATATTTAAAAATATATATAAAAAAATCTAAAATCACATGTAGCTTTTTAGTGTCATAGTTGATGCCTCAGTCTGTTATGGCTCAGAATAGATCATCATCAGAATAAGGAGAATTATATGGCCAAAGTAGATTAAGATGATATTTTGTATGTAAAATGATGTAAATGATGGTCTTTTATTTTTTTAAAAATAAAAGTACAACAGACTGATATAAAAAAACAGTCATATATATATCCAGTCATATAGACTGGTTTTTAATATATATATATATATATATATATATATATATATATATATATATATATATATATATATATATATATATATATATAGTCATCATAATATCTCCCAATAATTTGTATTAGAAAAATGATATTTAAATGTGATCAAAGCTCTGTAGTTTATTTTGGGAAGCAAAATATATAATGCAATGTGATCGAAAATGTAAAAATAAATGTTCCTCAAAAGCCTGTTTTTAAAATATGGCACATACATAAAAAATAAACAAACACACACACACACACACACACACACACACACACACACACACACACACACACACACACACACACACACACACACACACACACACACACACACACACACACACACACACACACACACACACACACACACACACACACACACACACACACACACACACACACACACACACACACACACACACACACACGTATATAAATAAAAAAATGTATGGATAATCAAGTACACCTAAGTTGCTTCCATCCAATAAAAGTTAATCTATATATAATATGATAATATAAAAGTTATACTTATGTTTATGAAAATAATTAAAGATTTCACAGCAAAAGTACATGTGACCTAAAGGGGGACATGTTTACAATACTAAAATACCATGTGGTAAAAAAAAAGTATGAATTATTAATCAGAGGACAGAAGTCAATTAGAAGTTTAGATTCCTTTTAAATTCAAGCATCAAATACAGCTTAAGGGGTTCAGAAAATTGAGATCATTGAATGAATTATAGATTTAAGGCTACAACTGACATTCTTTCTGCTTTGGTGGTCTACATTTCCTGCCTGGAAAGAGAATTCAAGGATGCTGCAGCTGAGCCATGAATCACATCACATCACTTCCTCTTTCTTAGCACAGCTAATGTCACACTAAAATACTATCACCAGGGTTACTAATACAATGATGAATGGCTGGAAGTGTTGTCAGTGTATGAGGTCACATATAAAACCCAGCATTGTTGAAGGAGTGGCTCACTGGATTAGAGAATATCCATTTACATGAATGAAACCAAATCAATCTAGTTTTATCTTTACAATGACAAAATAAGTCTGAACAGTAGGCTTACATTTTAAGTCCAATGCATGCAACACAGTAGATCTCTTTAGAACCAGAACGCATAAATATCGATTCATCACATTTCAGACCTACCTACACACTAACAAGCTTTCCAGAAGTTCTTATTTTATGTAAAAACTCTTATGAAAATATTGCCATCCAGTGGTGTGATTAGCCTATAAGTTTGACTGGAAATAAAATAAAACGAATTTAATTTACTAAACTGAAATTAAACTGATCAAATTAATAATAAAAAATTAAAATTATATAAACTAATACATACAACAATAAATAAATCATAATAATTTCGGTTCTCTTTTTATGGTAGCCTATTTAAAAATAGAACGCCCTCAGAGACTTTTAATTTGAAAAAGTCAGCTCAGTGCGCCTGCGCAGTCTTCTAGTGTTGCTGCCTGTTGTGTATGTTGGAGGATGTCTGACAACGCAGAATCTCCTACAGAAATTCAAAAAGATGAACCTTCGATACAACACACTGTCACTGAAAACACTGGATCATCGGATGAGAAGAAAAAGAGTACGATTTATATACATGACCAGAGAAACTGTTATAAATGAATTGTTAAACGCTGCTGCAGTGTTTATTTCGGGCAGGTCATCAGCGAGTTACTTCCGCGATTTCGTAAAGATTGACAGCTCTGCCAGCCAATTACCTTTGCATTTGTATGTAGGCAGCCAATGGCTGGCCAAGGAGGCATGTGCTTCTTGACCATGTAAATGTTATTTTTGTCGTGGTTTTAAAGAAATGTAGGCCTAATAGCTTTTTTATGAACTAAATGGTTTAAAACATTCTTGTAGAACCATTCAACCATATTACAAAGTATTATAATCGCAATTTATTGCGACGGTGGGTACGCCTTTGTGGACTTTTGGCCATATCGTACCAAAGTTATGTATGTAAATAATGTTTTTATTGCAGAGCCTTTAGCATCATTATTGATGTACAGAGTAATATACCTGTACATTTTTTCTTGACATTTAATAGTAATCAGTAACTTCTATGAAGGTGGGATACTGGTTAGTTTAGGGACAGGTTATAATTTTGTTAAAGTGTAAGGGAAGGGCTGCTATAGTGTAAAATTATATATATACAATGTAAAACTTGTATACACAATGTTCATGGTAGCAAATTATTATGTTACTTGTAGTTAAAGACACTTAATATAAAGTTGGATTGTGTTTGAAAAACTGTACTTTCCGATAATATATAAATAAGCGGCCACTTAAATATATTTTACATGTTTTCATGTTTTGTAACAATTAAGTACAGTCTGTAATAAGTTTTAGCTTCTTAAGTATGGTCTAAAGAGATTTTTTTTTTTTTGAGTATGTTGTAAATTATTTTATTCTCTTTTTGTATTTCAGTTGATGTGCTGTTAAAGGCTGTCGGTGATACGCCCATCATGAAGACCAAAAAATGGTCTGTGGAGAGAGGGAGGACAATACAGTCACTCGCTCAATTCATCTCACGCTTTCTCAAGCTGGAGCCTAATGAACAATTGGTATGTTATTCACCCCCACCATGGCCTCCTAATTTTATTAAAAAACACTGTTAGGCAGAGTTGGCTCTCCTGGGATTTGTGCCTCCTCTGCCAGACCACTGTGACAACACACAACTACAATTTTTTCCTTGTTTGAAAGCTTGAATACTTGGTGATGCCCTTTGATATCCTGCTGAGTCTGGAAAAGCTATTGTGTCAAACTTTCCCATCTGTTCTCATCCGGTTGAGCTAGTATACTTTTGAAAGCTATGCGGAGAGGACACGGAACGTGGAAAATGAAGTATGCTCTGGCCTTAAAGGAATAGCTCCCCCAAAAAAGAAAATTCTGTCATCATTTACTCACCCTCAAGTTGTTTCAAACCTGTATGTTTTTCTTTGTTCTGCTGAACACAAAGGAAGATATTTGGAAAAATGTTTGTAACCAAGCAGATCTCGGCAGCCATTGACTCAGTATTCACACCCCCCACCTCCAAAGCATGTTAGTCAATGGCTGCTGAGATTTGCAACGGTTGTGCTATAAAGTCAAATTTTTATAAACAAGAATTCAACATATAACAAATAGTAAAACACAATTTTTTTAAAGAAATACTATCTCCTTGACTTTACAGCAAAAATATAGTTCTTTTAATTCAGCCAAGAGGTCACCCAGCAACGCGTCGATCTATATAAATGCAGTCCATTCTACTGGTCACAAGTCTTCAAATGATGCAAATTCGCAGCTTAGAGTTCACCAAACTTGAACTTTGGAATGCAGCAGAATTTTTCACAAGAGCTTGTGTTTTTGACACATTCACATGCGTTTGAATGGAAGTCAATGGAGCGAAAAGTGCTGTGTGACGACCCCTTAAGATATGTCTGGTACTTCTGCTGTGATTATGACAGCTGCTTGTTTTCATGTTGTTTTATTAATATTTTGAACTAACATGGTTAATGCAGCATTTAACATAACATGTATTAAACTTTAATTTGTGATTTTAGAAGTTATATTCTACATTTCAGAACTGTATGTTTTTCATTAAAAACAACAATTATTGAGGGAAAATAGAAATAAATGTTCCAGTTTACATCTTGATTTTATGTTTGTCTTTAGCATTTTATTTTACATTAAAGTTAGGTAATTATTTTAAATATATATATATGAATGTTTAGTATTTTTATATAAATAATTGTATTGTATTTATAAACCTACCAAGTAATTCTACTCATGAAATCAAACAGAAAAAAGCATTATGTGATGAACTACCTTTTTCTTATTGCTCTTCAGTACTAAATGCTTTATCTTTATTTTTTCTCTTCCATCAGTTTATTTATGTCAATCAGTCATTTGCTCCATCACCAGACCAAGAAGTGGGTGTGCTTTTTGAGGTATGTTTTTTATTTTTTAATGCATTTATTTTTGTGTTTGTTTTTCCAAATGCTACTCTGCCCCATCTGGCTTTTTTAAGAAATTGACAGTAGACTTAAATCAATTCAGATGGCCATTTGGCTACACTTTATTTTAAGGTGTCTTAGTCACACTGCAATTATACATTTAAGTACAGATTAATATTAAGTAACTACATGTACTTATTATTGGGATATGATTAGGGTTTGGTTTAGAGTTAGTTGCATGTAATTATACACAATTTATAGTTATTACAATGGTAACTACATGTAATATATGTAACAAAGAAACTGTAAAATAAAGTGTTACTGGGCTAGGAGTATTACATGGTTTAGGTGCATAATTATGCATAATTTGTACTACAGTAAGTACATGTAGCATGTGTAACAATGACACTGTAAAATAAACTGTTACCAGCCATTTTACAGAAAAATGCTACATAGTGAGTATGAGTGTTTGAAGATCTACCTGCTCTTTTTCACACTATTCAGAAAACGTGAAACTTAAATAAAATGTAACAGTCCTCCATACACAAGTGACTATTTCTGTTCTAACATGTGTAATGTATAACGGTATAATAGGTAAAAGCATTTTTGGTGGGCATTTATGTGACGGTACAGTGTGTTTCGCTGATTTAATTGGTAAACCTTGTTGTTCTACTCTGTTTTACAGTGTTTTGGAAGTGATGGGAAACTAGTTCTCCATTACTGCAAGTCCCAGGCCTGGGGATGAACGTGCAGCTCTCTTTCCCACCTTTCTCCCTAATACATCTGTACACATACAGTAACCAAAACATCCCATTCACATATTCATTGTTTTTATAAGGTATTCATTTTTTGTGTCTTGTTTTTTGTAAATAATAAAGTGTAAATAATATTATAAAACAATGCATCATCTCGTGGGACTTTTTTAAAGCGGAGTGGAGGTGGGAGGAATGGGTGGAAATCATAAGAACAGTAAATACCTTTAGCTACAAACTCTGATGAATGTATTTAATATTTAAGCTCATGTTGAAGTGATTTACAGGGTGATGGACAATATGTGATTCTCAGTAGTACACAGTGATTACTTTTTACAGGAGGGGTGGGTAATGTCCCAGGGCAGAACTGGTCACATGTAAGGGCCGGTGCAGACGTGGAGGGGTGTGAAGAACAGGTGGGACAGAGGGTTGTTTAAAAAGGGTGGGATGTAGAGATGTAAAAGAAGACTGGATAGAAAGATGGAGACGGCTCTAACAGATGGACTGAAGAGGGATTATGGATGCTCTTGGTAGAGTGTGACACCAATTTCTAAGGAAAGGCAGGAAAAGGAGGAGATTTGGGCAGGATTGTACCAAAAAAGGGGAAAACTAGAAATAATCGCAGAAGGATAAGGAGGGAAACTGCATGCTGAACCAAAGAGACGAGACCTTCTGTGTTTAACAACTGCACAGAAGGTAGAAAAAGATGAAAATTAATGGATCGAAATAGGAGGAAATAATTACGATGGACATGATGTAAGAAGATTGCTGTGCACAGGTAAAAAACAGCTTTTTTAATGCAGAATAATGTTGATTTTTCTTGTAAAATATTGCTAAATTCAATTCTCGATACTGCAGATACATATGGTACTACTCTTAAGCGATAAAAGAATGATTTGAGCATTTCTTCTGATTAGCGCATACGATAATGTCTTTCGTATCATTACAAACACATACAAATTAATTGAAACCGTAAAATGATGTTGCCATAAAGAACTGTTTCTAGTTGATATGACTTTTGAAAACAAGTTTTGTTGATGTAATCTATAATGTAGTCATATTTATTTCTTATATATATATATATGTTTTTGTATTAAATGTTCATATAGCTCAAAATTGTAATGTGAGTTTATTTAAGGATAAATAGAACACATAGGAATCCTTAAAAGCATTTATAAAAAAAAAACATGCACACCTACAAAGCTCAATCAGATTAAAACAGATTATTAGAGGATTACAAGTAAAGTTAGACTTAATGCAAGAGCTTAACTAATAATTTCATCACGTAACTTCAAACGTAATCCTTTGAATTCCCTCTCTTTCCTTTTCTCATTTTTAATCCTATTCAGGGCTAGGCTGGATGATGCGTTAGGGAATATCAGTAATAGTTCCATATAATTTATTCTGCATTACATTAACATGTTTTACCTTTAGATTGCAGTTCTGCTCATAAATTTACACACCCCTTGCAAAATATGCATGATGTTAATAATAATTTTATCATTGCATGTTATTTTTATTTAGAACTGTCCTGAATAAGCGTTTTCCAGCATCTTCTGCATATTTGAACCCTTTCCGACTGTGACTATGATTTTGAGATCCATCTTTTCACACTGAGGACAACTGAGGAACTTACTACACAACTATTACAAAAGGTGCAAATTTTGGTTGATGTTTAAGAAGGCATCATGCATGGTGCAGGGGATGCAAATATCTTATGTCGTCTCTGAAGTGCCGTACTAAATGATAAAATATGATCTTTAAACAAAAGATGAAAAATGTACACCCTATAGGCTCCCAATAAGGGGCTCTGTATGTTGTCACTTCGAGAAAATCAATGGGAAAAAACCTGACAAAATGACAAATACTTACAGATATGCCAAATATAAAGCTGAACATAATGCTGTATGAACCATTGTCTGAAAATCTACTGACAGGTTTTTCAAATTTGAGTCTGGAAAAGTATGAAATTTTGAAATGGAAAATGTATGAAAGATGGATCTCAAAATCATCATACTCAAAATCAAAACAAAAAAAAAGCAGAAAATGCTAGAAAACAAAAAAATGTGCAGTACTTTTCTGAAGAACAGTGCACGGTTGTTATTATAACTGAAACTGAACCATTAAAACATTTGTTAAATAAAAAACAAATATAAAAAACTTATTTATTTTAGTTCATCTAGTTGCCAAGGCACCTAATGAAATAAATAAACAAACTAAAAATGAAATAATATTTAATTAAATACACAACAAAATGACTAAAACTTTAAATGAAATTCAAATGTAAAATGTCAACGTTAAATATAATTCAAAACAAAAACTATAATAGTATCTCAATGATTTAACAACTATAAAAACTATAAAATTGTTGATCATCGAGGTAACAACACACAGTATTAAGATTCAATGGAATGTACATTTTTTAACTGGTTCATTTTTGTAAATTCAGTTATTTGTCTTATATGTATACATCTCTAATGTGAAACAGCTTAGCAGTACATGCAATTTTTTATGATCCCTCTTATTTTGTAATAATTATTCACATTTTACATATTTTGCAAGTAATTTGTACATTTATTTGCCTATGAGTTTCAAAGAAACATAACAGATCACTAATATAAAATACTCAAATATTTTACAGTTTCAAATAAAGCAATTTTATAACATGAATATTTTATGACATTGTGTAAATTACTTCATATAAAAAATATCAAACAAATAAAATAATCACAGTTTACAAGCTTAAAATAATAATCCATATAATAATGATATACAGTAATGCCAAATCGTATTAACACACAGTGACCCAGTATTATATATGTCTGTGTAGTTAATGTTATCTGTCTTTTAGATCTCTTCTCATTTGTTGCTTTGGTTAATAAACATCTGCCTAGAACAAAGTTTAAATGTATAAGCCTGGGACATATGTTTTTTTTTCCTTATCTGACCCTCTCCTTTAATAAATCCACATCTTCATTTATCCTACCGTCTGTCACAGGGATTTCTTTCTCAATTCTCCTTTATATAATTTTCTCAATTTCATTATCATCCCAAAGATTTTTGTGTGTGGCCACTGGCATTCCGGTTTGCCCTTATCTTCCTTACCTCTAGGTAGCATGTTGGACCACATGTCCAGGCGTTCTCGCTCCCTGCTCTCTCTTTTCCTGACCTCCCTTGCCCTTGCTTTATCTGTGCTGGCTTTCTGCACGTCTTACTGGTGTGAAGGAACGCACAAGGTGGTCAAACCTCTCTGCCTTTCACCTGTCAAGATGAAGAACTGCGGCCAGAACAATAGTGAACCTTACACTACAGGTATGATACATGCACTTTAATCTTCTGGTTTGATATTACCGGTGTGATAAATCACAATGCAGATATTCAGACTAACATATTCTGCCTATTTGACCCATCAACTGAAATAGTCCCAAACTAAATGAAACAGATTGTTGTTTTGAATGATTTGGTTGAGTGAATGAGTGAATGACTCAGTGACTCATTCATAAACAGTGTTAGGGAAAGTTGTTACAATATTGCATTACTACCTTAAAAAAGTAACTAATTGCGTAACTTAGTTACTTTTTATGGAATGTAATGCATTGAGTTATTTTTGCATTTTACTCTGTTTTACTCTTGCTTCTTTGTTTTTTAATAACTACAAATTTAAAGGCCCTTTCGCACCATAAGTGAAATGAATAAGCCTCAGGGTGAAGGAAATACAAGTTTGCTTCCGTTGTGGACTGCAGAAGGATAAGATTCAGGAGAAGTCAGTTCAGCACTCTTACTTAAGCAATAAAAAGAAAAAAGTACACACAAATGTGATGTTTAACTTACAGTTCTTCTTCAACTGATATGACACATTTCTCAAAAGTAATGTAACTGCTCTCAAAACAGTTAACACAGTGATCTTAACACTCTTACCTTAGCCAGACATTTTTTTTTCTAGTAATGCATTTATCAAAAATAAAAATACTAACATCAAAACTACATGTGTGTTCTTTAATGGTTTTAGAACACTTTCAGCTGTAAATGTACAATTACACTAATGAAAATACACATTTATTGTAATGTTTTTCCAACAGGTTTTGTTATATGGGACATTGAGCAAATAAAGCTTCAAAAAAAGGTCTTTTAAAAAAATCTTCTCGAAACGGATGTAATGCATATTGTTGAGTCATGAACAATGTCTTTAAACAAGTTCCAGTGTTTAAAATCTTTGTTTTTCTTCTTCTTTTTTTTTTTTTTGTCAAGTGGCACAACAAACTACAGTGGGGCAAAAAAGTATTTAGTCAGCCACCAATTGTGCAATTTCTCCCCTTTAAAAAGATGAGAGAGGCCTGTAATTTTCATCATAGGTACACTTCAACTATGAGAGACAGAACGAGAAAAAATGTCTGATTTTTAAAGAATTTATTTGACTCAGACTCCAAACTCCACTATGGTCAAGACCAAAGAGCTGTCAAAGGACACCAGAAACAAAATTGTAGACCTGCACCAGGCTGAGAAGAATTTGCAATAGGTAAGCAGCTTGGTGTGAAGAAATCAACTGTGGGAGCAAATATTAGAAAATGGAAGACATACAAGACCACTGATAATTTCCCTCGATCTGGGGCTCCACGCAAGATCTCACCCGTGAGGTCAAAATGATCACAAGAACGGTGAGCAATAATCCCAGAACCACACAGGGGGACCTAGTGAATGACCTGCAGAGAGCTGGGACCAAAGTAACAAAGGCTACCATCAGTAACACACTACAGCGCCAGGGACTCAAATCCTGCACTGCCAGATGTGTCCCCTGCTTAAGCCAGTACATGTCCGGGCCCGTCTGAAGTTTGCTAGAGAGCATTTGGATGATCCAGCAGAGGATTGGGAAAATGTCATATGGTCAGATGAAACCAAAATATAACTTTTTGGTAAAAACTCAACTTGCCATGTTTGGAGGAGAAAGAATAATGAGTTGCATCCAAAGAACACCATACCTACTGTGAAGCATGGGGGTGGAAACATCATGCTTTGGGGCTGTTTTTCTGCAAAGGGACCAGGACGACTGATCCGTGTAAAGGAAAGAATGAATGGGGCCACGTATCGTGAGATTTTGAATAAAAACCTCCTTCCATTTGCAAGGGCATTGAAGATGAAATGTGGCTGGATCTTTCAGCATGACAAATCCCAATGATCCCAAACACACCGCCCGGGCAATGAAGGAGTGGCTTCGTAAGAAGCATTTTCGATCCTGGAGTGGCCTAGCCAGTCTCCAGATCTCAACCCCATAGAAAATCTTTGGAGGGAGTTGAAAATTTGTGTTGCCCAGCGACAGCCCCAAAACATCACTGCTCTAGAGGAGATCTGCATGGAGGAATGGACCAAACTACCAGCAACAGTGTGTAAAACCTTGTGGAGACTTACAGAAAGCGTTTGACCTCTGTCATTGCAAACAAAGGGAATATAACAAAGTATTGATATGAACTTTTGTTATTGACCAAATACTTATTTTCCACCATAATTTGCAAATAAATTATTTAAAAATCAGACAATGTGATTTTCTGGATTTTTTTTCTCATTCTGTCTCTCATAGTTGAAGTGTACCTATGACGAAAATTACAGGCCTCTCTCATCTTTTTCAGAGAGAACTTGCACAATTGGTGGCTGACTAAATTCTTGTTTGCCCCACTGTATATATATGTATATACACCCATACTTGAAATTAGCTGTTTTTATCAGTATTTGAGAGTATTTGATTCAAACATAACATTATGCCAAAGTATTTTATCTTGAATTTCTTATAAATAAAACAATTTCTTAATTAAAAAATTTTTTTTATTGGGGCTAAATCCAAAATCCCCTATACCCTCAGATTGGGCTCCCCAGGTCAAGGGTTAAAGGGGGACTTCAGCGCTGGGAAGATGAATCTGTATTTAAACTGGGTCATTAATTTAGTAAAAATGTGAATTTATTTTTTAATTTGGTGCCTTCTAGACTGAGAAAACACAGAAAGTTTATTTTTGTCTCATGGGGATGAAAGACAACAATTCCCAGAATGCACTGCTTCGCTGTCCTACTCTAGGCAGGGCTACTGGATTACTGGATCACTTGCCCACTGCGTTCATTTTCATAAAATCAGTTCAGTTAGAGACACTATAATTAAAAACTGAACGTGTCTGTTCAATATATTATGAGTGAGCTGATTGAGTGTCACGGCCGTCACGGCACAAGCAGCAGGAGTCGGATTACATTCATCACATGAGCTGAAGTAAGCGCGGGATTCGCGGCTGCGGCTGCATTCACAGCGCGTGATCAGTCTGGCGCATTTTCAGATCATGTCTTTGGAAGCTTAACTTTCATTGGAATTCATTTGAACAGTTGAAACACTCACTTTGCTCTCCACCGCTCGGCTTACATGAATCTCCTCAGCTCCGCGAGCCCAGTTCTGTGAGTGTGATGTTGAAAACATGCGGAAACAGCGCCTCCTGCTGGCTGTAGTCTTTAGCCTCTGGACAAAACCTCCTCCGATGACGCAAAATGACGATTTTTGCGTCATCAGAAGAATTTTTCCAGAAATAAAATACATAATTCTCTCGTCTCAGGGTCATATGAGGGTGGAAAGTACGATAATTTGAATATAATCCCGTGTTTCTACTGATACAAAGCTTAATGCAAATCGCTGAAGTATCCCTTTAAGAACCACTAAATTAGGGTAATTCTGATTTCATTTGAAATCCACCTCTCCTCCCATCCCTACCACCCTGCTGTCCACTATGTCCATGTCTTCTTACAGTTTCTCCTCTTGCTCTTTCCACTACACCAATGCCCTCCACTTTACTTATCTCTACTCCTATCCTCCTTTTTTACTTCCTCCTCTTTCCTCATATGATCTCCTTCTATATGTCCCACTCTTCCTTTCCCTTCTATTACACCCCTCACTTCTACCCACACTACCACCTTTACGCTTACACCTCTTTATTTTCCCCTTCTCTTGCGTATTTTCTTGCTCTATGTAGGCTATACTTTCCCTTTTATATTTTCCCTATTACATAATGCAATGATAAATGCTTAAACATTTGGGAAAAACTGCATCAAGCAGATATCAGTTTGGGGCTAATAGAAAACATATCATGTGCATTTGATAATTTGACAAATTCCAGAGTTTTGTTTGTTGTGTTTGGACAAATGGTTCATAAATGCTTGTGACTTGTGTAAAGCCAATAAAAATAGCTGTGATTGTTTTTTTGTCGTGTTATATTAAACTTTTGGTTGGATGTATGCACTATGATTAGAAACATCTGATAATTTTGTGCGTAGAGTTTTGAGAAAATGTTTCACATTACGTGCAATTTGTGTGAAATTAATGAAAACTTACACAATCTGTTTAGGACAATTACAAAGTGTTTCGATCACTGAGTTAACTGTTTTGATAACTGATCTGAGATTGGAAAAATTTGTCAAATCGATTGAGAAAAACTGTAATTCAATTGGATCACCGAAGGTCAGCAGGAAAAAATTGGTTTATAAAGTGAGTTTAAATACATAAAGTATATGTGTTTTATATAGTGTGTTGTGCAAGTGTGATGAATTAATGCATGCTCACATTTAGTCTATAGAGTTACAATAACCATTTCTCACATGAGAACAGGAGAGCTTTCAGTCTATAAATGGGAAGATATATTTTGTTGAAAATGTAAAAGTAATGCATTACTTTACTAGTTACTTGAAAAAGTAATTATGTAACTGATTTTACTTGTAATGCGTTAGCCCTAACACTGTTTATAAAGATAGTCACCACCTACTGGCGTAATGATGGACAGAGTCAATGAAAAATCCCCACTACTAATGCACAGACTGACAGTCTGAATTTTGGAACGCATGGGAAGAGTTACAGCTTGCACACACCATTGATTTAGGTTACTAACAGGCTAATTGGTTGTCTTTCAGAAAGTCCCACCCCAGATCCACGGGGCACATTATCACCAAAGCGAAGGGAGGAACTTGCCAGGATCCGTCAAAGGCAATTGGCCAATGCAGTTCACTACATTTGGGAGACAGGAGAAGACAAGTACACATTCAGATATTTCCACACAGGATTTTGGGAGTCTTGTGAAAAACATGCTGATGGTAAGAAAAACTCTCATCAGGAGACATCAAAGATAAAGTTCACCCAAAAATAATCTCAAATTATCTACTCACCGTCATATGGACCACAAAAGGAGATGTTAGGCTGGATTTTCACGCTGCTCTTTCCCATACAATGAAACTGAATGTTGTCCAGGTCCTGTCAAATGTTTGCTATGTTTTAATATGCAAATGTAAACATCATATCAGAGATGTAGCAAGATTTAAAAAAATATATTTTTCAATTCTATTGAATGTCTTCAGAACAGTTTGTAAATATGGTACTTTTGTGATTCTGCTAGACAGTCCCTTCTCACTGTTCACTTTCAATTTATGGAAGAGCTGCATGAACATTCTGCCAAATGTTTTATTTTGTGTTTAATGGAAGAAAGTGAAGTTAAGGGGTTTTAAGAAACATGACTCATTATCACTTTGGTAATAATTTCAGAACCTTGATGGAAATTTTCAAAATCTAGACACAAAATAGTGACTTGCAACAGGCTGTCTAATGTTCTAAACATTTTATTAACCTGCTTTTATGGATTTGCCCAAAGGATCTCATCAATGACCTGCATACATACAGTAATGTCAAATCTGAAAATATGCTCTGGAACATGGGATAGTAGAAACTGAAAAAGAATGATGATGAGGTATTACATCCAAAATAATGTAGACCAGTTGGTTCAAGTTCCACAGTAAGGTGTTGACAGACAGTAGTTGATTTCGTTATCATGAAACTTTCATGATAACATGGAATGATCATCGATTTCCATTACTTATTTTGAGCAGTTGTATTAATTGACTGTTAGATCATTGCAATTAAATGAAAAATGTGTTTTTCGATCATTGGTTGTCAGTTTTATGTCTGGAAGCTAGTGCCAGATTTGTGTCAAAGAAATTGTAAAAACCAAAATGACCCACCCATTTTAAAATGCTTATGTTGTTCATCTTTAAAATAATCATATATGTTGTGTGTCAGACATTGGATTTCATTGATATTATTGTTAACTCTACATTACAGGAGAACGATGTCGCCGGTTCCTAGATCTTACTCCTGGAGAGACTCATGGTGAGAGTGTAGAGTGTGTATGTGTGTGTGTGTGTTTGTGTGTGCATGAAATGATACATCATACACTCTTAAAAATAATGGTTCTTTGGCAGGGTGTATGGTTCCATGAAGAACCGTTAATATCCAAAGAACCCTTCCATTGCACAAAAGGTTCTTTATAGTGAAGAAAGGTTCTTTAGACAATAAAATGGTTAGAGAAAAGTGGTTCTTTAAAGAACCTTTCACAAAACGGTTCTTCAGGGAACCAAAAACGTTTTTTTGTATGGCATCACTGTGAAAACCCTTTTTTGGTTCTTCCTGGCACCTTTATTTTTAAGGGTGTATCTAAATGCAGAATGTCAAGTCTCTCTCTATTTGTACAGCATGTGCTCATAAAAGTGCATGTGTTCCTCTCTGCCCGCAGGTGTTCTGTGGTTGTCAATGATTGCTGAGTTCATGTATATCAGTTTTTGGGAATGGGGTTTCTACTCATGTGGGTGGAGGTGTTGTGTGCTCATAAAGAAATGCATGCGCTCAAAATCAACGCTTTTGCAGCCATGTGCACTGTGCTCTCAGGTAAGAGATTGGTTCTCTCTTGTGGTACATTTGGGTATTGCAGTCTTTGCAATTATTGTTAAAGAATGATATTTTGATCTTTTGCATCACATAGATACCAGGAATCTTATATTGTTCTAATTCCCTCTAGTTATATCTTTCAGGACTGTTAGGGATGGTGGCTCATATGATGTACACCACAGTATTTCAGTTGACTGTGATTGTGGGGCCCAAAGACTGGAGGCCTCAGACATGGGACTACGGCTGGTCTTTTGCGTGAGTACACTTACATGTTTACAGTATATTCAAATATGGATGACGTTTTGTGCCCAGGTTTGACTTCCATGATTTTAAATGCCATTTGAACGTTAAAGTGTTAATTAGCACCCAAAAAAAAAAGAAGTTAGAAAAGTTAACTGATTGTTGACAAAAGCCTGTAACTCCTCTCTAGTTCTTTGCTAATCTCCCTCTTTCTTTTGCATGGTCCTTTCACTCCCTTCTCAACTCCAAGGTTGGCATGGGTGTCTTTCAGCTGCTGCATGGGTGCTGCAGTTATGACCCTTAATTCTTACACCAAAACAGTCATTGAGATGCGTCACCGCCAGAGACTTCGATTAGAAGAGGCCCGCGCTACAACCCACGCTCCATCCTACGACGAGGTGGTCCCAGGTGGCGGGCTCTACTCGGTCAGTGGCCTATTACAGTGCCCGAATGGGATGATAGACTCTGTGTGGGCATCCAATGGGAACATGAGAATGGTGCAAGAGGAGGATGTGCCCACCCTGGTACTGGTTGGGGGATGCAGACCAGATACGTGTGAGGACTGTGAGAGAGAGATGGATGAGATGAAGGAGGCTATGAAAGGAATAGATTCTCCTTGCTGATTCTACCCAAAATTAAAAAAATCTGACTTCATTTACTCAACCTCATGTCAAAGTCATGGGGGTTTGGAATGATAAGCGCACCAGTAAATGATTGCAGAATTTTCATTTTGGGGCGAGTTTTTACAACAAAGGCCTTGTATTATTTATTTGCCTGATTAACTGACTGACTCGCAAAAATTGTCTATGCAAAATGTCTCTATAGATGATTTTTTATTTATTTTTTTCAGTTATGTGTGGCTGAAATTCAGTCAGTATGAGTGAGAGATACTATATGTAGACACAGCAGGTGTGAGAAAGTCCCCTTCTGTGTGTAGTCAGTCATTGGATTTCCATGTGAGAGGATTCCGGGGAATTTTATTTAATATTGAAATGTACGAGACTCTTGAGTGGATTACACTGAAATTGTGTCAGATCACGAAGCCTGTATTATTTTCAGTTAGGCATCTCATCGGTTATGTCTAAAAGAAAACAGTTTTCTGGTATATCACATCTTGTATGCTATATATATCTGTGTTATTTAATAATAAAGCAACTGGTACCATAGCTAATGTACAGACTTGCTTAAAAGAACATTATTACTAACAAAATCTAAAATGCTTGAAATATAAATGTGGAATTGTTGCAATCATCAAATTGTGTGATTATTTGTGGTCTTCTGAGAGTAGAGAAGGGTGTATAGTCAATACTGTAAATGATATTGTAAGAATTGTGCAATTTTGCGATAGCTTACATTCACCGCTGTCGAATGTGACATTCTTTGTGTTCCTTGTGTTTCTAGCGGTTCAAGTTCATTATCACAAATGTTCAATATGGAAAAACAAAGGAAAAGATGATATATTAAAAAGACTGGGGAGAGAGGATGAAGTGCAAAACTGGAGATTTTGAAATGTCTACTTTGCAATGTTGGACAGGCGATTATGTCAGTAATCCTAACTTGGACTAAGACAGTGAGGAAAGGAACGGTTATTAAACAGTGTTATAAAGAGCTCTCAGATTCTCTCCAACACAATATTCCAAAGGACTCGCATACAGACTCACATTTACCTGTGTGCATAAAGTATATATCTGGCCCAACTTTGCCATGGGTTGACGCGCACAAAGATAATCTAGGATTAGGGGTAAATATTGCCACGAGAATGAATGTTAAACCTCTTGGCGCTGGCTGACCATTAGAGATTAATGTGCTGCCATTTCCAGCAGATCACTTGAACTCTTCACCTCGTCTAATTAAACACAAATTCACACATACTGACAGAATAGTGGGACTCATGGCAGCTTTTACAGATTTTTATTCCTCAATAGTTGACATCAATAACAGATTTTCTTCATTTAAATGACAAACATTATTGAATATATTGTGCAATCTTCCTGGATGAAATGTTGTTTACTTTTTTTTCTTTCTTTTTATAGTCAACAGCCTAGAGGTTTATTTGGCCTTCCGTATTTGACTTATTTTACAAGAAATTATATTGCGCTCATTTAAATTTATAAACAATAAAAATGCTTGCTTACAGTTCAAGAGTATTTTTATAATTTAATCCATCAGAAAGTCTATATTTTTCACACATTTCAACACATTAGTATGTTCCCTGAAGTGTCACTTTACTATCAGTTTACAATCACTTTAACCTATCCTCACTCCATCTATCACTCCAAATATATCGTAGTTGGGCTTTCAGATATTGACAAAATTATTTTGTGCTAACAAAAGACAGAATTGCCCAGATTAAAGGGGTAAAAGTTGACAAAAAACATAATGAAAAAAGAAAAGGGGGAAAACACAAAAGGAAACTAAATTAAAATAAAATGACAGTGTTATTGTTCTATTTTTACTATTACTGTTTGGGCTCATACTGAATAAGGTGGATAGCGTCTTCATTTTCAAGAACACCTTGAATAAACTCTCCCTCAGCCAATCGCTCTGGAAGAAAGAGAGAAGAGAAAGAGAGGATGAGAACCCTCAATGTTGCCGGACAAACTCACATATTTTTCTTTTAACAGCAGCCTTTTGACATTGCATGATACCATCTGGCATCATGAAAATATATATTCAAATAACACTCTTGAAATGGTCACCATGTATCCATGATGATTATTTTGTATCATTTTAAAAGAAATACTAAAATATAAAAACTAAAATATTACCATTATCTTTTTTATTGAAGTACGACCACAGTTTGTCTGCTCTTTTCTCAGGAGTGTTTGCGTCTTCTGGAAGATCCTCTTGGGCCTCTTTGGGGATCAGCTTAAAGATAGCCTGAAGAGCAACAAGATGGAAGAAAAGTGGAGTGAGGAGGGAGGAAAGAAATAACAGACTAATACTCATGTGAATGCTCATTCTCTGTTGAATAACACTTTATTTTGATAGTCCATTTTAAACATTATTCTAAGCATGCACTTGCAAAGTTGCTTAGTAGAATGTCCAAAGTAGACTGTCGAGAAAAAAAGTGTAACTTAAATTATTAAAACCTCTCTCTTTCATTTACATATAGGTTTAAAGAACATTTTTACTTCCTCCTCTTTTACAAAAAATGATCTATCTTATATTACTTTAATTATATTATACTTTATAGTATTATATTATAGTATTATTATATTATAGTAACTAAATATAATGTACTATACTAATTACAAAAAATATTGTTGTACCAATTATAATATAATATACAAGACAATATATGCAAGATCTTTATAAACTGCATGTACTTACTATAGTAAAAACAGTAAATTATGCATAAATTCATGTAATAACCCTAAACCAAACCCAAACCATACATGGTTTCCTCACTGTCCATTGTACTTATCTAAATAAAGTACAATGTAACTACATCGCCTTAAAATAAGGTGTAACTAATTATTATTTTATAATATTATTAATAAAATAGCCACCATTTCCCAATCTCCTAGCATTTTCTTCCCAACACAGCAAAAGTAAACCCCTTAAATCTCAATGGTTCATTCATTTTCAGTGAAAATCTATTGACTGTGAAAACCACAGCCATTAGTCATCAGCCATAAGCCATAATTGGGAGTGTCAAATGAATGACCATCTGCTCTTCTGATAATGCTTGTCTGGAGGTAATCATCATAGATTAGGATCACTAATGCCAAGGACCATCTACATAGACTTTAGTTTTTTCTGGCCACAGCTGACCTGGATCTGAGTGGTTCAGTGAGCTGAGGAGTGTTTATCTCTGACACAGACGCATATGAATAATACAGATTAGATGCAGCACCAAAGCTCCTGCCAAAACCACATGCTGGCCTCAACACAGCTCAGTCTTTAATATGCTACTCTTTTGCATTCAGTCACTGGCACGATGACAGACATTTACACTTATAAACCACCAAATCAGAGAAAACAAAGCCTGAGTATAAGGTCAAATACATCAACAAATGCCTTAAACTAGTAAACAAGGCATCGAAAAGGGAAGTGTATCTCCTGTCCAATAGCATCTATTAAGTTTCTGCTTTGGTGTAGCTTAGTCTCGTCCAAGGCTTCAATTTATATTACTATTGCGATCTGTGTAACTCGTTCCTTGCTATCATTGAAGAAACACCTTTTCTCGTGTCTGTCCATCTGGACATTTAATTTGCAATTTAAGCCTCATGTTTCCACTGTTTACTGTGACCCACTTATCCAGAATTTTTCTAAAAAAAGTATCTCACACTGTAATCCCCCCACTCCACCTGTCTCTTTGCTAATGGCCGTCTACCTCCGAAAAGGCCTCTGTGTACATTTATTGTTCAAGCTAAACCATTTATCGGATGGATTATTTTGGGATCGGCCAATTCCATTAGTCAATCTCTGAGGCACTGGCTTGTTGAGTCAAAGTTATAAGACATTTGTCTTCTTTTTAAAGAGGCCTTGTGTTTTGCTTTTGTTCAGTATTGCTGCTGACAGAACAAACCTAGGGAGAGAATAAAGAGAAAGTCTGGTCCATTGATTAAATACAGAATATGTGATGTGTGATCAGGAGAAAGATTAGAACGCATTAGCGTGAGCACTATATTGGGGGTGGGGCAAGTTGTCACACAGGGGAAATAGTCACATGGGCTGTTTTCAGTAACTATAAGGATTTAAGGTAACATTTTTTCAAGTTGGTTTCAAACATCTTAAATCAGAATAATTTTGCTCTCTTAAATGTTAATATTATCATTTGTAACAAGTGAACACAATAAAACCACACTGTGATACATTCAGACAAGTGTCTAATGAAGACAGTTTTTAATTGAAAAGTTGAACTACTGTATGTTTTAAGGACAAATATTTATTATAAATGTCTGGTAGGGGTAAGTTGTCCCATTTTTATCTTAGCATGTTGTCACATGTTCTTTAACTGTTATACATTTGAACAATTGTTAGTGTAACTTCCTACATTCCTTTTTAAATATTTTGATGTTTAATTACTGTTTTTCATTTAATACTTGTTTTACTGAAATTATAGGCATGCTCCATTATTTCAACGTGCCTCTGGGTGATAACATACGTTGTGACAACAATATACATATTTGTCACAAAAGGTCAGTTTGTTCAGTAAATTATATCTTCTTTTCCCCCTGGGTAATAAGGGTGAAATGTTCAATCATTTTTTGATACTCTGAGAAATTGCAGTAAAAAAGTGTGACAACTAGCCCCAGTCTCCCTACATAAATATACTCACTCCTTTATGCCATGACTTTGAAGGGAAGCCACACAACAGTGACACAAATGTTTCATATTTGTTAAGATGTTTACTAACATTTGACCTACCTGGCAGATATCTGCCACTTCTGACTTGGTGATGTAGCCGTTCTTGTCAACATCGAAGAGTGAAAAGGCCCACTCCAGCTTCCGCTCCGTCTTTCCAGTTGATGTCATATGTAGAGCAATGATGTATTCCTTGAAATCCAATGTTCCATCATCATTCGTGTCAAAGGAGCGGAATACGTGCTGGGCGTATGATGCGGCGTCACTTTCTGGGAAAATGCGTTCGTAGATCTTTTTAAACTCTTCTGGTGTGATACGGCCGGATGGGCACTGCTTCTGAAAGTTCTCGTACCACTGTGCCAGTTCCTCCTCTGTGAATTTGGTAGTGAGTTTGAGATCCTCCAGGATTTCCTTGGACATAGCACTGCTTTTGGCGTTCCCCATTTTTGGCTGCTGGTGGAGGGCACAGGCAGGGGTTCAGGAATTGTTGTTTGTCAGGTCCTCTTTTTTCCAACCAGAGACACACTCTACTTTGAAGCTGCTCTTGTTGAGATGTTCCCAGAGAATCTCTTTTTGTTGGGTGCCTGTGATTAATGTCCCATAAAAATCTTGGTGGTCAGTTCTCCTTTGAAAATGATGGATTGATAGATGTTTCTCCAAAGAGTTAGCAGAGAAAGAACAACATCCGTTCACAAATGTACAAGGAAGAATGACTACAGGTTGATGACGGTGGCTGCTGATGGGTGAGTGAGTGAGTGAGGGTGGGGCAGGTGAACTTAGGCTGTTACCTTTGAATGCAGGTTTAAGTCGTTAAAAAGGGATTTGAGATGGCTGAGCCTCTGAGCCCTAAATCTACAGCTCGGGACTACCCCCTCCCATAAACGATTACAGTAATAACCCTGAATACAATCAAAACAATGTATCATATCTATCTATCATCTATCTATCTATCTATCTATCTATCTATCTATCTATCTATCTATCTATCTATCTATCTATCTATCTATCTATCTATCTATCTATCTATCTATCTATCTATCTATCTATCTATCTATCTATCTATCATCATCTATCTATCTATCTATCTATCTATCTATCTATCTATCATCTATCTATCTATCTATCTATCTATCTATCTATCTATCTATCTATCTATCTATCTATCTATCTATCTATCTATCTATCATCTATCTATCTATCTATCTATCTATGCCT
The DNA here is from genome assembly GCA_023029165.1 of Gobiocypris rarus. Taxonomy (NCBI): domain Eukaryota; kingdom Metazoa; phylum Chordata; class Actinopteri; order Cypriniformes; family Gobionidae; genus Gobiocypris; species Gobiocypris rarus. Next base: position 18,485,175 of record CM040926.1, on the reverse strand, counting down.
AGGCAAATAGTTGTCACCACTATTGTCACTCCCGCTTATAGTTTTTCTCAGTCGCTTTGGTGCATTTCTCAAAACAATTGGTAAGGACTACCTGCAAAAGCCTGTAACTTGTTCAGAATTTCTCAAAAGTAAATATAACATGTCAATGCCATCAGAATGACAAGTCCTTGTGTCATTGTTCACAAACAAGATAGTCAAAATGTTGTCAATATAACAGTGTATTCTGTCAGTATATTCAGATGTAAACTATGGCAACGATAATTGAAAATTCACAAGACTGCACTTTATCTGTATGGCATATATAATTTTTGTAATTGGTGGGATATTGATTGAAAGAGACTGGACAGGATTTACGGTTAGACTTTTACTGTGGGTCTGTCAACAAATTAAAGAAAAAGACAAGACTCTCTCTCTCTCTCTCTCTCTCTCTCTCTCTCTCTCTCTCTCTTATATATACACATATATATATATATATATATATACACATGGACTACAAGATGTTGAGAAATAAAATTATCGTATAATTTTATACGAGTGCTTATCACGTATCCTGTGGGGGTGTTTTTTCAGCTGCAGGGACAGGACGACTGGTTGCAATCGAGGGAAATATGAATGCGGCCCAGGGATATCCTGGACTAATACTTTCTCCAGAGTGCTCAAGACCTCAGACTGGGACGGAGGTTCACCTTCCAACAAGACAATGACCCTATTAGCACAACGCTAAAATAACGAAGGAGTGGCTTCACAACAACTCTGTGACTGTTCTTGAATGGCCCAGCCAGAGCCCTGACTTAAACCCAATTGATCATCTCTGGAGAACACCTGAACATGGCTGTCCACTAACGTTTACCATCCAACCTGACAGAACTGGAGAGGATCTGCAAGGAGGAATGCAGAGGATCCCCAAACCCAGGTGTGAAAAACTTGAAGCTGAGTTAGCCTATTCTCCAAACTTTTGGCTGTACCTTTCGAACCGCCTCAGCCATAATGTCTACTGAAAAAAATATTTTTGCGATTTAGTTATTTCAACTAATTATTTTCAGTAGAGATAACTAGATTGTTGAGACAACAAGGAATTTTAAATTTTCTTGTCCTCAACTAGACTGAAAGTTATGTGAACCAGTATAATTGTTGTTTTAACTAAAAAACAGATGTTGAAATAACTACACTAGATTTTCTGTTGATTGAACAAGTATAATTGTTGTTTTAACTTAAAAACATAAGTTGAAACAACTGTTCTGGATTTTCTGTAGGCTTCACTCGAATTATACTTTAGCCTATTTATTTAACTGCAGTAAACTAAACTTTTATATATATACAGGGAAACCTAAAGTAAGTGTTTTATCTTGTTTACCATTTGTTTTTTTATAATTTATTGATTTATAGCAATATGTAACGTATATGCTGTGCGCGTTTAAACGAGACAAAACTTTTCTCTCAGAGGAGTGAGGGGACATGACTCGCAACACGATCTCATGACAATGCGTATCAATAGTACGAGTGTGCAATCTCGTAGAATGTATACGCCAAAACTCATTTTGTCGTGCGTATGGTACGCCGTATTTGGCGTGCATATGATACGCACTTTATGGCGTGTATATGACACGCTTTTGGGTAGGGTGAGGGTGGGGTGTGGGGGTTCGTACATATAATACGCCATAAAGTGCGTATCATATGCACGCCAAAAACGGCGTACCATACGCACGCCAAAATGAGTTTTGGCGTATACATTCTACGAGATTGCACACTGCATTACTATTGATACGCATATGAAGTCATATTGATTTATAATGATATTTTGTGTGCTGTGCGCTCCCAGAGCCGTTGAAATACAGAATTGCAACACGCTTTGATCTCGCGGTCGGTTCATGGAGCTCCCAACAACTCGCGCCGTCTCTCTGTTCGAATGGTTGGACGAGGACAGACAGCGGTTTCACGATATTTGGTGCAATTTCTGGTAAATATTAACTTTATGAACTAAAATCAAATCAAATTGTGAAATTTGTCAAATAATCAGCCCTAATTAAATCACATTATGAGGCATTGTACAGTGTGAACATTGCAACAAGTTGTAAATAAACCTAATGAAATTTTATTTTCTAGGATCTATTGCTCCTTGACAAAAAACTGAACTGGTTTACGGATCGGATGGAAATACATTTCGCTTCACTGGTCTCTCTCTCTCAGATCATCAGATACAGTTAAGTTTCATGGAAATCCTTGAAAATTATTAAATGTGAGTTTGAATCGATACAGGTAAAATAAATAACTATTAAAGGGTAAGTTCACCCAAAAATGACCCCTTGATTTACTCACCCTCAAGCGAACCGAGGTGTCTTCTGGATGAATGCAATCAGAGTTATATAAAAAAATGTAAAGCTTTATAATGGCAGTGAATGGCAGCCCAAAATTTGAAGCCCAGAAAAAAGTGCATCCATCCATTATAAAAGTGATCCACATGACTCTGGGGGGTTAATAAAGACATTCTGAAGTGAATCGATGGGTTTGCGTAAGAAAATATCCATATTTAACAAGTTATAATGTAAAATGTAGCTTCTGGCGGACTGCCTTCCATATTCAGCTTACGGTAAAAGTGTAACTGGCGCGACTATGACGTCAGACGTGGCCTAAACCTTTTGAACTTCGAGAGGCATTACACATTACATTCGTAAGTTGATTGCGGAAGGCAGTCTGCCAAAAGCTAGATATTTTTCTTTATAATGTGTTAAATATATTTTTTTTTCTTACACAAACGTATCGATTCACTTCAGAATGCCTTTATTAACCCCTTGAAGCCGTCTGGAGTACTTTTATAATGGATGAATGCACTTTTTTCTAGGTTTCAAATTTTGGGCTGCCTTTTAATGCCATTAAAAAGCTTGGATTAGCCAGGACATTTTTTTATATAACTCATATTGCGAACCGATGCGATGCGTTTGTGTAAGAAAAATATCCATATTTAAAACTTTTTAAAGCAAATTATCTTTCAGCTGATCGCCTTCCGTATTCAAATTTTTATTCGATTTTATTCATCTGAAAGAAGAATGTCATTTACACCTAGGATGGCTTGAGGGTGAGTAAATGATGGGCTAATTTTCATTTTTGAATGTACTAACCCTTTAATATGACAGTGGTTTTAAATGTTGTTTTTGTTGCTTTTTGCATTTGAATATTGCACTTTACTATTAGATACGGCATGAAATAAACATGTATGAACATCAGAGAATATGTTTAAAGATACAGTACAATGTATGAAATCTGCACAATCAGTGAGAGAAGAACATTTTGCTCAGTATATTTACTATATTGCATAGTTATTGTATTACTGTTCTTCAGTATTTAACGTATGTTTGAATAAATATTTTATGATAGCACCACTTAAAAGTTGTATCTCTTTCTCAAATTTTTTTCAGCCAGCTGATGATGAGAGACATTATTCGTGGGTTTCATGTAGGGCATGAGTGAGGACATCCGACATGATAGTGCCTTCCCAGATGATGTCGTGGATGTGGCTGTTATACTGGATGGAGAGATTGTAGTCTTGGATCTAGAAGATGTCCTAAATGCCTTGGCCACACTGTTTGGACTCTTTTATGCTTTGAACAATGACACAAAGAGCTATGAGGTTATCTAACATATTTTTTTTTAATCATCAAGGTTTAATGGTTGGGGAGAGCTGCACAGCTAAGATTGATGGATTAAAAAAATGCAGTTAGGTAACACTGGTGCATATGTGCTGTTTATGCTCATTGATAAATGTACTGAGAGCTTACACATTGTTAATTAAAATTAACTTTACGTTTAGATTAAATGGTATAAAGCCAATTCAGAGGTGTTTAACAGTCTTTGCCATTTATTTTTGAAAGTTTCTGAAGAAAGGACATTTCTGTAACTTATGTTGTGGGGTGAGCTTGTTTTATTTAATTTTTTTTAAAACAAATTGCTTAATTTGAAAACTGAGGCAAGCACAAGACATACATTAGCTATGTTTCCATCCACCTATTTTTATGGGCATTTTGGGATATTACAGTGGCTTATTTTTCTTTTCCTAGTGATAAGTTTATCTGGAAGCGATCATTTTCTTCTCTTTGACTGACTCAATGGAAACACTGCTTTATTTGCATTTTTTATGCAATATTTTATAGATTTTGCGCACTAGATAAATTTGCAACTTTGGATGCAAACCGCTATTGGCATAATATACCTTTTTTGTTTAGTTGTTTTATGTGTTTGTTTTTGCAATAAATGTAATTGTATATTGATATGTGTTGCTGTGATTTTAATTTGCTATAATTTTTGTATATATAGTATAGTAATGCAATTAATACTGATTAATGCAGCTTTGCAACGAACTAAAGTTATAATGTCTGGAAAATTTAAGTTCAGAAAACTAAAGTGAAGTTTTCATGACTAGAAAATGTAAGTTAAGAAAACTAAAGGGGAAGTTTTCATTACTAAATTTAATTAGTTCAGATAACTTATCCAAATAAGTAAGAAAACTAAAAACAAATCCATGCAAAAAGCTAAAATATATTAAGTCAAATTTTTTTTTTTTTTTTACAGTGTATAGACAATATATATATATATATGAACAAAACACAAAAAGTAAATGTTCATTATTGATTCCAAATAATTTTATCAGCAAAAGTGCAGTGGTAAAGTCAATAACAATACGTCCTGAACATCCAGTCATGTCCTCAACTTACAGTCTTAGTCCACTTAATGAGACATCAGAGCACTTTGGCACAGAGAGAAGCATCCAGACGACCAAACTGACCTTTTGTGACGTTAAAAATAAGGCCTTGCTGTAGAAACACTTTTTTTCCCCTCAACTTGACAATATTGTTTCAGTAGCAGCACCTGCAATAGGTTCAATATAGGCTATGGCTTAAAAAAAATCTGCTTTATTTCTTTTATTTTAAGAAACATTATCTGTCAACACTTTCACTGAGCGTGAATCCAGTGAGAGCAGCTTTTGCTGATGTCAGTATCAAGTTCATTGAGGTTAATTCGAAACACCTCTGGGTTTTGTTTGATGGTGTTTCAATTGCAATTTGTAATCAGGGGATCATTAAGCCTGGACCTGACATCTGCCATACCCTCTTTTCCAGGAACAATCTCTTTTAATCTCATTCCTGTACTTCTCACCTCTTTACTACTTTTCTTGCCATCTGTCCTCTGTTGGGCCTATTGTCATCTCTGGTGCTGGTTTTCTACTTTACTATATTATGTATCTTTTTCAGATCAGCGTCAAACTTAAACAACATGACTGACTCATAATGGTGTGTGTCCATTGACTCCAATAAATTCATGAGGTCATGTTTGGTTCAGTGACTAATGGCTGTTTTAGTAGCAGCTGTGTTTAGGTTCATTTGTAAATATCATTAGATTGTTGAATCTGACATACAGCATTCTTAATTCTTTCGGGTCATTCTAAATAAATGCTGGCAGTATTTTGCTAGCAGAAATGTACTTCTCTCTAGGCTTTTTCCAGTGGCATACATGCCTCATCCATATGATATTATCTGTTTGATTTTTGTTTTTTTACCATAATAATGCATTTACAATGGTGAGGAGTGAGCAAAGCAGAGTGGGTGTTTTCAATTCATTCCTATGAATGAGCAACATGCTTAAGAGGTGGATTTTGGGATTACTAGTAGCCAATTTTTGTGAGGTGCAGGTAGTAACGCTTGAGGATGGACAATGCTTATTTTTATGGAATATTGCATGCATTATTATAAATTATGTATCCGTGCACATTAATGTGCCCTCCTAATCTTTAATCAAAATAGCTTCCCCTCTGTCTTGCAGTGACATCTCTTCTCTTCTCCGATGACGTATTAACTGGCACAAGGGTGGGACAACCTGTCACTCACATGACATCACAGCAATAGCAAACCACAACCACCCAATGATCTAATCAGTTCTCAATGGTCTCGCCCCTATATTTTTTTTCTCATTTGAACAACTCGGACATATAGGGAGGAAAAGACTAAATTGTATTCTGTTTCATGCCAACTTTAAAACTATGCAGATTTTACAGAAGATTCTGCTGGATTTACTGAATAAATCAAATTGTTTACATAGCTTTGCAGTTGTTGCATATATGTTAAATATTGTACTTTGGATGCTTTCATTGTGCAATGGTACGTTTAACGACAACAATGCACTCTAAAAATAATGTGTTGACGCAACAACAACAAAAATTACTGCAACAGTTTGCATAATTGTTTGAGTTATGACAACTTTACGTGAATTTACATTCAACCAACGAGCTACATTGAGTTAGAGGAACTTAATCATCTGTAGCATAAACACAAATTTTTGAGTTGATTACTCAAAAAAATAATGCTGCTCCAACTACCAGAGTTGCAGCCCTGGAACCAATTAATCTTATCAATTTCAGTTCAAATCAACAGCTATCATAGCACATGCTAATATAACTTATTTAGCATGTATATTTATTTTAACGAATAAGATAATATTTGTCACTGGCCTTGAAATCGTCATTGCGTAAGTCAATGTAGAGTTTACCTTCATCAATACTCTTCAGCACAATGGTAACCACAAAAACTTCAACATTACAGAAACTCTTTTAAATGTCAAACATAACTGCATTAAACACTAACAGGTCGTTCCCTTCACTAAAAACGAATACATTAACGCTTAATTTCAACATGTATTCCCCTTATCCAGTCCTATGCAAAGCATGTTGGGAACTAGAAATCCACTGCCTAATTTTCGAAGTTATCAAGAAAAGTTATCAATTTCATTAAGTTACTGCAACTTAATAATAATTTAAAAAACAATTATTACAGATGATATTAAGTTGATCAAGTTGTTTTTTTTTTGTTGCATTTTCAGGCCCCCAAAATGCTGTTGTCATGTAAAGGAACAGCTAACACATAAAAGAAAATGGTACTTGTAAACAGCCTCTTAGTCTTCACAGCATAAAAGTATTTCAACAGTTTACAGTGCTGACAGGACAAAAAATGGAACCTTTCACATTTCAGCTGGATTTTTGTCCCGTCCCTATACATTTCCGCTCATCAGGTCACACATTTAGATCTTAAACTGCATTTAAAACTTTCCAAAACATTCACTTGATACAGGTCTGCCCTGCCTTTAATCTCCCTGGATTTATTTAACTCCCTTGGAAACACCAGACATACCTCACTGTTCCCTTTTTTAGCACAGGGATTTTATCCGTGCTATTCAAGGAATTTCAAGAGCACATTTATTGGATTACTTGTCAGGACTAATTACAATGTTCCCACCTTGACAGCAAAAAAGGATTGTTGGGACTAGTGTAGATATTTAGTCAGTAGTTGTTGTGGTGGTTGTGTGAGTGTGGTTTAATGTCATGTAATGAATCTAGACAAATAGCAAATGACAACATAATAAACAATTAATCAAAAGTACCTTGTGCCCTTTTCTGAAGGTGCACAGCATCAAACAGGCTGACACGTCAGTCATTAGAAAGAATAACTGTGTCAAGATTTGGAAGGAAACACCCTCTTATGTAAGGGTTTACTGGCGTCATGGTTTTTTCAATTGTTTAACGGACTTATTATGCCTTTTAGGGTTCAACTGATCAACTTTGAAAGATTAGATCGCTAGGAATACCTAAACAAGAACAGATGTCACTGATAAACAAATTCAGTGTTTCTTTACTGAAAAGACTATGGAAGTAAAATAATGCCAAATGTTTTTGAAATAAAAAAGCCTGTTGAATTGCACTACTTGAAAAAAATATGCATTGCATTAACCATGATTGCATTTTAATGCATTGTATTTTTAGGGCTTGCATTTATATGGGCTGAAATTCAACATGGTTGTATATTTAAGCTGTGAATATTTCAATTCAAAACATTTCAAACACATTTTCATTAATAAAAATTCAATAATCCATATTCTCCTTTCATATTTCACTTCCAAAATATTCAAACTGTTTAAAAATACAACCTATAATATTCAACAGGCAATTTTCGGTCTGTTTTATTTCGCTTTACAAATTCGCTCCACAATTCAGTGGTTCAAATTCGACGACGGCAAATTCGATGGCAAATTCGACATTGAATCAGGGACTGGAGGAAAAGCAATAGACTACCGATGCATTATATCTATCTGCTGTTAGTCGCCCTCACCAGTAGGTGGTGCAAGCGCAACGCGTGTTGACAACATCAAAGCAACAGACAGAGACGAGAAACTTTCATAAAACATCATTTGCTGAAATGGACCGAGCGGTGAGTACGAGTTATTATGAGTGTATATATAGTATATAACTTACATGTTGAAAAGGCTGATTAAGACACAAATCATCACACAAGCGTTTACTCAAGTGTCTTATGATACGACTTTTTACAGCGTTCAAAAGGAAGGTGATTTTTTCTGATTAATCCAGAATTCCCTCTCCTTTAGCATTGATATAGGCCTAAATACTTTGCAGTCACGTCACTAACATGGATACCTTCCATAAAAGACCCAACTGGCTTCAGATATTCATTGAGCTTGGAAATGATTTTGAGAGATATCTGAGAGGTGATTCAAGAAAATTAAAGGGGTGATGAATTGAGAAACCAACTTTCCCTTGAGCCTTTGATATATCAAAGTTCATCATGATATAAGAATATTCTGTAAGTTTCAGAGCTGAAAACGTCCTTGTTAGTCAAAGAAAAGCTTTTGTAGACACCAGGCCCAGAAAGCGAGAGCTGGAATCCAATGACGTCATGGGAAGAAGAAACGTACTCGGTTACTTACGTAACCTCGGTTCCCTGAGATAAGGGAAGGAGTACTGCGTCGAAGACGCATTGTGAAATAGTCTCCTATTCCCGAATACTGAAGCATTTATAAAATCACGCAGTGCTACTGCACAGTCAAGCGGAGTCGAGGCTACTCGCGCGCTATTGGCTGGCCAGTGGTAACTGCATGAACCAATGGCAGAACAGCGTATCTGAGCGAACCTATGGGCGCCAAGCTTGCGAAACTGAACATAAGTCCGCGAACTGAGTGCAAAAGCCCGCGAAGGGTGCCCTTAAAATACGCTGTAATGCCCCAAAAACGTCAGGTTAATTCGACTGAAGCGAAGATCACCCGTTGTTTTAGCGTCATTGCGCGGCCGTCTACGCAGTACTCCTTCCCTTATCTCAGGGAACCGAGGTTACGTAAGTAACCGAGTACGTTCCCTTTCGAACGGTCAGTCGTACTGCGCCAAGACGCATTGGGAGCCTATTTAATCCCGAGCTATGAAGCACAATGATATGTACTCCTCGGTTTGAGCATTATAAGGGCCCAAGACCAGAGTTATTGACACATCATGATATACATATATATTTATATATATATATATATATATATATATATATATATATATATATATATATATATATATATATCTCCCTTTTCATTCTGGGCTCGTAGAGGCCAGCAAGTAAAGTTGGAAAAATTCAGTCATGCAATTGAGCATATGAAGACCCATATGCCTAACTAGTAAGGACGGGCTACAGCCGTTAATACTTATTATTATACAGCAAGAATCTGTGCCTGCAGCGCAGGGACTTCCAGGCTGTAAAATCTGGTAAAAGTAGATGGTGAGGACCAGCCTGCCAATCTACAGATGTCACCAATAGAAACTCCACTAGACCATGCCCAGGAAGAGGCCATGCCTCTGGTGGAGTGAGCTTTGACACCTATGGGACATTGAAGGCCCCTAGTATCGTATGCTAACGCTATTGCGTCCACTAGCCATCTGGGTAGACTTTGCTTGGTGACCGGAAGTCCCTTAGTGCGGCCACCAAAGCTTACAAAGAGCTGCTCCGACTGCCTAAAGTGGGAGGACCGCTCAACATATGCTCTTAGCGCCCTAACTGGGCAGAGCAGGTGTAACTGTCTCTCATCCTCCGAGGGGGGAAGAGCAGAAAGAGTGATTACCTGTGCTTTAAATGGTGTTGAAAGCACCTTGGGTACATAGCCATGTCTTGGTTTGAGGATGACTTTAGAGTCACCTGGGCCAGACATGACGCGTTCACAGAGAGCGCTTGAAAGTCACCAACACGCTTAACTGACGCCAATGCTAATAGCAGGGTGGTTTTCAGTGAAAGCGGTTTCAGTTCGGCCGTCTGCATCGGTTCGAAGGGAGGTCCTTTTAGTGCTCGTAAGACCAGTGAAAGATCCCAGGAAGGCACCGTGGGAGGCGAGGAGGTTAAGCCTCCTGGCTCCTTTTAAGAATTTTATGACCATGTCATGTCTACCTACTGATTGGCCAGCTATAGGTGCATGAGATGCGGCAATAGCTGCTGTGTAGACTTTGAGTGTGGATGGGGTGCGTCCTGCATCCAACATCTCTTGTAGAAAAACAAGTATCTGTGATATCTCACATGACACTGGGTTATGGTTCCTGGCTGAACACCAGTCAGAGAACGCTGACCATTTAAGGGCATAGAGACGTCTAGTAGACGGAGCTCTAGCTTCACCAATAGTGTTCAGAACACTCACTGGGAGGTTCTCAAGCTCCCCTGAGGGCCAAACATGTAGCGCCCACAGTTTGGGGCGGGGTGCCATATTGTCCGTTCGCCTGAGATAGGAGATCTTTTCTCAGTGGGACTGGCCAAGGGGCCGCTGACAGCAGCTGAATCAACTCGGGAAACCAGTGGTGGGTTCGCCAGAGTGGAGCCACAAGCAGGACTGTGTGCCTTCCTTCCCTTATCCTTTTAAGACCCGGGAAGGAGCGGAATCGGGAAAAGCATAAAGCAGGCAGCTGGGCCAGTCGTGGGCCAGCGCATCCTTGCTCTTTGAAAAATAAATTGGGCAGTGACAGTTGTCTTCGGAGGCGAAGAGGTCGACCTCTGCCTTCCCGAATATATCCCATATCATTTGAACCGTTTGGGAATGGAGGAACCATTCCCCCGGGGACACAAGGCCCCTGGAGAGCATGTCTGCTCCTGGTTCAGTCTGCCTGGCACATGCACTGCTTTTAGCGAGTGCATTCTGTCTTTCGCCCATAGGAGGAGATGTCTGACCTGTTGGTTGAGCCATCTCGACCTGAGCCCGCCTTGGCGATTTATGTAGGAGACCACTGTTGTGTTGTCCGTGCGGACTAGGGCGTGATGACCCAAAGACGTGGTGAAAATGTCTCGAGGGCTAGCACTACTGCCAACATTTCTAGGCAGTTGATGTGCAACCGTGACTCCGTGTTTGACCACGAGCCAGCGGTTCGCCTGCTGAAAACACCCCAACCCGTGTTGGAGGCGTCTGTGGTGACCACCATTAGTCTGGAAACTGCTCCCAAGCTCACTCCCGACTCGTAGAGGTGGGGTTTTGACCACGGACCAGAGCTTTGATGCAGCCGTGGCCCACTTTGATCCAGAGCTGGCCTGAATGCCAAGCTTGGGAACCTGAATTCAGCCAGTACTGCAGGGGCGCATGTGCAGCCTGCCGGCGGAAGTACTGGGAAGCTGATGCCATAAGGCCTAGCATTCTCTGAAAAATTCTCAGGGGTCTGTTGGTTCCTGTTTTGAATGAGTGTGCAAGCTGCTGTGTAGTCAGAGCACGTTCGTTTGACAGCCACGCCCTCATTTGGGTCGAGTCCAAAATCGTTCCCAGGAAGGAGATTCTCTGCCTGGGAAGCAATGAGCTCTTGGCTGTATTTATTCTGAGACCCAGGCATTCTAGGTGGCTGAGTAGCACAGATTTGTGAGATTGTAGTTCTTCCTCTGACTGGGCCAGTATGAGCCAGTCGTCGAGGTAGTTCAAAATGCGCATTCCCATTTGTCTTAAAGGAGTGAGAGCTGCATCCAAACACTTTGTGAAAGTGCGGGCCGCCAGGGACAGGCCAAATGGAAGGACTGTGTACTGGTAGGCCTTCCCGTCGAACGCAAATCTCAGAAACGGTCTGTGACGTGGGATAATTTGGATATGAAAATAGGCATCTTTCAGATCTACTGAGAAAAACCAATCCATCGGGCGGATTTGCGCAATGATTTGTTTTAATGTTAACATTCTGAAAGGCCGTTTGACAAGGGCCCTGTTCAGATGTCTGAGGTCTAAGATGGGCCTGAGGCTGCCATCTTTCTTGGGAACCAGGAAGTAGAGGCTGTAAAAACCTGACTCGCTCTGCACTGCAGGCAGAGCCTCTATAGCTCCTTTCATTAATAGACTTTTCACTTCGGTTTTGAGGATGTGAGTTACGTTGCTCTCCACCGAAGTGTGAGTAATGCCCAGCAGTGCGGAGGTTTGTGAGCGAATTGGGCGAATAGCCCAGCTGAATTGTTTTTATAACCCACTGTGACACACCAGGGATTGCTTTCCAAGCCTCTGCCCAGTTGCACAGGGGTTTTATAGTGTCGAACGGCGGCGCGCTGTGTTGCGCGCCGCGTTCGTGGTGTGGAAGAGAAAGAAGACTCGTATGTTGAACGCGTTCAAGTTGTTTATTGAACCCGCAATAACAGCGGTAAATGCAGTGGAAGCGCGCATAGCCTTGGCTCGCTGTTCACATTCTTTACATACATAACAACATTTTTCCCCCGGGCCGGAACAAAAACGGGCCGCGGGGAGAGAATTCTGAGTCTTTTGGGGGACGGACCAGCTTGGGCGGAACTCACCCCTCCTCTCTTCCTGATCAGCCTGTCAGATGCAAACCTGCGCTGCTGTTGCTGGTACGGAGCTCTCGGCCGAGCTGAAGAGGCGGCGCTGGGTCTTTTTGGCAGAAAATGCCTCATTGCCTGGGAAACTTTTTGTGCCGTGGTGAAGCGCTCCGCGAAACCGTCCACCGCGGGCCGAACAGACCATTTGGAGAGATGGGAGCGTCGAGGAAGGCGGTCTTATCGGCCTCCTTAATCTCCGTGAGATTTAGCCACAAGTGGCGTTCCAACACCACAAGACTGGCCATGGACCTGCCTATGGCCTGAGCGGTGGCCTTCGTGGCTCGAAGGGCCAGATCTGTGGCGCTTCTGAGGTCACGAAAAACCTCCTGGTCCGGACCGGATTCGTCCATAGCCCGGAGGAGCTTCGCCTGGAACACCTGCAGGACCGCCATCGAGTGGAGAGCGGAGCCTGCTTGGCCGGGGGAAGCATATGCCCTGTTTGCCAAGGCTGCCGTGGTACGACAGGGCTTGGAAGGGTGTGCGATTTTGGGCTTCCAGCCTATCGCGGAGGGCGGGCAGAGGTGTGCCGCCACCGACTCCTCGAGTGGTGGCAGCTTCGTACCTTTTTCAGCACCGTCAATAGTGGAGCGTGCGAGATGGATGGGCGGAGGCGGCGGAGTAGGGAGCGCGCCATGACCGCCAGCTCCTGGTGCACCTCAGGGAAAAAGGGTGCCGCTCTCTGCGCGGGGCCTGCTGGCGCCCCGGGAGATACCATTCGTCGAGGCGGCTGGGTGTGGGCTCCTCAGGGGAAGCCCAGTCCAGGCCCAGCTCGTCAACGGCTTTTGCGAGGACACAGATTAGTTTGGTGTCCGCACCGGCCCTAGCCGCGTCGTATCGCTGCTGAGATGTCGAGGGGGCGGGGTCGCCAACGGACCTCTTCATTGCGGCGAATGAGACCAGTTCCTCGGCGTCGGCGGAGGAAGCAGGTCTGATCGAGAGAACCTCACTGGGAAAGCGTCTCTGAGGCGAAGGCGAGGCACGCGGGCACTGGGCCGGCGTGAGCTCGCCCGCCTCAGGATATTCAGCCCTCTGGCTCCGCCGCTTTTTCCGCCGGGGTTCGGACGGAAAAGAGAGCGGGAGAGCGCGAGGGGTCGCTCTCTGAGAAGAAGGCGATCCGTGAACGGAGGAGGAGATGGGCATGCTCGCAGTGAGAACAGCCGGACCCAGAGAGAGCAGTGTTGGCATGGGCCTTGCCCAGACAGGTAATACACTGGTCATGGGCATCCTCCTGATGCAGGGTTGTTCTGCACATTACACACAATTGTGACATGTTCTTATTGTACTTTAAGGATACACAGAAGTGTTTCACGGCGGCGCGGGAGAAGGAGCGACAGCTTGCGGATAGCTGGATGAGCGCTGATGACAGACCGACTCTCGCAGGGGTCCGGGCTGGCTAGCTCGATTCCACTGATAGCTCGTCTCTCGCGGTGAAGGTATGCTTGTATTCAATGAATATTGGTATCAGCGAAGAGTCTTCGCTGAAGGAGAAAAATCTGACGTTTTGGGGCATTACAGCGTATTTTAAGGGCACCCTTTGCGGGCTTTTGCACTCAGTTTGCGGGCTTATATTCAGTTTCGCGAGCTTGGCGCCCATAGGTTCGCTCAGATACGCTGTTCTGCCATTGGTTCATGCAGTTACCACTGGCCAGCCAATAGCGCGCGAGTAGCCTTTTATAAATGCTTCAGTATTCGGGAATAGGAGACTATTTCCCAATGCGTCTTCGACGCAGTACGACTGACCGTTCGAAAGGGAACGCAACTCAACTGATGAATATGTATGCATGCTTCTGAAGCCCCGCCCACAGAGTCGAGGCGCTACAGGTTTACAGAGCAGGGATCATGGTGAGCAAAGTAATATATTGCTCTGTGCCAGGTTGTGGAAGAACACAGTCGCTGCATAAGCTTCCTTCGGATGCTACTATTAGGAATGAGTGGTTGAACTTTATTTTTAATTAAGTTCCAGCTCACATGGGGAAGACATGTACGTGTGTTCGCTTCATTTCACTGCAGAATCGTTTGTAAACAAGACACAGGTGCTGGATTTGCAGACACAGTGTTGTGCCTTCTTTATTGGATTTGACATGGAATGGTGCAACAAACTTATGTGAGTAAAACATATTTTTTATATGTAATGGTCGGCAGGCCTATGAATCTCAAATAGTGAAATAATATTCCTTTCTTGATTTGAGCGCGCACGCACGTGTGTGTCTGTGTGTGTGTGCGGTTCGTGCTTATCGACCAATCGGTCGGGCCATGTAAAACAGAAATAATATTCCAATCAATCTCGGGTGGATGAGAAATAAATCTGTGTTAGTTTGATAAAGACGTTTACGAGCCCTGTGATCGAGAGAATCATTCCGGTTGCCCTCCCTAATGTGAACTGAACTGACAAGCTCATTAAATATGCAAATCTTATCCAATCCTAGCCGTAGGCGTTAACTTCCAAGTCTCCAGTGGGCACGCCCATCAAAACCCAGCGTCCAGGAGAAAGCCTCAAAAACAGTGTAAATAGCCTATTACTTATTCATTATGATGTTTTTGAATGTAAAAAACACAAACGTCATTAGTTGACCTTAGACAACAGTATAAAAAAATTAAAAAGCCAATTCATGACCCCTTTAACAATTTCTCGCAAGAATGAGGCATGTAGACATGTAGATATCGATTGAAATGTCAAAAGGGCAGGGGAAATTTCTTTTGAAAGAAAAACCAAACTTTCTGCCTAGAAAACAATACCTCTTTTAAAAGTGCAGCCGGTTCTTAAGCAAAGGCAGCAGTGAGGGTGGGAGCAGAGGAAGGGAGGGAGTCTTAGATAAATACAAGTTAATGGGTCATAATGATGTCTAATGACAGACATCGCTTTCCTTCGGGACACAAAGGGCGATGGAAACAAACAAATGATAAGGAAAATAAAAACAACAGTTCACCGGCTCTGTGGTGGGTACAGGCTGGTCTGCGAGTAGCGATACACTATGTGAATGGTCATAGAGCACCGCACTGGCATTTAACATGTTCTTGCCTGAGAGAAAACATGTCCTCTGAGAACATCATTACACTGATGAATTTTAGGAAAAATTATTTAGCTAAGCTTTATTTCTAAAGGAATTTCTTTTTCATTATTCATGTTTTGACATACAAAGATATCGGTGTGATTCTACCTGCAAGAAAAAAGGTGAGAAATTTACATCCATTTGACTAAATACATATTTATGCACTTGATATATTTGTATTCAATTAACACACATAATATTTTAATTTTGAGGTACAGTGCTGATTCAAAAGATTTTTTTGGCCCCACTTTATATTAGGTGGCATTAACTACTAAGTATTTACATCAAATAATAAGCACAATATACTTATTGTGTTCATATTGTATTGCAAAACCCATTTGCTGATATTGAGGTGGGATACGGGTAAAGTTAGGGACTGGTGTGGTGGTGTGGGTAAGTTTTAGGGTAGGGTTTGGTGTAAGGGAAGTTTCAACAGTGTAATTATAAATGTAACAGCAGAAAATAATTACAGCTATAAGTACATGCAGGTATTTTTTTAATGTAAGTACAATGTAAAAACATATGTGTAAAGTGCATTGAACCAAATGATTAATTAAAATGTTAGTAGATGGTAGTTAAGGTTAAGATTTTTTAAATGTTTTTGAAAGAAGTATCTTATGCTCACCAAGGCTGCATCTATTTGATTAAAAATACAGTAAAAGCAGTAATATTGTAAAATATAATTACAATTTAAAGTAACTGTTTTCTATTTGAAGATATTTTCAAATGTAATTAATATGATGACAAAGCTGAATTTTCAGCATCATTACTCCAATCTTCAGTGTCACATGATCCTTCAGAAATCATTATAATATGCTGATTTGCTGCTCAAGAAACATTTCCAATTATTTGTATATAACTTGTGCTGCTGAGCCCAAACCAATTAAAGTTAGATGACACTTAAAGGGTTAGTTCACCTAAAAATGCCCATGATTTACATTTACATTTATGCATTTAGCAGACGCTTTTATCCAAAGCGACTTACAACTGAGGAATACAGAAAGCGATCCATCATGAAGAGGCGAAAAATCACAAAAAGTGCCTGAAATACAAAGTTTTGGACATTGCATATGCACGGAAGATAAGAAGATAACATTCGACACGGTATATGACATTCTTCTTTCAGATGAATACAATTGGAGTTATATTAAAATATGTCCTGGTAATGGTAGTATAATAGTAATATAAATATAATGATAGTAAATGGCAGCTCAAAAATTGAAGCCCAAAAAAGTGTATCCATCTGTTATAAAAGTACTCCACACGGCTCTTGTGGGTTAATAAAGGCCTTCTGAAGCAAATCGATCCGTTTGTGTAAGAAAAATATCCATATAACATGTTATAATGTAAAGTAGCTTCGGGGCGGACCGCCTTCTTTATTCAACATACGGAAAAAACGTAACTGGTGCAACAATGAAGTTGGACATAGTGTAAGCGGTTTGAACTGCGAGAGACGCTACACTTTCTTCGTAAGTTGAATACGGAAGGCCGGAGGACTGCCGGAAGCTAGATATTTTACGTTATACTGTTTTAAATATGGATATTTTTCTTACACAAATCCCCCAGGGCCACATGGATTACTTTTATAATGGATGGATACACTTTTTTGGGCTTCAAATTTTGGGCTGCCATTCAATGCCATTCTAAAGCTTGGAAGAGCCAGGATATATATTTTTTAATATAACTCTGACCTATTTTAAGGGTGAGTAAATCATAGGTTAATTTAAATTTTTGGGTGAACTATCCCTTTAATGCTCACATTTTTTAAACTAACCAAGATACTGATAAGATTAATTTTGATCACTAACAAAACAACATAAGTTTAATTCTTACAATGAGAGCAAAAAAACTATTTCTAAAACTGATGGTCTACATTTTCATACGTGGATATTGATTCACTTAGTAGTCTTTCAATAATTTATAACTTAATTTGTTAATATCACAATGTAATTTTCTATGCATAGGCTATTAAGCTGATGTATTTTGTGCTTTTGTGTCATTTATAGGGAGTATGGAAATGACTGACACAACTCTATGAGGAAAGATAAGGACAACCACAGACGAAGCACAGCCTGGGTGGACAACTGCTTCCTAAAACATTTACTGTGTTAAGATAAATATTTAAGTTTATTAAAACCATACATCGCCAGAAGAAGCAAACAACTTCGTAAAGATACTTTTGTGGCGCACATTAATGATGGCAACAACTGAGGACCTTTCAGCCCAGTCTAACCCGACCCAAACCGTGAAATATGATCCAAAGTCTCAAACTGTAACGTTCCCAAATGGGTTGGTTTCTGTGGCAGGTGTCACGGTGGTGACGGGGGGAGCGGAGCTGTCTTGTGGATCCTGTATGTTGGCCTTCGCGGTTTGGGGCACTGTTGTTGGTTTGAGTATTGTGTCATTGGGTTTATGGGACCTTTCAGTGTACAGTGGTCCGTCACACCTTCTGGCTCTTGGATTGGTACTGCTGCTCACCAGTTTGAGTCTGGTTGCCATGATCTTTGTCCTCCGTTTATTAATGAAAAAGAGAAGAATGAAGGCCAGAAGAGAGAGGGCAGAAGCAAATTTAGTGCTGGTTAATGATTATGCAGAAGTTGTTTTAAAAAGAGTCACAGTGTAAGCAGTGGAAAAAATATGATGTGAAATTTTGCAGTTTTGTTCTCGTTGACCATGTCAGACTCCCTGCTGCTTCATCCTTCTTTTTCTCCATTGCTGTTTGCTTAATCATGTAGGAATGTCACAGGAAATTCATTGGGTTCACTGCTACAGGAAACACTTGGCTACTTCCTGTGTGATTTCAGAATGCACAAGAGACATTTGCTTCTGCATTCATGTGTACATACATTATAGTATATAAAGAAAATATTATTCATTGCCATTTGCTGTCATTAAAATGTCAACAGGTTCAATTACATCACATCTGCACAGCAAATATAAATATAGTATAGGGTATATAAAATTGTTAAACGCTTGTGTGATTGAGAAAACCTATTGCCTGTTTATATATATATATATATATATATATATATATATATATATATATATATATATATATATATATATTAACACTTTACAATAAGGTTGTATTAGTTAACATTAGTTAAAGCATTAGTTAACATAAACTAACCATGAACAACACCTCTGTCAAAGCATTAGTTAATCTTTGTTAACGTTAGTTAATAAAAATACAGCTGTTCATGTTAGTTCACAGTGCATTAACTAATGTCAACAAGATTTTATTCATGCATTAGTAAATGTTGAAATTAACATTAACAAAGATAAATAAATGCTTTATAAGTGCAGTTCATCATTAGTTCATGTTAACTAATGCATTAACTAATACAACCTTATTGTAAGTGTTACCATATATATATATATATATATGTGTGTGTGTGTGTGTGTGTGTGTGTGTGTATTGTTTTGTGCAAACACTATGTTATCTGGGTGATTTATCAATGTGTTTCTGAAAGCTATAGCACAAGGTGGATTTTATAAATGATGATCCACACCAAAAGCAAATACACAAATACGCATTACAGATACTTTTTAAAGCCTCTTTTTAAGCGTTATTTTTGTTCAGCATTGTTATACTAGGCTACTAATCATTTTACTTGTATCAGTATGTGCTATTTCGAAAGAATTATACATTAAATGAATGAATTGTAACAATGGAATGGTTGAACAGACTTCAATGAAAACATTTTTTGCTCTAAACTATCATTAGGGAGGAATAGTACAGTTACTGAAAACTTGTAACTGCATGTTAAAACAACATTGAAATTTTACAAATGAATTGTTCAGTGTAAAAACGGTAATGTCTGTCTCCATCTGCTGGTCACATTTATTATTATTCGTAGTGATTTACTTAATACTGTAAAATGTTATACTGCCTGTCATGCAAATGTATATTTACTTAAAATAATCAAGTTATTATCCTTCTTTTTTTTATATACATGATGATGATGATAGTACTAGTGGTGATAAATTATTATTGTTGTATACAGTATTATATGATAATAGTTTTTTTATCAATAATGTTTTAGTAGGCTACTAACAGCACTGAGAATATGAACAAAGGCATATTACGTAAGTATGTTAATACAACGTAGAAAAAAACACTGAAAAACACGCAAGAACATGAATCAAAGAAAGCTAATATGCTAAAACGCACAGCTTTGAAGTTGTCAAGCCCTTACCTTTCTCATTTTCATGTTCAGATGAGCCACCTGTTACAATCGGTTGAAGACAAAAATGAGAAGCTGTGACAAACCAAAAGATGATGTATTTGGTTGCAGCAGACGAAGCTCAACTTACAGTTACAGCAACATTACAAAAAATGCCTATACGCTTGAAAAATCATAACTGTCAACTATTTGTGTAATGTGCAGCTCCTAGTGGACACTTACCAAACTACAAATGTATTACCAAACATTACATTTTAAATAAACGTTATAATAATCCATTAAAGAAACTTTGGAAAGCGTGGCACTCTTTCAAATTAAAAAAATCTTTATTATCAGATGGCTACAAAAAGAAAAAAGAAAAAAAGAAGTGACAAACTCCACAGCCACAGGTGAAAGCAGTAGCTCATTCATTAAGTCATCTGATTAGCTAACAGTTGTCATGTGACCAACATCTCTTTACAGCATTTAACATTCATCAATACAGTTTATTCTCCATACTCAAAAACAACACTTCAAATATTAATGTACACAAATTATAATAAAAAAAGAGTAAATCCTAGTCATCATTTAATCCTGGATATATATTATCCTTTAATTTATAAATCCAAAACATCTCTTTGATTCAAGTTCTCTATTTCCTTTTCTAATAGTAATATGTACATGATCAATACCTAGTATTCTAAGAGTAGATGGATTACTATTATGCATTCAATTTTAAATGTTTTGCCATAGGATATTCTTCATTACCCCTCCTGAAGGCATATTTATATATTAAGACAATCGATCCAGGAATCGTATTTTTGTTCTTCTAATATAAAATTACCTTACATTGAGGACGTACCTGTCTATAAATAGCCTAACATGAGTAGGTTGACGATTAATACAATTCTAATGTTAATAGAATAGATATTGTTCGTTTTTGCATCTAAAAATGTTTTTATCTTGCACAACATTATCACAATGATAACAATTGTGACATTTAAAGCAGTTTAAACCTAGGGGTTTATATGGGAATATATTTCTCAACAATTCATCACTCTGTAAAATCGTACTGTCTTTTAACATTATTATAATTTGCCAGCTATAGTCATAAAT
Organism: Gobiocypris rarus; assembly: GCA_023029165.1. Classification (NCBI taxonomy): domain Eukaryota; kingdom Metazoa; phylum Chordata; class Actinopteri; order Cypriniformes; family Gobionidae; genus Gobiocypris; species Gobiocypris rarus. The sequence goes on along the minus strand of CM040926.1, from coordinate 18,464,202 downwards.
TTATATAGAGATATTAAACATTTTGTAGCCGGTTTATAAAGAAATGTAATGCAGGAAATATAACTTAAAATGTTAATCAATATAAACAAACAGGTAGTGTTATTTATAGATACATGTTCTGATTATTATTTATTTTGTATTATCATTTAAGATACATAAAGCCTTACTTTGATACCGTGTTTTGTTATGCAATGCTTTTATTGGGAAATATCACATTATGCATTTCAAATGTTCAAAAGTCCTTATTGTCATTATTTATTTCTTGCCCTGCTTGCATGTGTAAGGTGCTTTATATGCAGATGATCAGTAATAGCTAGCATATTCAGAATTTTGGGGTGAGCTGCATAAAGCAAGTAGTCCTCCAACATTCTCCCTCAAAGCATTCATGAAGTCTGGTACACCCTGCCTATAAAGGAGCCGATTCTTTGAAACATTTGCAGCTGCCTCAATCACATCTTTCATGCACTTTATCACAGGCCCGCAGAGGATGAAATGTTGAGTTTGCCTCTCCAGTGCAGTGACTCTTCCACTGAGAACACCTAGAAGGTTCACAGCTCTCCTGACTATTTCCTGAAAATCAGCTGTGACCTCTAGATGCTGCTTCGCCTCTGCAATCTCCCTCTGAATTGTAACCAGCACCTTATCCGTCTTTTTAATCTCATTCTGTATGGTAGCGATCCTGGATTGGTAATCAGACACCTTTCTGCTGCTCTCATTCACTTGGGATTCATTTCTTTTTAGCTCATCTTCAGCATCCCTTATAGCCTTTGAAGCATCTTCTATTGTACTTACTCCATTAGTTATAAGTATTGGACCTAAACGAAAGCAAGAAATCACATCAGCCACAAAGGATAATTAGTAGTACTCTTTAGGACAATGATAAATGGTAGGTATAGTATTTCTCACCAGCAATCCATCCAGCAATTGGAATCATTAGAACACCTACTCCTACACCTTTTACCAATGCACCGGTGTCCTTCCTATCTTTCTCTCTTTTTATTTCATCTTTTCTTAATGCTACAATTTTTTCAGCCTGCTCCAAAGCTGATTTAGAAATCTTTAATGATTCTTCAGCAGATTCCTTCTCGATGTGCAATTTATCCATGGCCATGGACCTGTTCTTGATCTGTAGCTCAAAATGTGTTTGTTCTTTAGTAAGCTGCTCCATGCATTCATCCAAACATTTCAGTTTTTCTTCACTCATTTTCTCAGATTTTTTCAGGCATTGCTCAGCGTGCTCAATATGTTCCCTGATTTGTTTGTAATTGGAGCACGTGTCAGTGTTGGGATCTACATTAGCACCTAAGAGGCTTTTGCAGATGTTGTAGATAGAGACAATTCCTTCATTTAGAGTCCCAGAAACTGCCTCCATTGCCTGCAAATCCATTACACTGCAAGTTTAAAGAAGAAAAGAGAAAAATATTTTGATACCTTGAATGGCATTTACAATGGGAATATGTTTAATTTACAACATCATATCAATAATGGATCATCATTCACTTTTAATAAAAGAATTTCATTTCAGTTTTATTTGGGCTGTCACTGAAACACATAATGAAAGAAATTTAAAGGGTTAGTTCACCCAAAAATGAAATTTATGTCTAATGATGACTCACCCTAATGTCGTTCCACACCCGTAAGAGCTCTGTTTATCTTCGGAACACAGTTTAAGATATTTTATATTTCGTCCGAGAGCTTTCTGGTCCTCCATATACTGTCCCTTTCCAGAAAGGTAATAAAAACATTATCAAAGTAGTCCATATGTGACATCAGCTGGTTAGTTAGAATCTCTTAAAGCATCTAAAATACATTTTGGTCCAAAAATAACAAAAACTACGACTTTATTCAGCATCGTCTTCTCTTCCGTGTTTGTTTTCAATCTGCGAACAAAGATTCAAATGGTTATGAATCAGTGAATCGATTCAGAATTCGGATCGCCAATGTCACGTGATTTCAGCAGTTTGACACGCGATCCGAATCATGAATCAATACGCTGATTCATAACCATTTGAATCTTTGTTCGCGGATTGAAAACAAACACGGAAGAGAAGACAATGCTGAATAAAGTCATAGTTTTTGTTATTTTTGGACCAAAATGTATTTTCGATGCTTCAAAAGAGTCTAACTAACCCACTGATGTCACATATGGACTACTTTTGATGATGTTTTTATTACCTTTCTGGAAAGGGACAGTAGCCTATACCGTGTATTTCTCTTATTCCTGGTAAGGTCTCGTCCGTTGAGGTAATATAGGTCTTAATAAAGGCCTTCTGAAGCGAACCGATGCATTTGTGTAAGAAAAATATCCATATTTAAAACTTTTTAAAGTAAATTTTCTTTCTGCTGATCGCCTTCCGTACTCAACTTTTTATTCGATTTTATTCATCTGAAAAAAGAATGTCATATACTAGGAAGACTTGAGGATGAGTAAATCATGGGCTATATTTTCATTTTTGGGTGAACTATCCCTTTAACACTTCAGCTATTAACTAATAGATGGAAACAATATCAACCAATCCAGTGTTTCCCAACCACGATCCTGGAGGCACACCAACACTGACTGCACATTTTGCATGTCTCCATTATCTGCCACACCCATTTCAGGTCTTTGAGTCTCCACTAATAAGATGATCATTTGAATCAGGTGTGTTTGATATACCCTTCATCACCTGTTGCAGGTAGGTGAGCAGCAGGACTCGGCGGAAGTGGCTTGTGACTTCGAGAGACGGCGGAACTCGTTTTGCTATGTGTTTATTTACTTTGATGTAGGCTAAACATGCATTACATTAACAAATTATTCAATAAACATCCAATAAGCAAAACATAATATTCACAACACATCTAGGGTTATACTAATATCAATCAAAATAGCCTACGCAAGATAAATATGGCGAACGTTTCATAAGCTGCGTTTCCATTAGGCTACATATTTGCACAAAACTTATATTTATAAATATTTAACTTATACATATATCAATATTTTCTAAATGTCGATAAAAAAAACTATTACGAAATTATTGCATTTCCAATGTTATGCGACTAAAACTTTTTTTTTTTTTTATGTCATTCAAAAAATTATGCCACATAAGTTAGAAGGTTTATGTGTATCCCAGCCACCACAATAGCCATTAATTAATGGACGGAGACATAGTCCTGTTATTCAAGCATTTATTAAAATTAAAAGAGGGAAATGTTTGAATTTGTATGGTGGTAACTCAAGTAACTTTTCAGTTTTTTGTTTTTTTTAAACCATTTTCGTTATTTTGGCTCGAAATTTCGTTTGTTGAAAATATAAACTGAATTTAGAAATGTTTTTTAAATGAAAAACTTTGCGTTTAATAAACAAAATACATTTTTGAAATGAAGACAGCGTTTGGACTTGGAGTGCAGCGCATGCAAAATAACCCGTTTCCTTAATCCACGGCCCTTGTTATTGCGAGTCTAGGCCTACACAATTAAAAGTAGACAGTTTATAGTTTTTAATTATGTCTTGCTCCTATCTGTAGCCTATGGATAAAAATGACGGAGCATTCTAAATTGTTTCCTCTGTCATTAAGGAAAAAATCCATCAGAACGCGTCGCACCTGCGCTTTCATCAGACAAAGGGTTATAGAAAACTTAGGCTATATTGTTTCGTAGGCTATGTTTAACTATTAGCCTATACTATTATTATTATTTTTAATTTCATATGTTGATTATGAAACGTGAGCACAACCTTCTACACAAACCTTGGCAATAGAATGGCCAGTAATTTGTTTTTGTTTCGATTAGTCGCCAGACTGATATATAGGCTACTTTATATTATAAACCTACTTTTATACAAATATATCTAGTATAGAAACATGGAATTGTGACAAAGGCACATAGTATAGGCTATATAAATTTTCCAATGTGGTTAAAGGTCATTTTGTACACAGCACAATACAATATATATCCTTATTACGATAAAATATTTGTCGTTTTATGGCGTGCGGTGTGCGGCTGGGATGTACATAAACCTAACAACCTTCGCAGCATAGCCTATTTTTTGGAATGACTTCAAGAGAGGGAAAAAATTGATTAGTGGCATAACATCAGTTAATGGAAACTCCGTCATTTCGCAATATTTTTTTTATCTACTATTAAGAAATATCACAAAAGTTTTGCGTAAATCTGTAATGGGAAAAAAAGCTTCTGACCGGCGAAAAAATTTGTTAAATGAATGAATTCGATTATGAAGAATGACGATTTGTAGATCGTGCTTTTGCTTTAATACACACCTTCCGCAATCTATTTTTCAGTTACTTTTAGAAAGTGGTGGGGACAATATCGAGCCTGGCAAAAAGTGATGGGGACATGTCAAACCCGTAAATTACGCCTATGTTGGGTGGACAAGTCCTCCGTCCGAAAAACTGTATACGCATGCGCAAAATGCACCCGAGGAAAACCGTTCGTGTGGAGATTTCAAATGCGGATTGCGCGCGCGGGAGTGCCACTGCGCCAGCAGAGCCAAACCAGCCGTCCTGAAGAACGTACTCGGTTACTGGGCATATGCCCATATGCCCAGTTACTTGTGTAACCTCGGTTCCCTGAGATAAGGGAAGGAGTACTGCGTCGAAGACGCATTGGGAATAGTCTCCTATTCTCGAATACTGAAGCATTTATAAAATCATGCAGTGCTACTGCACAGTCAAAGCGGAGTTGAGGCTACTCACGCGCTATTGGCTGGCCAGTGGTAACTGCATGAACCAATGGCAGAACAGCGTATCTGAGCAAACCTATGGGCCCCAAGATCGCGAAACTGAACATAAGCCCGTGAACTGAGTGCAAAAGCCCGCGAAGGGTGCCCTTAAAATACGCTGTAATGCCACCAAAAACGTCAGGTTAATTCGACTGAAGCGAAGATCACCCGTTGTTTTAGCGTCATTGGTTACGCAAGTAACCGAGTACGTTCCCTTTCGAACGGTCAGTCGTCCGTCAGTCGTACATATGGAGCCTATTTAATCCCGCCGTGCTATGAAGCACAATGATATGTACTCCCTCGGTTTGAGCATTATAAGGGGGCCCGAGACCAGAGTTATTGACACATCATGATATATGTATATATATTATATATATATATATATATATATATATATATATATATATATATATATATATATATATATATCCCTTTTCATTCTGGGCTCGTAGAGGCCAGCAAGTAAAGGGGGAAAAATTCAGTCATGCATTGAGCATATGAAGACCCATATGACTAACTAGTATGGACGGGCTACAGCCGTTAATACTTATTATTATACAGCAAGAATCTGTGCCTGCAGCGCAGGGACTTCCAGGCTGTAGAATCTGGTAAAAGTAGATGGTGAGGACCAGCCTGCCGATCTACAGATGTCACCAATAGAAACTCCACTAGACCATGCCCAGGAAGAGGCCATGCCTCTTGTGGAGTGAGCTTTTACACCTATGGGACATTGAAGGCCCCTAGTATCGTATGCTAACGCTATTGCGTCCACTAGCCATCTGGCTAGACTTTGCTTGGTGACCGGAAGTCCCTTAGTGCGGCCACCAAAGCTTACAAAGAGCTGCTCCGACTGCCTAAAGTGGGAGGACCGCTCAATATATGCTCTTAGCGCCCTAACTGGGCAGAGAAGGTGTAACTGTCTTTCATCCTCCGAGGGGGGAAGAGCAGAAAGAGTGATTACCTGTGCTTTAAATGGAGTTGAAAGCACCTTGGGTACATAGCCATGTCTTGGTTTGAGGATGACTTTAGAATCACCTGGGCCAAATTCTAGACATGATGCGTTCACAGAGAGCGCTTGAATGTCACAGACACGCTTAACGGACGCCAATGCTAATAGCAGGGTGGTTTTCAGTGAAAGCGGTTTCAGTTCGGCCGTCTGCATCGGTTCGAAGGGAGGTCCTTTTAGTGCTCGTAAGACCAGTGAAAGATCCCAGGAAGGCACCGTAGGAGGGCGAGGAGGGTTAAGCCTCCTGGCTCCCTTTAAGAATTTTATGACCATGTCGTGTCTGCCTACTGATTGGCCAGCTATAGGTGCATGAGATGCGGCAATAGCTGCTGTGTAGACTTTGAGTGTGGATGGGGTGCGTCCTGCATCCAACATCTCTTGTAGAAAAACAAGTATCTGTGATATCTCACATGACACTTGGTTATGGTTCCTGGCTGAACACCAGTCAGAGAACGCTGACCATTTAAGGGCATAGAGACGTCTAGTAGACGGAGCTCTAGCTTCACCAACAGTGTTCAGAACGCTCACTGGGAGGTTCTCAAGTTCCCCTTGAGGGGCCAAACATGTAGCGCCCACAGTTTGGGACGGGGGTGCCATATTGTCCCGTTCGCCTGAGATAGGAGATCTTTTCTCAGTGGGACTGGCCAAGGGGCCACTGACAGCAGCTGAATCAACTCGGGAAACCAGTGGTGGGTTCACCAGAGTGGAGCCACAAGCAGGACTGTGTGCCTGCCTTCCCTTATCCTTTTTAAGACCTGGGGAAGGAGCGGAATCGGCGGAAAAGCATAAACCAGGCAGCTGGGCCAGTTGTGGGCCAGCGCATCCTTGCTCTTTGAAAAATAAATTGGGCAGTGACAGTTGTCTTCGGAGGTCGACCTCTGCCTTCCCGAATATATCCCATATCATTTGAACCGTTTGGGAATGGAGGAACCATTCCCCCGGGGACACAAGGCCCCTGGAGAGCATGTCTGCTCCCTGGTTCAGTCTGCCTGGCACATGCACTGCTTTTAGTGAGTGCATTCTGTCTTTCGCCCATAGGAGGAGATGTCTGACCTGTTGGTTGAGCCATCTCGACCTGAGCCCGCCTTGGCGATTTATGTAAGAGACCACTGTCGTGTTGTCCGTACGGACTAGGACGTGATGACCCAAAAGACGTGGTGAAAAGGTCTCGAGGGCTAGCACTACTGCCAACATTTCTAGGCAGTTGATATGCAACCGTGACTCCGTGTTTGACCACGAGCCGAAAGCCAGTTCGCCCTCGCACAGAGCACCCCAACCCGTGTTGGAGGCATCTGTGGTGACCACCATTCGTCTGGAAACTGCTCCCAAGCTCACTCCCGACTCGTAGAGGTGGGGTTTTGACCACGTGGCCCACTTTGATCCAGAGCTGGCCTGAATGCCAAGCTTGGGGGGGAACCCGTGAATTCAGCCAGTACTGCAGGGGGCGCATGTGCAGCCTGCCGAGCGGAAGTACTGGGGAAGCTGATGCCATAAGGCCTAGCATTCTCTGAAAAATTCTCAGGGGTCTGTTGGTTCCCGTTTTGAATGAGTGTGCAAGCTGCTGTGTAGTCAGAGCACGTTTGTTTGACAGCCACGCCCTCATTTGGGTCGAGTCCAAAATCGTTCCCAGGAAGGAGATTCTCTGCCTGGGAAGCAATGAGCTCTTGGCTGTATTTATTCTGAGACCCAGGCATTCTAGGTGGCTGAGTAGCACAGATTTGTGAGATTGTAGTTCTTCCTCTGACTGGGCCAGTATGAGCCAGTCGTCGAGGTAGTTCAAAATGCGCATTTCCCATTTGTCTTAAAGGGGAGAGAGCTGCATCTATACACTTTGTGAAAGTGCGGGGTGCCAGGGACAGGCCAAATGGAAGGACTGTGTACTGGTAGGCCTTCCGTCGACATAAAAATCTCAGAAACGGTCTGTGACGTGGGATAATTTGGATATGAAAGTAGGCATCTTTCAGATCTACTGAGAAAAACCAATCCATCGGGCGGATTTGCGCAATGATTTGTTTTAATGTTAACATTCTGAAAGGCCGCTTTGACAAGGGCCCTGTTCAGGTGTCTGAGGTCTAAGATGGGCCTGAGGCTGCCATCTTTCTTGGGAACCAGGAAGTAGCGGCTGTAAAAACCTGACTCGCTCTGCACTGCAGGCAGAGCCTCTATAGCTCCTTTCATTAATAGACTTTTCACTTCGGTTTTGAGGAAGTGAGTTACGTTGCTCTCCACCGAAGTGTGAGTAATGCCCGCAAATCGCGGAGGTTTGTGAGCGAATTGGAGCGAATAACCCAGCTGAATTGTTTTTATAACCCACTGTGACACACCAGGGATTGCTTTCCAAGCCTCTGCCCAGTTGCACAGGGGTTTTATAGTGTCGAGCGGCGCTGTGTTGCGCGCGCGCCGTGTGGTGTGGAAGAGTAAGAAGACTCGTATGTTGAACGTTCAAGTTGTTTATTGAACCCGCAATAACAGCGGTAAAGTGCAGTGGAGCGCGCACAAGCGTTGGTCATACGGTGGGCGGGGCTCCACGGGAGCGAATGCGGGCGCGGGAACTGACGCAGATGCAAACCTGCGCTGCTGTTGCTGGTACGGAGCTCTCGGCCGAGCTGAAGAGGCGGTGCTGGGTCTTTTTGGCAGAAAATGCCTCATTGCCTGGGACGCTTTTTGTGCCGTGGTGAAGTGCTCCGCGAAACCGTCCACCGCGGGGCCGAACAGACCATTTGGAGAAATGGGAGGGTCGAGGAAGGCGGTCTTATCGGCCTCCTTAATCTCCGTGAGATTTAGCCACAAGTGGCGTTCCAACACCACAAGACTGGCCATGGACCTGCCTATGGCCTGAGCGGTGGCCTTCGTGGCTCGAAGGGCCAGATCTGTGGCGCTTCTGAGGTCACGAAAAACCTCCTGGTCCGGACCGGATTCGTCCATAGCCCGGAGGAGCTTCGCCTGGAACACCTGCAGGACCGCCATCGAGTGGAGAGCGGAGCCTGCTTGGCCGGCGGAAGCATATGCCCTGTTTGCCAAGGCTGCCGTGGTACGACAGGGCTTGGAAGGGTGTGCGATTTTGGGCTTCCAGCCTATCGCGGAGGGCGGGCAGAGGTGTGCCACCACCGACTCCTCGAGCGGCGGCAGCTTCTCGTATCCCTTTTCGACAGCGCCGTCAATAATTTGGATATGAAAGTAAGCATCTTTCAGATCTACTGAGAAAAACCAATCCATCCGGCGGATTTGCGCAATGATTTGTTTTAGTAGACTTTAATAGACTTTTCACTTCGGTTTTGAGGACGGGAGTTACGTTGCTCTCCACCGAAGTGTGATTAATGCTTGCGAAGGCTGCCGTGGTACGACAGGGCTTGGAAGGGTGTGCGATTTTGGGCTTCCAGCCTATCGCGAAGGGCGGGCAGAGGTGTGCCGTCATCGACTCCTCGAGCGGCGGCAGCTTCTCGTATCCCTTTTCGACAGCGCTGTCAATAGTGGAGAGCGTGTGCGAGTTGGATGGGCGGAGGCGAGCGGAGTAGGGAGCACGCCATGACTTCGCCAGCTCCTGGTGCACCTCAGGGAAAAAGGGTGCCGCTCTCTGCTGCGGGGCCTGCTGGCGCCCCGGGAGATACCATTCGTCGAGGCGGCTGGCTGTGGGCTCCTCAGGGGAAGCCCAGTCCAGGCCCAGCTCGTCAATGGCTTTAGTGAGGACACGGATTAGTTCGTTGTCCGCACCGGCCCTAGCCGTGTCGTATCGCTGCTGAGATGTCGAGGGGACGGGGTCGCCAACGAAGACCCGACCATTCCTCGGCATCGGAGGCGACGAGGGACACGGAGTCATCGTGTGGACCGTCCTCTTCATTGCTGCTGAATGAGACCAGTTCCTCGGCGTCGAGCGGAGGAAGCAGGTCTGATCGAGAGAACGTCACTGGGGAAACGTCTCTCTGAGGCGAAGACGAGGCACGCGGGCACTGGGCCGACGTGAGCTCGCCCGCCTCAGAATATTCAGCCCTCTGGCTCCGCCGCTTTTTCCGCCGGGGTTCGGACGGAAAGAGAGCGGGAGAGCGCGAGGGGCGGGGTCACTCTCTGAGAAGAAGGCGATCCGCGAACGGAGGGAGGAGATGGGCATGCTCTCGCATTGAGAACAGCCAGACCCAGAGAGAGCAGTGTCGGCATGGGCCTTGCCCAGACAGGTAATACACTGGTCATGGGCATCCTCCTGATGCAGGGTTGTTCTGCACCTTACACACAATTGTGACATGTTCTTATTGTACTTAAGGATACACAGAAGTGTTTCACCGGCGAGCGCAGGGGAGAAGGAGCGACAGCTCGCGGATAGCTGGATGAGCGCTGATGACAGACTGACTCTCGCAGCTCGTCTCTCGCGGTGAAGGTATGCTTGTATTCAATGAATATTGGTATCAGCGAAGAGTCTTCGCTGAAGGAGAAAAATCTGACGTTTTTGGGGCATTACAGCGTATTTTTAGGGCACCCTTCGAGGGCTTTTGCACTCAGTTCGCGGGCTTATGTTCAGTTTCGCGAGCTTGGCGCCCATAGGTTCGCTCAGATACGCTGTTCTGCCATTGGTTCATGCAGTTACCACTGGCCAGCCAATAGCGCGCGAGTAGCCTCGACTCCGCTTTGACTGTGCAGTAGCACTGCGTGATTTTATAAATGCTTCAGTATTCGAGAATAGGAGACTATTCCCAATGCGTCTTCGACGCAGTACGACTGACCGTTCGAAAGGGAACGAAACAAACATTCCCAAGAGAATGGAGATATTCATCGTCACAAGGAGTTGGTGAGTATTGAGCACTGAAATTATTGTCCAGAGTGTTGCTTTATGACTCGGTGTGAAGTTTAAAAGACATTTTGTAGAATCAGGAGTTCATGCATTCATTGGTTTCATGAGTGTGTTCTCGGTTACCACATAATTATCTAATGTAAGCCCATGGTTTTATTTTCCTCATGTCTTATATGTCTATAATAATAGGTAATAAGTAAATTGAGTCATTTGTGTGATGAGGCATGCGACTGTTGAACACGGTGGCGTTAGATTGGCGTCGGCCTCTCTCAGGGCTTAAGTTATTTCCTTTCAATATCAAACAAGCTCGTGATTTTCTTATTCGTCCATTCATTCGTCTTATCCTCATAATATAACGAAGTAACTTCTGTTCTGTCACCTGTCACTTGCCAGATGTGATGCAACTTTATCATTAATGTTATTTTTATTATTAGACTTCTTGTATGTATGTGAGTTTTTACTTATTGAAAATAATGTTTTTTTACCAAATATCCTATGTTGGAATTGAATAAAGTAATGTGATAAAATGACAAACCTGTGGTCTGTGTTCATTTTGCTTACTATGTTTATGTTTTTAGTCATTTTTGTCTTGTGGGACAGTGAGAAATAAGCAATTGTTACTACAATTTAAAATATTTAATTGGCCAAATTGAATTTCTGTTAATTAAATTGTATACATTTACAGAAATTTAATTTGGCAAACTGAAAAATTTAGATGTGACCAGTCGCTAGAAAATTTTAAATTGGAGGAGCTGAATTTTTTTTACAGTGTTGGTAAAATACATTTTTCCATTGGGTCAACATATTTCTAATTGAGCCCATGTTAACAAACTGTTGCCACAATTGATCAAATTAAATTCACAAATTAAATTTGGCCAATTGAAAAATTTAGATGTGACCAGTCACTTGAAAATTTTAAATTGGATGAGCTGAATTTTTTTACAGTGTACCTCAAGAAATGTCTATTGAGGATGTGAAGAAAGAAATACAAGGTGGGAAAGTAATAGAGGCAAAAAGACTCCAAACTAATAAAAGTGGTGTTAAACTTGATAGCTTGTCTATACTGCTTGGTTTTCAAAAGACAATGCCTTATGAAGTCCAAATGGGCTGGATCAATTACGACATGAGGGGATACATTCCACAACCATTAAGGAGTTTCAAATGTCAGAGAATGGGACATACAGTATATGGAGAGATTTTTGGGTCAGATTATAAACTAAAAGTCTAAAACTAAAAGTCTTAAACCAAAACTAAAAATCTAAATTTGAAACTTAAAGTCCAAGTCGAAAATTTATTTGGTATTTAGGATTGGGCATTTGGTATTTAGGATAGGGCATTTGGTATTTAGGATTGGGCATTTGGTATTTAGGGTTGGGCATTTTCTATTTAGGGTTGGGCATTTGGTCATTTAGCCATTTAGGATTGACGATTGGGGAGTAGGATTGGCCATTTGAGGATTGGGGAGTGCATGCAAATTAGGAGGCGTGGCCAAAATACTGGAGGCTGGGTTTGAAATGGCTGGTGCGCAGAGGCACCTTATGGACAGCAGAGGGAGCTCCCAGTGCTAAGGAGCACACTGACAGAGCGTCCTCTTCAGAGTAAAAATTGTGGTTCTCTGCGTGCTCTGCCATCCACGTTGGCTGCCATATTAACAATGGCAAAGCCGTTGCCGTTATATATATATATATATATATATATATATATATATATATATATATATATATATATATATATATATATATATATATATATATATATATATATATATATATATATATATATATATATTAGAGGTGGGCATAGATTTTTTTTAAAATCTAGATTAATCTAGATTAATTTTGAAATTAACCTAGATTAATTAAAATGGCTCATCTGAATTCTGCCGAAGGCTTTCAGAATGTGTTTGCTACCCTCTCACATTTGTTACGCTAGGGGTGTAACTGTACAGATTGCTCACGGTTCGGTTCGTATCATGGTTTTAGGTTCACGGTGTTCACGGTATTTGCTATGTTCAGGGAAAAAAGGACTACTGTCCAATAAAAATAAAGAAAATAAGAACAAATAACTTAAATACAAGCAGCAGCACAAATAAATACTATTGAGCAAAGATACTAATAAAATAAACAATGCTTTTCAGGTTTTTCAGGTGGGTCTAACATTAGTTTTTAGGTAAAGAAATTGAATAAAGTAATCAAATGTAAAATTTGCATATCTCACTGTTTAAATTAAAGATTAATCCTTATTAAACTTACACAAGCTATTCAATCAAGAGCAGTGAGTGATCTTTTATTTGAGACAGCAGTAAAGGCTACTGCCCCTTTAAGACCTAATGCAGGGATATGCGTCGTCTTTCTCGACTCTATACAGTTCACTTAAGTAATATTCAGACTATGTCTGCTTGAATACTCATCAAGATGGACATGTTGACATACTTTCTGTGTGAGTTTGTCCGTTCAAGCGCAAGACTTGTCTTGAAAGATAACTCAATATTTGCGCGCTGTGAGACGTTTACGCGCTTTGGGAGGAGTGCAGAGACAGATCTTCTCTCAGTGCGCGCGAGTTCTCACCTGAGTCTTCTGGCTCTACACGACGCTGGTGATGAAGGCGAAATGACTGTTCATATTCGGACATAAGGCAGCACTCGCATGCATTGAACAGTTTACAAAGAGAGGTCGTTTTTTCCCACGTTTTTCTTTTATTATGGCTGTTGTAGTGTATCACTGAGAAGCCAGCACGTGTATCCATCGACAGAAACATACATAAAGCATTATTTCAAGTTACAACCCATATTAAATATGCGTCATCAGATGTGAGATGAACCGCGGTGCAAGTGCACCTTTGCACGGCCCCTGCTCTCACAACGGCACTCGGTTGGGAAACGCTTGTATAGACCCAGCTTCCAACCCAACTTTGAGAATAGATTAACGGCGTTATTTTTTTATCGCACGATAAAAGTCTCACGTCCGTGCTGCGTTAACGTGAGACTCTTATCGTCTCACGTTGAAATAACGAGCGAGTGAGCGGCTGTAATCATATATATGATTGCAGCCGCCACTCGCCCGCTTGGTTTCATTACAGTGTGCTCCTTAGCACTGGGAGCTCCCTCTGCTGTCCATAAGGTGCCTCTGCGCACCAGCCATTTCAAACCCAGCCTCCAGTATTTGGGCCACGCCTCCTAATTTGCATGCACTCCCCAATCCTCAATCCTCAAATGCCCAATCCTAAATCCCCAAACCCTTAATCCTGAATCCTAAACGGCTAAATGCTTAAATGCCCAATCCTAAATACCAAATTCCCAAATGGCTAAATGACCAAATGCCCAACCCTAAATAGAAAATGCCCAATCCTAAATACTAAATGCCCTATCCTTAATACCAAATGCCCTATCCTAAATACCAAATACATTTTCGACTTGGTCTTTAAGTTTCAAATTTAGATTTTTAGTTTTGGTTTAAGACTTTTAGTTTTAGACTTTTAGTTTATTATCTGACCCAAAAATCCCTCCATAACAGTACAACAATGTAAATGGACACAAAATGTGGAGGAGAACACGACTATGGCAAATAAAGGATGCTAAGTTAAAATGTTGCAATTGTGGAGGTGAACATAGCGCTGCATATGCTGGATATGTGGTCCAGAAACAAGGTTAAGAAGTACAGAGATACAAAGTTGTGAATAAGGTGACATGCAGAAGCATTAAAGGGTATTGGCACTTAAGAAATCAAGCAAAACAGACCAATAGAATACCAGGAAAACCTGAGTGATAATGAGAGGTATGTAGTAACCCATGGCATAAGGAGATCCCAGTCAGGAAGGCCAGCACATCCACATCAGCCATGCAATCATAAATGTAAAGTTGAGGAGAACGCCTTGATTGTAGAAAAGAAGAGCTTTTTAGCTTGTAAAGCTGTTAATGTTGCTATACTCGGCAAGAAAGAAAAAGTGATGCAATCAAGACAGTGGTGGAAGCTGCAGAGGAGTTTCTAGGTATCAAAGATCTAAAAGCTGAAGATATACATAGTATGTTGATTGTTAACAATGATGGGGGGTCTCAGTGTTATTTGATCTTGTAATTGTATTTCATCTCTTGCAATGGAATGCTAGAACCCTGATTGCAAATGGACAAGAATTTAAAAGTTTGTTGCTGAAAATAATCCGGATATTGTTAACATTGCTGAGCCCTCACCTTGATTTTATGTTACCTGGAGTCTGTCAGGTTTGATAGAGGTGGAAATCAAGGTGGAGGTTGTGTAACATTTGTGAGGGATGGGATATAATTTAGAAGAACAATAACTGTGTAGAATGTGTGATGATTGAAGTATATAAATCATATGGGAATTTGATAGTAATCAACCATGTTTCAACGATCGGTCATTTAAAAAAAACAATTCAAAAGTTTAAGTTTTATAAGCACAAATGTTTGCCTTGCTCCGTTGTGTGACGTGTACGTGTCGTCACGTAATACGCATAATAACATTGAAAAGGTCACGCTTGTCGTAGGTGGAAGTTCTGATTCGTTGTTGAACGTGCACATACTAAGACAAATGCTGTTTACAAAAAAGGGAGTTAAAAGGTAAAAAAACGATGTAGGACGATTTTGAATCCTCCTTCTGCACATTTGTAAACAATGACTCGGTACTTCCACCTACGACAAGCGTGACCTTTTCAACGTAACTGCGTATTACATGACGTCACGTACACATATCACAGAACGAAGCAAGGCAAACATTTGTGCTTATAAAACTTAAACTTTTGAATTTTTTTTTAAATGACCGATTGTTTCGTTAGATAAACCCTTATTCATAATCTGGTATTGTTTAAAGCCATTTGAAGCTGCACTGAAACTGTCATTCGGACCTTGAACTGTTTGGGGTCCTTTGAGTCTATTATAAGGAGAAAAATATTTTCATCAAAAACCTTAATTTCTTTTCGACTGAAGAAAGAAAGACATCTTGGATGCCATGGGGGTGAGTAAATTATCAGCAAAAGTTTATTTAAAAGTGAACTAATCCTTTAAAAATCTTCATTTGTGTTCTACTGAAGAAACAAACACACCTACATCTTGGATGCCCTGGGGGTAAGCAGATAAACATCACATTTTAATTTTTGGGTGAACTATCCCTTTAATGTAGTGGGTAAGGATGGGGGCAGTGGTTAGAGTCTCTGGGTCAGGTTCACAAATGCAAGAAATCGCCCAAAAAAAAAAGGAAGGAAGAAGGTGTGTTTGATTAGGGCTATGTTAGGGACACATGCAAAATGTGCAGTGTCAGCACAGGATCGTGGTTGTAACTAGATAAAAACGTTTGTAGACAAACTTTAAGTTGGCTTGAAAAGCCTAGCCAGAAAGTTTTATTTAGTTTTAAAATATTGAAGTTTGAAATAGTTTTCGTTTTAATACAGTAGTTTTGATAGATATTTTCTTACAATGAATGTAGGCCTATAGTTCCAAAAGAAGCCAAAAGTATCAAGTGTTTTTTACAGGTCACAAAGCAACACAGGGTGAAAGGAAGGTCAGGACACAAACAGACATTTTGATTTATAATCTTCAATATCTAACATTTAATTTTTATTCACACGATCAAGCCAGCAGCGACAAAAAAGAGGTGTGCCTGTATACCTATGATTACGGTAATTTCAGGAACCGCAGATAGATAGTCATGTTTCTAGATTGTTTTGTAGGTACTTATACTTACTTATCCTTTTTATTTATACGTGCTGTGTCTTTGACTTTTGTCTATTACTTTGAATAATGTTTTTTAATTTTATTTATTTAAAGGTCACATTTCAAGTCATTGTTTTATTTAGATAGCCATGTTTACAGCATAATTAGGCTACTAGCAAAAAGCACAACAAAATAAAGTGTTTATTCTTCCTAAATACCTATTTCATTTGTTTTACTTTACTGAAATGACAGTTACTCTGAAATGCATTTGTTACTCTTACCACTCCGTACCACATACATTTATGTATTATGATTCAGTTAGCCAATTATTACATGTGCATATGAAACTATTTCACTGCAGCATTTTGGAAGTCACATTATTAGACTTTAGATGCCTATAGAAAGACCTAATTTCTAATAAGTAGAAAAAAAATATTATTAAAACAACAATTTAAAACATAGCCTACCTGTAAAAGTGATACACAGATTTGTTGCAGTTTCTTTTCAAATTCGTTGTTCGTGAGGATGGAGTGTTTGTGGAATGGGTTATAACCAACAGAAGAATCCCCCTGGTTTTCAAGAGAGAATAGGGTCCACCTTCCTTGGCAGTTTATACTGTAAGTCACGTGTTTTGACAGAAATGAGATCGGCTATTCACTTGCATGTGAGGCAAATTAAAACAGACCCTGCATGGGGGTCAAAATTCACACCGCCTTCGGGTGTCTTGGTTGCATTTATCATTCTTTCATTATGCTCCTTCTTTAAGTGATAAGCCAAGAGGCGGCTAGCTTGTTTCCGAACTCTTAATAACGTTGTTGACTAAAAAAAACAGTAGGCTAAACAGTTTCTTTAAGACATTTACAATTTAAATAAAACATAATTTTAAAACTTAATCTGAAAATGAGTGTTTGTGGAATGGATTATAACCAACATGTAGAATCCCCCTGGTTTTCAAGAGAGAATTAGGGTCCACCTTCCTTGGCAGTTTATAATGAAGATCAAGCCAGCCGCGCTTCGAAAATACACGGTCAAGCCAGCCGCACTTTTTTTTTAGTATGTGCGTCTAATCGTGCTCTTACGGTATGGGTGCTGAAAGCGGTCAAAATTGATTTAAAGACTCTGTAATAAAGGCGTTTCATTTATACATTTGCATTTGTCCCTAAAAAGAGTAAGACCATAAACAACATAAAAAAAATAATATATTGATATTTTTCATCTTATTAGGACACAGATAATACAATTTAATGTTTTAAATAAACATGCCTTATTTTTATTTTATTGTTTGCATATGCTATTTTTTAAATAACTTTTTGATTGTAATGTTTGCATACTATACATTAATTATTATACATAATTTATTAATTTTATTGTTATTAATTTTTATTTTTATTTATAGTTATGTATAATATATTAATTATTATGCATAATTTATTACTATTAATTTTATTACTTTTTGATTTGAATGTTTTATAGGCTATATTATATTAATAATTATATATTATTATTGCAATGAATTAGTAATATTCATGTTAATTATAATACATCATTAATGTTACTTTTTCTTTTTTTATTTTAATGTTGGCATATGCTATACATTAATTATTATAAATTTATTAATTTAAATGGTATTACTTTTTAATTTTATATATATATATATATATATATATATATATATATATATATATATATATATATATATATATATATATATATACATTATTTATTATTAATTAGTTATTCATCTTAATATCATACATTTATGTTACTTTTTATTTTTTAATTTTAATGTTTGTATATGCTGAACATTAATTATTATTCATAATTTATTCATTTTAATTGTATTCATGTTTTTTTATTTTAATGTTTTATATGTATTATATATAAATTATTATACATTCATTACTATTAATTAATGTTAATATTCATGTTGATTATCATACATCATTAATGTTACTTTTTATAATTTATACAAGCACTTGCTCTGTTCAATTTTCAAAAAAATTCATAAAAATCTTTCCTTTATAGGTTTGCTCATTCTGTCATTTGATATTTGTTCAGAGTGACCCTGACTATTACTGTATTTATTTACAAGTCATTTTACTGTATAGTTTTGGAGAAAAGTACAGTCAAACTCTCCCCAAAATTCATTCAAGCACTTACAGTCCAATTTTTTTTTTAATTCATAAAAATCTTTCCTTCATAGGTTTGCTCATTCTGTCATTTGATATTTGTTCAGAGTGACCCTGACTATTACTGTATTTATTTACAAGTCATTTTACTGTATAGTTTTGGAGAAAAGTACAGTCAAACTCTCCCCAAAATTCATTCAAGCACTTACAGTCCAATTTTTTTTTTAATTCATAAAAATCTTTCCTTCATAGGTTTGCTCATTCTGTCATTTGATATTTGTTCAGAGTGACCCTGACTATTACTGTATTTATTTACAAGTCATTTTACTGTACAGTTTTGGAGAAAAGTACAGTCAAACTTGCCCCAACTATCATTTAAGCACTTACAGTCCAATTTTCAAAAATGCATAAAAATCTTTCCTTTATAGGTTTGCTCATTCTGTCATTTGATATTTGTTCAGAGTAACCCTCACTATTACTGTATTTATTTACAAGTCATTTTACTGTATAGTTTTGGAGAAAAGTACAGTCAAACTCCCAAAATTGATTCAAGCACTTACAGTCCAATTTTCAAAAATTCATAAAAATATTTCCTTCATAGGTTTGCTCATTCTGTCATTTGATATTTGTTCAGAGTTACCCTGACTATTACTGTATTCATTTACAAGTCATTTTGGAGAAATGGAGAAAAGTCGTTTTGGAGAAAAGTACAGTCAAACTCGCTGTACTTTGAAAAAAAAACATTCAAGCATTTAGACCATATCCCAATTTCAAAGACTAATCAAAATCTTTCCTTTACAGGGTTGTTCATTCATTCAATTGATTCCAGTTCAGAGTGACTTTCAGGGTAACTCTGAACAGGAATCAATTGAATCATTAAGCTATGAGCTGTTTTCAATTTTCAAGTCATTTTACTGCACAGTTTGGAAGAACATACCATGCTTACTGTAATGCTAAACCCTTTATATAGTATTGGACAAAATTACAGGAAATTATTATGTTGATGTCATACACACAATGTCTTCATACATTTTATTTATTATTGTCACATTTAATTTAGCCTTTAACCACATTTAACATTTAACCTTCTTTTTATCCGTATAAACTGACCATGTTCATCATCCATTTGAGAAGGCCTTATTTGTGCCAATAGTTAATTTCTCCACTTTAGTTTAGTTTCGTATTTCTGTTTTTTTTTTTTTTTTGGTCTTAGATTGTAGTAGTTTGTTTTGTTTATGATAATTATGCCTGCAATTTATTATTATTATTATTATTTTTTAATAATGTATAATGTTTATATTTACCTTAATCTTCAGTCTATTGAATTAATCTGCTCAGCTGGAATTCATCGGTTCTCCTCATGCTTGACTGAATTGTAACAATTTCATGGTATTGAGATAAACTTTAAAATGAACCATCTAAATGAAAATCCAGATACAAATGACAGCTCACAGAGATAAGGAAAGAGAGTTGATAACACAAATAAAAATAACAGCTATGCTGTGTCATGTCCTTACTTGAATATGATCACACTTTTATAAAGTCTTTGCTTTTCTTATTTCAGAAAACAACTATGTGCATTTTAAAGAACAACCGCACTCATGTACTCATGTACAACCCATCAGACTGCTCAACAGAGACTGCTGTGGCTTCAGCTCCTGTGGACATTCATTGACTCCTCACTACTCACTGATGCATACACCTAATAAAGTCATCTTCTCATATTACGTTTTTGTTTTATAATTTATAAATTACATATTTGCATTTGTATATATTGTGGAATGTCATAACACAGGTTAAATCATAAATGTCCCACAATTTTTCTGTAATTCAGTCTTTATAAAACTCATTAAGTTACATTGCAGTCTCCTGATAATCATTAAGTTGTTTAAGGTGTCATCGAGATTTGAAAGCTGTCTATAAATAAAATGTACTATTATAATCATGGAATTAACATAGGCATAACACCAAGAATGACACCAAGGAGTTTTGCAGAGGCATAAGGACCATTACTGGTTACATGCTTTCTGGACAATAAAAATAAAAATAGGAAAACTACAAAACCATTTTGTACTATTCTCACTGAAATAATAGTAATAGCAAACTGTAATATGTTTAAATCGTTTTGAAAGATACTTTCCAAATTATGACATTTTATAGGTGCAACAGCCAAATAGCCAGGCAAAAGTCAAATATAAATTTCCAGATTTCCTTTAGTCATCTTAATTGCAAGCTATGTTTGTGTAAGTTTTTATTAGCTTTTCTTCTGTTGAAAAAGCGAATAAATGTTGTATGAAAAAAAAAAAAAAAAAAAAAAAAACGTATGCAGTTTTGTGTAATTGAACTGCACTCATTTATTTTCTCTACTTTATTGGCTATGGTGGAGGGATCCAATTTCAGGTTCCACCTTTCCAAGACAGTGATAGGCTTTCAAATGCTGTCAATCATTTTTTTCTTGAGACGGTCTGGGACCGTTAGACAGTCCTTTTTAAATTAATCTAAAATACATTTCTGTCTATTGTGTTCCCGGACTGCTTGTGAATTATATCAGTTCTTCGCATGAAGTTACTGAAATGTATTCACATATTTAGCACTAAAGGATGAGTAAGCCAAGACACAGGTAATCATGCAATTATAGCTGTATCAATTTTATTGATTAATAGTCACTATACGGTCAGTTACTGCTTAATCAATAACAATTAGGCTACTGCTAAGTTATTTAGATGTAAAATATTGAAAAAAATACAATATTGTGGTAGATTTAATTTAACATCTGTTCGTTTCAAAAGAGGTAAGATTATAGCATAGCCTATTTGTAATACAGAACACGTGGCGCACATGGACACACGTATGATATATGTACACACATATATATATATATATATATATATATATATATATATATATATATATATATATATATATATATATATATATATATATATATATATGCTGTTTTATAAATATATTTTCAACCATTAATAATAAAATATTATTATTATTAATAATAATATTATTATTATTATTATTATTATTATCAATGTTGAAAACTTTTTTTCAGGATTATTTAAATGAACAGAAAGTTCAAAAGAACAGCATTTATCTGAAATAAAAAGCTTTTGCAACATTATAAATGTCTACATGTCACTTGATCAATTTAATGCATCCCTGCTAAATAAATGTATTCATTTCTTTAAGTTCTTTCTGACTCAAAACATTTAAATGGTAGTACAATGTTACAAAAGCTTTTTATTTCAGATAAATACTGTTCTTTTGAACTTTCTATTCATCAAACAATCCTAAAAAAATAAAATAATTGACACAACTGTTTCAACATTGATAATAATAACAAATATTTCTTGAGCAGCAAATCTTCATATAAGAATGATTTCTGAAGGATCATGTGACACTGAAGACTGGAGTAATGATGCTCAAATTCAGCTTTGCATAACAAGAATAAATTACATTTTAAAATATATACACATAGAAAACAGTAATTTTATATTTAATAATATTTCACAATATTACAGATTTTTTTGTATTTCTAATAACATAAATGCAGCCTTGGTGAGCAGAAGAGCCTTCTTTAAAAACATTAAAAACTGTTTATTTGTGTGTGCAAGTGCCTGTGTGTGTATTGTCTAAATATAGCCTACCTTCATGCATAAAGGTGTAAATTGGCCACATTTTTGGTTCAATTTGTTCCAGTTAGGTTTGTTTGTTTGTTTGTTTGTTTTGTATTTTAGTGGAAAACAGTGAAGAATACTTTTACAATACAATTATTTGGTAAAAACTATTAAATTTAAAGTTTGAACATAAATATTACGTTTAGATCTTACTACAATTAAATGATATAAACAAATATTTTAATTATTTCTTTGTATGAAAAAGAAGGAAGTCTTTTTAGCTCAGGGTTTTATTTGACCGTCCAGAGGATAAGCAGACCAAATATGAAGACAGAGGACTAAATGGTTAATTTAGATTTGTATATTTATAAATTAGCCATATATAGGAAATAGCAGGTAAGATGGATTGGATGGATTTTGTGGGTTGTTTAAACGTGTGTGTGTTTATTTAGAACCTGCACCTTCACCACCTTTGGAAAAGCAAGTATTACACCCAACTGACATGTTTTAAGTGATATACAATAATAATACATGTAATTGATTTGTGGGTTGCTGAAAATGATTTTTATGTCATTTTAAAGTCAAGGAGAATTTCAAAAAACCTGGACCAAATTCTGCAAAGCATTGGAAAATTTGCTAAACCTTCTGCCAGTATAAGAGACTATAGTGTATATAATGATGCTGATTTGTGGGGAAATGTCTGCAAAGACATGGAAGTGCCAAATACATCAGAAAATCGGCTAAAAAATTCGTAAAGCCACTGCACATCTTTGGAAGGTATTTGCTCTTCTGTTTTTAAAATATCATTCAAATGCCAATTAGGGGTTTCCCTGTATGTTGCTGATCATGTTTAATTTCAGGGATCCTGGGAGAATTTGATGACAAATGTAAAGCATGACAGTTCTTGTGCTGAGAAGTCTGATTCTTCAGGTGAAAAGGTACAATGCAAAAAAAAAAAAAAAAAAATATATATATATATATATATATATATATAGTTGGTTTAACTTAAAAAGTTAAGTTACTCAGTTGCCTTAAAATTTTGAGTTCATTGAAATTAAAAATTTCAGGTAATACAATGAAGGACATTGGTTTAATAAATAGCATGTTATCTGAACCAGATCAAGAATCTAAGTTGATTTGACAAAAGATAAAAAGTTGTGATAAATCATGAAAAAAATTAAACTTTAAACCAATGTTGAATGGTTAAACGTGAATTAGTAAAAAAAAAAAAATGTTAGTTAAGATATGTTCTTTAACTAAAATACTTCTGAAAAGGGCAAATACAGAATCAGTTTTTGCATTATTGACAATAAACACCCTTTGCCATTGCAATTACAACATTGTTTGACCGCTCACTGTAGTGGTCCAACTGCATTGTTTACTCATTCTTCCTCTGTACACCTAAGTGGTCTCCTCTGAGCAGTCCTGGTCCTGCACTTGACACCAACATTGAGTATGAGGGCAAGGATCTTGTGGAGGCAGAGTCTCTTTCAGCCAAGGTAAACACTTCCTTCAATGCATTGTGTTGATGTCCGAGTCTAAAGGACACCCTATGCCATTGCAATTACAACATTCTATTACTGCTCACTTTTAGCCAAGGTAAAGCCTTTGTTAAGCAACACAACAAAGGTGATATACATGCAGCATTCATCCAATACATATGTAGGAATGTTGTAATTTGTGTGATCATTTAAAATGTAAACTTTTAATCATCCAGATCCATACTGTGGCCAGCCAAGTACAATCTAAAAGCAACACAAACAGTAAAAGCATAAGTCTTTTTAGAAGCTGCACATCACAGAAGCAAGATTTGTAACAATGGACCCTTTTCATGGACTTTGATTATGCTTTCCTAGAGTTATCAACATCATAAATCTTGTAGAGTTTTTAATATTTTCATTTTTATAAATTGTAATGCACAATTGAAAATGTTCTAGAGTCTGATCAGTTGGCCAAATTCAAATTCTGTGAATTGATGCTAACATTTTTTATGTGATCAGTCACTAGAAAATATTCAATTGGAGACCTGATTTTTTTTTTTACAGTGCAAAGTGTTAGCAAAGATATTTAGTGAAACTATGAAGTTTGGTTCTTTTCATTGTATGTAACAAAGGTTCGTGATAGGGTCAGGAAGGAAGAAGACAGGGGTCGGCTTTGACTGGGACTCGCTCTCTTTATTCAGACTTCACAAAAGTAAACAACAGACGCTCAAAGCGTGTATCTCTATATCCTCGATAAGGATCGCTCCTTTTCTCTTTCAACAGGTTCAGTTTCTCAGTTTCTCTTTCACAGCCAACAGATGATACTCGCGAAGTCCCAGTCCAACTCTCTCTCTCAACTCTCTCCCGGCCGCGGCTTAAATGTGCTCTCTCCTCGCCAATCACTGCAATCAGAAACAGGTGTTCGTCATCTGTGCTTGACCTACTTACCTGCCGCTCCGCTGTGCTCTCTCTCCCGCTGCAGACCTCGCAGAACCACGCCCTCCGCCACATTGTAATTTTGTAAAAAAAAATAAACAAAACTTTCATACTAAAATATTACAAAATCAAGGTTAACAAAAACAAAATTATAAAAAAAGGAAGAAAAAAAATCCTCCATAAAAGATCCTCTGGTCAAAAGATCCTATAGTACAGTTTTTACACTGTACTAAGTTAATGTATTTCACCACTTCATTTTCTTTTTATTTAGCTCACTGAAAGCCACGATGCAAGCCAAGTATCAGAAACATCTTCTGAAAATAGTGACCCACCTGATAGCCTCTTTTTTCGGCATAAGCTGCCAACAGTCCCCTGTTTTTTTTTTCTGGACACTAAGGAGTGGAGAGACCTGAGGAATAGACAGGTCGGACACCAGTTTAAAGACCTACAGTGGACAAATATCATCTCAATGGGGATTCAATCTGTCCATCCTTACTGCAGCATTGCTTTTAAAAGGCACACCGTAAAAACAAAAATGTCCACAAGAAAGGGACCTGTATTTAAATGCCTGGGTTACGGCTCATTTTCAGATTGCCCAGTTATTGTAGAGGTCACTGTGAATGACGAGAGTACCCTAAAAGCCTGGGTGACGTCTCAGGGAGAGGAGGTCTGTCACAGTATGGATGAGTTAAAAAGAAGGCCTGTACGGGCCGATAACAGAGATACATTTGGAAAACAATTGGAATCCCTGCTTCCAAGGGGCTTACATTTGCAGTGTCTGGACAAAATACCACCAGAAGTTTTTGAATCAGGATGTAGAGACAGGGCACCTACAGCTGGTGTCCTCAAAAACATAGCCTTCCAGACACTGAAAAATGCAGAAGGCATGAAAATGAAGTATTAAGTCTTCAGAAAATGGTGGAGGAAAAAACCGAGGAAGATAACGAAGTTCTTCAAAAGGTGCTGTTGTACCCCAGAGGAGTAATGTTGTGGTCCAAAACACAATAAGACTTTTTCATCAACGATGCAGGGATGACATAGTGTATATTGATGCCACAGGAAGCATCATTCGAAAAAAGCAAGGAAAATCAGCACCTTTTTATGTGTACGAGATGGTGGTGAGGCATCCTATTAAAGGAGCTTCCCCTATCCCTGTTGCAACATATGTCACCTGCCAACACACCACTGCATCAGTGTTATTTTTCATGGAATCTTTTCAAACAGATTATTTCAAGTTGTTTGGAAGGAAATCTGTGAGGAGACCTGTGATGATAATGTGTGATGGGTCCCTTGTGCTGATGCAAGTAGTTGCCTACACTTTTTGTAAACTTCATTTGGAGAGCTTGATCAGCATGTACTATGACATTGTCACTGGACAGTTGAAAGAGGTCATGAAGATGCCACTTCTTCATCGCTGCCTAAGCCACATCATGAAAAATGCAAAAATGTTCTGCAGGAAAAAGTAAGTTTTATTTTATTTTACTATAATAAAAAAAAATTTGGTATAATTTTGTGTTGTCATTTATGGTTAGTAACATAAATTAATGAATTAACTTTGGTACAAACAATTGAACGGACATGGTTATGGTTCACAGAGAAATTACTCTTTAAAAAGTGAACCATAGAACAAAGAACCAACTAACTCCCAAAAGTAGGTATTATCAATAAGTTCAATGCATTGAATGGTGTTTAATAATGGTCTTTGTCTTAAAAATATTAGGATACACTTTATTTTAAAGTGTCTTTGTTACACTGTAATTACACAGTGAAGCCTGTGTATTGAAGGTTTATGTTAATTTTTGTAGATTATAAACAAAAAAAACTAAGACAATTTTAACATGTACAGTACGCATGAGAATAATCAACATTCATTTGCTTATGAAAGTTATTCATGGTTTTTGACAATAATATAAGTCAATCATGTTTTTCAGTTCCCCCAAACACTACAGACTGTCCATGCATCTTTTTGGCCTCCTGACAAGTGCTGCCACACTGATGGAAATGGACGACATTCTTACTAGCATGACAGTCCTGTTCTCAAGCCCTCAGAGTGGTGACAATGTGGAAAAACATTTCCAAAATCTACAGAACAGGATGCAAACAATCGGCTTTCATGACAGCAGTGATCATGCAGAAAATGACTTGGAGTTGGAGGTTTGTCTGATCTGTGCAGCTGTATGTTTCTGGTTCAATTGAACGCAATAATTCCATACTTACATCTTGGGGTATGATCATAGTATGACACTGCATTCATGTTAGGTCACTGGTGCTAATTTGAATGACACAGCATGAAACGTCATTTTGTAAAAGTGATGACACAATGGCCTAAAAAACATCACTTCTAATTTTGTATGGGATATGATATAGCATCTCTTTACATCCCATTACGTAACCAAACTTTAGATGTATGTTTCCTTAATACAAACTGAAATAATATGTCCATTTGCAGATCACCATGGGACCCACAACATTTCAAAGTTATTTTGAGGAAATAGTGGCAAATGCACCTGTAGATGAGAAGGGGGAGCCAAATGAGTATTTTTCACCTACGTTTATGCCTAACCTGGTGAAATATTTTCTACCTCAGGCACCTTTGTGGTCTGGTCTCTTGCTGGGTAATTGACTATTTATTTTGTATTGCTTGGGGTGGGCTTAATATTTGACACTGTTATAACCATAACATTAAAGTAAAAAAATATATTCTTTAATTGACATATATTAACCTCAATGTAGTGAAAGGAAATATTATATGGCATATTTGATTAATTACGATGTGTTCACTGTGGTTAATAATTTGTTGTGTATTCATCATAATACATTTTTAAAGGTCTAAATTTGTTACTTTAATATAGGTGATCTTGGCCATGGAAAAGGACCAGCCTACACATTTTTGTCCAAGACTTTTTTGTGTTGCAGTCAGTCAGCTGCACAGGTGCATGTTTGATAATGTCTTACACATTGAATGTATAACTAGTTCAATATTACATGTTTACTCTTTAACTGTCAGTAATTATTTTATTCAATAATGTAGAACTACACGGAGGACAACAGAACACAAGGTATAATGGAGAAAAGCCAATGGGATCTGAAAAAATTCGATTTCAGAGACGCCGTCTCACAAGGCTTGACGACTTTGTGCAGATTTATCAAAAAACTCACAATGCTCTCTTAATGGAGTTCTCTGACTCTGCACGCAAGAGAAAAGTATGTTTATTAAAATAATTACTGTCAGTATAAGTACTTACATAAGTACTTAAGTAATCCTTCCAATGAATCTGCCTTTATTTAAGACATACAGGATAAATGTTGAACGCTGGAGAGAAAGGAAGCCATCCAAGAAAGGCATCTATGTTTCACCAATAAAGAAGTATTTCCCATTCAAGACAGCCAAAGTGGTACTGTAGTGTCATATAAATTAGTGTTACACTTTTCCTTACATTTGTAAAAATAAAAATATAATTGACTATATACTATATTTTTATTATACTTTATAATACTGAACATTTATTTAGCTTTTTTATAACACTATGAATGCAGATTTCTTTGTGATGTGAACTGTTTAGGCTGCGGTCAAAGGACTAAAGACCCCATTGGAAGGACCGAAGAGTCGTAGAAACCAGCTCGACTGGAAGCAAGTCAGATAAGGTATGCTTTCAGCATGTGTCATCTATCTATCTATCTATCATCTATAAATCTATCTATCTATCTATCTATCTATCTATCTATCTATCCATCCATCCATCCATCCATCCTTCTATAATAAAATTATTTTTGTTCCTCAGGAACATTTAAGGAGCGCTGACTCAAGAAAACATAGGAGATTAACAGCTTCTATAAACAAGAACTATGGACCATGCTGGCAAGGAGAAGACCCCTCCAAAAATAGATCAGCAGTAAGAATAGAAAGACCTCCACAGGTCCCAAAAGGTTGTAAAATGACTGCTTTACTTCATCCACAGCACTGGCTTAGCTGTGATGAGATTGATTTTGCATCTTACTTGCTTGCAAGTGAGTACCCAAACATAGATGGTTTTCAATCATGTCTTTTATACAGTGTGTTACACAATGGCGGCATTGTGGGTACTCCAGGTAGCCCATTCATTCAAATAATACACACAGGTGGAAACCACTGGGTAACTGCAAGCAACTTGTTTTGCAAGAACAATCAAATTTATATATATGATAGTCTTTCCACAGTTCTGCACAGTAAAGATGAGCAAACTTTGTCATGGTTGCTTAGGCCAGTGGAAGATCAATTTATGGTCATTTATCCAGCTGTCCAGCCTCAATCAAATTGTAGCAACTGTGGTTTGTTTGCAATTGCATTTGCATTTGCATTATGCTGCAACATGAGGCCAGAAAACTGCTACTTCTGTGAGGGCCGGTTGAGAACAGAACTTTTAACTTCTTTCAGGAAAGGCCAAATACATTTTAAAACAGAGCCGAGAGTGAACACAGTAAAATTAAGACAGACTCTTGTGAATGTGTACTGCATTTGCAGGACTGCACACAGTACTGAAGTGCTGGTTGAATGTACTTTGTGCAAGGGATGGTATCATCCTAACTTTGTACAGATACCCCAAAATGCCATTACTGGGGATGAAGACTGGCACTGCCCCAAATTTACTGGCAAAATCTAACATAAATGTTTTTTTCTTCTTCCTGAAGCCACTTCACGAAGGGAAATGACAGAAAGTGAAGTAAGAATCATTATTCTTATAGGACCCATGCAATAAATGTTTGAAATATTGGTTTCAATATTGACAACTTTTTCATTGCTTTAATTATTATACATGTTCTTGCATATCTATTATTTAAATTGAATTTTTTTTTAATGTAGCCATGTAGAGTCAAGTTTTTAATTTACATTTTTCTTTATAAGCAGGGTCTCAGGAATACATGGCTGTTTTGTGTATGTGTGTATTCTGTGGAGGAAAAATTTAATCATAGAAGAAGATTTATGTTTAAGGTTATACAGAAATCAACATCTGTCTCTGTTATTCAAAAACACCTCTTAGCATGGGGTCACGGGACACCTAGATTGGGTACTCTCCCGGGCCTTAGATGTCACTTATTAAAACACTGAAAAATACAAACACTGATGAGGAAAGATAAGAGGGGGGAACCACTGTGTCCCTTGTTTATTTGCTTTTGTTACAGAAGGGGTGGGGGGGAAAGACATTTGTATCACCTTTTCCTCGGTACGGAAAAACACTGAGACACTGAGAGGTATAAAAGCTTGGGCCTTCTATTGTTCCTCAGTTCACACTCGACGCAGGCATTATCTGGTTGTATTGACTGTGGATTCATTCTTGCAAGAATTAAATCTTTATAAAGACTCAATTGGCTAAGGTTTGTCTCTTATTCAGAAATGCAACGGAGTTAACGTTATTTTGCCGCAACAATTTGGTGTCAGAAGTGGGATTCCTTGGATGTGCCTTCCGGAACCCTGGGAGCGGACGGTGACTGATCATCCTGGACTTTAGAGTCACAGCCTTACCCCGACTGATTAAGGGAGAAGGGCCGGCTGCTCTAGGGGTTCTGAAGGGCCCGACCACTGGAATAAGAGAAAAAGAACCCGAGGTGGCAACGGGACACTCTGGTAAGAGACAAACTTAAAAAATTCTGGGAATTTTAATGTGAATTTGGTTAAATTAAGATTTGGGAAACTAAGGGTTTAACCATAGGGGGAGTCTGGTTCTGTGGTCAACGTGATTAAGAAATTCTGGGAGGATTGAGATCGGCGAGAGTGATTAAGAAATTCTGGGAGAATTGAGATCGTGGAATGCGATCAAGAAATTCTGAGAGTTGAAATCACACAGAGGGTGATTAAGAAATTCTGGGAGAGTTGAGATCGTGGAATGCGATCAAGATATTCTGGGAGAATTGAGATCACAGAGGGCGCTGGGCGTCCGCCCGTCTGTCCTGGGTGAAGGATCAGATCTGCGGAGACGTCCGACAGATTAATAGGCACGCAAAAGACCACAGAAAGACTGCCACTATGGAAAATCCCAAAGAAGCTAGAAGAATATGATACACCGGTATTTTGTCAAATGAAAAAAATTATATGGCCAGAGATGTATGGGGGATTTGAGAAATTAATTAAATATCATGATTTCCAAAAGAAAATAAACGCTGTGAGTCAACAGGATGAGAGGGGTGAAAGTTATCTGTTGAGGAGAGGAGACAAATCTAAGGGCTTTTGTGGGGAATGTGTGTGTGAGAAATGCAAATGAAGATTGTTATAAGAAGCAGATAACAGGAAAGGAAAAATTTTTTGTCTGATCACAAAGAAGCCACAGCTGTTTAAAGATCATTGGTGAGTATGAACTTTGATTATGGATAACAGTTTGTGATAACAAAATTAGAGCTAACAAGGACTGTTGTGGGAAATGTGTGTGAGAAATGCAAATGAAGATTGTTATAAGAAGCAGATAACAGGGAAAGGAAGATGTTGTCTAATCACACAGAAGCTACAGCTGTTTAAAGATCATTGGGTGAGTATGAACTTTGATTATGGATAACAGTTTGTGATAACAAAATTAGAGCTAACAATTTGAGAGACATGATCAGTAACTTGATCAGGCCGGATAAAGTTTTTGAGACGAGAGAGCTGTAAGCAGCTCTGCTCTGAAGCCAGCAATTTAAAGAAATAAGTAGAACTTATTAAGAAAATGCAATGTTTTAATTATGTTTAGAAAATTATAAGGCAATTTAACTGGCTACAAATTAATTGAGAACAAGAGAAATTCACATTTCTAGATGTTAGTGCATAATGAATAATGAATAATCATGGGTTGTAAAATGGGTGGAATGCCATTAAACCCTGAAGGAAAGATCCCAGTAACTAAGGGAATCTGATAACATTAAACCCTGAAGGAAAGATCCCAGTAACTGTGGGAATCTGATAACATTAAACCCTGAAGGAAAGATCCCAGTAACTGTGGGAATCTGATAACATTAAACCCTGAAGGAAAGATCCCAGTAACTGTGGGAATCTGATAGCTAAATGTGATTTTTGTTTTGAAAAAGCAGATGAAAGATACCATGAATTGCTGAATGACACAGAGTGTTTTAATTGTGGTCAGCAGGGCTTTGTCCACTCACCATAAGGTGTCGAAGGTGTGACAAATGAGGCAACCACACTAAACCCAGTAAAAAGAAATTAATACAGAGATGAGATTTAAACTCTGTCTAAGAAAATAATGAAATAACAATAGGTTATAATAAATATGTTCTTGCTCTTCTCACTTTTGCAAAACTCTGATAATGCTTATTGGACTGAATATTGGGTTGTTGAAATAACTTTAGGTAAGTTAATATGTTGGAAACCCTAGAAGTTGATGCTTTGGTTTCAAAAGATAAGCTTGTGCTGAGCTGTAATAAATGCTGATTTGCTTATCTGAATCTGGCACCACCACGTCATTTCTGGTGCTGTGGCCTAGCTTGAGTAACACACTCAATCTGAGGGTGATTTGAAAGTGTGATTTCAGTCCAAGGATAGAGTTTAAAAGGAAAATGTCTGAAGTTTATTTGAAAACAATATAAATTTCTAACCAGATCTCACTAGCTTGTGTAAAGAGTGAAAAGTTGCAGTGCAGATGAAGATGCAGTGTGCCAGTCCTGAAGGCCTCAGAGTCTCTCTCTCATTCAAACCCAGCACAAAGCTGTTATCTGAGCATGCGTCATAAGTGATGAGATACTTATGGTTAAACACAGGGCATCAGTTGAAAATCATAGAGACAATGATTTGATAAAAAGGACATTTTTGACTAATAGTTAAAGGATTGCCATGGAGGGCAATGATAGATATTTTGATGAAACAAAATGAGATGTTTTTACAAACGAGATGTTTTTAAAATATAGAACTGAAAATGTTGTGTCTGATCTAAGCCTTCACCATGTACAGGACCGATGGATCGAGACACAAAGGTAGCAGAACATTAAACTGAATGGACAGTTGTTCTGGCTAAATTCACTGAGTGGTGGATTTTAGTGATTTAGTTGTATTGTGATAATTAATGTCTCCATGTTCTACCTATAGTAAGCAGACCAGATGGCTCTGATGACTCTTGAATGCACTCTATGCAAAGCTCCAGAAAACATCATCCTGTTGAGGGTCAAAAAAAAAAAAAAAATTTAAGCGATGACAAATGTGCGTGAGATGATTCGCCAAAGACGGGTAAGATCCTCTCTTGGCCAGCAGGAGGACAACCTAAGCCAGGGTTTCATCGACATTTGGAAACCTCCAAGAAGGGGAGTGTTTTTATGTGAGGTGTGTATGAGAGTTGAGCAGATGTCTGTGAGGCCAGCAGCATCATAAAGGGAGGAGTTGTGTTTTGTAGGGGCCGAGAGTCCAGACAGATATACAGCAGTCCGACCCAGAGATGTTCCTCTATACCGCTCACCCAAGAACCGCTTATATTGTTTGTGAATTCCAGGGAAGACCCTGAGGGAAAGTTATGATGGTAAGGGGCATTCAAGAGCCAGCTGAGACCATGCTGTGAATTGTCATAAATTTTATGGAGAACAGAACAAAATGTATTAATTGGTATAAGTAAAACTGTGTGATATTGATCTAATATGTCTCTATCATAGTCTTAATTCCTGCAGGTCATTAGATATGGCATAGGATCATTCGGAAACATGGTGATGGCTTTAAGATGAGGACAGCTTTTGAAGTTCAAAAGAGAAGGTCTGGATAACAAAGGTATTTAAACTATTATAGTTTGTTCTGAGTTAAAGTCTCAGAGGCTGTTGAAAAGATTATCTGTGTAAGAGAGACAGAGAGAGACAGAGAGAGAGAGAGAGAGAGAGGCTGCTTGTGGAGGCGGGGATGGCACAGTGTCTGTAATCGGCCATGTTAAAGCTGAGACAAAACCAAAACAACCCAGCTGACTTTTCTAAAAGACAACTTAATAGTGAACAGACATGATTTGAAAATGATTAAGAAACCAAGTAGAAGCAAATTTTGAGAATGAGCAGTTCATATTTATGCCCAGATTGAGCGTAGTGCTTTATCACTACAGATGGGTTAAGCCAAACGACAAACTTTAAAAGAAGCGTATTATTCTGAGTGATTCTGATAAAAGATGATCCAGAACATGGACCAAGTGGATTTAAGTGGATTGATATCCAGCTTGGTCTGTTACTGGTAATAATAATGACTACTTTTGTCATTTATGATGAGGATTTGAATTACTCTCTGGATTAGTTAAAATAGTAAGCGTAAAAATTATAGACTTGAGGACAGAGACAAAATGACAAATTGGCTTAAGTCATTATCTAAATTATCCAGAGAATCCGTCACAATTATGAAAGGCCAGAGGGCGAACAAAGGAATATAAACTTTAAAATGAAAAGTTTTATTTTTGTGTTTCCTCCATTAAATGGAGGCAGGACATTAATTTATCTAGAACTACAATTAATGTAAGAGAAAAAAACAAAAACAAAACAAAAACAAAACAAGAGGCTGTGAGGCTTTCTGTGTGACTAGGATTGAGATGGAGGACAGTAATATTTTGGATTTCTGCAGAGCAGTGGACAGTGGAATGGTGTGCCGGGTGAGACAGAGGACTTCACGGTGAAGGTGAGACTGCATCAAGGATCGGCTCTGAGCCCCTTCTTGTTTGCAGTGGTGATGGACAGGCTGACAGAGGAGGTCAGACAGGAATCTACATGGACTATGATGTTTGAGGATAACATTGTGATCTGTAGTGAGAGCAGGTGGACGAAAGTCTAGAGAGGTGAAGGTTTGCTCAGGAGAGAAGAGGAATGAACGTTAGTCGCAGGAAGACAGAATACATGTGTGTGAATGAGAGGGAACCAAGTGGAACAGTGAGGTTCCAGGGAAAAGAGGTAAAGAAGTGTGTGTGTGCAGGCAGGTTAAAATGGGTGGAGAAAAGTGTCAGGTCTGTTGTGTGAGGGTTACAGTAAGAATGAAAGGAGAGGTGTGCAGAACAGTAGTGAGAACAGTGATGATGTGCGGTTTGGAGACAGTCACACTGAGGAAAAGACAGGAGGTTTAAGGAAGACCAAAGAGGAGGTTTATGGATGTAGTGAAGGAGGAACATGAAGGTAGGGAAAGAAGGAAAAGAAAGTTCAAGACATTGAAAGGAAAATGTACTTTAAAATCCTAATTAATTGGAAAGATTTTGACAAAGAATTGGGTATTGAATATGATTAAGCATAATGTCACAAGAGAAAGATGAGTGAACGAGCTGATTGAATGTAATACGAATAGATAATTATGTTGTTTTGATGAAAAGTTTTCAACATTAACAAATTTAGGTTTATTTTATAAATGGTTAGATATGATGAGTGAAATTGCAGTTGATGGAAACAGTAATTTTGAACAAAAACATGGTGGTTTGTAAAAGAATTGTGTTGAGACAGCGAACTGGAGGAAGTTTGACAAGAATATGATGTTCAGTGAGAAACTGGGAGCATTTAGATCTGAATATAAACATGAAGTTGAATTAGAGAGGGTAATGACAACCATGACAGATGCACAAAAGAGAATCAGTGCATGTCAAACATACGGCCTGCATGGGCAGAGGACTCCTCTGAACTGTGGCCAAAGCACAAACTGAAGGATGTTTATATGGAGATTTAAAGCGCTTAGATGGATTTTTATCTATCTTACTTATTTTTTTTGTCGTTTAATTTGAATTGGACAACATTGGGGTCTGTGATGATTTGGATTTATCAAGAGAACCAATGATTGTTTTTCTTCCTTTACACTAATCATGTATTTGGTCTCTGAGGAGTGACTGAGGGTCTGAACTAGGGATGTGTGATGTGTCGTTAAAACACTTGAAAGCAACAAGGTGTCGTGCGTTTGTATTTTGAAGGTATCACACACCTCTAAATTGACAGGAGTGCAGTAACAGAGCTTACTCATTTAGCCCGGCTTCCAGAGATTAAATATGGATTTTATATTAACTTTTATATTAACTTTCACTGAAACACAAAAGAATCAGGATAAAGATTGACTGGAGCTTGTAGCCCTGACTGACATATGCAAGCTGATGAAAGGTAAAAGTGTAACAATTTGAACAGATTTGCGTTTTGAGTTCGGAGTTGGGCATAATTTGGGGGCATTGTGGAAACACAGGAAAATTGTAATATCAGATGGGCGCCCAATTCTGAATGGTTCAACTGTGTCTGCTTCTCAAGACACAAATTTCTTAACTGGCAAGGTTGATATCTATGAATGCGCAGCGCACATTAATAACAAAGATTTTATTTAAACAGGCAGATGAGATTGCAAAGGCCGAGGAAGAAGCAGTCAAAGGAACCATAATGTCTTTTTGATATTTGAAATAACCACAAACGCTTTCACTTCTTTACAGAGTACGGAGACCTTCGCCACAACAGCGGAGAAACAGCTGTGGAAACTGTGGCTGCACTTTTCAAAATAGTGTGGTGATGGCAAGCCTTGTTTACCCCAAACATTCTTTGACCATTATGTTTAGATGGCTGCATAGATGATCAGGCAGCCAAAGGGGGAATTAGTCAAATGAAAACTGATGAAAACTGTCTGGGGTACAGTATTTTTATGAAAATTTTTGTAGAAGGAAAGGCCTAGAGCAAATCTGAGTCTGTTCGAGACTGTTTAATGGAAGGGGTAAACAATAGCTTACATCAATATAATTTGTGAATTATTTCAAAAGAAATGTCCTCTCTGTGTCTAAGATCTGTGTGCAGGTTAAGGGACTCCTTTACATAACATCAGACCAGATGTTTGATGTCGTGATACGGGACTACAGAAGGAACAGATGGAGAGTGAAAAGGTGACTAGGGCCTTTTGTCGTGCTTCTGATGACAAACACCGCCATCAAGGTAGCTGAGAAAGATCCCACCAGTGATCGGGGAGAAGGAGCCGAGAGGAGCTGGAGGCACACGTCTGTGCAAACGGAGGTCACACAAACATCACTTGCTGCTATCATCTCAGGACCAGAGACGCTGGCACAACATGGAGCTGAGACAACAAGTTTAGAACCTGTTGCAAGCCCATAGAATCAGAGTTGCACAATCTACAGGAGGTGGCGTCCTTTCATTAACAGAGCAGCTTTCTGGGCGTACAGCTGTGCGATTCATCTTGCCATCTGAAAGACTGGTGCAAAGCAAAGCAAAGCCGTGGTGCCCTTTTCGATGCTTGGACTGTGCGACTTGAGAAGAACAAAAACACCTCTTAGCATGGGGTCACGGGACACCTAGATTGGGTACTCTCCCGGGCCTTAGATGTCACTTATTAAAACACACACACACACACACATACACACACACCTCATAAAATGTAAATGTGTAAACCCCCCCATCACCGCTTGAGGCCTTGACACAAACACTGATGAGGGAAGATAAGAGGGGGGAACCACTGTGTCCCTTGTTTATTTGCTTTTGTTACAGAAGGGTGGGGGGGAAAGACATTTGTATCACCTTTTCCTCGGTACGGAAAAACACTGAGACACTGAGAGGTATAAAAGCTTGGGCCTTCTATTGTTCCTCAGTTCACACTCGACGCAGGCATTATCTGGTTGTATTGACTGTGGATTCATTCTTGCAAGAATTAAATCTTTATAAAGACTCAATTGGCTTGTCTCTTATTCAGAAATGCAACGGAGTTAACGTTATTTTGCCGCAACAATTCTTTCCTTAACAAGTGAGTTAAAGTTGATTTTGTAATAAAAAAATAAAATGCCTTGAATACACATGACATGTACTTTTCTTTAATTCTCCAGTATTTCAATATGTAAATAGAAGTATAAAGAAAATATAAAACTTTCAAGCATCAATAATATATATATATATATATATATATATATATATATATATATATATATATATATATATATATATATATATATATATATATATATATATATATATATATATATATATACATATATATATTACAGTACTAGACGGGTCACTCTGAACAGGAATCAATAAAAAAATTGAGCAAACCTATAAAGAAAAACATTTTATGAGTGTTTGGAAATGTGACATGGTGCAAGTGCTAGAATACACTTTGATGTGTAGGGTGATTTAGGGTGAGCAAACCTATAAAGGAAATATTTTTATGAATTTTTGAAAATTAAACTGTACGTGCTTGAATGAATTTTGGGGCGAGTTTGACTGTACTTTTCTCCAAAACTATACAGTAAAATGACTTGTAAATAAATACAGTAATAGTCAGGGTTACTCTGAACAAATATCAAATGACAGAATGAGCAAACCTATGAAGGAAAGATTTTTATGCATTTTTGAAAATCGGACTGTAAGTGCTTGAATGAATTTTGGGGAGTTTTACTGTACTTTTCTCCAAAACTATACAGTAAAATGACTTGTAAAAAAATACAGTAATGGTCAGGGTTACTCTGAATAAATATCAAATGACAGAATCAGCAAACCTATGAAGGAAAGATTTTTATGAATTTTTTAAAATCTTTTGAACTTTCTATTCATCAAACAATCCTAAAAAAATAAAATAATTGACACAACTGTTTCAACATTGATAATAATAACAAATATTTCTTGAGCAGCAAATCCTCATATAAGAATGATTTCTGAAGGATCATGTGACACTGAAGACTGGAGTAATGATGCTCAAATTCAGCTTTGCATAACAAGAATAAATTACATTTTAAAATATATCCACATAGAAAACAGTAATTTTATATTTAATAATATTTCACAATATTACAGATTTTTTTTTGTATTTCTAATAACATAAATGCAGCCTTGGTGAGCAGAAGAGCCTTCTTTAAAAACATTAAAAACTGTTTATTTGTGTGTGCAAGTGCCTGTGTGTGTATTGTCTAAATATAGCCTACCTTCATGCATAAAGGTGTAAATTGGCCACATTTTTGGTTCAATTTGTTCCAGTTAGGTTTGTTTGTTTGTTTGTTTGTTTGTTTTGTATTTTAGTGGAAAACAGTGAAGAATACTTTTACAATACAATTATTTGGTAAAAACTATTAAATTTAAAGTTTGAACATAAATATGACGTTTAGATCTTACTACAATTAAATGATATAAACAAATATTTTAATTATTTCTTTGTATGAAAAAGAAGAAGGAAGTCTTTTTTAGCTCAGGGTTTTAT
The DNA here is from genome assembly GCA_023029165.1 of Gobiocypris rarus. Taxonomy (NCBI): domain Eukaryota; kingdom Metazoa; phylum Chordata; class Actinopteri; order Cypriniformes; family Gobionidae; genus Gobiocypris; species Gobiocypris rarus. The sequence goes on along the minus strand of CM040926.1, from coordinate 18,425,752 downwards.
TTGACCCGGTCCAGAGGATAAGCAGACCAAATATGAAGACAGAGGACTAAATGGTTAATTTAGATTTGTACATTTATAAATTAGCCATATATATGAAATAGCAGGTAAGATGGATTGGATGGATTTTGTGGGTTGTTTAAACGTGTGTGTGTTTATTTAGAACCTGCACCTTCACCACCTTTGGAAAAGCAAGTATTACACCCAACTGACATGTTTTAAGTGATATACAATAATAATACATGTAATTGATTTGTGGGTTGCTGAAAATGATTTTTATGTCATTTTAAAGTCAAGGAGAATTTCAAAAAACCTGGACCAAATTCTGCAAAGCATTGGAAAATTTGCTAAACCTTCTGCCAGTATAAGAGACTATAGTGTATATAATGATGCTGATTTGTGGGGAAATGTCTGCAAAGACATGGAAGTGCCGAATACATCAGAAAATCGGCTAAAAATTCGTAAAGCCACTGCACATCTTTGGAAGGTATTTGCTCTTCTGTTTTTAAAATATCATTCAAATGCCAATTAGGGGTTTCCCTGTATGTTGCTGATCATGTTTAATTTCAGGGATCCTGGGAGAATTTGATGACAAATGTAAAGCATGACAGTTCTTGTGCTGAGAAGTCTGATTCTTCAGGTGAAAAGGTACAATGCAAAAAAAAAAAAAAAGCATATATATATATATAGTTGGTTTAACTTAAAAAGTTAAGTTACTCAGTTGCCTTAAAATTTTGAGTTCATTGAAATTAAAAATTTCAGTTAATACAATGAAGGACATTGGTTTAATAAATAGTATGTTATCTGAACCAGATCAAGAATCTAAGTTGATTTGACAAAAGATAAAAAGTTGTGATAAATCATGAAAAAAATTAAACTTTAAACCAATGTTGAATGGTTAAACGTGAATTAGTAAAAAAAAATGTTAGTTAAGATATGTTCTTTAACTAAAATACTTCTGAAAAGGGCAAATACAGAATCAGTTTTTGCATTATTGACATTAAACACCCTTTGCCATTGCAATTACAACATTGTTTGACCGCTCACTGTAGTGGTCCAACTGCATTGTTTACTCATTCTTCCTCTGTACACCTAAGTGGTCTCCTCTGAGCAGCGGTCCTGCACTTGACACCAACATTGAGTATGAGGGCAAGGATCTTGTGGAGGCAGAGTCTCTTTCAGCCAAGGTAAACACTTCCTTCAATGCATTGTGTTGATGTCCGAGTCTAAAGGACACCCTATGCCATTGCAATTACAACATTCTATTACTGCTCACTTTTAGCCAAGGTAAAGCCTTTGTTAAGCAACACAACAAAGGTGATATAGATATAGAAGCTGCACATCACAGAAGCAAGATTTGTAACAATGGACCCTTTTCATGGACTTTGATTATGCTTTCCTAGAGTTATCAACATCATAAATCTTGTAGAGTTTTTAATATTTTCATTTTTATAAATTGTAATGCACAATTGAAAATGTTCTAGAGTCTGATCAGTTGGCCAAATTCAAATTCTGTGAATTGATGCTAACATTTTTTATGTGATCAGTCACTAGAAAATATTCAATTGGAGACCTGATTTTTTTTTTTTTACAGTGCAAAGTGTTAGCAAAGATATTTAGTGAAACTATGAAGTTTGGTTCTTTTCATTGTATGTAACAAAGGTTCGTGATAGGGTCAGGAAGGAAGAAGACAGGGGTCGGCTTTGACTGGGACTCGCTCTCTTTATTCTGACTTCACAAAAGTAAACAACAGACGCTCAAAGCGTGTATCTCTATATCCTCGATAAGGATCGCTCCTTTTCTCTTTCAACAGGTTCAGTTTCTCAGTTTCTCTTTCACAGCCAACAGATGATACTCGCGAAGTCCCAGTCCAACTCTCTCTCTCAACTCTCTCCCGGCCGCGGCTTAAATGTGCTCTCTCCTCGCCAATCACTGCAATCAGAAACAGGTGTTCGTCATCTGTGCTTGACCTACTTACCTGCCGCTCCGCTGTGCTCTCTCTCCCGCTGCAGACCTCGCAGAACCACGCCCCCTCCGCCACATTGTAATTTTGTAAAAAAAAATAAACAAAACTTTCATACTAAAATATTACAAAATCAAGGTTCACAAAAACAAATTATAAAAAAGGAAGAAAAAAAATCCTCCATAAAAGATCCTCTGGTCAAAAGATCCTATAGTACAGTTTTTACACTGTACTAAGTTAATGTATTTCACCACTTCATTTTCTTTTTATTTAGCTCACTGAAAGCCACGATGCAAGCCAAGTATCAGAAACATCTTCTGAAAATAGTGACCCACCTGATAGCCTCTTTTTTCGGCATAAGCTGCCAACAGTCCCCTGTTTTTTTTTCTGGACACTAAGGAGTGGAGAGACCTGAGGAATAGACAGGTCGGACACCAGTTTAAAGACCTACAGTGGACAAATATCATCTCAATGGGGATTCAATCTGTCCATCCTTACTGCAGCATTGCTTTTAAAAGGCACACCGTAAAAACAAAAATGTCCACAAGAAAGGGACCTGTATTTAAATGCCTGGGTTACGGCTCATTTTCAGATTGCCCAGTTATTGTAGAGGTCACTGTGAATGACGAGAGTACCCTAAAAGCCTGGGTGACGTTTCAGGGAGAGGAGGTCTGTCACAGTATGGATGAGTTAAAAAGAAGGCCTGTACGGGCCGATAACAGAGATACATTTGGAAAACAATTGGAATCCCTGCTTCCAAGGGGCTTACATTTGCAGTGTCTGGACAAAATACCACCAGAAGTTTTTGAATCAGGATGTAGAGACAGGGCACCTACAGCTGGTGTCCTCAAAAACATAGCCTTCCAGACACTGAAAAAATGCAGAAGGCATGAAAATGAAGTATTAAGTCTTCAGAAAATGGTGGAGGAAAAAACCGAGGAAGATAACGAAGTTCTTCAAAAGGTGCTGTTGTACCCCAGAGGAGTAATGTTGTGGTCCAAAAACACAATAAGACTTTTTCATCAACGATGCAGGAATGACATAGTGTATATTGATGCCACAGGAAGCATCATTCGAAAAAAGCAAGGAAAATCAGCACCTTTTTATGTGTACGAGATGGTGGTGAGGCATCCTATTAAAGGAGCTTCCCCTATCCCTGTTGCAACATATGTCACCTGCCAACACACCACTGCATCAGTGTTATTTTTCATGGAATCTTTTCAAACAGATTATTTCAAGTTGTTTGGAAGGAAATCTGTGAGGAGACCTGTGATGATAATGTGTGATGGGTCCCTTGTGCTGATGCAAGTAGTTGCCTACACTTTTTGTAAACTTCATTTGGAGAGCTTGATCAGCATGTACTATGACATTGTCACTGGACAGTTGAAAGAGGTCATGAAGATGCCACTTCTTCATCGCTGCCTAAGCCACATCATGAAAAATGCAAAAATGTTCTGCAGGAAAAAGTAAGTTTTATTTTATTTTACTATAATAAAAAAATTTGGTATAATTTTGTTGTCATTTATGGTTAGTAACATAAATTAATGAATTAACTTTGGTACAAACAATTGAACGGACATGGTTATGGTTCACAGAGAAATTACTCTTTAAAAAGTGAACCATAGAACAAAGAACCAACTAACTCCCAAAAGTAGGTATTATCAATAAGTTCAATGCATTGAATGGTGTTTAATAATGGTCTTTGTCTTAAAAATATTAGGATACACTTTATTTTAAAGTGTCTTTGTTACACTGTAATTACACAGTGAAGCCTGTGTACACAGTGAAGCCTGTGTATTGAAGGTTTATGTTAATTTTGTAGATTATAAACAAAAAAAACTAAGACAATTTTAACATGTACAGTACGCATGAGAATAATCAACATTCATTTGCTTATGAAAGTTATTCATGGTTTTTGACAATAATATAAGTCAATCATGTTTTTCAGTTCCCCCAAACACTACAGACTGTCCATGCATCTTTTTGGCCTCCTGACAAGTGCTGCCACACTGATGGAAATGGACGACATTCTTACTAGCATGACAGTCCTGTTCTCAAGCCCTCAGAGTGGTGACAATGTGGAAAAACATTTCCAAAATCTACAGAACAGGATGCAAACAATCGGCTTTCATGACAGCAGTGATCATGCAGAAAATGACTTGGAGTTGGAGGTTTGTCTGATCTGTGCAGCTGTATGTTTCTGGTTCAATTGAACGCAATAATTCCATACTTACATCTTGGGGTATGATCATAGTATGACACTGCATTCATGTTAGGTCACTGGTGCTAATTTGAATGACACAGCATGAAACGTCATTTTGTAAAAGTGATGACACAATGGCCTAAAAAACATCACTTCTAATTTTGTATGGGATATGATATAGCATCTCTTTACATCCCATTACGTAACCAAACTTTAGATGTATGTTTCCTTAATACAAACTGAAATAATATGTCCATTTGCAGATCACCATGGGACCCACAACATTTCAAAGTTATTTTGAGGAAATAGTGGCAAATGCACCTGTAGATGAGAAGGGGGAGCCAAATGAGTATTTTTCACCTACGTTTATGCCTAACCTGGTGAAATATTTTCTACCTCAGGCACCTTTGTGGTCTGGTCTCTTGCTGGGTAATTGACTATTTATTTTGTATTGCTTGGGGTGGGCTTAATATTTGACACTGTTATAACCATAACATTAAAGTAAAAAAATATATTCTTTAATTGACATATATTAACCTCAATGTAGTGAAAGGAAATATTATATGGCATATTTGATTAATTACGATGTGTTCACTGTGGTTAATAATTTGTTGTGTATTCATCATAATACATTTTTAAAGGTCTAAATTTGTTACTTTAATATAGGTGATCTTGGCCGCCATGGAAAAGGACCAGCCTACACATTTTTGTCCAAGACTTTTTTGTGTTGCAGTCAGTCAGCTGCACAGGTGCATGTTTGATAATGTCTTACACATTGAATGTATAACTAGTTCAATATTACATGTTTACTCTTTAACTGTCAGTAATTATTTTATTCAATAATGTAGAACTACACGGAGGACAACAGAACACAAGGTATAATGGAGAAAAGCCAATGGGATCTGAAAAAATTCGATTTCAGAGACGCCGTCTCACAAGGCTTGACGACTTTGTGCAGATTTATCAAAAAACTCACAATGCTCTCTTAATGGAGTTCTCTGACTCTGCACGCAAGAGAAAAGTATGTTTATTAAAATAATTACTGTCAGTATAAGTACTTACATAAGTACTTAAGTAATCCTTCCAATGAATCTGCCTTTATTTAAGACATACAGGATAAATGTTGAACGCTGGAGAGAAAGGAAGCCATCCAAGAAAGGCATCTATGTTTCACCAATAAAGAAGTATTTCCCATTCAAGACAGCCAAAGTGGTACTGTAGTGTCATATAAATTAGTGTTACACTTTTCCTTACATTTGTAAAAATAAAAATATAATTGACTATATACTATATTTTTATTATACTTTATAATACTGAACATTTATTTAGCTTTTTTATAACACTATGAATGCAGATTTCTTTGTGATGTGAACTGTTTAGGCTGCGGTCAAAGGACGAAAGACCCCATTGGAAGGACCGAAGAGTCGTAGAAACCAGCTCGACTGGAAGCAAGTCAGATAAGGTATGCTTTCAGCATGTGTCATCTATCTATCTATCTATCATCTATCTATCTATCTATCTATCTATCTATCTATCCATCCATCCATCCATCCATCCATCCATCCTTCTATAATAAAATTATTTTTGTTCCTCAGGAACATTTAAGGAGCGCTGACTCAAGAAAACATAGGAGATTAACAGCTTCTATAAACAAGAACTATGGACCATGCTGGCAAGGAGAAGACCCCTCCAAAAATAGATCAGCAGTAAGAATAGAAAGACCTCCACAGGTCCCAAAAGGTTGTAAAATGACTGCTTTACTTCATCCACAGCACTGGCTTAGCTGTGATGAGATTGATTTTGCATCTTACTTGCTTGCAAGTGAGTACCCAAACATAGATGGTTTTCAATCATGTCTTTTATACAGTGTGTTACACAATGGCGGCATTGTGGGTACTCCAGGTAGCCCATTCATTCAAATAATACACACAGGTGGAAACCACTGGGTAACTGCAAGCAACTTGTTTTGCAAGAACAATCAAATTTATATATATGATAGTCTTTCCACAGTTCTGCACAGTAAAGATGAGCAAACTTTGTCATGGTTGCTTAGGCCAGTGGAAGATCAATTTATGGTCATTTATCCAGCTGTCCAGCCTCAATCAAATTGTAGCAACTGTGGTTTGTTTGCAATTGCATTTGCATTTGCATTATGCTGCAACATGAGGCCAGAAAACTGCTACTTCTGTGAGGGCCGGTTGAGAACAGAACTTTTAACTTCTTTCAGGAAAGGCCAAATACATTTTAAAACAGAGCCGAGAGTGAACACAGTAAAATTAAGACAGACTCTTGTGAATGTGTACTGCATTTGCAGGACTGCACACAGTACTGAAGTGCTGGTTGAATGTACTTCGTGCAAGGGATGGTATCATCCTAACTGTGTACAGATACCCCAAAATGCCATTACTGGGGATGAAGACTGGCACTGCCCCAAATGTACTGGCAAAATCTAACATAAATGTTTTTTTCTTCTTCCTGAAGCCACTTCACGAAGGGAAATGACAGAAAGTGAAGTAAGAATCATTATTCTTATAGGACCCATGCAATAAATGTTTGAAATATTGGTTTCAATATTGACAACTTTTTCATTGCTTTAATTATTATACATGTTCTTGCATATCTATTATTTAAATTGAATTTTTTTTAATGTAGCCATGTAAAGTTTTTAATTTACATTTTTCTTTATAAGCAGGGTCTCAGGAATACATGGCTGTTTTGTGTATGTGTGTATTCTTTCCTTAACAAGTGAGTTAAAGTTGATTTTGTAATAAAAAAATAAAATGCCTTGAATACACATGACATGTACTTTTCTTTAATTCTCCAGTATTTCAATATGTAAATAGAAGTATAAAGAAAATATAAAACTTTCAAGCATCAATAATAATATATATATATATAACAGTACTAGACGGGTCACTCTGAACAGGAATCAATTAAAAAATTGAGCAAACCTATAAAGAAAAACATTTTATGAGTGTTTGGAAATGTGACATGGTGCAAGTGCTAGAATACACTTTGATGTGTAGGATGATTTAGGGTGAGCAAACCTATAAAGGAAATATTTTTATGAATTTTTGAAAATTACGTGCTTGAATGAATTTTGGGGCGAGTTTGACTGTACTTTTCTCCAAAACTATACAGTATAATGACTTGTAAATAAATACAGTAATAGTCAGGGTAACTCTGAACAAATATCAAATGACAGAATGAGCAAACCTATAAAGGAAAGATTTTTATGAATTTTTGAAAATTGTACTGTAAGTGCTTAAATGATAGTTGGGGCAAGTTTGACTGTACTTTTCTCCAAAACTATACAGTAAAATGACTTGTAAATGAATACAGTAATAGTCAGGGTCACTCTGAACAAATATCAAATGACAGAATGAGCAAACCTATAAAGGAAAGATTTTTATGCATTTTTAAAAATTGGACTGTAAGTGCTTGAATGAATTTTGGGGAGAGTTTGACTGTACTTTTCTCCAAAACTATACAGTAAAATGACTTGTAAATGAATACAGTAATAGTCAGGGTCACTCTGAACAAATATCAAATGACAGAATGAGCAAACCTATGAAGGAAAGATTTTTATGAATTTTTGAAAATTGGACTGTAAATGCTTGAATGAATTTTGGGGAGAGTTTGGCTGTACTTTTCTCCAAAACCAACACGATCTCATGACAATGCGTAAATAGTACGAGTGTGCAATCTCGTAGAATGTGTGCAAATGGTAGGCCGTTTTTGGCGTGCATATGATACGCACTTTATGGCGTGTATATGACACGCTTTTGGGTAGGGTGAGGTGGGGTGTGGGGGTTCGTACGTATAATACGCCATAAAGTGCGTATCATATGCACGCCAAAAATGGCGTACCATGTGCACGCCAAAATGAGTTTTGGCGTATGTACATTCTACGAGATTGCACACTCGTACTATTGATACGCATTTTCGTGAGATCCGGCTTCCAAAACTATACAGTAAAATAATTTGTAAATAACTACAGTAATAGTCAGGGTAACTCTGAACAAATATCAAATGACAAAATGAGCAAACCTATAAAGGGAAGATTTTTATGAATTTTTGAAAATTAGACAGTGTAAGGGTTTAAATGCAATTTGATTTATGGGCTGAGTTCGACTGTACTTTTCTCCAAAACTATACAGTAAAATGACTTGTAAATAAATACAGTAATGGTCAGGGTGACCTTGAACAAATATCAAATGACAGAATGAGCAAATCTATAAAGGAAAGATTTTTATGCATTTTTGAAAATTGGACTGTAAGTGCTTGAATGAATTTTGGGGAGAGTTTGACTGTACTTTTCTCCAAAACTATACAGTATAATGACTTGTAAATGAATACAGTAATGGTCAGGGTAACTCTGAACAAATATCAAATGACAGAATGAGCAAACCTATAAAGGAAAGATTTTTATGAATTAAAAAAAAAAAATTTGACTGTAAGTGCTTGAATGAATTTTGAGGAGAGTTCGACTGTACTTTTCTCCAAAACTATACAGTAAAATGACTTGTAAATAAATACAGTAATGGTCAGGGTTACTCTGAACAAATATCAAATGACAAAATGAGCAAACCTATAAAGGGAAGATTTTTATGAATTTTTGAAAATTAGACAGTGTAAGGGTTTAAATGCAATTTGATTTATGGGCTGAGTTCGACTGTACTTTTCTCCAAAACTATACAGTAAAATGACTTGTAAATAAATACAGTAATGGTCAGGGTGACCTTGAACAAATATCAAATGACAAAATGAGCAAAACTATAAAGGAAAGATTTTTATGAGTTTTTGAATATTGGACACAGTGTAAAGGCCTGAATGCACTTTGACTTTTGGCACGAGTTTGGCTGTACTTTTCTCCAAGACTATACAGTAACTTGTAAATAGATACAGTAATAGTCAGGGTCACTCTGAACTAATATCAAATGACAGAATGAGCAAACCTATAAAGGAAAGATTTTTATGAATTTTTGAAAATTGGACTGTAAGTGCTTGAATGAATTTTGGGGAGAGTTTGACTGTACTTTTCTCCAAAACTATACAGTAAAATGACTTGTAAATAAATACAGTTATAGTCAGGGTAACTCTGAACAAATATCAAATGACAGAATGAGCAAATCTATAAAGGAAAGATTTTTATGCATTTTTGAAAATTGGACTGTAAGTGCTTGAATGAATTTTGGGGAGAGTTTGACTGTACTTTTCTCCAAAACTATACAGTAAAATGACTTGTAAATGAATACAGTAATAGTCAGGGTCACTCTGAACAAATATCAAATGACAGAATGACTGTACTTTTCTCCAAAACTATACAGTATAATGACTTGTAAATGAATATCAAATGACAGAATGAGCAAATCAATAAAGGAAAGATTTTTATGCATTTTTGAAAATTGGACTGTAAGTGCTTGAATGAATTTTGGGGAGAGTTTGACTGTACTTTTCTCCAAAACTATACAGTATAATGACTTGTAAATGAATACAGTAATAGTCAGGGTAACTCTGAACAAATATCAAATGACAGAATGAGCAAACCTATAAAGGAAAGATTTTTATGAATTAAAAAAAAAAAATTTGACTGTAAGTGCTTGAATGAATTTTGAGGAGAGTTCGACTGTACTTTTCTCCAAAACTATACAGTAAAATGACTTGTAAATAAATACAGTAATGGTCAGGGTTACTCTGAACAAATATCAAATGACAAAATGAGCAAACCTATAAAGGGAAGATTTTTATGAATTTTTGAAAATTAGACAGTGTAAGGGTTTAAATGCAATTTGATTTATGGGCTGAGTTCGACTGTACTTTTCTCCAAAACTATACAGTAAAATGACTTGTAAATAAATACAGTAATGGTCAGGGTGACCTTGAACAAATATCAAATGACAAAATGAGCAAAACTATAAAGGAAAGATTTTTATGAGTTTTTGAATATTGGACACAGTGTAAAGGCCTGAATGCACTTTGACTTTTGGCACGAGTTTGGCTGTACTTTTCTCCAAGACTATACAGTAACTTGTAAATAGATACAGTAATAGTCAGGGTCACTCTGAACTAATATCAAATGACAGAATGAGCAAACCTATAAAGGAAAGATTTTTATGAATTTTTGAAAATTGGACTGTAAGTGCTTGAATGAATTTTGGGGAGAGTTTGACTGTACTTTTCTCCAAAACTATACAGTAAAATGACTTGTAAATAAATACAGTAATAGTCAGGGTCACTCTGAACAAATATCAAATGACAGAATGAGCAAACCTATAAAGGAAAGATTTTTATGCATTTTTGAAAATTGGACTGTAAGTGCTTGAATGAATTTTGGGGAGAGTTTGACTGTACTTTTCTCCAAAACTATACAGTAAAATGACTTGTAAATGAATACAGTAATAGTCAGGGTCACTCTGAACAAATATCAAATGACAGAATGAGCAAACCTATAAAGGAAAGATTTTTATGAATTTAAAAAAAAAATTGGACTGTAAGTGCTTGAATGAATTTTGGGGAGAGTTTGACTGTACTTTTCTCCAAAACTATACAGTAAAATGACTTGTAAATGAATACAGTAATAGTCAGAGTTACTCTGAACAAATATCAAATGACAAAATGAGCAAACCTATAAAGGAAAGATTTTTATGAATTTTTGAAAATTAGACAGTGTAAGGGTTTAAATGCAATTTGATTTATGGGCTGAGTTCGACTGTACTTTTCTCCAAAACTATACAGTAAAATGACTTGTAAATAAATACAGTAATAGTCAGGGTCACTCTGAATAAATATCAAATTACAAAATGTGCAAACCTAAAAAGGAAAGATTTCTATGAGTTTTTCAATTTGGGACACGGTGCAAGTGCTTGAATGCACTTTGATATTTTGGGCGGGTTTGACTGTACTTTTCTCCAAGACTATACAGTAACTTGTAAATAGATACAGTAATAGTCAGGGTCACTCTGAACTAATATCAAATGACAGAATGAGCAAACCTATAAAGGAAAGATGTTTATGAATTTTTGAATATTGGACAGTGTAAGGGCTCGAATGCACTTTGATTTTTGGGCGGGTTTGACTGTACTTTTCTCCAAAACTGTACAGTAAAATGACTTGTAAAAAAATACAGTAATAGCCAGGGTGACCCTGAACAAATATCAAATGACAAAATGAGCAAACCTATAAAGGAAAGATTTGTATGAGCTTTTGAAAATTGGACAGTGTAAGGGCTTGAATGCACTTTGATTTTTGGGGTGACTTCGACTGTACTTTTCTCCAAACTATACAGTAAAATGACTTGTAAATAAATACAGTAATGGTCAGGGTTACTCTGAAAAGGAATCAAATGACAGAATGAGCAAACCTATAAAGAAAAGATTTTTATGAGTTTTGGAAATTGGGACAAGGTGCAAGTGCTTGAATGCACTTTGATTTTTGGGGTAAGTTTGACTGTACTTTTCTCCAAAACTATACAGTAAAATGACTTGTAAATAAATACAGTAATAGTCAGGGTCACTCTGTACTAATATCAAATCAGAGAATGAGCAAACCTATAAAGGAAAGATTTTTGTTTTTTTGAATATTGGACATGGTATAAGTCATTGTATAAATGATGTATAAAAACGTAAACATTAAAATCACATTAAAATAAATAAATAAATAGAAAGTAACAATAATTATGTATGATATTAACATGAATATTAACATTAAATAATAGTAATAAATAATATATATATATATATATATATATATATATATATATATATATATATATATATATTAAAATAAAAATAAATTATGTAAAATAATTAATGTAAAGCATATGCAAACATTAAAATAAAAATAACATTAATTATGTATGATAATTAACACGAATATTAGCATTAATTTATAGTAATAAATAATGTATAATTATTAATATAATATATATAAAAATATATAGTAATAAATAAAACGAATAGTAATAAATAATGTATAATTAATATTTTATATACAACTGTATTTTAAAATAAAAAAATAATAAATAATAAAATTAATAAAGTATGTATAATAATTAATGTATAGCATATAAAAAAAACATTAAAATCAAAAAGTCATTAAAATTAATTATGTATAATAATTCATGTACAGCATATAAAAACATTAAAATTAAAATAAGAAATAAACATTAAATTGTATTATTTGTGTCCTAATAAGATGGAAAATAGCAATATATTATAATTTTTTTTAATGTTGTTTATGGTCTTAAATGCAAGTAGGGTAAAATGCAAAGTATAAATGAAACGCCTTTATTACAGAGTCTTTAACTCTATTTTGACCGCTTCCAGCACCCATACCGTAAGAGCACGATTAGACGCGCATACTAAAAAAAAGTGCGGCTGGCTTGACCGTGTATTTTCGAAGCGCGGCTGGCTTGACCGCAGTGATCAACTGCATATATATGTGCACAAGCAGTGCAGTGGTGCGAGTCTTACCCGACAAAACATAACCCCCTGCTGCTATTCGCCTGCTAGGCGAATTAAAACAGAGCTATATTTAATTATGTTTTTAGAGGCTGAATGACGGATATTTTCTCAAGTAGCCTATTCACAATTTGCCCAACATGATAAGGAGTAGATCGGAATAATTGTTGCACTGTAATTATAAAGTTTTTGATCTCAAACTAGCCTAATCTCGGTACATCAAAACGAATCTGAAACCGTTATCACGGAAAACCCCAGTTTTCCCAAAGGATACGCTAACAATTAAGTGACAGTGGTGGGGAGGGGACATCAAGACCATTATTTGTCTTATAGGTCATAGTTTGACTTAAGCTTTTTGAAGACCCAACTCATGTTTTGTAAGATTCCCCTCATTGTTAAACATTTTATTGGACTGTCCTGGGTTAAAACAAGAATGCTCTTTTAATAAGTTATTTCACTTAAGTACTAATTTATGTTGATTTAAAAAATCTTGTATAATATGACTTTTATTGTATTTTAATTTATTGTAGGCCTATTTATATTTCAGTGCCTTAGATGCTGACAATGGCATTAAATAAAACAATCTGTATTCCATTATTTTATTTTTATTATTAAGATGTCTGCATAACCCCAATATGTGCAAACATTAAACTTTGCTGAAATTAAAAATCTTGATTTGGTCACTTCGTTCTGGTAACTCTGCTAAACTATAATGTCACGGGAAGGCAGAGGATTCAAGAGCAAGTGAGTAACTATCTTTATTGATAATTTGAGAGTAGTAAAGTTAGTCAGAGTTCGATGACGGAACGTCGATGTCGACACTGGCAGCGCAGGGACCCAATGGACAACCCAGATCTCTTGTCCGTGCAACCGTGAGTGAAGACCGCTGGTGAAGTGAAGTGACGAAATCCTGTGTGTGTGAAGATCCTCCAGGTGAGGAGTCAGGCAAGATCCACAGCAGAGACAGAGAAGGTCAGAAACCTGCCCTGGAACAGTCCTTATAAACAGAGCAGAGCGAATTTGATAGTAATCAACCATGTTTCAACGATCGGTCATTTAAAAAAAACAATTCAAAAGTTTAAGTTTTATAAGCACAAATGTTCGCCTTGCTCCGTTGTGTGACATGTGTACGTGTCGTCACGTAATACGCAATAACATTGAAAAGGTCACGCTTGTCGTAGGTGGAAGTTCCGAGTTGTTGTTGAACGTGCACATACTAAGACAAATGCTGTTTACAAAAAAGGGAGTTAAAAGGTAAAAAAAAACGATGTAAGACGATTTTGAATCCTCCTTCCGCACATTTGTAAACACCGACTCGGTACTTCCACCCAGGGGCGTAGCCATCATTTCAAACGTGAGGGGACAGAATGTCAAGCGATATCAGTATTTTCTGACTTGCCTCTAATTGACTGGTTTTATTTTTAATGTTATATCTTTTGCTTAATTGGCTTAATATGCTATTTATGTTAAAGCAATAAGCCTCCTTCTACAACAGTCAACCCTAAGTCTGATGCTCTCTGTTCTGTCTATTAAAAATTACAAATTAGTCTGATTAGTAGCAGAAATATTTAAATGTACACTGTAAAAATAAAATTCCGGTCTCCAATTGAAAATTTTCTAGTGAACGATCACATCTAAATTTTTCAGTTGGCCAAATTGAATTTCTGTGAATTGATGCAATTTAATTCAATTAAAATTCAAGAAATTCAATTTGGCCAACTGAAAAATTTAGATGTGATCGTTCACTAGAAAATTTTCAATTGAGACCGAATTTTTTTACAGTGTAGACATTGTTGCTAAATATTTTGTACATTCCATTCAGTTTGCAAATGCATACGATAAAAGGTACACAACAACAAAAGACCCATTTTTTTGGTTCCCAAATGTAAGCCAAATCCTAAGAGACTTGATTTTAGTTATAACTTTAGTAATAACTTTTCACAAACGGAGTAGTTACTTTGTTTTGCTTATGCAAGGCAGTGTAGACATAAAACACATCATGATTGTTTAATGGAAAAAAACTAAACTTATTCCATTAATTATCTTATTCCAGTCATTTGTTTTTCCTCACCTCTGAAGCCTCCTCAAAACTTTCTGCCTCATCCTCTCTCAACTTTGAATTAACTTCTGGCTCTGTCTATTGACAATAAAGAAGTGTTTGAACTACGTACATACAGGGAATTATGACATACAGAAGAAAGGATGTACACTGCTAGACAATAGCCAATCATTTGTATCCTAAATTATCTTTCCTATATTTTCCTAATGACAATTTTATGATTGGTCTATATGGTACATCGAATATTGGTTGAACATTAAGCATAGATGTATAGAAAAATTGTACAATGTATATAAAACATTTTTTAAAAGCCACTCTATCACTTCGTTCTCCCCTGTGACATTTATTTTGTTTGTGTGTCATCCTGTTTCTGATCTGATAACCCTAAACTGCCTGTTTCTTGTTCAATCTTGACAACACAGAAAGAAAGTTAAATTACTTTCAAAATTGCATTTTAAACAATAAAAGAAAGAGAAAACTATAAATTAAGACCTATGTTAGAACGTTAATGCATACAATTGAATACTGCATTGCTAATGAATTGTATAATATAATAAAAATTATAAATAAAATAAAATATAATAAAAAAACCTGAATTCAACATTAAAAATCACATCTATATTCTAATTTTAAGAGCTTTGATAACATATATGTGAAAATAAAAGACGTTACAAAAGAAAATACACTGAAAATAAGTGCACGTTTGTGCGGAGAGCAAATATTTTCAATTTCCAGCAAAACCTGCTAACGTAATTATTCAACAAGAGAAAAGGGCAGTTATTCATCGTTGTGCATGTTAAAAATATGTTCATTATGTCCTCAGTTGTATATTAATGTAATGCTGTACTGTTCTGTATTATGCATATGTAAATGCCACAAGGGGGCACTAAAAGGGGAAACTACAGAAGACGCGTTTTGTTTTCTTTTATGTTTGTCCCTTTTGATTTACGGTTCTCTCTTACAAAAAAAAGCTGTCTGGCCGTGAGACTGATGTGTCGGCAGCTAGAAAAATAAATATGCCAAGGATGGCTAAAGATGATCCATCTCTATCGTCTATTTTCCTCCGAATGCAACGCTAGCTGTAACAGTAATGTAACATAACTCAACAGTGCAACACAATTCGGATACATGCCAACTTACTGTGCTTGACTTTTCCGTAAAAAAGGAGTGAATCGTTTTTTGCCGTTTTTAACTCAACGCGACCTCTATGAAAATGATGACCACAGCGCGGGTGCGAGCATGGGCGTGCGGCGGCCGTGACAAGTGAGGGACTGATTACCATGGAAACGTGAAAGGCACACGTATGTAGATAGATCTCGTCTCTTTGAATTTTTACTTTTAAATCTGGATTTATACACATTGCCTCGTGAAAACATCAACTGAACACAGTTTGCCGAATGCAAAAGTGAGGGGGACGAATTTACATTTTATATAAAGTGGGGGGGGGGCACGTCCCCCGCGTCCCCCGCGTAATCTACGCCTATGCTTCCACCTACGACAAGCGTGACCTTTTCAACGTAACTGCGTATTACATGACGTTACGTACACATATCACAGAACGAAGCAAGGCAAACATTTGTGCTTATAAAACTTAAACTTTTGAATTTTTTTTTTTTAAATGACCGATTGTTTCGTTAGATAAACCCTTATTCATAATCTGGTATTGTTTAAAGCCATTTGAAGCTGCACTGAAACTGTCATTCGGACCTTGAACTGTTTGGGGTCCTTTAAGTCTATTATAAGGAGAAAAATATTTTCATCAAAAACCTTAATTTCTTTTCGACTGAAGAAAGAAAGACATATTGGATGCCATGGGGGTGAGTAAATTATCAGCAAAAGTTTATTTAAAAGTGAACTAATCCTTTAAAAATCTTCATTTGTGTTCTACTGAAGAAACAAACACACCTACATCTTGGATGCCAAGGGGGTAAGCAGATAAACATCACATTTTAATTTTTTACCCGACAAAACATAACCCCCTGCTGCTATTCGCCTGCGAGGCGAATTAAAACAGAGCTATATTTAATTATGTTTTTAGAGGCTGAATGACGGATATTTTCTCAAGTAGCCTATTCACAATTTGCCCAACATGATAAGGAGTAGATCGGAATAATTGTTGCACTGTAATTATAAAGTTTTTGATCTCAAACTAGCCTAATCTCGGTACATCAAAACGAATCTGAAACCGTTATCACGGAAAACCCCAGTTTTCCCAAAGGATACGTTAACAATTAAGTGACAGTGGTTGGGAGGTGGTCGGATGCTCCTTTGTAAAAGCAAAAGCATTTTTTTTGGGGGGGAAACATCAAGACCATTATTTGTCTTATAGGTCATAGTTTGACTTAAGCTTTTTGAAGACCCAACTCATGTTTTGTAAGATTCCCCTCATTGTTAAACATTTTATTGGACTGTCCTGGGTTAAAGCAAGAATGCTCTTTTAATAAGTTATTTCACTTAAGTACTAATTTATGTTGATTTAAAAAATCTTGTATAATATGACTTTTATTGTATTTTAATTTATTGTATTTATATTTCAGTGCCTTAGATGCTGACAATGGCATTAAATAAAATTTATATTTAATTTAATTTATATAAATAATCTGTATTCCATTATTTTATTTTTATTATTAAGATGTCTGCATAAGAGTAAACCCCAATATGTGCAAACATTAAACTTTGCTGAAATTAAAAATCTTGATTTGGTCTCTACACTTCGTTCTGGTAACTCTGCTAAACTATAATGTCACGGGAAGGCAGAGGATTCAAGAGCAAGTGAGTAACTATCTTTATTGATAATTTGAGAGTAGTAAAGTTAGTCAGAGTTCGATGACGGAACGTCGATGTCGACACTGGCAGCGCAGGGACCCAATGGACAACCCAGATCTCTTGTCCGTGCAACCGTGAGTGAAGACCGCTGGTGAAGTGACGAAATCCTGTGTGTGTGAAGATCCTCCAGGTGAGGAGTCAGGCAAGATCCACAGCAGAGACAGAGAAGGTCAGAAACCTGCCCTGGAACAGTCCTCATAAACAGAGCAGAGCGATCCTCCGAGAATAAGCAGAGCGATCCTCCGTGAGACAACAGAGTGAAGTCCGTGCTCGGGAAACACCACGATCCTGTTGGAGAAAGAGAGAATGCCTACACACACACACACAACCACAGGGAAACAAAGCAACGATCTGACAAACACCAGATGCTAGACACTGGATATAAGTAGACCCAGGAAATAAGTGGCAGCTGGTGCTGTAATCAGCAGAGTGATAATCAGCTGCCACGCCCACCACCACACACATACACCAACACTCACGTACCACATGACACAGTGCAGGGCAAGCAGGTGAATTCATGAACCGTGACAGTACCCCACCCCCTAAGAGCACCTCCTGGCGCTCCCAGGAGGACCTACCTGTCGATTGAAATCATCGATAAGAGAGTGATCCAGAATGTCCCTAGCAGGAACCCAACTTCTCTCCTCCGGACTGTAACCTTCCCAGTCCACCAAGTACTGAAATCCGCGTCCCCTCCGTCTCGAGTCCAGGATACGATTGACCGAATAAGTTGGTTCCCCATCTACGAGTCGCGGCGGTGGAGGAAACGGGACCGGCGGATTAATAGGTGAATGAAACACGGGCTTTAATTTGGAAACATGGAATACGGAATGGATCCTCCTGTACACTGGAGGAAGTTTGAGGCGGACTGCCACCGGATTAATGATCTTGGTGACAGTAAACGGGCCAATAAATTTGGGAGCTAACTTATTGCTAACGCGGATCGGAATATTCCTGGTAGAAAGCCACACCTTTTGACCAACGACGTAACGGGGGCTTCGACCGGTGGCGATCGCCGCCTTGCGCCCACCTGGAGCAGAGTCTCGCGGGCTCTGGTCCATGTGCGGCGACACCTCTGGACGAAGGCGTGAGCAGAGGGGACCGCGACTTCGGATTCCAGACTGGGAAAAATTGGTGGCTGGTACCCTATACTACCTTCAAACGGATTGAGGCCCGTGGATGACACTGGTAACGAATTGTGTGCGTACTCCACCATAGAGAGTTGTTGGCTCCAGGAGGAAGGATTCTTGGCAACCATACATCGTAACACTCTCTCAAGATCCTGATTGGCTCGCTCCGTCTGCCCATTGCTCTGGGGATGGAAACCCGAAGACAGACTAACTGTCGCCCCCAGCAGTCTACAAAACTCACGCCAGAATTTGGACACAAATTGGGGCCCCCTGTCAGAAACCACATCTATCGGGAGGCCATGTAAGCGAAAGACATGGTCTATGACAGCCACCGCTGTCTCCTTGGCAGAAGGTAATTTGGCCAAGGGAATGAAATTAGTTGCCTTCGAGAACCGGTCCACGACGGTTAAAACCACCGTCTTACCCTGGGAGGGTGGGAGGCGGTAACTAGCGCTATGTGGGACCAGGGTCTCGAAGGAACAGACAGCGGTTGGAGTAACCCATCTGGAGGGCGATTGGAAGTCTTACCCGTGGCACAGACTGAACAAGCCAGAACAA
This sequence comes from Gobiocypris rarus, assembly GCA_023029165.1. Classification (NCBI taxonomy): domain Eukaryota; kingdom Metazoa; phylum Chordata; class Actinopteri; order Cypriniformes; family Gobionidae; genus Gobiocypris; species Gobiocypris rarus. The sequence continues at coordinate 18,406,554 of CM040926.1, read as the reverse complement.
AATCTCGGATGTCACGAGCCATAGTTGGCCACCAAAATCGTTGCTTGACCAAAAAACTAGTAGGATTAGCTCCTGGATGGCATGCTACGTTAGAACAATGACCCCAACGGATAACGTCTGATCGTAGCCCTTCTGGCACAAATAAACGACTCTGTGGCCCACCGGGCGGAGGCATTACCCCTTCTAAGGCCGCTTGGACCTTCGACTCGATCTCCCATGTGAGTGTGAAACAATGATGCTTTCCGGCAAAATACACTCGGGAGTAGACGGGCATTCGGAACGGTCAAAAACACGAGACAACGCGTCAGGTTTGATGTTCTTAGAACCCGGCCGGTAAGAAAGCGAAAAATCAAAGCGACCGAAAAATAGGGCCCACCGAGCCTGCCTAGAGTTAAGCCTTTTAGCAGTTCTGATATATTCCAAATTCTTTTGATCGGTCCAGACTATAAAAGGCACCCCTGACCCTTCTAACCAGTGACGCCACTCCTCTAACGCAAACTTTACTGCCAACAACTCTCTGTTACCAATGTCATAATTGCGTTCAGCCGGCGATAAACGTTGAGAAAGAAACGCGCATGGATGCATCTTGTCATCCGAGGAAGAACGCTGGGATAGAACCGCTTCCTGCTGAACGTGTTCCTGGAGAGACGTCGAAAATATCAGTATGTCATCCAGGTAGACATAAATGAACTGATCTACCATGTCTCTCAGCATGTCATTGACGAGTGCTTGGAAAACTGCAGGGGAGTTGGACAGCCCGAAAGGCATGACCAAGTACTCAAAATGGCCCCTAGGGGTGTTGAACGCTGTTTTCCATTCATCCCCCTCTCTTATGCGAACCAAATGATATGCATTACGTAAATCCAATTTCGTGAAAAATATTGCTCCCTGTAACCTCTCGAAGGCTGAAGACATTAACGGTAAAGGATAGGTATTCTTTACCGTAATGTTGTTCAACCCTCGGTAATCAATACAAGGTCGCAGAGAACCATCCTTCTTACCAACGAAAAAGAATCCCGCCCCCGCTGGAGAAGAAGATTGCCGAATGATCCCGGCTGCTAGTGAATCAGAAATTTATTTCTCCATGGCCTCCCTCTCTGGAACCGAGAGAGAGTATAACTTGCCTTTAGGTGGAGACATACCTGGCAGTAAATCTATAGCACAGTCGTAGGGACGGTGCGGAGGTAGAGAAGCAGCTCGGGACTAACTGAACACTTCCTTCAAGTCAAGGTACTCAGCGGGCACGTTAGACAAGTTCACCGGCTCCTCCTGTAAAACAACACTAGAAACAGACGGACAGGCAGAGACAAGACAAGAGGCATAACACGCCTTACTCCAGGCCAGGATCGCGCTCCGACCCCAATCCACCTGCGGACAGTGCTTCACCAGCCAGGGGTGACCCAACACCACCGGAACCTGAGGAGAGTCCATGACAAACAGTGATAGCTTCTCAGAGTGGTTACCGGAAATGGTGAGGCATACCGGTTCTGTGCGGTGGGTGATGCGAGGTAAGTCTTGACCGTTGAGTGCATTGACAGAAATCTGGCTGGTGAGTGACGTGAGTGGTATCCCCAGCTGGTGAGCGAGCTCAGAGTCAATGAAATTTCCCTCGGCCCCGGAGTCCAACAGTGCTTGACAGTGGTGAGATTGGGTTGCCCACTGGAGTATCACCGAGAGGAGAGTAGATGAGGAGGACTTCTTCATGGAGATCCCGCCCGATAGTAGCCTCCTACTTACTATCGGGCTTGATCTTTTACCGAGCAATCCTTGAGAAAGTGATTGTCGCCACCACAGTACAGGCAAAGTCTCCTGGACCTCCGTCGTTGTCTCTCCTCCAGGGAGAGCCGGGCTCCACCCACCTGCATGGGTTCATGATGGCACTCCGGGCTGACCGTGTTGCTGCCGATAGCCAGTGGATGTTCCTGCCGACTCGGAACCCTGGACTGGAGAACTCGTAGCTCCGCACGATGAAGACGAGCATCCACTCGTAAGGCCAGGTCGATGAGTCCCTCCAGGGTCTTAGGCAGGTCCAGCGCGTAAATTTCCGCCTGGACCCGGTCAGCCAACCCATGCAGGAACATGTCCCACTGCGCCTCCTCGTTCCATTTGCATTCGGCAGCGAGTGTTCGAAATTCGATGGAGTAGTCCGAGACGGATCTGCCACCTTGGTGAAGATCCGCCAGCACGCGAGCGGCCTCCCGCCTGGTCACCGCCCGATCGAACACTCGCCGCATCTCCTCTTGAAGGGCTTGGAACAAGGAACAGCATGGTAAGTGGTTCTCCCACGCCGCCGTACCCCACTGAGCCGCTCGTCCGGTCAGCAGTGTCAACACGAAGGCCACTTTAGACGCTTTGGACTCAAATGTGATGGGCTGCAGCGAGAAGAACAGTGAACACTTCGTCAGAAATGGTCTGCAAAAATTTGGCTCACCAGAATAGGACTCTGGAGTGGGTAGTCGTGGTTCGCGGGTCCTCTCCCCGGATGATGGAGTGGAAGGAACAGGCGGCATGGGTGGCGCAGCGGGCACATGCGGATGTTGTAGCTGTTGTGTGAGCCCGGACACCTGCGCTACCAGTGCTTGAACCGCCCGACCAGTAGCGGTCATCTGCTCCTCCTATTGGCCCATACGAGTGACACGTCGAGACAGGAAGTCAGATAACCCTGGTGCACTCGCTGAATCCATTGTGTGGGTCAGATCGTTCTGTCACGGGAATAAAGGCAGAGGATTCAAGAGCAAGTGAGTAACTATCTTTATTGATAATTTGAGAGCTGGTGGTGCTGTAATCAGCAGAGTGATAATCAGCTGCCACGCCCACCACCACACACATACACCAACACTCACGTACCACATGACACAGTGCAGGGCGAGCAGCTGAATTCATGAACCGTGACATATAATCACTAAAACTAAAACTAAAACTGAAACCAAATATATAAAAACTACATAGAAATGTGTTCACAAAATGAAAACTAAATTAAATTAAAACTAGCAAAACAATTTAGAAAATGAACTAAAACTAAACTGAAATGTGTTGCAAAATTGAAAATAATATTAAAATAAAAACTAATTTAAAAATGAAAAACTATAATAACCTTGGGATACACCTCATACACACTCCGAAATTCCTGTGAAAGAAGGGCGCATTCGAAATGTGTCCTACTTTCTTTTCTGAAATGAGATTTGCATGCAGCCTTCGAATGCGACCTCTGGAGGACACAGCCTTTCGAAATGAGACACAGCTAATGTCAGTTAATCAGTTGCATGTGTTTCACCCTGGAATTAGGCACGTAGTGACTTTCCAGGTCTGGAGCAGGTGCCAGCTTGCCCAGAAAACAAGTCCACCCATCTCTTAGGCTGCCCGTAATCCACCTCAAATACTGATTTCACCAGAAAGTTTCCCAAAACATACAGATAGCATGTGCTTTCTCTCAGTCAGAGTTATGGACTAGAACAGGCAATACAATTATTTCATGTTGCAGTAAAATAAAATATAAAATGAATACATAATAATATAAAATGAAAGGCAAATCCATATTTCATATCTGGAAGCCGGGCTAAGTGAGCACTGTTACTCCACTCCAAGATTTCAACCTTGGTAAAGGGAGCATTTAATAAAATCCTTGCGTTTTCTGAAATATTTGGAAAAAGGATGTCATGTAAATAGTTCAACAAATCTGCACTCGCCACACCCAGCTGTATTAAGAGTCTTATAAAAATCTGCCTACCTGAAAGTGATACGCAGACTTATTGTTTCTTTTCAAATTCGTTATTCGTTAGGGATGGAGTGTTTGTGGAATGGATTATAACCAACATGTAGAATACCCTTGGTTTTCAAGAGAGAATTAGGGTCCACCTTCCTTGGCAGTTTACACTGAAAGTCACATGTTTTGACAGAAATTAGATCTGCTATTCGCCTGCGAGGCAAATTAAACTAGGGATGCACCGAATCCAGATTTTTGGGGTTCGGCCAAATACCGAATCCACTGGTTAAGATTCGGCCGAATCTGAAACCGAATACCGAATCCTTCTCCCATCCTCAGTCCATCATCACAGTAAACACATTAACGAAGTAAACAACGTCCACAGCAGTGTAACGTTAGGGATGCTATTGACAATTTAACCGTTAACCGAAAGTAAGAACTTTGACCGATTAATACTACCAGTTAAACGGTGTAAATGTTTTTAACGCTTTTTTGTTTGTTTGTTTTTTGATGCATGGTTAAGAAAAATATGCTGTATAGCACTATTTGTTCACTCAAGGACCATAAACCAGAGATATCTCGCAAAATGAAGCAATGGAAAAGCTTACTGATTACCAACGGTGCAGTCTCAGCGGCTTGTGATCGGTGCCAGTAGAGGCGAGCAGAGCTGTCAATGCCTGGTGATCTGTTCTCAGCGTAGACTTGCGGCCATAAAGATAGAGGTGCCATCTTTCACAAGCCCACATGCAAGCAAGTGCCTCCCGCTTCCCAACTGAGTATTTTTGTTCGGTTTGATTCAGAGACCGGGAGGCGAATGCAACGGGCCTCTCCACGCCGTTCTGTACTTGTGATAATACAGCCCCTATCGCCATGGCCGAGGCGTCACAGATGACCAGGGTGTGGCTAGATATGTCAAAATGTGCCAACACTGGAGGTGATGTAAGCTGAGCTTTAAGAGTTTGCACTGCCTTGGTGCATCCTAGAGACCAGATCCACGGCTCATCTCTCCGAAGCAGCTGGCGCAGTGGGGCTGTTATGGCTGAATACTGAGGCATGAACTTCATGTAGTAGCCTGTCATCCCCAGAAATGAAGCCAGCTGGGCAGCCGAGGTTGGTTCGGGAACGGAGAGGATGGCCTCCACATTAGACTGAATATATGCCCTCAGAGGACAGTTAGAAGCCTACATACTCAATGGCCGGCACAGCAAAAACACATTTGCTGCCATTGAGGGTTATGGTAAATGGTAAATGGACTGCATTTATATAGCGCTTTCAACAGACCCTATGGCCATCCAAAGCACTTTACATTTTTGCCTCACATTCCCCCATTCAACACCTACGGCGATGTCAGCCATGTAAGGCATCATCCAGCTCGTCGGGAGCAGCTGGGGTTAGGTGTCTTGCTCATGGACACCTCGACACTTGGTCTGGTGGAACCAGGGATTGAACCACCAACCTTCCGGTTTTTAGACAACCCACATGAACCATTGAGCCACTGCCGCCCAAAGACTGTGTTTGGTGAGGGCTTTGAACACACTTTGCAGACAACTGTCATGGATAGCAGGAGTAGCCCCATGTACATTATCAAGGTAAATAACCACACCTGGTATATCATGACCTTTTGAAAGCAGGAGGGGGCGGAACTAAGGCCAAACAGCAGCCTTGTGTAGCGGAAAACACAGAGGTGTGTGACAAAGGCCGTCAGATTTCTGCTTTCTGGGTGGAGGGGCACCTGGAGATAGCCCTCTCTGAGATCCAGTTTTGAAAAGACAGTGGAGCCGTGAAATTGTGCCGTGAGCTCCTCAGACATGGGCAATGGGTATCCGTCTGGGATGACTGCTTTGTTTACTGCGCGGAGATCCACACAGACATGCAGTGCCCTTGTTTTCTTTCTGACCACCACTAAATTCGAAATCCATGGTAAAGCATGATTCTTTGATGATTCTTTCTGTTTTAATTTAGCTGCACATTCAGCTGCACTTTTAATTTGGAATGCAATGACAACAGCCCTAGCTAGTGTCAAATCATCTGTACTGTACTGTATCTGTACTGATAGATACTAGTCTGTATCTGTCCCATTGCCGGTTAACGTCTCCAGTACACGTTGTCCCTCAACTCCTAAACACTGCCTCAACAATGCTGTTTTCCGAACTGCATTCACGTTGGCTAGTCCCGTAGCTTGACGGTGCGTTTCAAAAGACTGATGCCAGCGATTCCACGGTATTGTAGGCTCACCGGGAAGTGCGAGGAAAGGAGGTGGAGGAGGAAGAGAAAATTCCGCCATCCTCTTTGCCAAATGTTGTATATAAAAAGGATGCTGGACAAGAGGTTTATGCACACAACTCACTTTACTTTCAGAAAAACGTCATTAACTATATCAGATCAAAACAGCTGCATCCTAAACACGCAGCAAGGCATTACCAAATGAACACAGATTAATCCGTCCTGAATGGACATAACAGCCATCTTTGCAAATAACTGCAATTGCAGGTTTTAAACAGTTATCATCTGTACGTGAGTTGTGCATCGGCGGCTACTCCGTGCTGATGAATCTAATGTTTTGATGAGGATGTGCGGCTTGCTCCTTGCTGTCAGTCACCGCACCGGTGTGGATACTATACTTCAGAATCACAGATTCTATGTCTTGGAGTATAACCTAAATAAGAATTTAAACCAGAAAATGTGATTTAAAACAAGTAAGTACGTCTGCCACTTTTGGGAACACCGCGCTACCAACGGTAATTAAATCTACCGATAGCTCATATAACATCAAACCATGCAAATTATTGTTAGACTTTGTTCTCAAATTGTTAATGTTAACATCATTGGCATTGCGTGACTGTGTATTTGGTGTGTATTAGCGTTACCTGTAGATTCCATGCAGTCTATAATTCTTTTGCTTTTGACCACGTAATGACGCAAAGACATGCTTCAATTTCCCACGTAAATCAACCATAACACTCTAATTATACAATTATTACAAGCTTACCGTTGTGAATGGGGCTAAGGTAAGGAGATAGTTCACTTTCGAGAGTACTCTCGTATTGCGTAAGTAGCTTATGCTATGGTAGCTTACGCTATGGTAGCCCTTTTCTCGAGAATATGAAGCCAAAAATTATCCTTATAATTGTATTTAATCTAAAACGCAGTGCAGCTGCACAGCAGACCCAATCAGAGCATACTAGCGCGCTGATTGGCTGTGCTGTGGTAACTGCACAAACCTATGGCGAGGCGGCTGAGGCATGCCATTCCCTCCACTCTCCCTCTTCTCTTGCTCGGGCCGTGCAGAAAGAAGCGCCGCGGACAGAGAATGCCAGAGCAGACGAGCGAGCCCACGCCCTCCCCTAGGGGACAGCAGTCAAAAGCGATGCACCCATTAAAGCCCGCCGCACTACGTCAGCTCCCGCTGATCGAGCGTATGTCTCCGCCGACCAGGCTGCTACACACTCGCTGCATCCGGAAGTGAGGAGTGATCGGACTCTGTCACTGACTCCCTTCTACTCAAGCCACCAGTGGTGTCAGCGCTCCCAGCCAGAATATTTCTTTCTGAGAACATTCATAGACTCGATGCAGATGAGAGCAAGGCTTGCGTCACAGCGCACACTCACTGTCCAGCACTTAATGCCGTCGTAAAATTGGCGGCCATGCGCCATTTTCACTCTCTTTACGCTTCTCCCAGTCCCCTCTAATCAGGCGGCTGGAGAGGTTCAACACTGCAGTTTAACGAGCCTGTAATAAAGCATGCTCGCCTGCACGCAAACGCCGTGTTATGGTGACCCTAATAAATCACAAAAATAGTTTTTCCTCTGTTCTGACCTGCTGGCTGTGTGCCCACTATTCAGTATGCACCCCTGCACATAAGCACTTCACACAGCACCTTTACGCTGAGAGCATTCTGAATGTGAGCGTGCGCCCACAACAAAGTGTACACCGGCAGGTAGGTAGCCATTTATCTGCTGTCTGTTAGCGTCACCTCAGCTCTGCCCACGTCCCGCCTCTTTGCCCATTTTCTGTTATCCAGGAGTGACGCGCGGTGACGCGTTGCTAAGATGGCAACAGCCAGCTCGACCCTAGGCTTCAAAACTGCTCTTCAGAATCCTATGGGTGACGTCATGGACACTACGTCCATATTTTTATACAGTCTATGGTTTTACATTATATAAATTATAAGGATAATTTATGGCTTCATATTCTTAAGAAATAGGAATTCCCCATAAGCGTGAACCAAACTTCTGCAATACAAGAGTACAGTTAGCCAAGGCATACTCTCGAAAGGTAATATAAAGGTCATAATTTTGTGAAGATGTCTTTTTACACTCCATGTCCATGCAGCTGTGGTGGCAGGCTACAGTAAGCTAATATATAATCATTGGACCTATTCAAACCGGACAATGAACCGTTCAACAACCGAATCCTGCAGTGTCTGTAATATCGTAGTAAGTGTGCATCACTGACCATCGTTCTAGCTATAACATATTTTGTCATGAACTTAGTTTAAAGAGGAATTATTAGAATTAGCCAATATTTTATCCTTGCTGCCATTAAAACAGCGTGTCAAAGGGAAAAATTATCAAAAGTAGCACATATCCACATCTAAATAAATGCATATCATTTTTGTTTAAATTCTGAGTAGTGACTTTAAGTAATTTCAGTGCCATTAATGAAACTGGAACATAATGTAGGCTAAAGGTAATTGTCTTGGGAGGTGGTCAGATGCTCCTTTGTGAAAGCAAAAGTATAAAGCATTTGAGGGAAACTTGGGGATTTCCCCAAGACGGCTATAAAATCGTAGGCTAGCTTCATCCAACGAGGCTGACTCCAGTTCCTTTTTCGCCAGCTCCTTATTCGCCAAACTATCCGTTCCACCTTAAAAATGTTGAATGGTTGTTAACCCCGCCCCCATTGCGTTTGGCTCTGTTTTTTTTAAAGGAACAGTAGTACCAGAAATATGAGTTTGACATTAGAGGTTGTCTTTTTTGGATAGGGCAGCATTTTCATTAAACAGTAAAATTCTAATTCTAGTTCAATGTACTTTTGTATTTAATCTCTATTTCTTACTAAATGTCTTGTTTTTTAAAAGTATAGAGGATCATAATGTCTTAAACTGAGATTTAATGTTATGTCATAATGTACTTCATTCTAACACGTTTATGTACATACATACATACATACATACATATATATATATACACAAACACAAACATTTATATAGGTGGCATTAATTTATTTTTTCACAAGTTCTAAACAAAATCGAGCACATAGAGGTAAATTAATTCTCAAAAGAAATCCACATTACAGCATTTTCTGATGTGTAGTTGTTGAAATATGACCCCCAGAACATGCATCTCCATGCAACTATATGAGTCGACAAAGCATAATAGATGTCATTATTTAATTATTATAAAAGTTCTCAAGAAAAACACAATGTAGAGGTATAGAGAAGTGTATTATCTAAAGAAATTCTGCATCACAACATTTTCTGATGTGTAGTTGTTGAAATATAACCCCCAGAACATGCATCTCCATGCAACTATATGAGTCGACAAAGCATAATAGAGGTGTCATTATTTAATTATTATAAAAGTTCTCAAAAAATTGAGCACGTAGAGGTATAGATAAATGTATTATCTATAGATGTTCTGCATTGCAACATTTTCTGATGTGTAATTATTGAAATATGACCCCCAGAACATGCATCTCCATGCAACTATATGAGTCGACAAAGCATAATAGAGGTGTCATTATTTAATTATTATACAAGTTCTCAAGAAAAACACAATGTAGAGGTATAGATAAATGTATTATCTAAAGATATTCTGCTTCACAACATTTTCTGATGTGTAGTTGTTGAAATATGAACCCCAGAACATGCATCTCCATGCAACTATATGAGTCGACAAAGCATAATAGAGGTGTCATTATTTAATTATTATACAAGTTCTCAAAAAATTGAGCACGTAGAGGCATAGATAAATGTATTATCTATAGATGTTCTGCATTAAAACATTTTCTGATGTGTAATTATTGAAATATGACCCCCAGAACATGCACCTCCATGCAACTATATGAGCCGACAAAGCATATTAGAGGTGTCATTATTTAATTATTATAAAAGTTCTCAAGAAAAACACAATGTAGAGGTATATAGAAGTGTATTATCTAAAGATATTCTGTATCACAACATTTTCTGATGTGTAATTATTGAAATATGACCCCAGAACATGCATCTCCATGCAACTATATGAGTCGACAAAGCATAATAGAGGTGTCATTATTTAATTATTATAAAAGTTCTCAAGAAAAAACACAATATAGAGGTATATATAAGTGTATTATATACAGAAATTCTGCATCACAACATTTTCTGATGTGTAATTGTTGAAATATGACCCCCAGAACATGCATCTCCATGCAACTATATGAGTCGACAAAGCATAATAGAGGTGTCATTATTTAATTATTATACAAGTTCTCATAAAATTGAGCACGAAGAGGCATAGATAAATGTATTATCTAAAGATATTCTGTATCACAACATTTTCTGATGTGTAATTATTGAAATATGACCCCCAGAACATGCATCTCCATGCAACTATATGAGTCGACAAAGCATAATAGATGTGTCATTATTTAATTATTATACAAGTTCTCAAAAATTGAGCACGTAGAGGTATAGATAAATGTATTATCTAAAGATGTTCTGCATCACAACATTTTCTGATGTGTAATTGTTGAAATATGACCCCCAGAACATGCATCTCCATGCAACTATATGAGTCGACAAAGCATAATAGAGGTGTCATTATTTAATTATTATAAAAGTTCTCAAAAAAAACACAACGTAGAGGTATAGATAAATGTATTATCTAAAGATATACTGCATTACAACATTTTCTGATGTGTAATTAATGAAATATGACCCCCAGAACATGCATCTCCATGCAACTATATGAGTCGACAAAGCATAATAGAGGTGTCATTATTTAATTATTATAAAAGTTCTCAAGAAAAACACAACGTAGAGGTATAGATAAATGTATTATCTAAAGATATTCTGCTTCACAACATTTTCTGATGTGTAGTTGTTGAAATCGACCCCAGAACATGCATCTCCATGCAACTATATGAGTCGACAAAGCATAATAGAGGTGTCATTATTTAATTATTATAAAAGTTCTCAAGAAAAACACAATGTAGAGGTATATAGAAGTGTATTCTATAGAGATGTTTTGCAATACAACATTTTCTGATGTGTAATTGTTGAAATATAACCCCAGAACATGCATCTCCATGCAACTATGAGTCGACAAAGCAGAGGTGTCATTATTCAATTATTATAAAAGTTCTCAAGAAAAACACAATGTAGAGGTATAGATAAATGTATTATATAAAGATATTCTGCATTACAACATTTTCTGATGTGTAGTTGTTGAAATATCACCCCCAGAACATGCATCTCCATGCAACTATATGAGTCGACAAAGCATAATAGAGGTGTCATTATTTAATTATTATAAAAGTTCTCAAGAAAAACACAACGTAGAGGTATAGATAAATGTATTATCTAAAGATATTCTGCATTACAACATTTTCTGATGTGTAGTTGTTGAAATATAACCCCCAGAACATGCATCTCCATGCAACTATATGAGTCGACAAAGCATAACAGATGTGTCATTATTTAATTATTATACAAGTTCTCAAAAAATTGACCACGTAGAGGTATAGATAAATGTATTATCTAAAGATATTCTGCATTACAACATTTTCTGATGTGTAATTATTGAAATATGACCCCCAGAACATGCATCTCCATGCAACTTTATGAGTCGACAAAGCATAATAGAGGTGTCATTATTTAATTATTATAAAAGTTCTCAAGAAAAACACAACGTAGAGGTATAGATAAATGTATTATCTAAAGATATTCTGCATTACAACATTTTCTAATGTGTAGTTGTTGAAATATGACCCCCAGAACATGCATCTCCATGCAACTATATGAGTCGACAAAGCAAAATAGAGGTGTCATTATTTAATTATTATAAAAGTTCTCAAGAAAAACACAACGTAGAGGTATAGATAAATGTATTATCTAAAGATATTCTGCATTACAACATTTTCTGATGTGTAGTTGTTGAAATATAACCCCCAGAACATGCATCTCCATGCAACTATATGAGTCGACAAAGCATAATAGAGGTGTCATTATTTAATTATTATACAAGTTCTCAAGAAAATCACAACGTAGAGGTATAGATAAATGTATTATCTAAAGATATTCTGCTTCACAACATTTTCTGATGTGTAGTTGTTGAAATACGACCCCCAGAACATGCATCTCCATGCAACTATATGAGTCGACAAAGCATAATAGAGGTGTCATTATTTAATTATTATAAAAGTTCTCAAGAAAAACACAATGTAGAGGTATTGAGAAGTGTATTCTATAGAGATGTTTTGCAATACAACATTTTCTGATGTGTAATTGTTGAAATATAACCCCAGAACATGCATCTCCATGCAACTATTTGAGTCGACAAAGCAGAGGTGTCATTATTCAATTATTATAAAAGTTCTCAAGAAAAACACAATGTAGAGGTATAGAGAAGTGTATTATCTAAAGATATTCTGCAGTACAACATTTTCTGATGTGTAGTTGTTGAAATACGACCCCCAGAACATGCATCTCCATGCAACTATATGAGTCGACAAAGCATAATAGAGGTGTCATTATTTAATTATTAAACAAGTTCTCAAGAAAAACACAATGTAGAGGTATAGATAAATGTATTATCTAAAGATATTCTGCATCACAACATTTTCTGATGTGTAGTTGTTGAAATATGAACCCCAGAACATGCATCTCCATGCAACTATATGAGTCGACAAAGCATAATAGAGGTGTCATTATTTAATTATTATACAAGTTCTCAAAAAATTGAGCACGTAGAGGCATAGATAAATGTATTATCTATAGATGTTCTGCATTAAAACATTTTCTGATGTGTAATTATTGAAATATGACCCCAGAACATGCACCTCCATGCAACTATATGAGCCGACAAAGCATATTAGAGGTGTCATTATTTAATTATTATAAAAGTTCTCAAGAAAAACACAATGTAGAGGTATATAGAAGTGTATTATCTAAAGATATTCTGTATCACAACATTTTCTGATGTGTAATTATTGAAATATGACCCCAGAACATGCATCTCCATGCAACTATATGAGTCGACAAAGCATAATAGAGGTGTCATTATTTAATTATTATAAAAGTTCTCAAGAAAAAACACAATATAGAGGTATATATAAGTGTATTATATACAGAAATTCTGCATCACAACATTTTCTGATGTGTAATTGTTGAAATATGACCCCCAGAACATGCATCTCCATGCAACTATATGAGTCGACAAAGCATAATAGAGGTGTCATTATTTAATTATTATACAAGTTCTCATAAAATTGAGCACGAAGAGGCATAGATAAATGTATTATCTAAAGATATTCTGTATCACAACATTTTCTGATGTGTAATTATTGAAATATGACCCCCAGAACATGCATCTCCATGCAACTATATGAGTCGACAAAGCATAATAGATGTGTCATTATTTAATTATTATACAAGTTCTCAAAAAATTGAGCACGTAGAGGTATAGATAAATGTATTATCTAAAGATGTTCTGCATCACAACATTTTCTGATGTGTAATTGTTGAAATATGACCCCCAGAACATGCATCTCCATGCAACTATATGAGTCGACAAAGCATAATAGAGGTGTCATTATTTAATTATTATAAAAGTTCTCAAAAAAAACACAACGTAGAGGTATAGATAAATGTATTATCTAAAGATATACTGCATTACAACATTTTCTGATGTGTAATTAATGAAATATGACCCCCAGAACATGCATCTCCATGCAACTATATGAGTCGACAAAGCATAATAGAGGTGTCATTATTTAATTATTATAAAAGTTCTCAAGAAAAACACAACGTAGAGGTATAGATAAATGTATTATCTAAAGATATTCTGCTTCACAACATTTTCTGATGTGTAGTTGTTGAAATACGACCCCCAGAACATGCATCTCCATGCAACTATATGAGTCGACAAAGCATAATAGAGGTGTCATTATTTAATTATTATAAAAGTTCTCAAGAAAAACACAATGTAGAGGTATATAGAAGTGTATTCTATAGAGATGTTTTGCAATACAACATTTTCTGATGTGTAATTGTTGAAATATAACCCCAGAACATGCATCTCCATGCAACTATATGAGTCGACAAAGCAGAGGTGTCATTATTCAATTATTATAAAAGTTCTCAAGAAAAACACAATGTAGAGGTATAGATAAATGTATTATATAAAGATATTCTGCATTACAACATTTTCTGATGTGTAGTTGTTGAAATATCACCCCCAGAACATGCATCTCCATGCAACTATATGAGTCGACAAAGCATAATAGAGGTGTCATTATTTAATTATTATAAAAGTTCTCAAGAAAAACACAACGTAGAGGTATAGATAAATGTATTATCTAAAGATATTCTGCATTACAACATTTTCTGATGTGTAGTTGTTGAAATATAACCCCCAGAACATGCATCTCCATGCAACTATATGAGTCGACAAAGCATAACAGATGTGTCATTATTTAATTATTATACAAGTTCTCAAAAAATTGACCACGTAGAGGTATAGATAAATGTATTATCTAAAGATATTCTGCATTACAACATTTTCTGATGTGTAATTATTGAAATATGACCCCAGAACATGCATCTCCATGCAACTTATGAGTCGACAAAGCATAATAGAGGTGTCATTATTTAATTATTATAAAAGTTCTCAAGAAAAACACAACGTAGAGGTATAGATAAATGTATTATCTAAAGATATTCTGCATTACAACATTTTCTAATGTGTAGTTGTTGAAATATGACCCCCAGAACATGCATCTCCATGCAACTATATGAGTCGACAAAGCAAAATAGAGGTGTCATTATTTAATTATTATAAAAGTTCTCAAGAAAAACACAACGTAGAGGTATAGATAAATGTATTATCTAAAGATATTCTGCATTACAACATTTTCTGATGTGTAGTTGTTGAAATATAACCCCCAGAACATGCATCTCCATGCAACTATATGAGTCGACAAAGCATAATAGAGGTGTCATTATTTAATTATTATACAAGTTCTCAAGAAAATCACAACGTAGAGGTATAGATAAATGTATTATCTAAAGATATTCTGCTTCACAACATTTTCTGATGTGTAGTTGTTGAAATACGACCCCCAGAACATGCATCTCCATGCAACTATATGAGTCGACAAAGCATAATAGAGGTGTCATTATTTAATTATTATAAAAGTTCTCAAGAAAAACACAATGTAGAGGTATAGAGAAGTGTATTCTATAGAGATGTTTTGCAATACAACATTTTCTGATGTGTAATTGTTGAAATATAACCCCAGAACATGCATCTCCATGCAACTATTTGAGTCGACAAAGCAGAGGTGTCATTATTCAATTATTATAAAAGTTCTCAAGAAAAACACAATGTAGAGGTATAGAGAAGTGTATTATCTAAAGATATTCTGCAGTACAACATTTTCTGATGTGTAGTTGTTGAAATACGACCCCCAGAACATGCATCTCCATGCAACTATATGAGTCGACAAAGCATAATAGAGGTGTCATTATTTAATTATTATACAAGTTCTCAAAAAATTGAGCACGTAGAGGTATAGATAAATGTATTATCCAGTGAAATTCTGCATTACAACATTTTCTGATGTGTAATTGTTGAAATATAACCCCCAGAACATGCATCTCCATGCAACTATATGAGTCGACAAAGCATAATAGATGTCATTATTTAATTATTATACAAGTTCTCAAAAAATTGAGCACGTAGAGGTATAGATAAATGTATTATCTAAAGAAGTTCTGCATCACAACATTTTCTGATGTGTTATTGTTGAAATATGAACCCCAGAACATGCATCTCCATGCAACTATATGAGTCGACAAAGCATATTAGAGGTGTCATTATTTCATTATTAAACAAGTTCTCAAGAAAAACACAATGTAGAGGTATAGAGAAGTGTATTATCTAAAGATATTCTGCTTCACAACATTTTCTGATGTGTAATTGTTGAAATATAACCCCCAGAACATGCATCTCCATGCAACTATATGAGTCGACAAAGCATAATAGAGGTGTCATTATTTAATTATTATACAAGTTCTCAAGAAAAACACAATGTAGAGGTATAGAGAAGTGTATTATCTAAAGATATTCTGCTTCACAACATTTTCTGATGTGTAATTGTTGAAATATAACCCCCAGAACATGCATCTCCATGCAAATATATGAGTCGACAAAGCATAATAGAGGTGTCATTATTTAATTATTTTACAAGTTCTCAAAAAATTGAGCATGTAGAGGTATAGATAAATGTATTATCTATAGATGTTCTGCATCACAACATTTTCTGATGTGTAGTTGTTGGAATGTGGAGCCCGATCTCACGAAAATGCGTATCAATAGTACGAGTGTGCAATCTCGTAGAATGTATACGCCAAAACTCATTTTGGCGTGCACATGGTACGCCGTTTTTGGCGTGCATATGATACGCACTTTATGGCGTATTATATGTACGAACCCCCCACACCCCCACCCTCACCCTACCCAAAAGTGTGTCATATACACGCCATAAAGTGCGTATCATATGCACGCCAAAAACGGCGTGCCATTTGCACACCAAAACTCATTTTGGCGTATACATTCTACGAGATTGCACACTCGTACTATTGATACGCATTGTCATGAGATCGTGTTGGAATATGACCCCAGAACATTCATCTCCATGCAATATGATCATTTGACAACCCCACTATGCTTTGTCGACTCATAAAGTTGCATGGAGATGCATGTTCTGGGGTTCATATTTCAACAACTACACATCAGAAAATGTTTTAATGCAGAACATCTATAGATAATACATTTATCTATGCCTCTACGTGCTAAATTTTTTGAGAACTTTTATAATAATTAAATAACGACACCTCTATTATGCTTTGTCGACTCATATAGTTGCATGGAGATGCATGTTCTGGGGGTCATATTTCAACAACTACACATCAGAAAATGTTGTGATGCAGAATTTCTGTATATAATACACTTCTCTATACCTCTACATTGTGTATTTCTTGAGAACTTTTATAATAATTAAATAATGACACCTCTAATATGCTTTGTCGACTCATATAGTTGCATGGAGATGCATGTTCTGGGGTTCATATTTCAACAATTACACATCAGAAAATGTTGTGATGCAGAATATCTTAAGATAATAAACTTCTCTATACCTCTACATTTGTGTTTTTCTTGAGAACTTGTATAATAATTAAATAATGACACCTCTATTATGTTTTGTCGACTCATATAGTTGCATGGAGATGCATGTTCTGGGGGTTATATTTCAATAATTACACATCAGAAAATGTTGTGATACAGAATATCTTTATATAATACATTTATCTATGCCTCTTCGTGCTCAATTTTATGAGAACTTGTATAATAATTAAATAATGACACCTCTATTATGCTTTGTCGACTCATATAGTTGCATGGAGATGCATGTTCTGGGGGTTATATTTCAACAATTACACATCAGAAAATGTTGTAATGCAGAATTTCTCTAGATAATACATTTATCTATACCTCTACATTGTGTTTTTCTTGAGAACTTGTATAATAATTAAATAATGACACCTCTATTATGCTTTGTCGGCTCATATAATTGCATGGAGATGCATGTTCCGGGGGTCATATTTCAATAATTACACATCAGAAAATGTTTTAATGCAGAACATCTATAGATAATACATTTATCTATGCCTCTACGTGCTCAACTTTTTGAGAACTTGTATAATAATTAAATAATGACACCTCTATTATGCTTTGTCGGCTCATATAGTTGCATAGAGATGCATGTTCTGGGGTCATATTCCAAAATTACACATCAGAAAATGTTGTATTGCAAAACATCTCTATAGAATACACTTCTCTATACCTCTACATTGTGTTTTTCTTGAGAACTTTTATAATAATTAAATAATGACACCTCTATTATGCTTTGTCGACTCATATAGTTGCATGGAGATGCATTTTCTGGGGGTCATATTTCAACAATTACACATCAGAAAATGTTGTGATGCAGAATTTCTGTATATAATACACTTATATATACCTCTATATTGTGTTTTTCTTGAGAACTTGTATAATAATTAAATAATGACACCTCTATTATGCTTTGTCGACTCATATAGTTGCATGGAGATGCATGTTCTGGGGGTTATATTTCAACAATTACACATCAGAAAATGTTGTGATGCAGAATTTCTGTATATAATACACTTATATATACCTCTATATTGTGTTTTTCTTGAGAACTTGTATAATAATTAAATAATGACACCTCTATTATGCTTTGTCGACTCATATTGTTGCATGGAGATGCATGTTCTGGGGTTCATATTTCAACAATTACACATCAGAAAATGTTGTGATGCAGAATATCTTTAGATAATAAACTTCTCTATACCTCTACATTGTGTTTTTCTTGAGAACTTGTATAATAATTAAATAATGACACCTCTATTATGCTTTGTCGACTCATATAGTTGCATGGAGATGCATGTTCTGGGGGTCATATTTCAATAATTACACATCAGAAAATGTTGTGATACAGAATATCTTTATATAATACATTTATCTATGCCTCTTCGTGCTCATTTTTATGAGAACTTGTATAATAATTAAATAATGACACCTCTATTATGCTTTGTCGACTCATATAGTTGCATGGAGATGCATGTTCTGGGGGTTATATTTCAACAATTACACATCAGAAAATGTTGTAATGCAGAATTTCTCTAGATAATACATTTATCTATACCTCTACATTGTGTTTTTCTTGAGAACTTGTATAATAATTAAATAATGACACCTCTATTATGCTTTGTCGGCTCATATAGTTGCATGGAGATGCATGTTCTGGGGGTCGTATTTCAATAATTACACATCAGAAAATGTTTTAATGCAGAACATCTATAGATAATACATTTATCTATGCCTCTACGTGCTCAATTTTTTGAGAACTTGTATAATAATTAAATAATGACACCTCTGCTTTGTCGACTCATATAGTTGCATGGAGATGCATGTTCTGGGGGTCATATTTCAACAACTACACATCAGAAAATGTTGTGATGCAGAATATCTTTAGATAATACACTTCTCTATACCTCTACATTGTGTTTTTCTTGAGAACTTTTATAATAATTAAATAATGACACCTCTATTATGCTTTGTCGACTCATATAGTTGCATGGAGATGCATGTTCTGGGGGTCGTATTTCAATAATTACACATCAGAAAATGTTTTAATGCAGAACATCTATAGATAATACATTTATCTATGCCTCTACGTGCTCAATTTTTTGAGAACTTGTATAATAATTAAATAATGACACCTCTGCTTTACTGAGATTTAATGTTATGTCATAATGGACACCTTCTAACACGTTTATGTTTATATATATATATATATATATATATATATATATATATATATATATATATATATATATATATATATATATATATATATATATATAAACATAAACGTGTTAGAATGAAGTACATTATGACATAACATTAAATCTCAGTTTAACATTATGATCCTCTATACTTTTAAAAACAAGACATTTAGTAAGAAATAGAGATTAAATACAAAAGTACATTGAACTAGAATTTGAATTTTACTGTTTAATGAAAATGCTGCCCTATCCAAAAAAGACAACCTCTAATGTCAAACTCATATTTCTGGTACTACTCTTCCTTTAAAAAAACAGAGCCAAACGCAATGGGGCGGGGTTAACAACCATTCAACATTTTTAAGGTGGAACGGATAGTTTGGCGAATAAGGAGCTGGCGAAAAAGGAACTGGAGTCAGCCTCGTCTTCATCCATTCCATCAGACCCATTCACGGACCTGAACTTGAAGCATCTGGCATTTCGACAGGGTAAGGCAACTATGGTTATTTTTCCATTTTATCATGAGAGCAGTTAAATAGAAGTGCAAAACTTGTTATAATCCGATTCAAATAACTCCTAAACACTGCCTCAACAATGCTGTTTTCCGAACTGCATTCACGTTGGCTAGTCCCGTAGCTTGACGGTGCGTTTCAAAAGACTGATGCCAGCGATTCCACGGTATTGTAGGCTCACCGGGAAGTGCGAGGAAAGGAGGTGGAGGAAGAGAAAATTCCGCCATCCTCTTTGCCAAATGTTGTATATAAAAAGGATGCTGGACAAGAGGTTTATGCACACAACTCACTTTACTTTCAGAAAAACGTCATTAACTATATCAGATCAAAACAGCTGCATCCTAAACACGCAGCAAGGCATTACCAAATGAACACAGATTAATCCGTCCTGAATGGACATAACAGCCATCTTTGCAAATAACTGCAATTGCAGGTTTTAAACAGTTATCATCTGTACGATGATACATCGGACTCTGTCGAGAATATGAAGCCAAAAATTATCCTTATAATTGTATTTAATCTAAAACGCAGTGCAGCTGCACAGCAGACCCAATCAGAGCATACTAGCGCGCTGATTGGCTGTAGCTTAGGCTATAGTTTTGAGAGTTAAAAAAAATGAATGAAAGTAAGAGTAGGCTATTGACTAGACCAAAACTAATTTGTGAATGCACTGCACATATCGCGGTTTGACGTGGCTGACAACGCATGTATTTAGATCATTAAACCAAAACAAATGTTAAAGAGGTAATCTAGTAGGGCTAGTTCATCAAGGTTTTCAGCCAGTAAACAGGATGGTGTATCGGTCAGAATACAGGAATAAAGACGAGGGGATCTAATTTCTTCTTTAGGTTGTATTGGACTTCAGCAGTGCTCATCAGAACATTCCAATATCGTCATTATAGTCTGATAATAAAACAAATAAATCACCATTAGGTACTGCCATTTAAACAATGTTACAGTACTTACATTTCTATGCAACGTAAAGAATATATCCACACATATAATACAAATCAGGTACATTAAACATAAATATCTCAATAAACATTACTATGCCCCTTAGAACATAATCTACAATTACATAAACATGAATATTACTACTTGGAGAAATATAAAGAGCTTCACCTATCTCACTGACCAGTTCACATTAAACTGTATTAAAAAAGGTTTACAGAAGGAGCAATGGCGACATCTTCTGGCCAGACAAGGATACTTGGTCCGCACATGGTCTCGTGAGCACGCTATTAATTCCTTTAACTCAATATTATAAACGTAACTACGTAACTTATACATCAGAAGGCACACACTAGTTAACTTATTATTTCATACAGTGTTTTACAGCATCAACATTGTTCCATCACTATAAATCTCACTCATCACGCTGGCACATGATAATGCATAGTAATTCTACAATAGAAATACTAACACAGCAAAGTGACAGTCACTTCGTTTCCGTCATTAACTCAACACTTGAACATTGGAAGCTGGATTACTCAGAAGGGACTAAGAAGCTGCACAACACAGATAAGTAGGCTAAATTATGCCGTTGAACTCGAACTCATTTCCATACCCCCTATTTCTCACGCTATCCACACATTTTCTCTTCCGTAACCACAGAAGAAGTCTTAAAGCGGCAGGCACCCAGAAATGTCAGAGCCTTTTATACAACAAAGGATATTCGTTCTGGTTTCAGAGTTCAACAGCATCAGATCGATCAAAAACATGAAATCTGTCTGATATTGTTTCTCAGAGACAGATGCTGCGGTAATAAGTTTAATTTGTGTAGCCTTTTTAAATGTTCTTTCTAGCTCAACTGATGGTCGGAGGTCTTTTTTTTTTTTTATTATTATTATTTTTATTGCTGATAACAGAACCATACAAAAAAGAACGCATACAACACACAACATCGATAATGAGACAACCATGGAAATGATAATTAAAAAAAAAAAAAAGATGGTCGGAGGTCCTAACAATTTTCACAGACTGAGATGACGCGTTTTAACGGTCATAAATATCGTAAATCCTCCAAAGTTTTTAATTATTTTTTATGAATGCACATTTATACTTTTACTTTTACTTTTACCCAGTTTTCCAATAGCGTATTGCTAAACTGGGACAGGGTATTACTGGCAAACTGTGACAGAAATATTGTCCCCTTTTTTATATACCCCTTATACATTAAGTTAGCTAGCTCTTAAATTACATCACCTAACCATTGATGAACATTTTCATACAAAAACAAAGAAAGACAAAAAAAAAAAAGAAAAGAAAGAAAGATGGAGGGTACAAGCCTGGATGCAATATTTGTAAATCCAAATTTGTGATGAAAATGATCCCAAGAAGACAGAGGATTGGATCATGTGCATTGTTTGCGAGGACTGGTTCCATGAGATGTGTGGCGAGGAGAATAGCATCATTGAAGACAGGGAGGCATACTTGCACTGGCTATATTGACGCATAGACTTATACCATTAAAAAAAAAGAAGAAGAAATTAAATTTAGCCTGTGTGAAACGAATTAGCCTATATAAAAAAAAGGTTCCTCTTTTTTAAAGTAAATTTATATTAAATAAATTAAACCCAATGCAAAGTATTGTGGGCAGGCGAGAGGGAGGGAGGGAGGGGTGAAACTGCTGTCCCTTAAAAAAAGTTATGTTTATTGTTTTTTTGTTGTTTATATTGTTATATTGTTGATTATATTGTTATAGTGTATTTAATTCATTAGACCTACACATTAATAATAATTTAATGTGTTTGAGGTGAGTGTCCCAGTTTGCCAATAAAGGTGTCCCAGTTTGACAGTAGCACCTGGAAATTTGTTGTTTGGGGTCAATGTGTGTTTGAGTAAGAGTCATCCATCCTGTGTTTAATGTTTTATTCTTTTTTATTCTGTATAGTATAGTATAGTAGAACTCCTAAGTTATTTAAAATAGAATCACATAAGGGGCTAAGACATTTTGATCATAATAAAATATGTAGAAGGTACATTTTTAGAAAGTGTCCCACTTAACCTGTATTCACCCTAATTAAATAAACATTATGTTAATGACTGGTATTTCACCCATAGTCAAAGAAAATACAGTTCCAAACAGCAACACAGCAGAACAATTGCAATTGTCTAAAATTAGTTGTGTATTAAATATATGTTTGTGTTTGTAAAAGAACAGGGTTAACATGAACCATTAAGTAGCCGAATCTCAATAGAACCGGGCCTTGCCGCCATCTACTGGCGGTTTTACTTTTATATTTAGGCTATATGTTTGTCTTCATTTCATTTCGGCATTTACAACTCGGTTTATATGACGTTTCTAGAAGTTCATAGAACGATTTTTTTTTTTACATAGAAATTCAGAATAAAATAGGCTAATGTATCCACTATACTCTAGTGCTTTTTAAAATATATATATTTCCTATCCGCATTCAAATTCTCGCATTATTGATTTTGTAAAATAAATAAAAGATTTTTAATATTGTGAGATTAGTTTTTTTTTTTAATCACAAACCTAAATAAAGATATATGCTAGCCTATGTTAAATAGCATTAATGTGGTTTTCTTTGCTGTTGAAAATGACTTAATCTAATTTAATAATATATTAAATTATCAAATATTCTAGCCCACACTGTTTGACCGATGTCTCAAATAAGACGAGCCAGTCATACAAGTGTAGCCTGTATAAAAGTGTATATGTGCACTTTATATGTGCACATTTTGAAATTAGCCAAGGCACATTATGTACGGCGTTAAAGGGATAGCTCACCCAAAAATGAAAATTCTATCATTTAGTCACCCTCAAGTTGTTCCAAACCTGTATGAGTTTCTTTGTTCTGCTAAACACAAAATATTTTGAAGAATGTTTGTAACAAAGCAGATTAGGGATAAATACTATGGTAGTCAATGGTTGCTTTGTAACAAACATTCTTCAAAATAGTGTGACTAAATTTGTACGTTCGCACAAAAGCTATATTTTGAAGAAAAGTTACATGTTAAAACCAAGTAAACTTTAATTAACATAAGCATTAAAATTGTCATCAGACATTTATTTGCACAATTGTATAATTCCATTGTTGTTCTTGTCTTTCAAAATAAATAAAATCAGTCAAGCAGTCTTAATTGAATATTACAAAGAAACGTATTGTTGTGGTCTGAATAATAAAACAAACACTTGTTAAAGGGTTAGTTCACCCAAAAATGGGCCTACTCACCCTCATGTTGTTCTAAACCTGTAAAAGTCATTGCAACTTTCAAGGTCCAGAAAGGTATTAAAGACATACTCCATGTGACTCCAGTTGTTCAACCTAAATGTTATGAAGCAACGAGAATACTTTTTGTATTTCTTCTCGTCTGTGTCATTCTCCTGCTTCCCCTGTTGACATATAGTGTACACATGTGCAGCGCTTCCAAATTCTACATTAGAACGCTGGCTTACCATTGGCCAGCTCCTGTGTCAGCATCACACACATGCGTCATGGTCAGCATCGGCCAATGGTAAGCCATCGTTCTAATGTAGAACTCAGAAGCACTGCACTATATTTACTATGTCAACAGAGCAGGAGAATGACATGTCATTGAAATTATGTCATAAGATATTTGAACTCATGTAATGTGTTTGTGATTTCTCCTCAGGATTACTGAAAACAGGCTAACTGCAGTAAGTTGTGTAAGGCTATTTCACTCTATATTCTCCTCTTACCAGATGTTTAATTTCTTGCTAAAAAAAAAAAAACCTTCAATGGCACTGTCCATTAGTTCTTATAAAAATTGCTTTAATGAATGCTGTAATTTGTGGAGTAAAAAGAGTGAGATTTGTATCCTTTTTATCTTTCAATTTTGTCTTTGTTTTGAGCAGGAAAAGAAAAGCCATGGATTCCAAAATTTCAAAGACAACTCAAAGTCTTACCACTGCTGAGGACATGAGGAACCAAACCAAACTTATGATGCAGCCCTATGCCAACTGGGAAGAGTATCTGACTCCAGCTCCTCTGTCCATAGCCATCATGGGAGAGCTGGTTTTCATCTCATCCTCAACAGATTTCTCCATCAATAAAAATTCCCCCAAAGATGGTTACAAATTCATCAAATACCCTGATTCCTTTCGTGCTTGCCTCATGCAAGTGTGTAACTCTGGTTGGTGGGCATTTAATGAGGCCCATAAGAGCATGGATCAGATTCGCCTCCATACTGGCCAAGTTCCAGATTACATGAAGACAGCTGTGAAGATTCTGTTCCAAGGTGATGATGAAGTTGTCAAAGCACATCTTCCTGATCAGCTGGACAATATCAGAGTCATTGCAGATGAATGTCTGAAGTTGTCTGATGCAACTGAAAAACGTTTCACTGATGTCATCAGTATCATCCAAGAGCTGCTAGAAGCGTGTGTGAATGCGGAGCACTTCTATGGGGAAGAGATGGAAACAATAAAGAAGAAACTAGAAGAGAGCAAACTGAGGGAGAAGTCAGCCCAAGAAACCAAGAAAAGGACTGAGAAGGCAGTGAATGCCATGGAGCGGGAACTGGATGAGGCTCATGAGAGCTACAAGAAAGCCCTGGATTCTCTCCCTGGTGGATGGGGAATGGTTGGCATGGATTTTGTTGGTGGGATAACACAGAGCATTACAGGCCTGGTTAATGGACTTACATCTGTTATTACTCACCCAGTGGGAAACGCATGTTCTGCAACAACAAAGATCGCTGATACTTTGAGCTACATTAGAGATCAGGAAAGTGTAAGAGACGTGGTTGCTGAAATAAATGTATATAGTAAGTCTGCTGAAATATTAAATTGTGTGCAGAAAATCCAGGAGCTAATGAATGTGGATAGTGAGGATGATGACATTGCCTGGAAAAAACTGTATGATCAGAAGAACAAATATACACAAACCGATTTCGTGAAAAATCAGTTAGAAAGACTCAATAAAGATATACAGAAAATCCCTGGCTGCCCAGCAAAGAAACAAGCTGGAAAGTTATGCAAAGAAGGCATAGAAATATGCAAACAACTGGCAAAATATGCACCAGATGGCAAATGTGGCGAAGACAAAAGCAAGAAGATAATACATGATGTCTTTGAATTGATCAAGTCGGCCCATGTTTTTGATTGCAAAAGCAAAACCATCACAAATTCTCCAGCCATTTCTCAAAAACCACCAATGATGCAAAAAGAAGAAAATAAGTCAGCGAACATGAGTGCTTCACAGAGGGCCACAGAGAATTCACGATTTGCCATAGAGCAGACCCGAGCTCAGATGAACAAGACAAAAGAGACCTATGAGAAGTGTGTGGAGAACCTAGAGAAGAACCAGAAGGAACTAACTGATATCCTGGTGACTATGCAAAAATGTAAACTGAAAGAGATCGACTTCCAAACTACCATAGGGATCCTGGTCAAAGGAATGGATGCCATGGGGAGAGTGAAGGTGCAGTGGGAGAAGATGGTTCACTTCTTTCAGATGGTTTCAAACATTGTGAAAACCAGCCTGAGCAAAACTCTCACAAACTTTGTCTCGACATCTGCGAAAACACAAGCCCTCTCCTACAATGCAAAGCTCTTCTCAAAAGATCTGCTGTACATTCAAGCCTCCCAAGCCTGTAACATTGCTAGTCTGGTTCATATGATCTCTGGAACATACACTGATGTTTCCAACAAGTACCTGATGGACCGTGTCAGCTCACTGGGCAAACTGATGGCCATGGATAAAAGTAAGCCAGAATTTGAGCTTGAGCGACAACAACTCCAGATTTCCTGTGATGAGGCACAAAAAGGCATCTTACTGCTTGTCCTGAAGAATAAAGAGGAGTTTGACAGGAAGAGCACTGCAAGATTAGAAAAGATCGATCAAGAGCTGCTTGCCATTCTGCCCGCTGCTCCTCCAGAGCAAATCAAGAGGATTCAAGAGAATGTTCAAGCTGCATTCAGTGAGGAGGAAGAAGCATCATTCTACTGAGAATCTACCAAATATGTATTTTTGCTTGCTATTTAGGCTACAAGATAATACTACCATAGTTAGGCTTGAAGCTTTTCTGTCCAGTAACATGTAATAGTCACGACAGCATTTATCTGCATTAACAAAAGGCAACTGATACTGAACATTTTAAAACTTTGTCAATTCAAATCAGTCTAGTATGTCTTAGAGAAGATTTTAAAAGCTGAGTTAGTTTGCATTGTCTTCTTTGTTTAAATTAATTAATTAATTTAATATCATAGCATATCATAAGAACAAAATCTAGGCTATAACTAGCTTGCATGATTCTTACAAAAAACATTATGCATGAATATGATCTTTAATTAAAACTGGAAGTGAAAGATAATATTTGCTTTTAATAAATCTGTTTTCTCTTTCTTTTAAACGTATTTAGACGAAAAATATGTAGAATGTTTTTGTTTTTGTAACAATTAGTTTGATGGCTATGCTACAGTGACAGGTTGCTCTAAGCACCATATTGGACCAGTGTCTAGGTTCAGTTACAGGAGGGTAAGAATCAAGGCACTCAAGACACAGGCAATGAATGAAAATATGTATTTTGATTTGTGCAAAAATATATATAAAAGCCAATGTAACACTCACAACAACAATGAAATAAAAATAAAATGAAACAATTGTTCTCTTCAATCCTGTGTTGTTCTTTTAGATATCGTTTGAGCTCTGTTCACCATTTAAATAGCTTTCTCCTATTTACTTCTAGTATTTTTAGTTATATTTTAGTTGTTTAGTTTCTAATTTTAGTTTATAGATATTTAGATTCACTAACTTTTAGTTTAATAAGAGCTTTTGTTATTTTGGGGTTTTAGTTCTTACTCATAAAAATGATTAACCCAAATTAAAATAAAATATAAGAAAAATAAATTACATCAAATCACAATAGACAAATCAAAACAATTAAAAACAATTAAATTCTTCAAAAATATAAAAATCAAAACTTCTCAATTTAAATGTTCATTGTCACGCAAAGTGCAAAAATATGTTAGTGTGTGCGAAGTCTCTTGATGTAGAAAAGTTGTATTGCGACAGTCAATTGTGGCATAAAGCATGTTACCATTGTTGAGATTCATACACAGATTCATGATGTCTGTGTGTGAGCAAATCTCGCAGGAGTTAAAAGTGATAAGTGTACAATCTGTTTTAAAACGTATTCAGGTTTTCTGATTGAACCTGTGCTGGATCTTTTCTAGAATCACAATAAAACAAAGTTAATAGTATGTTGCACATATTCAGTCATTATCGGAGACTAAAACCACTATACAATGATCATATCCTGATATTCAAGCAGCCAACAACATCAGATTGTGTTTTCTCTTGCTTTTCTTGCCATAGCAAACCCAGATACAGCAATCAGAGAAACACTAACATTAAAAAGTCGTCAAACTGCCCAATTAAAGAAAACACTAATCACCATAATGGTGACATAAAAAAACAAACTCTGTTAATTCTCAATAAGAGCTTCTGTAGACGTCTGACAGAAATAAAGTCAGTCTGGTCAGTAATGTGTGAAGCTGGTAATGCTGTTTGTGGAGTTGTTTAATCCTCCTCTGCTGAGATCTTCAGATATGTAATGTCTTCTTTTATCTCCAGTTGATTTCATCTAAGGCTGTGGCTGAAGTCAGTTGTAGTTATTGAGTTTCTCTTTCCTTTAGTGATTCTGCTTGTTATCATAAGGTAACAGCTTATTAACAGCAGGTGTTCATCATTAAAGCTCAATCATCACTTAATTATCTCATTAACTTCAACACTGATTCGGTGTTACCTTTTAACACTCTGAGTGTGGACTCATAGTGGACTCACATATACACTCGCAGTGTACATTTAACACTGAGAATTTTGCTGTGTAAAAGGGGGTAGTGCGAGTTCGGCAAAAGCCGGATTCGAACCTCAGATCGATCCGCGTCAAAACTTGATGCTATGTGTCTTACCCTACACCATGGCCGCAGTAAACAAATAGGTGATTTCCGTAATTTTGTGTATCCCAATCAATCGTTTAGTAAACGGCAGTATATTTGTATTTAATGTAAATGGCCTCTAATGTTACTCCAGTAAAAAACAAATTCTGAGAGGACCCACCCACATTTTATTTGCTTCCGACGCCCATGGATGTAAGAGAATAATGAAAAAAAGAAGAATAAAGAAATAAGAACGGTAAAAGAAGTTTAATGTATAGCCTAGTTGTGAGGTAGGCTAATCCATTTAGGCTAAACTCTTTGCTAATGGTATTTTATTTTATAAAACTGCACACATTCACTATTCACTAATATGTCAAAACGTGTCTTATAACATATTGCAATAAAATATGGCAAAATCCCATGTGAACTGTTAACATCACTGTTTTATTACTGTGGGTTGTTGAATAGCATATAAAAGTTAATATTTAAATATTAAATAAACAGTTATATATTAAATGTTTAAGTCGTCGTTAAGAGTCGTTTTAATTGTTATAATAATTAATTTAAAAAGTATTTGATTATTTTTTTTTTATCCAAAGCACATCTTCATGTTATCATGATGAAAATGAGAAATGTAGATCTTTTTTTGTAAATTTAATTTAACATAAAATGTTGCCATTTTAGCATATATTTAAATTATTAAAATAAAATAAAAAAATACCATAAATCCCCCTTAAATTGTACAACTTTATAGTAAAAACATTAATAAAGCATGTGATATTATGTTTTTTTTTTACATTACATAAAGGTACTTGTCCCCTTCAATGTGTGTGGTTATGGCCCTGCTTGTTTTGTGTTTTTAGAGAGCTTAGCTAATCAGGTCAATTAGAGAGAATTGCTAATAGTTTTCCCCTTTTTATTTATAACGAGGGGTTAACAATGATGCTTAGGATATATTATTAAACTAACCCAAGAAAAAATGTAGAATTCAGAAAATAGCCTAATAAAATATTATTTTTTTCTAAATAATATCACTGTAACAAAGCCTTGTTTGTCTAACCTTTTCCCACATGTTTGAAATGGTCCAAATGAACCCCAGGACATTTTAAACTTTTGCTCCATTCTGTCATATATATGTTTTGATGGAAATGTATGGTTGCATCATATTCATCTTCTAGTTTGCAATATCTAGTGTTGCTTGCAATGTATTGATGTTACTAATAAGTGTCAATACAATTTGAGAATAACTTCTTCTTGCTCTTGTTCTTCTCTCCTTATTCCCCCTGCCTTACTACTAGATTCACCTTTACATGTTTAATAATTAATTGTTATAAAAGCACTTAACTGAGATGTACAGTAACCATCCAAAACATTCTACAGTTTTCTTTAACCTGAAGACAATTTATTTAGAAGGTTTCTGTGACCTCTTAAACTGTATGTAGGCATATGTAGATTCCTACACAATATATGTTTAATTTTAATAACATTTTTTGTCTCTATAATTTTTGTGTGTGTCTCTAAGCAGTGATTGATGAAAAAAAAACGTTCCAATTGAATTTAATTTCCACCACTATTCTACTCACACATATACAGTATAGTTCAATATAAGATAAATCCAGTTAATAAACGGTGCAACGTAACTAACATTTTGGTGTTACTACAGTAAAAAATTAACCATTTATTGTTTATCTTTTATCTAGTAAATATTATGTTACGAGATAGTTTGCCAACTCTGATAGGTTCACTTGCATTCACTCCACCCTTTGCGTCGTGGATAGTTTCTTCTCATTGGCTAAATTCTCTGGAGCCCATCCTCGTTCGATTACTTCAGCCAATGGATGTTCGTGATGTCATATGAGCTTTTGCGTACGCGCCCCAACAGATCATGCGCAAAGCATTTCGGTACTTGAAGTTAAAAAATGGGGACTTCAGACCGAAACAAATGTACAGAAAAACTACAATAATCGGTACGCCTTCGGTCTTATGGGCCGTCTTGACTTTTCATACGGCAAGTGAAATAAAAGCACACAGATATGTGTGTGTCAGTCTGAGCAAGGACAGATTGCCAATGGTAAGTCAAAGTGAACCTCTTACAAAGTGTACGGTGAATCAGTTAATCTTAAATACGATGTAAATAATGTCCATACTGCTCTTAGCGAAGCTAGCAAAGTTTATGCGATCATGTTTACATATGAGAGCTAAATACCTTATGTTTTGTTGATCGTGCTAAGTATTTTGTCTTGCTGTTATTTCATAAAATGAGATATAATTAATTTAGCAAAGTTACATACAAGCATGCTAAATCAGAGTTTAACTCCAGATTAAATTCAATGCATGAACAAGCTGTCTGAGGTTTTTATGTATGTATTGTATGTTGTAAGTTATGTGTTTTAAATGTACATACAACAGGACGAGATATTATTTCCATATTATCAAAATGATAGTAATCATGTTGTTAAATGTTTGCCTGTATTTTTGTATTTATGTCTCTACCATTGTGTGCTCCATCACTTCAGGGTGACAGCAGGTGCTGTAACGGTGTCCAGCAGAAAGGAAAGATGTTGTCAGATGCTCAGCTCTTTGATGGGGAGTTTGAAAAGCTGGTGTCTGAACTTACTGAGCAGGACTTCACTGATCCAGTTCTCACTGATGCCCTCAACAGAGTCAGAGAGGTAGAGTAAACTCTCGCAACCAGTACTGAAGAAACATGGGTGAAGACTAAGAGATAGAAGATGACAGGCTGCATTGGTTATTTAATGTGAAAGTTTTTAAGAAGCTTTCCATGTGACATGATTGACAAATGTCAGTACAAAGACAAATAGAACATGCTAACGTTAATAAGAACAAATAATGCCAGAGTTGAGACACAAAGAGTCTGGCACACAAAGCATTTGCAATTTAAAGGGGTCATGAACTGACTTTAAAAAAAAAATGATACTGTTGTCTGAGGTCAACTTATGACATTCGCATGGTTTTTACATTTAAAACACCATAATGAATAAGTAATAATAGGCTATTTTCTACCCTGGTTTTGAGCTCTTGGAATGCTTGGTTTTTTATGGGTGTGCTGCATTGAAGACTTGGAAGTAAACGCCCACTGCTATGATTGGATAACAGTTTTGCATATTATAATGAGCTTCGACTCCCCCCATCAGTACACGTGAGTAATTGTTTTGAAAATGTGGAAAAACAGCAACAGGAATAATTCGCCCACTTGGCTTGCAAAATGTCCTTATCAAACAAATACAATGATTTAACTCTCATCCACCCACAATTAATTGGAATGTTATTTTTTATTACTTGACCGGCCCAATCGGTGGATCTAACCACGAACCGTGCATTACTTACACACACACATATGCACGGACCCGCACACACACACAAGCCAAGTACGTGCATCAGCAAAACTTCAATGCAGACAAATCAGCATGTTCAAGATATCAAACGATCTGTAACAATGCAATACTATCAAATCTTTTTTTTTATTACTCTCATAATTGTGTTGCATCATTCCTGTCGGATTCAATATAGAAGGCACAGCATTGATTTTTTTAATCTCATCTTGTCTGCAAATCCAGTTTCTTGTTTGCAAACAAATCCGCGATTAAATGAAGCAAAAAACCGTGCAATGTCTTGTGAGCTAAAAATAAAGTTCAACCATGCATTGCTAATATTGGAATCCAAAGGAAGCTTATGCGGCATGTTTATTGCTTGGTAGCTCAATCCGGTTTAGAGCTACATTGGCCTATGTTATTTATATTACGTCATGTGCGAATCGGTGGCTGGGGCTACAGAATTAGGCTTTCTTTTCGGTTAAGGTGGCGTTTCACTGCTCTGACGTCACAATCACATTCGCAGATCGATCGTTTGCTGAGCCAGCTGTCAATAAAAGCTTTTCTTTGACTAACAAGGAAGTTTTCAGCTCTGAAACTTACAGGATATTCTTATATTAAGATGATCTTTTATATATCAAAAGCTCAAGGGAAAGTTGATTTCTCAGTTCATGATCCCTTTAAAACTTTCACACATAACCGATCTAAAACAATTCTTACTCTGCATTGAATTTATTTTATTATTTGTCAGTTTTGGATTGTCTTTTGAAATAAGTGTTGTTGTTTTTTAGGTGCTTCGTTACAATGCCCCTGGAGGCAAGAGAAACCGAGGCTTGTCTGTGATTGGTTCTTTACGGGAGTTGGTCTCTCCCTCTGAAATGCCATCTGATGAAGTTCACAGAGCCCTTTTGGTTGGATGGTGCATTGAACTGGTGTGTGAAATTGATAATATTAATTACGATAGGAAGAAAAAAAAAGAGAAAATAGTGTAGTGCAAAACTTTGATTTCTTCAAAGCTTCAGGCATTTTTCTTGGTGGCTGATGACATCATGGATGCATCCGTGACAAGAAGGGGTCAACCCTGCTGGTATAAGAAGGTAATTGATTTATGTTTGTCTTAAGATATGGACGCTGCTATAAAATGTCATTATAATGAGTGTATATTGATAAACAAATGTGTAAAAACTGACCTGATATAATTATATTCCAGTTTTTATCCATTGAAGAGGAATTGTTTTTTCTAGTCCTCCCATTACAATGATGAATAAAAATATGAGTTTTTAACATTTTGTCCTCCTGATATTAAGCTTAGATATGTGGATCATATAAATAATTGAACTCAGCAAATCCTCAATTCCACATTGTACACACAATAATATTGATTATTATTAATTTTTTACTGTTAAAGGCATAGTCCACCAAAAAAACTCTGTCACCATTCCAAACCTGCATGACTTTCATTCTTCTGTGGAACACAACAGTCCCCATTGACTTCGACTGTATAGTCAAAAAATGGAACACTTTTTGAAGGACGTTGGTTGCCAACGTCCTTCAAAATATCTTCTTTTGTGTTCCACAGAAGAATGAAAGTCATACAAGTTTGGAATAACATGAGGTCGAGTAAATGATGACAGAATTTTCATTTTGGGGTGGACTATACCTTTTAAAAACAATAAAAATTAGCATTCCTGATTTTTGTTGACAATTCAAAATCATTTTAATTTATATTAGTTGTTTAAGAAGAATAAGTATTATATTTGTAAGTTATAACAGTAGTGTATATCAGTTGTATGGAGTATTTAAAATCTGTGCTAATTATGCTCTTTTTGCATTTGTCAGGAAGGTATTGGTCTGGATGCCATTAATGATGCTTTTCTCCTGGAGGGGGCGATCTACCGCCTTCTTCGCAGACATTGCAGAGGACAGCGCTACTACGTCCATTTACTTGAGCTTTTTACTGAGGTAACACACCCAAAAGCTTCATTAATCTGCTATAGCACATGTACGCACATTTTAACTTATTATTGCACACTGGCAGCCTGTTCATACAAAGGTATACAAAACTGTCTAGCTTAATAGATACTAGGGGTGTAACGGTACACAAAATTGACGGTTAGGTACAGATCTCAGTTTTGAAGTCACAGTTCGATACGGGTTTGGTACAGCAGAGGAGGGAAAACTAAATATATATAACAGTGGTTTACTGAACAAATTGTGTCTGTCCTTAAATGAATTCAATTATAACTAATAGTTTCTTAAAGATAAAAAAAAATATTCCTGCTAATGCTGTAAAGTGTAAACTATATAGGGAGCCCTTATTTGCACATTACTATATTATAACAACAGAGCCCAAATTAGCCTAAATTCAGTAGCTATTTATTTTTAGAAATAATAATCAACACTCAAATAACATTGTATGTAAACTTCACATAAGGCAGTTTTTGCATTAGCCTAACTTCTAAATCTAATTATAAAATTATGTTTTTACTCCAATTCATTGTTTAAATATAATCATTTATACACAGTGGCTGTCATTTACATGACAGATTCATTTAAACATGCATTAAATAATCAAGACATCACTAACAGGATATACACTCACCTAAAGGATTATTAGGAACACCTGTTCAATTTCTCATTAATGCAATTATCTAATCAACCAATCACATGGCAGTTGCTTCAATGCATTTAGGGGTGTGGTCCTGGTCAAGACAATCTCCTGAACTCCAAACTGAATGTCAGAATGGGAAAGAAAGGTGATTTAAGCAATTTTGAGCGTGGCATGGTTGTTGGTGCCAGACGGGCCGGTCTGAGTATTTCACAATCTGCTCAGTTACTGGGATTTTCACGCACAACCATTTCTAGGGTTTACAAAGAAAGGTGTGAAAAGGAAAAACATCCAGTATCGGCAGTCCTGTGGGCGAAAATGCTTTGTTGATGCTAGAGGTCAGAGGAGAATGGGCCGACTGATTCAAGCTGATAGAAGAGCAACTTTGACTGAAATAACCACACGTTACAACCGAGGTATGCAGCAAAGCATTTGTGAAGCCACAACACGCACAACCTTGAGGCGGATGGACTACAACAGCAGAAGACCCCACCGGGTACCACTCATCTCCACTACAAATAGGAAACAGATGCTACAATTTGCACGAGCTCACCAAAATTGTTGAAGACTGAAAAATGTTGCCTGGTCTGATGAGTCTCGATTTCTGTTGAGACATTCAGATGGTAGAGTCAGAATTTGGCGTAAACAGAATGAGAACATGGATCCATCATGCCTTGTTACCACTGTGCAGGCTGGTGGTGGTGGTGTAATGGTGTGGGGGATGTTTTCTTGGCACACTTTAGGCCCCTTAGTGCCAATTGAGCATTGTTTAAATGCCACGGCCTACCTGAGCATTGTTTCTGACCATGTTCATCCCTTTATGACCACCATGTACCCATCCTCTGATGGCTACTTCCAGCAGGATAATATCACAAAGCTCAAATCATTTCAAATTGGTTTCTTGAACATGACAATGAGTTCACTGTACTAAAATGTCCCCCACAGTCACCAGATCTCAACCCAATAGAGCATCTTTGGGATGTGGTGGAACGGGAGCTTCGTGCCCTGGATGAGCATTCCACAAATCTCCATCAACTGCAAGATGCTATCCTATCAATATGGGCCAACATTTCTATAGAATGCTTTCAGAACCATGTTGAATCAATGCCAGGTAGAATTAAGGCAGTTCTGAAGGCGAAAGGGGGTCAAACACATTATTAGTATGGTGCTCCTAATAATCCTTTAGGCGAGTGTAATGAATATGTAGGCTAATATAGTGCATATATTTAGCGTAAGAGTTCATCTCTCTAGCAAACTAAAAAGCTGTGAACAATGTAAATGTAATTGTTTACAAGCTGTTTTATTGACTTCTTTCCGTCGTTGAAACACTGAGTGATTTCATGACATATGATATGTTTCAGTAAATTGTAATGTATACCGTCAGCTGTTGATTCATGTTTATTCTTTGACTAGGAAGAGATGATCGCATTCACTCGCGCGCCACCGCTTGAACTGACGCGCATATACATTGATATGTCACGTCAAATTAAAGAGCGTCAAAACAGCATTTATCGTTTGAATTTTGTGATAAAATGGACAGAATACTTCATATGTTCATGTGGGAACTCGGATTTAAGTATTTTCCGCTCGTAAAACAAGCCTACTGTTAACTGTTAAAGATTGCATTTACACATGTGCACTTTACCGAAACGGCTCGTACGTATACGTGTACCTTTACACCTCTAAAAGATACTGACATAGGCGCACTGTCTCAAAACTGAATCTTTTTTCTTTAAGACCTCTTTCCAGACAGAGTTGGGTCAAGCTCTAGATCTGATGACCGCACCTCCACACAAAGTCGACCTTGATCGCTTTACCATGGAGAGGTGAGAAGATAAGGGTGTAAATGGAGCTGGATTTTTGATACTTATGGCTCAGGCTTATTTATTTATAGCTTATTATTTGCCAATTTCCTATCGTTGACTGATTTACTGTTTATTTGCCTCAGGTACAAAGCCATTGTGAAATACAAGACCGCATTCTACTCGTTTTATCTCCCTGTGGCTGCAGCCATGTACATGGTAAGTTTTGCATACACACGTTTTGTGTATATTTTATGAAAAGTATTATTTTTGTGATCATTTGTTTTATTGATTACAGGCAGGGATTGAGAATGAGACTGAACACAACAATGCTAAAACTATTTTACTTGAGATGGGGGAGTTCTTTCAGATACAGGTATTAGTGCAACTCTTTTGAAGCCTAGTATCCTCAATGGTATTAGAACTGTTTGCAATATCTCAAAGCATTCATAACATGTATGTCATTGACAGGATGACTACCTGGATTGCTATGGTGACCCTGCAGTGACTGGAAAGATCGGCACAGATATACAAGACAACAAATGCAGCTGGCTGGTGGTGACCGCATTGGGCATCATGACACCTGAACAAAGGGCAGAACTAGAGGTGAGAAAGTGTGGGCAGCTGAATGACAAACAAATATTATGAATGCAATTATTATTAAAGTTAACAGTTTTCTGACTTAGACTCGTCTTCTTTCCCTCAGGCATGTTATGGGCGTAGTGATGCTGAAAGTGTTGAAAGGGTCAAGGCTTTGTATGATACTCTGGAAATGCCTGTCCGATATTATCAACATGAAGAGGAGAGCTATCACCGCCTTCAAAAACTCATCCAGCTTCACGCCAAGAATCTGCCTCATGCTGTTTTTCTTAATTTTGCCAAAAAAATATATAAGAGGAACAAATGAGGGGTTGTTCAGAGAACTGGAGGGACTTTATTGTATTTTTAGGCTCCGACTTGGGTCAAATAAATATGCAGTGAGGGAGATTTTAGTATTTTGAGTCAATATGAAATTGGTAGGTTTTAACTGCACTTTATATTTACTGTCTAGAGTTAAGATGCATTTAAAAGTTCATCATTGTTTTTCCCCTTTTATTTTTGCAGCAAGAATACAATCGTCTGATTCAGAGGTTAGGCATTGTACAACAGATAGTACACACAACATCTGTCAGTGTTTAAACTGAGGTACATACAGTATGTATAAATGTTTATTTTCATCAGCTTTTGCTTTGTATTTTCAACATCTTTGGATGAAGTAGGAAGAGTAAAGAAGAAAAGATAAAAGTATAGTTATAAAATAAAATATTCTAAGTATAAAAACAAATATACTGCTGATCGTGTGCGTCCCAGTGGATAGATGCACATATTCCTTGAAATGTTTTAATTTATTGAATATGTTCGATAAGCAAATGAAATATCTACCTAATTAGAACACAATGGCACTTCAGGGCAGTTTCTTTCAGTTTCCTAGCTTTTGTTTTGTTTGTGTATTTGTCGGTTTGTGAAACCTGTCACATAAACGGTTGTACTGTACATTTATGACTACCAGAATGTCTGTCTCAAGTATTCTTTTAGTGATCGTCAATCCGCATTAATGCTGTAAATTTACTTTTACAGAAATACAGCAATGTGTTTTTAATAAACTAATCTGATCAACATTCTTTTACTAAGCATTTCTCGCGTGTTTGAATGCGTGAGTGTGTGTGTGTATGCAAGAGAAGGCTGAAGTTGCGCGCGCAGCACGTCGAGGCTCGAGCAGACGAGAGATGCTGCTGAGGGGTGTGGTCTCGAGGATGGGATGAGAGAGAAGAGGGAGGGGAGGGTTCGATGACGGAGCGATAGACAGGAGGAAAGAGAATAACGGCATATAATAATTCCAGAGTCATGGCTTGTGCGATGGAATAGAGA
Organism: Gobiocypris rarus; assembly: GCA_023029165.1. Taxonomy (NCBI): domain Eukaryota; kingdom Metazoa; phylum Chordata; class Actinopteri; order Cypriniformes; family Gobionidae; genus Gobiocypris; species Gobiocypris rarus. The sequence continues at coordinate 18,368,186 of CM040926.1, read as the reverse complement.
TCGAGATCAAGAAGAACGCATCCTTTATATCCTTCTGGAAATTGGGTAAATTAGGCCTATTATTTTTTTGCATTACATGTCTGCTAGATTTGAAGCGTTTTGTTTTATTGCTGAATTTTCAGATCTTTTTTGCTTGTAAGGAAATATTTCGAAGCTATATCATAAACCGATACGCTATTAATGTGAAATTTTAGTCTACTGTGCCATTTAAAGTCTGCGGAGGAGGTGTCAACACAGCTCGTATGTCATCACATCTTACTAAATATCATTTTAAAACGCTCTTTAATTATTTAATATAAGAGCCACCAGCATTAAATAATCCACAATTGTGTATAACAGTATGATGTTCATATGTGTATTTATATCAATCTTGAGTTTATTAATTAAAGCGCCTGCTAGGCCTAGATTTACATCCTCCGTATCCAAGGACATTGGGCGCGAGCAGTGCATTGCCCACGGTGTTTATGAAGAGCGAAACAGTGTTAGTTATTGCTCTGATTTTCTGCTCCACATGGCTCCCACAGAGAAAAGCCATTGTAGACATTGTATAGTGAAATAAAGAGATTTCTGGATATGTTAAGGCTACATTTTGCGACAGCACGTTCATTGCCTTCCTTTATGATAAAGATGAGCATATATTTAGATTATTCTCTAAATAAGAAAGAAGTGCGAGAATCCCATGGCTTAGGAAAATGCAATAAATGACTATATAGCAATAGATGAAAGATGCTATAATATTGATATAATAGGCCTATATGAAATACTGATACAAACACACACACACAGAGAGAGAGAGAGAGAGAGAGAGAGAGAGAGAGAGAGAGAGAGATGTATTTTATATAGGCCTATTATGTCAATACAATATGTCAATTACACAATTATATAATATTTGCAATACAGATAATTTAATATTAGTATTGGGAATACCAGCAATTCTATATAAAAAAGGGTGGTGTGTACAGTTGGTACTTATGTTTCAGTAAAACAGAATAGTGTAAATATTTTTATTCTCTGGGAACTGTAAATAATATTGATGTTCAATTTTAGTCCAGGCACAACAGAGAAATACTTTATCTATGAAATTTGCCACGTGATGTTAAATTATGGAGAAATCTTGTCCCATCTCTAAAGCAATGTTTTTTTTGTTTTTGTTAGTGTTTTTGCTTTTGAGTTTCTAAACAGATTTTTTTTTGTTGATATTTCAGGTACTAACTAAATCCAGGATGTGACCCTATAGCTTTACAAACTCCTTAGACAAACACCAAAATAATAATCAGGAAATAAAAACTCTACCACAATGCATCCCTCTTCGCGTCCCTCTGTGCCCCCACGTTCCCGCAGGTTTGACAATAGGCGCACAGAGGCAAAACCAAGCCAAGGGGCTAAGAGGGAGGACAAAAACATGAACACAGCATCTTCATCCCCTCGGCGTGGCACTCGGGGACCACCTGAGTCTTCCAGGTTAAAAGGCCCCGGTCAAGGTGCACGAGCCCCAGTGGTTCAGTCCAAACTGGTGCGGCCACAGAAGAATGGTGCTCACGCAATTCCAGCAATCTCAAAACCAAAAAGTGGACACACTGTATCAAACCTGGCCCCAGCTGTGGATCCAAACTGCAATGAGCCCAGCCTACCTTGTCTGTGTTGTGATGGCCATTCACCTCAGGATAGCAACAGCCTTTTTAATCACAACCATAACAACAATAACACTGTAAACATCAGGCAACAAATGAAGCTACCACCGCCACCTCCTCAGAAGGAATTGGCTGTTCCAAAACAAGATATCAAAGAAGACGAGTGTGAGCCAGAAGTAAAGCAACCTCATGCCATCCCAGTGAAGGAGAGAGAAGAGGACAATGGAAATGTGGATGAAAAAGAGGGTGGTGACCAAAAAAATGATGATTGCAGTGTAAATGTAAATGTTGATGTGAATGGCAATGGTAATTGTGACGGTGAAGATGATGAAGATGAAGATGATGATACTCTTGTTCCTTCTTCCTGCAATTGCCCAGAATCCATGCTAGACTTCTCCCTCACATCTTCTACCTCATCTTCTTCCACCTCCATTAGCAGCTGCTCAGATCTGGAGTGTGACTGCCCTGATACATTTTCATTGTCATCACAAGACCAAGAGGCCACTGAAAACTGTCCATCTTCTCGTTCCCCGGTCTCCAACTGCCTTACCTTTCAGTCCAGTGTCTTACCATTGGATCTCAACCCTTCTGCAAGATCACCTTGCTCTTCTGATGAAGGTTATCCCTCGGCCCCTTGCTCCCCTTCCTCTGACTACACAGAGAGCAAGTTATCAGAAGAAGGAAAATGTATTAAAGTGGATCTCCTCCATTTTTTAGACTCCATAGAAGAGTTGGGTAAAATGGATCTGTTCTACCGCATTGTTAGGCTGGCACATTGGGAACTGGATGGTGAGTTGATTATCAGAGATAGATTGGATCACCAGCAGAAGCTTCAGAGGGTCAACAAAGAAGTTAAGTTGGCATATCTTGTGAAACTTCAGGAGGAAGGGTTAGACTTTGACAATGAGGATATCACTGGAGTTTTGGATGAAATGGGCAACATAGACATTCCATGGAATTTGTATAGAAGCAACAAATCAAGTGACTCCCAGGAATTTTCAGATGCAGGGGTAGATCTGACAGCTCCTTCTGACCTTGATGAAACCCCTGCCTCTGATTCACTTGCTTCATCGCCATTGGGTCCTCCTCCTCGGCCCCCAAAGCCTCCAACAAGGCATGTGAGTGCTCATCCAGAATCACACACTTATGAGAACATCAGTGGACATGCCTTCTCAGTCTCATCCACCAATGACACAACTCCTTTCTCTACAATTGTCCCTGTTCCTACCTTGCCTGCACAGTCATCCTCACCCCCAGCCTTAAAACCTCCTGCCCTTCCTCCTCCTCCATCACAGCCTGTGCCCTACTTCTCCCTAAATACAGACAGAACTACTCTCACCTCCCCTACACCACCCATTCCTCCCCCAAGAAGACGTCATAAAGCCCGTCTAGAGGCTCAAAGGCTTGCTCAGCTTGAAATAGAAAAGACTCCTCTGTCCCTTCCACCACCAACGTCCAGACCTCCTCCATTGCCACCTCCACCTGCAATGTCCACGCCTCCAGCTATTCCACCTCCACCATCACTCCCACCCCCTCCATCTTTTCATGCTCTGGATGTGGAAATCAGGAAGTTGCTTGCACTAGCAGGCCTCACCCAAGCTGAATTGCTTAAACTTAGTCCCGAGCTGGGTGTATGTGTAGATGTAGTCCTGGAGAATGAGCAACCGCCAATGTCTGATGTCTTGCAGATTGGAGAAATCAGTATTAACAGAACACACAAGGAAGATGGTGTAGATAAGGGGTTGCATTCCATATTGAGAGAAGGAACCAGATTTGGGAAAGACAGGTCTTCAGGTGTAAAGGAATTAGATACTCTCAGTGAAAAGGACGTTTCTAAAGATGAACAGAAAGAAGCAAACAGAACAACATCCTTCACAGAAATGGCAAGACGACGTAAGAGAAATGGTGGAAACTGTAATCATAGCTGCAGTTGTGGATCCAGTGGTAGCCTATCTCCCAACTCTGGATATTACAGCACTGATCTTAGCAATACAAACATCCCGAATGTTAGCTTTGGGAGTTTTGATTATACTTCTATCATTTCAGACAGCCCTCCTCCTCCACCTCCACGACCATTACCCCCTTGTCCACCAATTGTCTCCAATCCTCCTGAGCTTCCCCCTCTAAAGCCATGCACTCTACCTGCCAATGCATCTCGCCCAGATAGATTTGACTGGCTGATAGCCTTCACCCCAGAAACAGAGTCGGCACCTCTCGAGATGCGAAAATTGTCCAATGATGGCACATTGAAAAAAGTCTCAACTTCAGGCTTAAAAGTCACAACCTTTAAAGAATTACGCAACAGAAGCAAACAGAGCTCCAATTCAGCCCATATTCAATCAGAACCCGATCCGACTGTCATTACCCCAGACCCGGATTTCCTGTACAACCTTAAATGGAGAAGAGAGAAGATTGATGGGGATGGCTGGGAATATACTTCCCAAGCACAAGCCTCTTTTCTTCAGCCGCCACCCACTCCTGCCTCATTGTCCCTCTTTCGGGAAATGTGCCGCCTGAATATAAAAGATGATTGCCCAGCAGACCCCAAAATGTCCCAACAAATTGGCTATTCAGTAAGCGAAGGCAGCCTTAGGACTATTTGTGATGAAAGAGATAAAGTTGTTCACACCAAAAAGATGGAAGACAAAGATGAAGTGGAAGTTAGGGGAATGGCTGATGGAGCGTGGACTTTGGAATCCAGGACAACAGGTAAAGTTGAATTTCATGAATACATTTGTTTTCTCTGACCTGTTTAAAAGAGCAAGTTCAGTGGAATATTAAAGACAAAGTAAAATACATTTTTTTTATTGACATTGAAAATGGTGAGCCAAGATGAGAGTCACACAGGCAGATGGGTAGATGAATCAACAGAGCAAGACTGGAGGGAATCTCAGAATGCAGCAAGCTTAAAGCTCTGTTGTTTCTCATGATGTCACAAGCCTTTTAATTATTCATTCTCTCAGCAGGCCAATTCCTTTTTTCTCTCATCCTCTCTTCCCTTGCCGTGCCACACATTCTGTCATACTTTCCTCAGTCAATTTTCCTATTTTTTCAGTCATAGTTTCAACTTTCAAGTCAAAAGAGTTGGCATTTCCCTTAAATTGATACGATCACAAATGTTGTATCAAACAATAGTCATGATGCACACCCCAAACCTTTCTGCCTCTGTCCTTAACCCTGCTTTGTCAGCTTTCTGACATGCCTCGCTTTCTGCTTTTAATAATTTGATACTCCCATGCTTGTTATTCTCGCTTCTCGTTATATTATATTTTCCATTTCCCTTTTGCTGTGCTCCTTTCTGCACTGTTTATCTGCCCAATGGAAAAGGCAAATTTGCTTGGATCAGGTTACTTCACTTTTGACATCAGATATAAATGGCCTCTAATGTGCCTTTAAATTGAGTAGCAAATACATTTGAAGGATCCCTCATTTTTGTTTACAAGGTTATCACATCATATAACTCGGCTAACCCATGCATTAGCAATATTTGCGCTATTCATCTTTTTCATGGATATTAGTATATATGAATTTAACACTTTGGTGTTTAGTTCTTCAAGTTGTGTGTCTGTTATTTTGTGTTACTAAATCGCTTAGTTGCTAAATTGATTGTTTCGTGAATCATTACACCCTCAACCACTCATATTTTTGACTTTGTCAGTTAGCACACAAAAAAAAGACCTTATGCCTTTAAGTGGAAAGGCATGACTCAGACCTTTACACCAATCACGGTACAGCAACAGGGAAACAGGAAATACTGAGTCAAACTGACTTCATTTGAGAGAGAGATATCAGCACAAGTTAAGGTAAAGTAAAATGGTTTTATGTGAGCAAATCATAATACTCTAGAGATACTGTATGTACTGTATGATGAAAATTTACACTTTGACTGGCTGAGGTTCAAAATGATTCAGTTGGATGGTTCAATTTTACAACACTTAATCACCTTCATCCATTGAAATGAAACAATCTACTGATAAGAGGCAGAAAGTAATTGTCAATATTGTGCATATGAAAGAGCATATCCTGAAACACTTAAATCTTGTAGCGTGCCTTTCAAGACAAAGTTGCCAGTGCAGCTGAAATGCGATCCTAGTGCAGCTCCTAGTGAGATCCTAGATAAGAGAGTGCATGCTTTCCTGCACACGGTCGGATGTTGAGGGATCAGATATAGTGCTGTTAGACTTTGCACACCATATACTGCCATAGAAAATTGTAGGATTATAGGACGTTTTAGTAGTTAAACAGGCAAAGAAAAGATATAAGGGTGCGGCACTTAGTACTGTGCAATTTGTGTATTAGATTAATTTGAATGGATTGAGTATTTTTTATGTTTAAGTTTTTTGTTTTGTGGAAATTGTAGAGGAACCGTTTACTCTGTTTTCAATGAATGCATATTTTTATCTTGTGCCTTGATTATTTAGGCAAAAAATTAGTCTTTTTGTTTTCTGTTCTGTATTATGGTCAAAATGTTCTCATCTTTGGACAGTGAATAATATACATACTTTCCCCATACACTGTGTCATGTTGTTCTATGTTATAATGTTTGTATGGTTATTATAACAGAAAATTCTCTCTTTAGCATATTGAATGTTTAAAGGAGTTCTCTATCATGTTTCATCATATTTACATTCTCTCTTCTTCAAAATGACACTAACATTTTCCATTCTCTCTTTTTCTTCCTCTTTCTTTACTGTTTGCTGTACCATTCTGCCCATCCTTTCGTTTCTGAATCTTCTCCATTGTTATCATAATTCTTCACATAATGCTACTGTTAAAGTGTCCTCACCTCCCCTTTCCCAATCCTTGACCTCACCTTATTACCTGCACTCTGCTCCCCTGTCACAAGCCTCCCAATTTTACCCCACTGACACTAACATGAATCATGCCGTGGCCCACTGTGAGGGATCCATAAACATCTCAAACCCGTTATGCATAAATTCCACTTTTGACTGCAGCAAAAACGACTATACTGACTCCCTATACTGTGCTGGGCCAGAAAACAAGGCGTTTTTGTTCTGTAAACAAGACAATGATCTCAGTGGTAACATGAATTCTCTGTACCACCGCTGTAATCATGCTGACAGCTTTCTAGATTCTTTATACATCTGTGGGCATGATCCTGACAGCACAAAAACCAACTTCTGTCTTGAGTATAACAATGAAGTAGATTTAATCAGAAATGATGATTCACTCTACAGTGAAGCCAGATACACAAGAAATACCCTGAAGCTGTTCACTGACCCTGAACCACCAACTAACATTAACACACTCACTGAGGGTGATATAACACCATACAAAAACATTGACATGCAGACTTACATTACTATGCGAAACCTCAAAAATCGGAGCTATGTGAACAAAAACAGTTATAAAGAGGCCGACTCGCTGTTTGATTTGAATTTAGAAAACACAGATAACTCAAAATCACCTATCAACCCTTTTTATGACTGTAATGAAAACACACTAATGAACAAACAGCAGCTTGTCTCTTTCCTGCCTACTACCTTTACCACCCCAAGAACTGCCCCTTGCATAAAGGTAACCCACCACGGCTGTCCCCCGTAGGAGCGATCTCACCTCCCCACAGGTCCGGGCCTCCAGTTCCAGGCACAGATGTCGCCCGGCTTTGCTCACCCCTGTTCCCTCGCAGTCACACCCTTCCTGCCCTTGCTGCACCCCTTTACTACCCTTATCTGTACACTCCCCCTGTTCAAGCCCCTCTGCGGGAGCCATCGGCCCCCATACTTCACTCTCAGAGTCCACCACCGCTCACTTCGAGTAAGAAATCAGTGCATTCTCATTTCTCTCACTTTCCTCCACTTCCACTTTCTTTGATTGTACAGCACTATGTCTGTTTGTCTGTGTGTCTCATTCATATCCTGTGGATATTGTTGCACTGTCAGTGAAATATGTGGTTGTCTGCTGCATGATGACATCAGAAGTGCTAATATATGGCTTATTTCATGTTATTTTTTTAATGTTCTGTTAGTGTTCCTTTTTTTGTTCACTTGAAATATTGTAGCCTATTATAAATTCTGTAAATTAAAGATGCACTATTTGTAACTTTTGACCCTCCAGCGGTTGATCATACAACAAATTACTTGTGGAGGAACATTGTTTTGGAAATTACGTGAGTTGTACTTCGGCTTTGCTATTTTGCGTGGATGAATTTAATGACTAGAGGTTTTCAGACTGAAATAGTGGACACTATTAGAACTCGGCTAGTAGGCTATAAGACAAGTAGACCAAAGAAGTAACTGGTTTAAAGATTAAACACTGTTCCATTGCACCTTCTATTACATATAACAGTAGCTTCTTCTTTCCTTTATTTATGGATATGACATAAACATGCACAGAATTAATTCCGGACATATGCAGTGTCGCGCAAAATCCATCCAGACTCTAAAATATAAATTATTACAGGCCAAGGCAAAATATGGTTTGGAAGATGGATTTATGATACAAAAAAGTGACATAATATAGCTTTAATATATTTTTAAATATATATTCATTTTTGTATTGCTCTTATTTAACCATTGCTTTTTGTGTGTGTGTATATATATATATATATATATATATATATATATATATATATATATATATATATATATATATATATATATATATATATATATATATATGTATGTATTGATTTAATGTAATTTTTTTACATTTATATTTTTGTTTATTCTTAAGAGATTGGTCTTTCTTTTTTATGCTGCCCAGCATGTTTTGTTTTCCACTTACCTTATGGTAATGCATGTGACAAACCCAAAAATGTTAAATCAGATCCAAATATGTCTCAAATGAATAAATATCTTTCATAATTTATTCATGAATATTTGTTCCTCACAAACTGCTGTCATGTTGTGCACTGGATGAATCAGGATCAGCTGTAATACATTATCTTCTGTTAATCGAGTTTCTAACCCCACCCTGCTGTCTTTCCCTCCTAATAGCGGTTCGCAGCTTCTCATTTGCCGGCTCTGAGCAGAAGAACACGGCCTGGATGGGAGATGATGTGAGGACCTCACTGAGTGCTGAAGGGCTGTCTTCTGCATGCCTGCAAGAAAAGAAAAGTATAGTATACCTCATGATTATAAAAAAAAGTGCTGGTCCATATGTATCTTTATTTAAAAAAAATTGTAAAAATGTTATTTTATGTGTTTTTGTCACACAGCTCTTGTCAATTCAGTCAGTGTGGCAGTGGAGGCCATCTTGGCTCAGTTCAGTTCATCCAGGACTGTTGTACAGAAGGTCAGTTTTGTGCTGGCTTTTGTTTTTAAACTTTGCATCATTAACCCCACTTTAGTTTAATATAAACATTCCCACAGAAAAAAACTAAACAAAACAACAACTTTGATCTAAATTAGTAAATCCCAACCTGTTTTTTCCCCTCTCTCCATGCCACTTCCATGCACTTGGCTTATCTCTTCCTTTTTCTTTCTCCAGTTTTACTCAGTAAATAAGGTACATCAAAGTCCATAAACATGAGATTTGCAAATAACTTATTTGCACACTAACCTCATGCACCTTTTCGCCTCTTTCTCCTATTTCTTGCTCCCTCTCTCTACCCTTTTTTATTCATTTTAAATACGTTATATATATCCTATCTCTTTTTTTCCATTGCTTTGCACATTTTTGTTATTTTGAGTCTCTCTCTCTCTCTCTCTCTCTCTCTCTCTCTCTCTCTCTCTCTCTCTCTCTCTCTCTCTTCCTTCCTTTTATCTGTCTATCCTCCATTGCCCTTTCTTGACTTCTGTTGACAGACTCTTTCTGGAGACAGCAGTGTAAATCCTTCTCTGGGTCGTCTAGTACTGCATTGCCTTTGCCCAGCCCTGCACAGCCTTCTCTGTGATGGCCTCAAGCCCCACCAGAGTGACCTCATTGCAGGCAGAAGGCCAAACTCTCCCTGGGGATTGGTTCAGGCCTCCACCAAACCAGGTATAAGACATCTGGAACTGGATTAAAAGACAATTACCTTTATTAAATATGAAAATTTTATATCTACCTCTCTTTCTCTCTCCTCGTCTATCTCTCATCCTCAAACTTGTTTCATTTTCTTCTTTTCTGGCATTGTGAATCCCTGCAGTATTGACTCATGCATCTCTGTCATACTTCCAGTCTTTAAATATTTATCGGTTTTCTCCCTCAATGTTTTTGCTGCTCATATTCATTCTCATATTTATTTTAGCTTTAGCTTTAATTTAAAATAAATAGTACAGCATGGTACACATTCATTCTGTTGCCTTTCCTAGCATTTTAAAATAATCAATGATTTGCTTAAATGCATCTTACAGGTGATGTATGCAATTTCTGACTGTAGTAAAGCATAAAAATACCATATGTTTGCAGTTATTTAGCAAACATGCCAAGTACACATAATCATTCTTGTTTCTCCGAAAAACATTCTACTGCCAGTTATTCTACTTTGTAAATGTGTGTTCCCTGTCTGTTTTTGTTTTGGTCTGTGTGATCCCACCCACTGCCAATTTACCCATTATTATTGACAACCGGAGTTGCCAGTTGGCATAAAACACAGAGTATTGTAGCCAGGAAAGCCAGCAAATGAACTGGGTCAGAGATCGCAGGTTCTACCCGACCTAAAACGCCTCAACAGCCACCTATAAAGCTCTATGGCCAGAGGCATAATAAAAAGCTAATAAGTAAACTCATCAATTTACAATGTTAGGCTCAAGGCCTTCCATTGTCAATTGCACTTGTTCCTGTTGCGTGTTTCTCAATCTGGCAACCCGCTTGAGTTAGAATTTGAACTGCAGTACCCATTTCAACCACTAGCTGTCAATATTACATACTGCACATTTAAATGTTTCTTTTAATAATCTTCTCTCTTCATTTATGGTGCTCCTTTAGGCCCGAGCACACTGGCTTTGCACAACCTCCAGACTAGAGTAGCGGGGCTTCCCCAGTTTAAGCAGAGCAGACACAGGTTCAACGCCTTCCTGTTTGGCCTTCTCAAGTAAGGCAGCATTTTTCTCAAAACTTTTCTTCCTTTCTAAGATGATTTCATTGACAAAATGACTTGTGTGTCTCTCTCTCTTCCTGTTTTTCTCCACTAATTTATTCTTATTCTCTTCTAATCTGTCATGTAGTGTCAAGCTTCTGGATTACTGGCTTTCGCATCTGCAATCCTGCAGTGGTAAGTATTCATTTTTACTGTTGTTCTCTAGTGGTCCTTGCTGGAAAATCCATCTTAAGCTAGTTTTTGGAGCAATAGCAGATAGTAAACCATCTTGGAGCAGCAAAAATCAGTTACTAACTTGTCTGGGGTTGTGATAGCAATGATGGATTATTAAAAACAACAAAATGCAACAGAGCTAAAAATTTTCTCATAGAATGCTTGTGATGACATTTTTTAGTAGCCCAAGCAGGAAGTTCGCACCACCCTGGTACTCTTGACAAAAAGCCAATAGAATTTTTTAAACTGGCTTTTGGATTCCCTACATTGAACAGAAAACCAAGAAAAGCTTTTTGTCTCGATTTGTTTTGTTCATCAAGATAAATACAATCTCCAGAAGTAAAAAGCTAAAGTTGTGCTATAAACAAACTACACCACAGTCACATGACTTTACCATCAACACCACTTCCGACGACTTTTTCAAACTGTCTTTAAAATCTAGAAGTTAGAAACTTTGAGTTAGAATAGTTTTTAAGAACATAAACACAACATGGCAGCAAAATCAGACTATACAACCTCTGTCTTTCCCATTTAGCCACAAAGATCTTAATTTAACCAGTTAATGCAATTTAAATGTCTACATTTTTTGTACATTTTACTGTAATCATTTTTTTTAAATAATAATAACTGTAAATACTTTTTTACGTCCCGCAGATGTGTTGGAGACATATTATCGCCCGGATTCCTTCATGCGTCTGTCACTCACTTCTTGCCAGCCTCTTTTTGAGGAGCTTCTCCTCTTACTGCAGCCTCTCTCTCTTCTGACCTTTAACCTCGACCTGCTGTTTCAGCATCACCACCTTGACCCCTCCTCCCCAACTCTTACCCCTGCCAGTCAAACATCTGAGATATATAGCCCGCCAAATGAAGACTTCAGCTTCCACTTGTCACCCAAGGGGATTTTCCAAGGAAATGGCCATAATCTTGGAGGCTTGTTAGAGCAAGACTGTGGCAGTTTGGGTTTAGACACCAACCCTAATTCAGGTCTCACAAGTCATGTTCTTGATGTGTCAGCCTATCGCAATCCAATTTCGCTGTCATCAAGCGTCATCAAGGAGGAAGCCAATCCGCCATTATCATGGTTTAAAGGGAATGAGATCTCTGCACCTCTTAATGCCGGAAGCATTTCCCAGCAGGCAGGCCAGGCTCTTCAGCAAGGCTGGGGGGCAGTAATGCGTTTAGGGGAACGTTTAGGGCAGAACTTTGGTTTGGCCACTAACACAGAGGATGTTAAAGGTCCTAACTCACCAGATGAATTCAAGACAGGCTTCTCATTGAATCCAAAAAGCCCAGTTGAAAACAGGCAGCAACCAAGAGAGGATCTTTCCTCGTGGGAAAGTGGAACAGCTGTTCCCTGGGGTCTGGGACGACTATTTGGAGCTTCTAAGAGCCCCAACAACCCACCACCAAGCAGGTATGATGATTTTTCAGTCAGTTAAATTTGTTTCAGATGTGTCAGGTTTATTCATGTGTCATGTCTTTTTATTCTCTTCCATGCTGTTACTCTCACATAGGCGTCCATCTCAGTGGCTCTCCCCTGGCGTAACCGTCCTCTCTCGCATAGTGAATCTTGGCCAGGGTTCTCCGCCTGAGAAGAAAGAGCTCCAGAGAAGCAAAGATAAGGAAGAAGATGAAAAGGAAAAGATTAATGAAACCAGAGATCAGCCAAAACCCCTGAGGTAAAGTTTCCATTAGATTATTCACATTTTTATTATCAGATTTACATTTATATGTTTTATGAGAATAATGTTCAAACCTTTTTAGATCCTTTTTTAAAGTGTTTTTTGTAGGGTCTCTAACTAATCATTATATTAATTTAGAAATACTTGAAAAATTATTTTTAAATAAAAAAATCAACACGATTTTTCATTATATTTGCAAAACAACAGCTTTTTACTTAAAAAAATATAACTTTTTGAAAATAATGAGATGTGTACACAAATCATTAAGAGTCTTTAAGTTTGTTTAATTAATTTTAATGAACTTTTTAATATAGTTTATTTTATTCAATGTCCTTTTGTCATTTTTATTAGTTTTTGTCTTTTAAAAATATTTCTAAATTGTTTTAATTTATTCTTATTTCCGTTTTAGTTTTTTTTTAGCTGTAATTTTATTTCACTGAGTCATTTTTGTAAACTTATTTAATTAATCTAATATTTACATTATATAGTATTTAGTTCAAATAACAAACATGTTTTAATAAAAATAGTAATATGTTTAATTTATATAGCGCCTTTCCCAAGCTTAAGGATGCTTCACAACAACAGAACAATAACATGACAATCATACAGTCAATCATATGGGACAGCCATATGCACAATGGACATTTGCCCAGTCCAGAACAAGAGCCAATGTGGCTATGTTTAGCAGTTATATCAAATTTAGCAAAACATTCAAATCCATAAAGAAGAACACAACACCGTGTAGACAGCATAAAAATGTATAATCATTTGAACACAGTGAGCAGTACATGAAGCAAATGCACACTCTGACTGATAATATTGTAAAAACAAATAGTTTTTGAGCTGAGATTTTAATTCATAGATAGATGTTTTATAGTCATCGTTAATTTCAGTTAACAACAGCAACACTGCTATTACTGTCAAGAATGTGCTGAGTCTTGTTTTCTGATTCATCAGGGCGGTCAGAACTCTGTGTGACCACATAGGCACTGGAGCCGAGCTAAGCTTCAGGAAGGGGGAGGAGCTTGTTCTGTTGGGAGGTGTGGATCACGACTGGATTCGATGTCGTCAAGGTCACAAAGAGGGCCTTGTTCCCATTGGTTATGCTTCACTTATCATGTGACTTAACTTTAATTCTGCCTGTATGTTTGTGTGAAAGAATATCAGGGGATAACATACAAGGAAAAAGAGACCATATATAGATGTAGTTATTAGTAGCTGTGTTACATGTTTATCTGTTTATCTCTGACCCTCGTTGCCTGGTTTGTGATGTCTGGAATATTATCTGTGATATATAGGAAACAACTCACTATAAATTACTGTATAAATTATCTATATATATATATATATTTAGATTTTTCAAATATGATAGACAGGTAAACAGGAAATAGAAATGGGTAATGAATAAGTATCAAGTTTAACAAAAAACAAAACCATCATATTATATTTATTATTAGGTGTTCTGCCATATGATAAGCATTGCCCACAAGTTTACTTAATTAAAGAGCTCAGTGCAAAGTTATCAAAAAATACATATTCGTAAAACAGCACTTCATCATCGTTTTAAGTCCAATAAGAAACCAATATGCATATGTGGCTTTCTTCATGCAAACCTCTTTCTTGTCATATCATCAGCCCAGCAATGTTTTATAAAGATACGCACGACTTTATCGCAAAGGCATGAGTTTTGGTTATTTGGGGGCTGCATTAGTGCGTAAATCAAAAGTTAATTCTTTAATTGATTATACAATTTATGTTTTATTTTATTTTATTTATTATAAAGCTATTTTATTAGGATTTACCGACTAGTTAGTCTATAAACTAATTGCTTGATAATTAATAATTATTTGCTCTCCTAATTTTTACACCAACAATTGATCGGTGTTGCCTGAAGATTCCCTAATATACATCATTTTATTATCTCACCCAAAAAAAGGAAAAACCTTTTTTTTTTTTTTTACATTTTTGACCAACATTATTATTGTCTTAATGTTATTATTGTAACTTTCAATGGTAACAGTCAAATATATTAGCGTGGTAGTGTGTAGATGATTCTTTTATATTTCTTACAGTGTGATGGCTTATGTGGTAAGATCTGTATCACCATGAGCTTGATAGTGACTATGCATACTCTGTACTGTACTGTTTATGAGGCTTGTTGCTGGGGAAACCATATATGATTGATAGCATTAATGATTTTCTTTTGAATGGATATTCTGCATCGGTATAATGTGTTGAATCAGGGGTTTACATACTAAACCTGCATGAATGTGTATGAATGTGTGTAGCAAATGTAAGGTAATACTCATCTATATTTGTGAGCACGGACACATTCACTCAAGATAAAAATGCTTCATTCTAACAGTATAGGCCAGAGTTTAAGTGGCTGTAGTGGGAAAGGTGATTTAAATTAGAGTTGGCTTATTCTTGTTCATTAAATGGGTCTCTGCGTTTCCACAATTGAATGCTCATGTGTAGTATACAGTTTTGTCACACGCTGCTTTCAGCCGAGCTGCTAATCAAAAACATATTAAACAAAAGATTAATCTTGTCACGGTAACGTGCCAGTCCGCATGGAACACAGTTTTGTCCATTACACCACATGATGATATATCTTCTGGACAATTCCATTCAATTGCAGAAAAGCAGCCGGCTATAGTAGCAACTGAGCACTGAAAGAACTGAGCATTCACATTACTGTATGTATAATGTATGAAAGCTTACAATTGAAACTTGATGTATGGGATTTATGTACCTATGAGTTTGTCAGGGACAATTGGTACTGTTTTTAGGATATAGTTTAGGAGGTATATTAAAAACAACTGAGACAGAACTTAGCTTTGTAATTGGGTTGAACTTGTCTCTTTTAACAATGAAGAAAAATGTAATAAAAGTCTTAAGATTTGAGAGCAAGTAAGGTTTGGGTAGAAAATCATATCTAGTGTCATAGTCTTACCTCACAGGGCAAACTGCAATGATGCATGACTTTTTTTTTAATTACTGTATTATTTTCCTTTATATAACTTTATAATTGTGACATTTGAATTACATTAGTGTGTTTTGGAGAAAGAAAAGCTATGTTCCATTATAAATATAGTGTACTTATTGTTTGTGGTAATTATACCAATTGATCTGCTTTTCATCTGTTTCTCTTGTCTATCTCTCTCTCTCGCTCTATCTATCACTTGTGTGTGTACTTTTGTGTGGTAATGAGTTGCATAGCTCTGTGTGGTATTGACCATCGCTGGTAGTACACTTTAAGCATAATTTGTTCTGTACCAACTCTTGAGTTCTGTAATTCCCTGTGAATCAGCTCTATGCATGTTGGTGTTTGTAAATATACCCAATAAAATATGAAAAGAAACAATAGCGTGTGGTGCTGAAGATTATAAGATGTGCTGTGGCTACAGTACAATGTGTTGTGTTGTTCATACACGTCAGATGCAATACCACAGATAACATGAAGATGTCACTAAATAAACAGAAGACAGAACCTGATTTCACTAAGTGCAGCATGTTCTTTGGAACAACATTTCAATCAACCGATCAAATTTGAGGGACAAGTAACAGTTTGTCAAGTTTAGGCTTACAATCGGGGTAAGGTGTTTCTACATCAGTGTTATTCACCTATCATTTCCCTATTATTTTATGGATAACTTATAGTGTTAGGATCAAATTTCCAGACGGGAATGTTGTTCTAGGATCAACAAACCAGGAGCGCGCCTAACTCAGCAAACTTTGATCCCGATTTCTAGAGCGAGTTCCAAACCCAATGTTCTTACTGTAAATATTTCACAAACGAAATGAGACTAAATATTTCTCGAGAGCAATTCATGTTGCTGCCCTCTTGTAGCACATAAGGAAACACTTCTTTTGGCAGTATACACCAATCAGGCATAACATTATGGTGAAGTGGGGACAGGTGAAGTGAATAACACTGATTATCTCTTCATCACGGCACCTGTTAGTGGGTGGGATATATTAGGCAGCAAGTGAACATTTTGTCCTCAAAGTTGATGTGTTGGAAGCAGGAAAAATGGGCAAGTGTAAGGATTTGAGCAAGTTTGACAAGGGTCAAATTGTGATGGCTAGACGACTGGGTCAGAGCATCTCCAAAACTGTAGATCTTGTGGGGTGTTGCCGGTCTGCAGTGGTCAGTATCAGTATCAAAAGTGGTCCAAGGAAGCAACAGTGGTGAACCGGCGACAGGATCATGGACGGCCAAGGCTCATTGATGCACATGGGGAACAAAGGCTGGCCAATGTTGTCCGATCAAACAGCTCAAATTGCTCAAGAATTTGCTGGTTCTGATGATAGAAAGGTGTCAGAATACACAGTGCATCACAGTTTGTTGCGTATGGGGCTGCATAGCCGCATACCAGTCAGGCTGCCCATGCTGACCCCTGTCCACCGCTGAAAGCACCAACAGCGGGCATGTGAGCATCAGAACTGAACCACAGAGCAATGGAAGAAGGTGGCCGGGTCTGATGAATCACGTTTACTTTTACATCACATGGATGGCCTGGTGTTTGTGCGTCGCTTACCTGGAGAACACATGGCACCAGGATGCATTATGGGAAGAAGGCAAGCCGGCGGAGGCAGTGTGATGCTTTGGGCAATGTTTCTGCTGGAAAACCTTGGGTCCTGCCATCCATGTGGATTTACTTTGACACGTACCGCCTACCTAAGAATTGTTGCAGACCATGAACAGCCTTTCAAGGAAATGGTATTCCCTGGTGGCTGTGTCCTCCTTCAGCAGGATAATGCGCCCTATCACAAAGCAAAAATGGTTCAGGAATGGTGTGAGGAGCACAACAATGAGTTTGAGGTGTTGATTTGGCCGTTGATCGAGCATCTGTGGGACGTGCTGAACAAACAAGTCCGATCCATGGAGGCCCCACATCGCAATTTACAAGAATGAAAGGATCTGCTGCTACCATCTTGGTGGCAGATACCACAGCACACCTTCAAGGGTCTAGTGGAGTTCATGCCTCGACGGGTCAGGGCTGTTTTGGCAGCAAAGGGAGTACCAACAAAATATTAGGAAGGTGGTCATAATTTTATGCCTGATTGGTGTATGATTTCCAATTCCCAATCATTTATACTCACAATTAGTATTTGTACACCCTTTACATTTTTATTTCAGTGTTGTAATTAGCAATTCTTTTGATTTTTAATTAAATTTGAAGCAGATTTGTTATGTGACAGCATGAATTAATATTTTTTTTTAAGGGTCAAGATCGTTATCTGCCTTTTCTCATAATATCCATCGTCAAATTAATGCACGGCTCAGATTAACGTTACAGCCATGGTTACACTCCAAAAAAATGATAAAGTAATTATTCTATCAAAAATAAATCTCTCAATCAAGTGTCTATAGTATTATACACAACATTATATTATTTTTCAAGTAAATATTTATATTATTATTATTGTTATTATTTACAATTATTATTGCCCCTGGTTCAGTAAGGAACTCTTGCAATAAAGTAGCAGTGTTTGGGACAAATTGTAACTATCAATGCCGCTTTAAAAGATGCAGTCTAATCCTGTTTACATGAAATAAGCCTGCTCCCAGGCAGGTTTAAGCTTACAGACCTGTTGCTATGACAGTAAGTCCAGGGGCCTATACCATGAAGCCGGTTTAGCTAGCTAGCCAGATATGTTTAAGCTTAGTTTGTACCAATCCTGGGTTTTAAGTACCATTAAAGTGGTTTGGCTTTTAGCAGTGTTCATCTCCATAGTAACTCCAGAGCAGGTTATGTTCGGGATAAGAGGTCGCAAACTGAATTTGAACCAATCACCTGTGAGCAAAGTGACTCATCTCTGATGCAATAAAGCCACTCCCCCTGTTTCTCTTGCTCCAAATTAAAGGTCACTACATGATATATATATATATATATATATATATATATATATATATATATATATATATATATATATATATATATATATATATATATATTATCTAATGATGATTACTTAATATAATAATTGTACAATTATAAATTACAAAGTAAAATATGTTCAAATAGAAATCAGTTATTTTACATTTTAATAATATTTCACAATATTAAAGTTATATATATATATATATATATATATATATATATATATATATATATATATATATATATATAACATAAATGCAGACTTGGTGAGCGCAAGAGACTGCTTTAAAAAAAATATATATATATATAAACTATTTTCACAACTATTTTCTTTAATTATCCTCTTACATGGAAAATTATTTTCTTCTTTGTAAATGCTTTTAAATTCTTTATATATACTTCAATGTCTTTATCTTCAGCAGAAGAGTTTTGAATCACGTCAGCTCTCTCGCGAGAAATGAGTCACACTTTGCGTTGAAAGTCATGTGATAGTCTGCTCACTGCTGATGTCACACTTTAACGTGCACGGGCTCCACAAACTCAAAATCAAAGCCTGAGTTGACAGAGAAAGTTGATGATCAGCATCATGGGACCAACAAAGCCTGAATTAATTGGTTGGGTTTTGTCGACTCAAAAGTAATCCTATAACCCTGAGTTTGTTGATCTACCACCATGGTACAGGCCCCAGGATGAGCTTCGAAGAACCAAACAATATAATATCATGGCAAATCGTCAACAATCATATCCAACTAACCGAGTTAGCGACGTACGAAGAACAGACCCTTGATGTGTGCCAAAACAGTATTATTTTTTCAGCTCCACTTTCTGATTGTTTTGACCACTTCACAAGTGTTGCTGGTACCGTTCAAAAATACTTTTGCTTTTTCCTTCCATGCACCTTGTTTATTTTGTGAAGTTGCACCAGAATAACCATACAACACTTCTAATATCAAACCAACCAAGTCTATAAACTATAGGCTATATATGAATTAGTATTTTCTGTATAATTCTATAATCTATATTCTTTTATTGTAATTGAAGGTGACTTTATAACCATGGTAGCTGCATCTAAATTATTTCATAATGAAGCCCATTTCTGCCACATAAGACAAAAAAGTTACATAAAAAGTCATAATTGTGAGATAAAAGGTTGATATTGATATAAAAAGAATTATAAAAAGAATTATGAAAATGTTGCAATTATGAGATAAAAAGTTTTTATCTTATAATTTATCTTAGTTTTTCATTTTGATAATTATGATTTACCAAAGCATGATTTTTTTCTTATGTGGTGGAAATGCAAACTAAGCAAATAAATGCAGCAGCCATTACTTTTCTCTCAAGCACTTTCATCATGTACATATGTTACGGTATTTAAATTCACTTCAATAACCATAAATGGACCTGTCCTTATAACCACCTTAATAAAGTGTCAAATTGTTTCCCGGACTGATCAGTTCCAGGACACTGTCAGTGGATCGGCATTCTTCCCTGCCAGATAAGCTCCAGGAGAGAGGCTGAGCGAGTAAGGGATGGATGAAGGGTATGTGGAGGTGTGCAGTAGAGTCATGTCATCGGCATTATAGAAGCGCACCTGACACCTGTCGCAGTCCAGGTACAGCCCTATCCTGCGTGGTTTCACAGTCAGATCTATCTCTGTCACTGTCTCATACTCTTTGATGCAGTAGCCTTGGTCATGCTTAAGGTAAAGCCCAATATCCTTGTTCAAGTTGCTTATACATCCACCATCAAAGCCCACGCTCCAGTCTATCTTCGCTCCTACATCCACCTCCCAGTAGTGCTGCCCTGACTGGAAGGTCTTGTGGGTCCTGGCCAGAGGCCTATAGTCTTTGTGACGCAAAAAAATCCCCTTTTTGGATGTGCGGATGACGCTGCGCCCATCAGAGGAGACCCTCAGGTATGGGTCATGACAGTCATGTATGACATTACGATCAGGGACTAAGAAAGACAAACAAAAGTTTAAACGCAAAAATTAAGTAAAATAATATTACAACTTCTTTCAAAGAAATGTCCAAACTTTTGACCAGTACTGTACAAATATTGATACTGTAAATTTGTTAAATGTTTATTTTCACAATTGATGTTAAAGGTACTGTACACAATACCTTTTGTGATTCCCTAGAGGTATAAGATTTAGTGCGCTCCATCTCAACCTTTCTCGCTTGTTGTAACTACTAACCTATGCCACTCCCACAGATGCACCAAAGTAGCCGGAGCAACTTTTCTCTATTCACGGAAATGACAAGACCCGTACGGGTGATATGTAAGCAATTTATCATAAAAACCGTCCCGTCCTGTCTAAAATTATAAACATTTATTATAGAACCAGGGTAAGACAAAAGCATGTTTTGGAAGAATTGTTTAGGCACTGACTCATTACTTAAATTGTTGGTAATTTTGAACAAAACCGTTGCATAGTGTACAGTACCTTTAATATACTTTTACATGTATTTTAATATGTAGTGTTGTCTACATATAGATAACTGATGTCCTCACCTGGTTTGATAGAGCCCAGCATCTCCTTCCACACAATAAACTGCAAATGAGTCTCATGAAGGCCGAGGAATAATGAATTGGGTGTGAAATGTACACTTTTCACTGTTGATTTGAACCTACAATGCAGGAGATGAATGTCACTGATGGGATAGACACAGAGTTGATCATGTTTACCTCAAGCATTACTGTATATTGTCATACTTGGTTGTTTGAGAAGCACTGTCATTGTTTCCACTGCAGCTTTCGTTCTCTTTCATCTCTTCAACAAATTCCAGCCCTTTCTCAGTCCACCACTACAGGAGAAGAACCAGACAATATGAATAACCCAGTGTTATGTATAATAAATGCAATAATTATGAACATAGCAAGTCCTTTCTTACCCCCCTAAAAAAAACACTCTTAAAACCTGATTCATCACAAAATATGCAAAAAGTCTACAACAGTATGTCACTGGGACATCTTTATACTTGATTTACACTTAAAAGATACATAGTCATACCTTAAGGGTAAATATATCTCTAATTCACTAATATGCACCTTTTAGGAGTAAAATTGAAAGTATAAAGGTGGCCATCCACCAAGGTGGCCTCTGCTACACGGGTCATGGAGACCATCAATGTCACTATTTCCGCTTCTCCGGTCATGAGTATGACATAACGCAGCTCTGTTTATCATATTAGATACAGTTGAGTGTGTTAAAATTGATGTTACTCTGTGCGTTCGCTGGGTGGCTGCTGTGACACTTGTTCACACTGCAGTGAGAGTAAAGCT
The DNA here is from genome assembly GCA_023029165.1 of Gobiocypris rarus. Lineage (NCBI taxonomy): Eukaryota > Metazoa > Chordata > Actinopteri > Cypriniformes > Gobionidae > Gobiocypris > Gobiocypris rarus. The sequence goes on along the minus strand of CM040926.1, from coordinate 18,346,495 downwards.
TTTCTGCAAAATCAAACCGGAAACCGAGGGTAATGCAGATATGGCGCAATTGACAGGCGACTCCCTCACATGTCCCGGTTCCTTGGTTAAAATAGCAATTTTCTCACAATTTACAAATAGTTGGAAACATTTGGGATATTGTAAGAACTCACCTTAACAAAATATATAACACTGGCCAGGTGGTGTTTAGATATTTTACTGCAAAAATACTACATAGTGCACCTTTAAAAAATATTTTTGCAAATTTTAAAAATGTTTTGTCATCAGGAAAAAACATATTTTATTTTTATTTTCCTTTTAAGCCTCATTGTAGCCTACTGCAAACAAGTATTTCTATACAATGGACATAGCTAACTGGACAAATTGTGCTGAATGCAAATGTTTGTCTGAACCTGCAGAAACCCGTCTGGCTGATCAGACTCAAAGACTGAGTGCAGAATCCCTTCCTTCTCTCTTCCATCATTCAGCTTCTCTTCTATTTCTGCTCTGTTTCTTTTCATCTTTTCGATAATTTCCTTCTCTTCTTTCTCCAACATTTTCTTCACTTGCTCCTCCTTTTTCCTCAGAAACTGGTGCATCTCCTCAAATTGTGCAGAGATCTGAGAAGAGAGCTGCCGAGACCTTTCCTGAGAAAATCAAAACAAATCACAGATAGTAATGAACCCTGCTGTGCTCCTATGGAGTTTTTAGATTGAATTTGGGATCTGTTTCACTCTTTTGTGTAAAGTGTATTGTTTACCTCAGTTTTAGATATCTCATTCGTCTGTTTCTTGATTAGAGCCTGCAGGTCTTCATTCTCCTTTGACAGGAAACTCAAAGGCTCTAACAATAAATTCTACAACACACAAGATATTTCATATTTCAGGCATTACCTTAAAACAGAGGAATTTCAATCTACCAGCAACTTTTGGCAGAGGAACAGGATTGAACACTTCTGACTTTGCATGTACAATTTCGCATTTTGATATGTCTATTAACCTTTTTCCTAATGAGCCTACTGCAATTTATATTATGGGAGGCACTTCTGGTTTGGGTAAGGTCCACCCAAAATGATTGAAACAAATCATTTCAAAGCATAACCATAACACAAATAGTGCTCATCCATCATATAAATATACTGAATATCAAGCTGTAAAATGTCCTTCATATTACTACAGTGATATTTAACCTGCCTCAAATATTGCTTTGTACAGAATCAAGCTTATGAGGATATTAATGGTAGTCAAATATGCCTAATGCCTTGCTTTAGTTGGAGACACTTCTTAGCAAACTTTTTGTCATCATAGTGGTGTCAACTTGTATTGTTCCCTAAGCTTTCCAAGATTAGATGTTTAGCAGGTAGTGAGTTACTTTCAGTTTCCAGTGAAGGATCCAGCGCTTTGTAGGCAGCGGCTAAAAACTGAAGAGAAACATAAATGGAGAGAACACTGCAATAGAAAGCCCTGGAGCTGTCAAAATTCCACAGAATGATGACAGACTTTTGCTGACAAATAAATGTGAATTTCTTGGTCCAGAAAAAGAGTAAACATTGTTTGCAGGTTGAAAGTGTAAAACCGTCCTTTTAAAACTAACTTCTTTCTTTTTTCTCTTAAATGACGTTTCATTAAAACAAAGTTCGGGAGGAGCACGTTCAAATGATCTATCCAATCATGATGTCATTCCAACCAGCTTTCAGCAATCAGTAATCAACATGTCTACCAATCAGCGCAAGTGGAGGATCACATAAATACCCAGTCAACTCATCAATGTTCCTTGACAGGTTTTCAACATCCCTCCACCACCCAGTCTTCCTCACACTCACCTGGTTACTCTCCTAACCAGAGATACTCTGGGTTCGGGCCAAATACCGAGCTCGGAGCCCTCTCCTCAGACAGCACACGCCAAATATGCATACCATTTATTATATCTGACTTATTTGTAAGTGTTAACTCGTGAAACTCCTCAATGTAAAAGGTGTGTTTTAGGAGTTTGTTTTTTATCAGCCGTTCTTCTAATTAAGGCTGGAATACATTATATGACTTTACAGTTTTCTGAACAGATTTTAGAACACTAGGCAATAGGCATCATACACATGACAACTTTGTAAATGGTTACCGAGGAAAAACTGGGCATCAAATGAGTGAGGATAACACAGTCGTTCCAAACAAAACAAACCTGTGCATAAAAGTATGCCTTGTTGCTAGGAGACACTTAACAAATGAAAGTTTTCTAAAATTGGCTCAAAATATCAAACATGTTTTGATATCCTTTAACCGGTTAGAATCTCAGTCTGAAGCTCAAACAATCTGTGTTCTTCATACATTACATGTTTTTTTGTGTGTGTGAAATTGGTCAACTTGCAAATTGCAGCTATTATTGACTTGTCCAGATTGCAAATCAGTGCATAACTACATCTGTGCAAAAATTGTGTAGTGTATTTCAAACTTAAAGGGTTATTTCACCCAAAAATAAAAATTCTGTCATTAATTACTTACCTTCATGTCATTTCCAAAGAAAGAAAAACTTGGACATCTTGGATGACATGGAGGTGAGTAAATTATCAGCAAAAGTTTATTAAAAAGTGAACTAATCCTAACAGGTTGGAATGACTATAGGCTAATTAACTGAATTTTCATTTTGGGGTGAACTAACTCTTTAAGATTGCGAAAAGTCATGAAGAACCATACTTCAATCAAGTAAACTATTGAGCAAGAAATACCCTGGGGTCTCGAGACCCTGAACAAAGTTGCTGCAATAACTGTTAATTAGACGTAACTTAGCCTACAGTTATTAGATGATCGCACCTCTTCAGTCAGTAGCTATGTGGGATTCGATACATCCAAAATAGAAACCAAATCTTTTCAGTTTTCTGACTCGGATATGACCTATAATTTAAGTAGCTTCAAACATAAAACTTAATGAACATATCAGTTTTATAACTTTTCAGTCGTAACTCACTGACCTTTCTAGGCTCCGCTGCCTCCTCCACAGGTTTGAACTTGTGTCCCTGGTGTTTCTCACCATCCCTACAGATCAGGCACACCAGTTTCTGGTCCGTCTCACAGAACAGCCTGAGCCTCTCCTGATGATCTAAACACACCAGCTTCTCCGGTTCTTCAAACACTCTCACTGCGGTTCCACCGTCTGCTCCCGAAGCCGTCACGTTCATGAGCGCCTGTTGCTCGCTCAAGTGCTCCCTCACGGCATTCACCATATTCCGCAGGACGCGGTTGGACCGGAGGTCCCACATGGTGTAGGGTCGCCTGCATTCTGGACACAGTCTTAAGCGGCTGCTTTGGGAATGATTGCTGATACACTGTCGGCAGAAAGTGTGGTCGCACAGCAGGCTCACTGGATCCGTAAAGTCCCCCAAACACACAGAGCACTGGATCTGTTTCGACAGCCGAGAATCCATTGCAACGTCTTCTTGCTTGAAATGTGCTGGCTGACAAAACACTGCTTGTGTCCACTAAATGTCCCTAACACTCACTGGCACAGGGGGGTTAGACGTGAGGTGTTGTTCCAACAGCTGCAGAGACAAATGACAACACACATGTCCACCACATGTGCTGGGGCAGGAGTGTGTTTGGAAGCTCTTCCTCTGCCCATACTTGACTTGTCCTAGTGTTCTAAATAAAGGGAGCCATTTGACTCCCTGCACAGATGAACTTCCCCCAATAAATCGTGTCGCTGCCCTCAAACATCTTTAAATTACAGTCTTGACTGATTCCTACCAAGAGTATCCTACTTGTTCATTTAGAACAAAACAAATGGTTAGCTCATATTACCAAAGTCAAATTTGACCTTCCCTCACATATGGAGAGAATCAACAGGTGGTTGAATGATCACATGTGCATATAATACTAGAAGGGACAACCATACTGTTGTCATCTCTATAATTAGTGTCATAGCTACTGTAAGTCAACAGAGTAAACTGTAGGCTATGTATTATTTTTTACATTTGCTGATATGGCTTTCATATTCTTGTAAATGGGGTCAATAAGTTTCTTTCTCACCAAGATTTATTTCTCACCAAGAACATTTATTTGTTCAAAAATACAGTAATATTGTGAAATATTATTAACATTTAAAGTAACTGTTTTATATTTGAATATATTTTAAACGTAATTTATTCCTGTGATGGCAACGCTGAATGTGTTACATCATCCTTCAAAAATCCTTCTGATTTGCTGCTCAAGATAAATGTCTTTGTTATAAATGTCTTTATTTTCGCTATTAATTAATTAAATTAAATGTAAAATATGTTGTTTATCATGAAGCTTAGAATAAATAAATGAAAACAATGAATCAGTCAATGAACAAACAAGCAAATAAATAAAAAGTGAATCAAAGTCAGAGGTTATAAATTATTCAGGGCTCAGGCCAACAAAAAAAAAACATTATATGATGTTAAGATAACTTGTGCTATGTGCATTACTGTTAGCAGCTAGTCCAAATTTATATTCTACTTCGCTTGACCACCAACAAATTGATCTCAAGCCCTAACAGCTGGTAGTCCAGAGACGCTTCCATCAGCTAAAGACCACAAATGAACAGCTGTAAAAACAGCTACTATCAGATTTCTGTAAGGCATAATCTGTGTTTCGTTTGTGTTTGGGTGGGTTTTGCTTGCGTTTAGTTCTGTTTCGTGTGTTTGAGTTTGTTTTTCATTGATTGGTTTGGTAGTTCAGTTAAATTCTGTATTTCTTTCAGTTGATTGTCGGTTCTCATCAGGTAATGTTTGTTTGTTCTGTTCCTGTTTTCAAGTGTCCTGAGTTCCTCTGATCCTTCACTCGTTATTTCAACCAATGGTGACAATATCAAAGAAGGAATAGGCTTTGTGTTATAACAGAGGTCATTTATGCACAGCACAGGCCTTTCCCTGCTGTATCACATGGTTATCTCAAAATAATATACAGCATGATGGAAATGGCTGAGATTCACTGGAGGGAATTTAGGTGGAACGTTTATGTATTTATTTTTAACCAAGGCCTGCAATACAAGGCCTATAGTAATTTAAATGATGAACATTTGCAATTAATCTATATTTAATTGTTAAAGTCTAAGCTACACTATATTGCCAAAAGTTTTGGGACGCCTGCCTTTACATGCATATGAACTTTAAAATCCCATTCTTAATCTGTAGGGTTTAATATGGAGTTGGCCCACCCTTTGCAGCTTTAACAGCTTCAACTCTTCTAGGAAGGCTTTTCAAAAGGTTTAGTGTGTTTATGGGAATTTTTGACCTTTGTTTTAGAAGTTCAAATTGTGAGGTCAGGCACTGATGTTAGATGAGAAGGCCTGGCTCGCAGTCTCCTCTCTAATTTATCCCAAAGATGTTCTATCTTGGCACACCAAACTCATCCATGTCTTTATGGACCTAGTTTTGTGCACTGGTGCACAGTCATGTTGGGAGTGTTGAAATTATCCAACATGTCTTGGTATGCTGAAGCATTAAGAGTTCCTTTCACTGGAACTAAGGGTCCAAGTCCAACCCCTGAAAAACAACCCCACACCCTAATCCCCCCTCCACCAAACTTTACACTTTGCACAATGCAGTCAGACAAGTAACGTTCTCCTGGCAACTGCCAAACTCAGATTCGTCCATCGGATTGCCAGACAGAAAAGTGCGATCCGTCACTCCTTGAGAACATCTCTCCACTGCTCTAGAGTCCAGTGGTGGCGGGCTTTACACCATTGCATCTGATGCTTTGCATTGCACTTGGTGATGTAAGGCTTGGATGAGCTGCCCAATACAATACTTTTGGCAATATAGTGTATATCACTCCATTCAACAGTGTTAACTGTTTTTATCATACCACCACCAAGGTGAATAAGTCCACTAGATGGCGCTATATGCAAGTATAATTAATTTGATCTCCACTCCTATGGAACATGTAAACTTGTGGTCAATAATGGTATCCCTTAAAACTCATCCTTGATCACCTATCCAGGTACTAACTAGGGTCAACCCTGCTTAGCTTCAGTGGGTAGTCTTGTGCTACAGGGTAATATGGCTGCTCACAAACGACATGAGATTGAGTAATTCATGACGGAATTTTCATTTTTGGGTGAACTAACCCTTTGTGCTCTATGCCAGGAGTGGGCACTTCCAGTCCTGGACAGTTTAGCTCTCTAACCCTGATAAAACTCACCTGCCTGCCGGTAATCATGAAGACATTGATTAGCTAGTTCAGGTGTGTTTGATTAGCCCACCCCTGTTCTGTGCTCACTTTTGTAGACAAATCTCTTACTTAAAAAGAAAGAATATAAAACAAGTCTCTTTATGAAAATGTCACTAGACAATGTTATTTTAACATTTGATTTTGAGTCTAGGTGTTGAATAAAAGCACTGTTCCTGCAGTTTCAAATCTACATCTACTAATATCTATATTAGCCTATCTGTGTTCATATTATTACTACCACTAGAGAGTGCCATTTTCCTTCTAAACCATAGTCCTGACACCGCAATCAAATGTAATGACAGCTAATAACTATAGGCAAGTACAAAATCTATAGATGTAATAATTCCAGGACTCCAGACAAAGTTAGTCTGTCATAAAACGCTTCTCTTGCAATCTCGTTTGTGATGACTCGTTGCACATTCCTCAGTAGAAATGAATGTCAGTCACACCAGAATATATTCATCTACAATCTTCCATCTACTCAACAGTTCAGTTAAACAATTTTACATTGTGACCTGCTTTTGCCTTGAAACCAGTTTGAGTATGTGTTAATGCCATCAAGAGATAATATTTAATGAATCATATGATACAATTAGCTGATGTAGGTCCACTGACACACATTTAATTGTATAGACAAAGCTAAAGGGATAAAAGAAAATTTGGCTTATGAAGCATTAATACGTTTATGGACAAATTAAAAGATAAAAATAGATCTGCAGCTCAGCCTATGAGTTTATTAGTCTCTTTGTCTCATCACGAGTAATTAGTTACAACTTTCTTCAAGCACTATTGTATCTATAAACAATAAAACCTATTAAATCTGAAAGCACATTGGTCCAAATATTGACTCACTTTTATTAGTTAACTAATGTAGCTGATTTAATTCATTTGTTCTGCTTTAAGCTGCTTAATGAGCTTCTAACAACTCATTTCTTAGTTCAGCATAACCATATACTTCTTTGTTGCATACACAGCTATTATACATTAAGCAATAATAAAGTATGCCATCCATAAAGAAGGCTATGAAAATCTGATGTTTTACAGGCATTGAATGTCCTGTTCCAAATTACACATGCTTCGAGACACCATCAAAATCTATATCTATAAAAATATTATTAAAGAATCAATGGAAAACAGATTATTTACCCACAACAATTTAAGACTGTAAATAGAGTTTCTTGAACCATACTAAAACATAATTTTGATAATATACAGTATTTACAACGATAAAAAACATTTCTCAGTCTCAAAGCTATAAAGATTACTGCTTCAAATCAATATATTACAAAACGTCACTAGCACAAGACAGCTCTGCACAAAGTGGTAGTAAATCCCATTTAAAATATTTTTTCTCTCTAAAATGACTATAAACATACACATTTGCTTACATTTAAGGCTGTTATTAAACCTGTCATGCATTATTGCTTACTTTATAGTTATAACCATCAACATAAAACACTAAAAAGGCTGTAGACCACAATTTCACATTTAAGAGTAGTGAAGTCCATTTTCATGTAGGTATGCCGATGTAGTGTGTTGAATGATTTAAAACAGTCTGTGTGTGTTCATTCCTTCGACCCAAAACGGCACCACGTCTTGCCGTTTGCATGGTTTCCTGCATCCCATTCCACATGTTTATGTTCAGTCTACTATATAATATCGGAAAATAAAAGAATTGCATGTTGTTCAGGTATATGAAAGGATCTGGGGTCTCACATGTTGATTTGTTTTATTATGTCTCCTGTTCCTTCACTTTTCCCTGAGAGAAAGAAAGGCTGGAGTGCTTTCAACTAATCATGTTGTCAAGCATCAGCCATGTCCATGCTCACAAATGCCATTTCCAGGAGTGCTGTCTTAACCTGCAGAGGACAAAGAATGGGAGAAATAGTAAGAGCGAGAGCACCTTACAAGCAAATATAAATCAAGTGAAATGGGAATTATTAAAGAACCCTTGAAGTGCAGAGAAATAAAAGGCTTTGATCCATGTGGTGACCTTAAAGCGCTTCACCTCTAGGTCCGACAGTCCACATCTACACTTGGAAACTACTGGCTTGTGTAACTGTACATTTCCAAAAGCAAATGGTTTGGTTAGCCTTGAATAAATGAGAGAAATATTCCACTGATGTGAACATGAGTGAAGTTTATGATAAAAAAAAGAAAAGATAAAACTTTCTTTGAAAACAAGCCTTCATTTCTAGAATCAGCTTTTCAAGAAAACACGTCTTGCTTTAATATTTAGATTTTTACTGAAATATAAGACAAAATACTAATATAAAATAATTTATTGCAGAAATGAGATGTACTGATATTACAATTCTGATGATAAGACAATATATATTTACGTCCAAAAAAAAACATAAAAATGTATAAAATAAAAAAATGTAATTTGTAAATTAAAAATAAAATATAAAGAACTAATAAATGGGAAATGATTAATAATTGATAAATAGCTAACATAAAACAAATAAATGGCTAATGATTAATAACTGATAAATAGCTAACATAAAATTCTAGACAATTTAAATCAAATGTTTTTTATAATTATTAATTAATTAAAAAAATATATAAAAAAACAGTAAATGGATAATAAGTAATCAATTGCTTACATTACAACTGTATACTATTTAAAGCTAAATAAATTCAAATAAATATTTTTTTATTGCTATAAATTAATTAAAAATAAAACATTGAAAAATAATAAATGGCTGAATAGCTAAACCCTATAGCTACAGGTGAATTCACATTACAATGTTCAGTATGAAAAATTAATACTAATTTAGAGATTTACTAAAAATTACATTTAATAGTGTTATTTAAAAGATAAGTGTTTTTAAAGATTAAGTTGAATTGGCTGATAAATTACAACAAAGACAATCTAAATGTAAAAATATGGGATATACACAAGCATACACAATATTGTCCAATATACTGTAGCCTATATCTAACTTTGATTACTGACTTAAAAAATAACAAACTCTAATATCGAATGATTACCGATATGGTACACAATATATTGTGCATCTCCAGTAGTGATGTTTATAACTGAATTGATTTCTCTAAACTCATTCTTTTTTTTCATATCACAGTTGTGTGAATTGGGACTTGTGTGGATGTTAGTACAGTATGTGTGTAGTTGTGTATAAATGGCAAACCTTTTACCTGTGCAGTGCATCTGTGAGTGCAATATACAGCAGGTCTTTGGTATCGAAGAGCATTATCTGCCTTCTGGAAGGTCCATCATGCCTCTGGGTTTGGTCACAGCAACGCCCTGAGAGCAGTGCACATCAGCACTGCTGATGTGTTTTTTTGTCACTCACAGGAAACTGCTGATCTGAGTTAAGGCCTCCTGATGAGCACTATGGTACACTTCCCTCAGCTGCCTCACGTTACGACCCACTGAGGATTCGCAACCGTAGTATTTCTGATAGGATTCAAAACATAAGAGGATGAGATATTAACAGTGCATTTCTGAACATTATGCTGCAGGCAGATTTTAGGCTTGGCTCCAATCTGCAGATATTAGGCTCCAATCTGCAAGTGCTTGCCAAACCATCAGTGTTTTTTTGGGGGTGATGAGATGTAGAGACGGAAAGATTTGATCCTCCAGAAGTGAGGCATAAGACACTGAACCTCAGGGTGCTTCAGAGGGACTGCCATTAGCTATGTTTCCATCACCCTGCTTTTTTGCGTTTTTTGAAGTATCGCATTTATTTAAGTGTTTTTGACTGTTTTTGCGAAACACAGTTAATACGAATAATGGGAGGTGCAAACGGAAATTTGCCGAATAAATTCTGTCGTAGCGAACATTAAACCCACATCACTAATCGTCAGTTTCCCCTGATGGGGACATTTTAAAACGCTTAATATACTAAGAACGTCATATTAAAAGACCAAATTCTGTTAACACAATACAAATAAAGCATCCTATGTGCAGAAAAGCAGATGAGTCCAGAATATGATGAAACAACGCAAATTTGTGTTCAGGGTGAGAGAGCTTATTGGAATAGCTCCCTCTGTGTTTCTTGACTATTTAAGTGTGAGTACAGATTTGTTTTTTGCAAATCACTAAACCTGCCTTTGTTTTATTAATAATGTATAACGTATTTTGTCTTTTTTATAAATGTTGGTCCACTTAGCCTCATTACAAGCGTATTTGTTGTTTTCTATGGGAGGAAAACGTGTAATTAAACACTTTGTTCATATTCTGGGCCCATCTACTTTTCTGTACATAGTATGCTTTATTGTTTGGTATGTTGTATGTTACTAGGTTACCAATACCAGTCATCCGCTTGAATAACATGATGGAAAAGCACCTAATTTGCACTTGATTGTTTTTTTCCTTTTTGCATACTTTGAATTGCTTCACATTTGGATGGAAACCAGCTAGTTTAGTAATTTTTATGGTGCTGTTCTGTGGTAACATTGCAGGGAAAATACAGTCCCTGACAAAATTTGTGTCGCTTATCTATTTTGTAGAAACACCTGCTATTAACCTGATTTGTAATTAATCAATTGGTGTTAGAAATAGCTCATATGAAAAGCATAAACCCTCCCAAATTATATTTAATGCACTGAAATAAATTAGTTTCACTGAAAAAAGATTTATCATTTAATCAAGACAGAAAGGTCAAATTTTGGCAAGACAAAAGTTTTGTCGCCTATACAGAAATTGAACAAATGTACTGCAAATACAAAAATATGTCAGCAAATTAAGTAGTGGTGCTGTGAGATCCAAATTTAATATCTTGTATGACTTCCATGAGCTTGAAGGACTGCATCCATGCGGTTTGGCAAGGACTCATACAATTTATTGATGAAATCATCAGGAATAGCAAAGAAAGCAGTCTTGCATGCCTCCCAGAGTTCTTCAATATTCTTTGGTTTCGTCTTCCATGCTTCCTCTTTCATCCTACCCCAAATATGCTCAATGATGTTCATGTCTGGTGACTGGGCTGGCCAATCCTGGAGCATCTCGATCTTCTTCGCCTTGAGGAACTTTGATGTGGAGATGAAAGAATGCGATGGAGCACCATCCTGCGGCAGAATTTGGCCTCTTTTATTGTTGGGAATATAAGAGGTAGCTAAGATTTCTTGGTATTTTAGACTATTGAAGTTGCCTTCCACCCTGCAGATCTGTCGCACACCCCCATACTGGATGTAACCCCAGACCATGATTTTTCCCCCACCAAACTTCACTGTTTTCTGGGTGAATCTCGGATCCAGTAGTTCTCCTGCAATATTTGCGGCGACTGTGGTGTAATTCAACAGAAGATTCATCTGAAAAATCCCCCTTCTGCCACTTTTCCAGCGTCCATCCTTTTAGCAGGCTGTGGGCTTTGGCAAATGCCACACGGTTTTTCAATTGTCTTTTGTTTAGTGCTAGCTTCTGGGCACTGATTCGACCATGGAGGCCATTTCGAGACAGAATCCGACAAACTGTTCTGGTTGACACAGGGACTTCAGGTGACCAGGTCTCGTGGAGCTCTGCTGCAGTGGAAAATGGGCTGGCCTTGGATTTTCGAGCCAACAAACGGTCCTCTCGAGCAGTTGTCTTGCAGGGTCTGCCTGACCTGGGTTTGTCATAAACGTCTCCAGTCTCTTCAAATCTTTTTTTTATCCTCTGTATTTGACGCTGAGACGCATTGAAGGTTTCTGCCACATCAGCAGTGGATCTGGTCTTCAGCCTCTTGATATTCAAAACTTTAGTCTCCGGGTGAATCTTAGGCATGTTTGCAGAGGTCTAGTTGCAGTTGATGTGACGGTCTAGTGCACCGGGGTTCTTTTTATACACACCTGAGATCTAAATGATCCATTATTAGTCACAGGTGAAGCTCATATGACAAGGCGACAACACTTATGTCTTTGCAAAAATTCACTCAATGGGCTTTATATTTACTGTGAATATTAGAATATTTTTGACAGTTTCATTTTTCATTATTACAAAAGCTGTTGGGATTAAAATGAGTAAAAAAATCTTGATAAGAAATATATTTCAGCTGCACTTCAGTTCAATTTGTACACAAGCAACAAGACTTTTGTCAGGGACTGTACTCTGGATGTGTGGCAATAAAAAAATCTATTCTATTCTGATTTTGTTTGATGGTCAGTATGAGGTATGACTAGGGCAGCTGAGAATTCAAACCCATGACAGGTGCAGAACAACATCAAACAGTGTCCATCAATACTGTTTAAAACTGACCTCAGCGCAGTGGAACACCTTCAGCATGTCTGAATGAAAGGTGTCCAGACTCTCATAGTGGCCTGAGAGGAGCTGCCTCTGCAACATACTAAGATCAACAGGAGCCGAGTCTGATCTGGAAGAGAAAACACAGATTTCCCAACAAATATAAAAAAACAATGAAATCAAAATTGGAGTTTTGTGATTTAGGCCATCTATATTGTAGAGTACTGACTGAAATGCTGGTGACTTAGCTTGTACTATACAAATTGTTGTCCAATAAAATGCCCTGTAGAGTGAGTACATCCCCTACCTCCAAATTATAGATACCAGTTTGAGTGTAACATTTTTGAAAGAAAGCCTTTTATTTAGCAAGGATGAATGCTGTTCTTTTCAACTTTCTATCCATCCAAGTATCCTGACAAAATGTAGAATGGTTTCCACAAAAATAATTAGCAACACAACTGAATACAGATAATAAGAAATGTTTCTTCAGCACCAAATCAACATATTAGAATGAATTCTTAAGGAAAAAGCTCATTTTAAATAGTTATAATATGCCAGAATATTACTGTTTTTACTGTATTTTTGATCAAATAAATGCAGCCTCTGTGATCATAAGACTTTTAAAAACATAAAAACATTTTACCGATTTCAGACCTTTGCATGGTAGTTTACCATGTCTCCGACTAGCATCACACCAGGTGCCACACAATTCCCCAATCAGAGGCAGACATTTAATAAAACCAGACAACCTCCTTTAAGTTTTATTTTGACTTCAAAGTTCAAAATCAAAAGACAGAAACATTTGATTGGATTACGATCCACTGAATAAAGTATATCTGTATTTTCTATTTACATTAAATGTAATGGAAATAAATAGTCGATTGAAACATTAGGAGTGTGTGTGTGTATGTATGTGTGTGTGTGTGTGTGTGTGTGTGGGGGGGGTTGCAAAGTTGGAAACATACTGGATGTTTTTCCATTTTCACACCATTCTTTGTAAACCCTAGAAATGGTTGTGTGTGAAAATCCCAGTAATTGAGCAGATTGTGAAATACTCAGACCGGCCCGTCCGGCACCAACAACCATGCCACGCTTAAAATTGCTTAAATCACCTTTCTTTCCCATTCTGACATTCAGTTTGGAGTTCAGGAGATTGTCTTGACCAGGACCACACCCCTAAATGCATTGAAGTAACTGCCATGTGATTGGTTGATTAGATAATTGCATTAATGAGAAATTGAACAGGTGTTCCTAATAATCCTTTAGGTGAGTGTATAATGGAGTATTTCTGTGCCAAAAATACTCCTTCTGGTTTCTTGCAAGTTTTGGGTCTTTGTGACACGCCAACAAGGGCAGAATTTCCTTGTACGGGCTCTTCTCCGGGAAGGGCGCGCACGCACATGCGTTTTGCCCGGCTTTAGGGAAGTCGTTGGCTGCGCTGCACAGGTCACAGACTTCACAAAATCAACAATGTTACTAAAGAAGTTTGTTTTTGGTTGTCTGAGCAAGACAGCCCTGTTCAGTTTGTTCCCAACATTTCGGTGATGATTGTTTTATAAACAAGGTCCAGTTCAACTCCGGATTTGCTGATCATCTAATGCTGAAAGATGGAGCGGTCCCAACGATAAAGGTTCACGGTTGTGCGTTGTAACCACAGGTGGTGAGTAAAACTGCTTCAAATGTCTGTGTTTTTGGCTATTGTCGCTTAACATTAAGTACACATCAAGTAAACAATATGATCGCGTATAGTTAATTTATCAATGGACCATGCAATGTATGGTGTGTGTTTACACTTGTTTAGCTGACCACTATAGGTGTCTGTTTGTTTACTGTAAAACCACTCCATCAGCAATACACAAAGAGTGGGAAAATAACTAAATTAATTATTTCCTATTTATTATTTATAAACCTTGGGGACGTTTAAGGATGTCACAGCTTTCAGATGCTCACAATGCAATAGCTGCGTGCGCTCGTCGTTCTTTAGCTCCGCCCACACGATACGCCTCCATCTGCTCGGTTTTATTCGGGAAAACTCTGTACAGCGTATCTTTCTTAATAATATAATAAAACTAAAGACTCTTCAGAGATATTAAGGAGGCAATACTACTCTATAGGACATGAGATGGACAGAAACTGAGTGTGACACCCCCCCTTTAAAGTGTCCCTATTATGCTAATAGATATACACTTAATATCAGATATAATGACACTTTAATTTTCTCATAATATACAGCATCACTGTTTGGCACAGTTCGATATAGGATTCGGCCTCTCTAAACCCCTCCTTTCTGAGAGCGTACTTTGCTTTGATCGGTCAGATGGCCCAGTTTTTGTGATTGGTCTACCGCTTAAACCGCGTGTGGGAAGTTTCAGCTCCGGAGGCTTCCTCATTAACTGTTTGCACAGCGATAAGAACAGTAACAGTGTCGGTTTTACCATATCAGATTTGCTTTTGCAGTGCAGAAATGTCAACAACACGAACCAAACTCTTCCAGGCCTCAGCTACAACTACAGTGTTTGAGGGTGAGTCAAAGTAGATGTTGGCAGCCAGCAAAGACCACAGGCAGACATTATGCAAATTTGTTACAAACCTATATTGGTTTGAGCAGAAAATAAGACTGGAATTACAAACAACTAGTTTCACACAATTTAGAATTGAAGTAGCGCTGCACAGACCGATCTGTGTATGACATTAAAGTACAGCGAGATTTGACAGCATACGGAACTGTCAGCTCTCTAGTCGTTTTACACTGATCGGTCTGTGCAAACTGCGCTTCAAGTTGAACACACCTAATAACTCTTTTTGCCGGGCACTTTGATCTTTGCAGACCTTTTACATTCACTAACAGCTATATTAATCACTACAAGAAAGGTAATATCTGAAAAAAGCATGGGGCACTTTAACCTGCTAAACATAAACACAATGGAGTGAAAATTTATTAATGAAGAAAAATATTTGCATTCTTTAAATATATTATTGACTTTTTTGTAGCATTAACATGAATAATTCAAATTATAGTAATTACTGACAATTGACATCCCTAATAACTATCACATCACCGCTTTAAGAGCATTCTGTAATCTACTGTAGCTGTCAGTGGGAAGAGGTTTCAACTCCCAGGTTCCCTGAATCTCTAATCATCTCGAGACTGTGAAGAGAACAGCAGGAGAGTCGCTGAGCAAACAACACTGGCGAGTGGAAAAGCACACACACAAACCTCTTTCTGGAGCACAGGTTCAGCAGAGGAGCGGCGAGGGTTTGTCCAGATGACCCTAAAAAACACAAATGACAGAAAGAGTGATCAGCTGTGCTGGTCTTCACACTGAGCCTGTTTCAGCCTTTTGAAACACGTCTCTATTAATAAAATCAGCAGATGTACCCTTGTGACTGACAATGACGTCATAGATCCCCTGCAGTGTTTGCATGAGGTTTCTGCTCTGTACACTTCTCCCTTCCTCGTCTCCCTCGCCGCTCAGTCTGTTTTCATACGGTGTGCTCGAGTGAGTCAGGCGCTGGTCTGTAATGTGCAGAAGACACATCCTCTTACACATACAGAATATAGTCTTACTATTACACATACATGATACACAGTACATAAACGCACCGACTATTCAATGCACATTCAGTAAAGGATTGCAATCTGAAGTCTGTCATTGTCTGTCATCCTTATTTTAAGTGCAATAATCGGAATGCACTTAAATATACTTTTTCCATGAACTCAACAGGACACACGGTAGCCTGTACGTGCCAGCTGCGCTAGCCATTAACCACATGTCCTCTTCTGCCCTTTTGACTAATGCTGAGTGGAAATAGAATTGAGGTGGTTTTGGGAGCTGGTCCAGAGCTACGGCCCGCTGAGCATGAAGGAGGGAGAGGAGAGGAATAGCTGATGCCATGTTCTTCATCAAGAAACTGCCTCAGGTCGAAAAAAGTGCTAGAAACAGAGTGTCCCACTTAACGTAAGTGTGTTTTGTAGCACCAGTACATACGCTTAGGTTTAGGGGAGGTTTGCTGGCAAACCAATTCTCTTCAGCTACACACTTAGAACGTATAATATTAGAGTCATACCATGAGGGATCAATTTCGTACGACATTCAGAACTGAAAACGTCACACGAAAAAGAAACAATTATTGAAATTACACTGAAATGGCTTTTGTACTTCCACACATTCGAACACAAATCTAATACATTTGAAAACTCATGACGCTCATCCAGCGGGAAAACCCTGGATGGAAGTTTTATCTAAGGTATTCAGAAACGTGGCCCATATTAAGGAAAAATCTGAATAGATACTTTTCAAAGAAAGTCTCTGATAACAGTTTGTGTAAAATTTTGATGCTGACACTTTTTATTTCTTTGCCTTTTATTTCTTTGATATTATATTATCTGCAAATACAGTTTTTTAAACATATACTTTTAAGATAAGAAGTGCACTACAAGTGCACGTTCAATACAGTTAAGCACACTTTATATTACAAGAGGGAACTATGTTGGACTTGACAGCAAACCTGCAGCTTGTGAATAAAAGCACATCAAAGCACTGCGTGTCATTTCACATGCGAAAAGGACATAGTCTTAAAGGAACAGCAGCCTGCATAATTAAGATAAGAGTCAAAGTGGATTGAAAATGATCATAAATGTAAATAAATGATGACAGAATTTTTATTTTAGGTAATATATCTCTTTAAGAGCACACAGACACACATGCACACACAATTTACGGCTATACACACACTGCTGGACCTGACTTAGTGCTGGAGTCTTCCAGATCCCCTTTCTGACTTTGGCTGCTCCCTCCATCTTCTTTGTTTTCTTTCTCTCGCTCTGTCACCTCCTCCCTCAGGAGCAATGCCTGTCTGTCTCTCATTTTTTCATAGTTTCTCACCAGAAAAATGCCGTGTTCCAAGACGAAACTCCTATCAGGGGAATAAGAGCAATCACAGATGTATGAGCAAACATAAGAAGTACAAGACAATGAGAAATGAGAGTGAGCGTGCAAGTAAGAGGACAGCATAAAACAATCCATAAAACATAAAGAAGGAATGTGAGCAATGGGTAGAAATCTTGTTATTTGTTATCACTGTTGTTATCACTGTGTTCTTGCCTCTCCTCATAAGACAAGGGCATCATCAGGAGAGGGGAGGGGGCATTTTCAGCATCATTGCCTTTCTCCTGCAAATAAAGTCATTCGCAATGTGACCCAACTGTCCATGCACTTTATACTAATTCACAATGATGAAGTCACATTCAGGCATGTTGTAATGGATGAGGAGTAATAGAGGAATGAAGGTGTTTCTGAATATACCTGCTGTTCGAAAGGGTAAGATTGATTGGGAAGCTTGTTATCAGTGTCTGTTTCACTGACTTCTTCTCCAACCTCCTCTGTAGTTGCTCTACAGCTGACATTTCTATGATAAAGAAAAAGGGTTTAGACAAACAATTGGAACCGAGTGTAAAAAAACAGCCTAAAAGAAATTCACTCCACTACATTCAACAATGGATGTTTTGCCTGTGAATGTGCTTGCGTATATGTGTGTATGTGTGTGTTTATTTACCCATTAATGCTGTCAGAAATGCAGTCACGAGTCACACTGTGCTTATGAGGTTTACAGAAACTGTCTTCGGTCTGAGTGTGAGACATTACATCAACAGACCCATCTCAAAGAGACGAAGAAGAAAATGTTTACACAATATTCACTAATTCAGAGAACAAAGCCATTTTAAATATAATATTACACAGCAGTCAGTGCCAATCTTCAAATTTGATTGGCCAAGTGGCGGTTGTTTGTTGATTGGTTGTTTGTTTTTGCAGTGTTTTAGAAATATGGAAGCCCATTTCCATCACATAGAAAAAAAAGAATACTGACATATTCTGACATAAAAAGTCAAAAGTCCTAAGTCATAACTATAAAAAATAAAAGGCACAATTATGAGATACTGAGTCATAATTATGACATAAAATGTTGAAATATAATACAAAAGTAAAAATTGACAAACAATTTTTGTCATAATTTGACAAAAAGTTCACATTATGACATGAAAATATATAAATGAGATAAAAATAGTTTTATTCCGATAAAAGAAAATTCTGAAATAAAATGCTAAAATTATGACAAAAGGTAGAAAATTGTGAGATAAAAAGTTATAAATATGGGATTAAATCATCATCATTTTGATTTTGAGATTTTCAGAATTTTGTCTTTTTATGCCATAATTTGTATGTCATGTACATTTTGTCATAATTTTGACGTCATAACTTTTTGGCTCATCATTTCGAATTTTGATGTCATAATTTCTAAACAACACCTTTTTATCTCATAATTATGATAAATTTGACTTTTTACTTTGTATGCTATAACTTTGACCATGTCATAATTATGATTTACCACTGCCTGATATTTTTTTCTTGTGTGGTACAAATGGGCTTCCATGCATATCAGGGCATGTGAGAGGAAACTGAAAATTAGTTTTTCCGAAAGAGTTAATTTAGGCCTCCTTACACCTACACAAACAACAACACATGCAAAAACACACCAACATGCTAACACAAATTAGCAGGTAAGCCTACTCACTGGACGGGGCTGTCTTTCGTGGAGTCTTTGACTTTTTAGGACGCTGTATTGGAACAGAGAGTTCATCACAATTATAGTATGACAGTGATAAAAAGGCAATATTTAAAAAGGATAATAGAAAAATTTAAATTTTCATCATTTACTCATCCTAATGTCATCTGAAACCCTTAAGAAACAATGATCCATGACATCAATGGTTCTCATGTGTCTTGTTACCAATTGTGATGCACCATTTTTAATGCGCACAAACGTGAATAAGATTTGAGACTACAGTGAAGGATTTTCAGCAAATAATGACTTAAAGTTTCTTTAACAAAGCTACTGAATGGCTTTGAATGTAACGCACAAGTCATATGGGTCTTTTATTGATTTAGTCTAATTAAGAGAAAGAGAAGTTCGACAAAATTCCCTCCTTTTCTGTTCCATAATTAAGACGTATGGGTTTACAGTGACATAAGGGCCAACAAAGGAAGACAGACCATTCATGTTTTATGTTTTTCAAACTAATAAAAAAAATACCTTTTTGTGTGCACAGTGTTGATATATGTCATAGGGCAACTGAAAGTCAATCCGTTTCAACCTCAGATACTTTCCTGTAACACACACACACACACACACACACACACACACACACACACACACACACACACACACACACACAAAACATATATATTTGAGTGAATAGAATGATTGAAAATCACTGAGAAGATGAAACAGACAAAGAATGTTTTTGAAAGAAGTCTATGTTCACAAAGGCTGTATTTATTTGATCAAAAATACAGTGAAATAGAAATATTGTGAAATATTAATACAACTTAAAATAAGTGATTTATATTATAATATATTTGAAAATGTAATTTATTCTGTGATGGCTAAACTGAATTTCAGGCAATTATTACTCAAGTCTTCAGTGTCACATGATCCTTTAGATATTATTCTAATATGCTGATTTGGGGCACAAGAAACGTTTCCTATTATTATCAATGTTGAAAAAAAGTTGTGATGCATAATATGTTTGTGAAAATAATAATATTTTTTTAATGAATCTTTGATGACAATGTGCATTTTCATATTTTTTGTAATACGTTTCATATGTTAGTAATTTTAATAATATATTTTTTTGAAGTGTTTACATTACAGGCTTGGCCCATTAATAATAATAATTAGGTAGGAAGGTTGCCTTATATTATTAAAGGTTCACAATGTAACTTTTTTGTTCAAAATTAACATTTAAATGAGTCAATACATAATCAACATGTTCTTCCAAAACATGTTTTTGTCTTACCCTGTTTCACTAAAGTAAGCTCATTATAAGTGTTTTATATTTTAGACCTAGCGTGATGATTTTCACAGGAAATTGTGAGCAAAATACATACATCACTCGCCCTCATGTCTCCTTATATCCGTAGTAGATAAAACTAGCGAGAAAGGTTGACATGGAGCACAGTAAATCTCTAAATGGAGAATCTCTAACCTCAGGGGAATCACCCGTTAAAAAAAAAAAAGATGCCAAACAGAGGAGAATATGCTGGCAAGAAGAGAACACAACAGAGCTCGTAATAAAACAAGAATCAACATTGGCATGGCTTTTCGGAGATGGTGAGAGCCGAGGGACTTGAAATGTTGTAAAGGCAATGTGGAGATGGCTTTTTTTATTACTCAACAGGCGAGTAAGGTATTTAATTGAACAGATAAATTGCCATATGTTGCTCATTAACAGATTTAATTGTAAAGCATTATCTAATGTGTAATCTAATATTTCATTACGGTTGTTATAGCACTGTGCTGGAATTTATTTTCAAGAAAGTACTGTGTCTATTAATGGGTATAGCCACATTAAAGTCTTCAGCTTGTCAGCTTGAGATCCTTTCCTAAACACAGGTGCCATAAACCATATTCATCTGAAAAGTCATGCAGAGCCAGAGCACAACCAAAACAATGGTCAAAATTCATTCAGTTTTGTTTTTTAACCGCTAGAGGGCCAAAAGTTACATAGTGTACCTTTGATTATTATTCATGAGCAAATCATTATACCATACCATGAAATCATAACCAGCCTGCCTGTGGCATTTCAAAACTTGTGTGCCTGAACCAAGAGCTCTAGATTATTTCATTTAATACCAGCTCATTGTGGAATGATTATGACAGATAATTTCTTACTTTTAGTTCAACTTTCATAGTGTCCTCCAAATGACCCTATTAAACTCACACACATAGATAAACTTACCTACGTGTATAGGTGCAGGAAGCAGGCCGTGCTCATGTTCTTCAGGATCATACTCAAGGCAGTCTGTGTGTACTGGAGAGGACAGACTCATGGGGCTGGGCAGAACAAATAAACAAACAGAAGATTTGTCAAACTTTGTAGAGAGCTCTGTAAATAAATGCTGCATTTAAACAAATATTCTTAAGACTTGTATATAAATACATGAGAGCTCACTCACTTCTCGTTTTTATAGACATTCGAGTAAAGCCCCGCCCACTCGTATTTCTTTTCAGGTGGCACAGCAGACCTCTTCTCTAATTGGCTGTTTACTGACACCGATGGGTTCTGGGAAGGTGAGGATGTGTCAGCGTGTGAATGTGAGGGGTCTTGGCTCAGAGCTACATGTTTTCCTTCATCTACCTGCCCTTCGTTGCTTCTAGCATCATCTCTTTTTTCCCTTCTTTTCTTTTTCTCATGTTGAGCCATGGCATCAGTCGCATTGAGCACTGTGTAATCATCTCTTTCACCTTTCTTCCGTTTTGCAGGACACTCCGTCACTTCGTGATGTAAACGTAGAGGTGGGATAAAACACGGTGCAGGGTTTTTCCTTGGTCGACCTGGTCCCCTCCTCTTCACCTCACTTCCTGTGACCTCTTGACCTTTGGGATTCGTTTTCCTGAGACGCTTTTTGGCATGTTTCAATGTACCCTTGTTCCGTGTTGTGTTTTTAAAATTATTTAAATTAGATAGGCTGTTTTTGGTAGCAGAACAGGAGGAAAAAAGCCTGATATCATTGGTCTGAAAGTGTGTTTTGCTGATCTTGGCTATTTTCTCTCTTCCTCCTCCCTCTTGTCCTTCATTAAGAGATGGACTAGCATGCGGATAGTGCTCACGGAAGAGTGAACTGCCAGGCTGGAAGCTCTCTGAAAGAGAAGAGTAAAGATGTGAGCAATCACATAAGAGAAGTTTACTAATTATTTGAAACCACTGATGTCGTCTTTAAATTACACACGCTGTCTGCGTTATTTTAGAACCAGTTTCACCAAAGTAATTATGCAAAACAGATAATACCCAAATGGCCAATAAAGCTATGCTGAGCTTAACTTCCATGATGCAATTCCCCATGATTGCAGGTCAGTTTGATTCTGGTACCTGGCTCTTTAAAGCTGGCAGAATTTCTTGAATAAAGCAAAATCTACAATTAGAATTTTTTTTATTAAATAAACACAATAAGAGTCTGGTCAAACTGAATTGTGGGTGGCAAGTGAATACAGGCCTGTTCACACTACAAAGATAACTATAACAATAAAGTTTGTTATAAGCATATGCTGCAGTAATGTCGTCTGCCGCCTTAAGTGCTCAAATTCTTCAAAGTTGAGTGAATTTTGATAGACTGTGAATATTTTTTAGTTAATCTGCTGGAAAAAAAAATCATTCTGAAAGTGATTCCAACTATAGTTTTTCTGTGTCATTGTTATAGCTGTAGTTTAGAAAATTAGAATAACTATTAAGACTTTACAGTTATAGCCATCATCCTTGGTCATTTATTGTTGTAGTTATATTTTTTTATCGCGTAAATGTCCAGGGTTATGGAGCATATAGGGCACAACCCCAATTTGAGAGACAATCATTTAGTGCATTCACCCCCCAGTGTTCAATAAAGTTCAGATTTCATTAGTTCTGCCCACATCCCCACAGCAAATTTCCATTGCAATACCAAGCAAGCAAGTTTGAACAACCTTGGACATTGTCTTAGCACAGCCTACACAGGAACTGTAATTAAAATTATGCCTGTTGGTACAAATGACAATTACAGTGAGTGAATGAAAGGAAGGAACATTTCTTTCCTTTTACTGAAGATGACCAAGTCATCATTATGAATTATCATTCTATTTAAGCCAATACTGAAACATTGAGAACCTGTGAGACTACTGTAATCCTGACCGTGGGAATTATACTGCCAGTATTTACTCCTTTACTGTAAATTCCTCTGCTCTCCTCTACCAGTACAGCTAGTTTGGATATAACACTAAATCAATTTCACAGAGCTCCACTGGAGTGCATTCCACAGCGAGCCATACCCTGGGTCCCCAGCACAGCGATTGTGAGATGAAGACAGGGTGTGTGCTTTAACAGACTTTACTAGGGTGATAAAAAAAACACATTTGACAGCATATAAAGACAGGCAGTGAGGATAAAGGCTGCATAACATCACATTCCTGTTATCTCTTTAAAACCTCTCTTAGAGATGGAAAGGAAGGAGTAAAGTGAGTGAGAGAGAGAGAGAGAAGAGAAAAGAAAGAAAATGGCTTATGTACTTGTTTTCTTAGCCATCTACAAAGGAGCTATTTCTAGTCTCTGGATGACAGCCAAACCTAGACTACAAAAAAATAAAATACAAAAAAATATCTCCACCTCTGAATGAAAGTGCGAGGACACATTAACGTCTGATATATCAGATATACTTAGTATTAATAACATTTTTAGGCAGAGTAAATACACAAGAGTGGCATTTTTAGGACACATCTGGCTCTGATTACGAAACGTGTTATTGCCATATATTCGTTTTCGCTTACAAAAACATTCCTTCCTTTCCCCTATTCTTTCTGTCAATCATTTTTCACATTTCACTTGTAGATTTCCATGCTCAGATTTCGTCCTTTCCACTAGCATCACCACATTTCCTTACCGCTGCTGAACGCCTGCTCTTTCTCATTCACCCTTTCCAAATCAAACAGACTGTTTTGGCCACAGGCTGACAGAAGTTCTATGGCGGAGTCTTAAATGGAAATTCTTTGGCAGAAACATGACAGAATAAGCATATAATTCATAATGGTTAAATGTATAGCAGAAATCTGGGTGGTTCCCTTTTACAGAAATACTCAAAGGTCGAGCATTAAGATTAAAGCGAGTGTTTACATATAAATAAGCACTTTCATACTTCACTGAAATGTAAAAGCAATTTTGATTCCCTATTTGAATCCATGTCTACTGAAAATACACAGTCAGCATGAAAGAAAAATAACCAGTGCTGCTTAGACTAAAAAATCCCTGAAGTACCTTAGTTTAAGCATTTATTTCCACAAAATGACTGTTTTGATTTTGTGTGCTGGTGACAGAAATTAATCAACAACAGCAAAGCGGTTCTAAAGAGGGATTTCATTACAGAGAATCCTAAAGCTAAGATTATGTTTGAGGAAATGTTAACACTATTCTTTTACTTCCTTGCAAGAGCTGGTATTTCATTAAGGAAATCAGGAAACATTTTTTATTTGTTTAGAAATGGTATCATGATTTGCAATTAGTCTTTTTTTACATTAATAGTGGCATGTGGTGGACTTCTGAAATTCTCTGGTTTTGGGTTTTCCAGATATATTTTCTATTGACGAATTAGGCATACCGTATTTTCCGCACTATAAGGCGCACTTAAAAGCCTTTCATTTTTTCAAAAAACAACAGTGCGCCTTATAATCCGGAGCGCCTTATATATGGATCAAGGCGCTCTGTCAAAATGTTTCAGTATGAAAAACCAATAAAAACAATTTAATAATAATAAAATGTTTCAGTACGACTGGTAAACTACAAAGCCACACCGCTTGCAGCATTACGGCTACCGTAGTCAGTAAACACCGGTACTGTGCTTTCGGATAATGACGAGAGGGAGCCGGGCAGGTTGGATATATATCCATAGAATTCGAGGGATTCGTGGATGGGGAATGAACTGAAAAAGTGAGCTTTACGTGTTATACGTAACTGAACAATGTGGAGTGTTTATTTTACTAGGCTACGTGTTTACTGAATTAAGGAAAAGTTCCCCTCCATGTTTGGGAGAAAAGCTAGCAAGGCTGGGAGATATTGTTTATATGCACATCACAACGTTTGAACAACGTTACCATGGGAGTGAACGGAGTTGTCAGAACGCTTAATAAAGTTGGACTTTATCTGACTGTTTTGTTGACATTCCCTTTAGCACAGAGCTCCATCTAGTGGATGCATAACGCAAACGTTTGACTACAGTATCTTCTATTCTATGCGCCTTATAATCCGGTGCGCCCTATATACAGGTCCTTCTCAAATAATTTGCATATTGTGATAAAAGTTCATTATTTTCCATAATGCAATGATAAAATTAAAAATTCATATATTTTAGATTCATTGCACACCAACTGAAATATTTCAGGTCTTTTATTGTTTTAATACTGATGATTTTGGCATACAGCTCATGAAAACCTAAAAGAAATTGCATATCATGAAAAGGTTCTCTAAACGAGCTATTAACCTAATCCTCTGAATCAACTAATTAACTCTAAACACCTCCAAAAGATTCCTGAGGCTTTTAAAAACTCCCAGCCTGGTTCATTACTCAAAACCGCAATCATGGGTAGACTGCCAACCTCACTGCTGTCCAGAAGGCCATCATTGACACCCTCAAGCGAGAGGGTAAGACACAGAAAGACATTTCTGAATGAATAGGCTGTATCAAGGCACCTCAGTGGGAAGTCTGTGGGAAGGAAAAAGTGTGGCAAAAAACGCTGCACAACGAGAAGAGGTGACCGGACCCTGAGGAAGATTGTGGAGAAGAACCGATTCCAGACCTTGGGGGACCTGCGGAAGCAGTGGACTGAGTCTGGAGTAGAAACATCCAGAGCCACCGTGCACAGGCGTGTGCAGGAAATGGGCTACAGGTGCCGCATTCCTCAGGTCAAGCCACTTTTGAACCAGAAACAGCGGCAGAAGCGCCTGAACCGGGCTACAGAGAAGCAGCACTGGACTGTCGCTCAAATTTTGCATGTCATTCGGAAATCAAGGTGCCAGAGTCTGGAAGAAGACTGGGGAAAAGGAAATGCCAAAATGCCTGAAGTCCAGTGTCAAGTACCCACAGTCAGTGATGGTCTGGGGTGCCATGTCAGCTGCTGGTGTTGGTCCACTGTGTTTTATCAAGGGCAGGGTCAATGCAGCTAGCTATCAGGAGATTTTGGAGCACTTCATGCTTCCATCTGCTGAAAAGCTTTATGGAGATTTCGTTTTTTCAGCACAACCTGGCACCTGCTCACAGTGCCAAAACCACTGGTAAATGGTTTACTGACCATGGTATTACTGTGCTCAATTGGCCTGCCAACTCTCCTGACCTGAACCCCATAGAGCATAGAGAATCTGTGGGATATTGTGAAGAGAAAGTTGAGAGACGCAATGATGTTGTAGATTTAACGCGGGTTAAATGTCTTTATGTCAAACATGTCAGGTACGGAATTAACTTAGTGCTGCTATCTTATAGACAGGGCAATTAGCCAATCATAGTGATGCAGTAACAAAGCAATGAAGTAATAAAGATAGTGTTGCAAGCAGGGCAGAGCCGAGAACCATTGGAACGGAATGTGGCCGGTGGTGTGAGTGCCGTCACACTGGTCTCAAGTCTCACGGAGGAGCTCCGGAAGCATTAACTGATGAGTGACAACAGTGAAGGAGGAGAGAGGACCAGGCCAAGGACATTTATGTTGATGTTTTGTAATGTTTATATGTGGCAGTCGTCCGTGAGGGGCTGCCCCTTTACTTTAATTTTGTTATTTGTTTATTTTGTGATTAAAGTTTAATGTTAAACGCTCACCGGTTCCCGCCTCCTTCATCCCTGAGTCTTAAACATCGTGACAGATAGGCAGGACTCATCAAATTGACCAGGTTATCAGTCAGTCTTACCAAATGAAGGCATTGCCTCCTCTGACGGAAAATTTTGACGCGAACACGATGAGCTTAAGGATTGCAAAAATTATGCTGCTGAACTCTGTCACACGTGTGGCTCTAATGATGCGCATGACGCAGGAGATTCAGAGAAATAAACAGGTTTTAATAATAAATCTAGGAAGAAACTCAGGAGAACACAGCCACGTTAAACCATAGATAATACCGTACAAAGAACAAAGGAAACTAAGGGCTTAAACGCACAGGGAAAGTTAATTAACCAGAACAGACACCGGTGCGAGATTAATCAGAAACGAATGACCAAACACAGGCAAAACGGGAGCAGGGATAACAAAATATGAAACCAAAACACAAAAACTAAACAAACGTAGACATAACCTGACATTATGCACCACCCCTGTCGGCTTGGTGTGTCCTGGGCTTTAAACAAACTAAGAAAGTCCAAAAGAGGAGGAAGGGCGGAGGACGGGGGGCTAGCACAGGGTAGGAAACTGGAAATGCTGGAGGGAGAAACCAGGGAGGTGATGAGGGTGGGAGGAGCCAGGGAGGAAAGCAGAAGGAGCCAGGCGGGGACCCAGACCACAGCTATGACAAAGGTCTATGGCACAGCTGAAGGAGGGAGGAGCCATGGAGGAGAATTGGAGGTTTAAACAAAGGGGGCAACAGATAGAGACGGAGCCGATGGAGGTTGAGGCCCAAGCAAAGCCGATGAGACCGGGGGAAACCGATGGATCTGGACACCATGGGTGAAGCTGCAGCGATGAGCGTCCGAGGTGGAGCCAGGGTGCCAGAGTACTGAAGCAGAGCTAGTGGGATTGAGGACCAAGGAGGAGTCCGGCGGAGCCGAAGGGTCGAGGGACGAAGCACAGCTGAAGGCCCGGAAGTCCATGGTGCAGGCAGAGTGATGTCTGACCAAGTAAAGCTGGAGGGATTAGGGAGCCTGGTGAAGCCGTTAGGACGTTGGTCACAGCTGGAGCCGAAGGAAGGAGGAGACAAGGTGGAGACTTGGAGCTGGGCGGTACCAATGGAGACAGGAGACACAGGGAAATATCCTCTTCCAGTTCCTCATTATATAATGCAGAGGCCAGCTGCAGCTCACCCTCAACGACGAGAGTGTGGCGTGGCTCCACTCCATGCCCTCAAACTCCACAAGTACACCAACAATGATGGATGTCGTAGCCAGCTCGTACACCTGGTCGTACAATCCCTAGGACTCGGGCGATGATTGGCTCAGTCTTTGTTTCATCTGGTGCTGACATGGCAGACTCAGGCTTCATGTCAGCGGTGGGATCTGGCATACACTCCGTGCAGGGTGTGGAAGGTGGCTGGCTGGGCTCTGGAGTGGGGCTGGTGATGTCCTCCTCAGAGGGGCAGATGGTTAACGCTGATGCATTGTTCGCCAGCTCCCACTCCACAAACATGGCGTAATGACCCAAGGACCAACACCGGGCAGGCGTGCCTTGGATCGCTCGGTGAGGCTGGTATAACAAAACACACAAAGCAAGCGATCAGGATAGTGTGGGAGGCATGCCAGATCTAAAAAGTCCTTGGTGTTGTCCTGAAGTTTCGCTCCTTCAGCTCTAGGCAGAGCAGTTAGACGGCCGCCAAGTCCATAACAAAAAAGGGAGAGAAAAAAAGCAAACAAAATGTTATCTTGGTCCGGTATTCTGTCACATTTGTGGCATGATGCGCGACGCAGGAGATTCAGAGAAATAAACAATTAAAGCATTTTTTTGACAGATACTATTTGCACCTCAGTGTCAAGGTTCATTAACAATATGCAATAATTATTTCTTAAATATTAAGAAAATTATTATATTTATTAAAATTATTAAACAAAGCTAAAACAAAGCCTCCCTAACCGATAACACATTATTATTAAACACATGTTAGACACTTTATTTTCACTTAAATATTCTCAATATACTCAAATATTTTCTTAATTTTTATCTGATATGTGATGGAAAAAGGGATTAGAGCGAGTTCGTCAAAAGAGGGATTCGAATTCGGGTCGATTTGCATAAAAACTTTCTGCCACGTACCTTGTCCCTACACTATTGCTGCTGTACACAGTTGGGTGTCTTCCGTAATTTTGTCTAGCCCAACCAGATATAAGTGGGTGGAGTAAGTATAAATAGCATATGCCAACAAGTCAGGCTATTTTCACTTAGTGTAAACAGACACGCCGTAATCAGAAACGAATTACCAAGGAACACAGTATAAAACATAATAAAACTAAACAGACATAGACAACCTTGACACTCTGAAGGCTGTTGGAAATTGTTGCTTTAGAAAGATTGGTAACACTTTACAATAAGGTTGTATTAGTTAACATTAGCTAATGCATTAGTTAACATTAATTAACCATGAACAACACCTCTGTTCACATTAGTTAATGTTAGTTAATATAAATACAGCTGTTTATGGTTTGTTCATGTTAGTTCCCAGTGCATTTACTAATGTTAACAAGATTTTAATAATGCATTAGTAAATGTTGAAATTAATATTAACAAACATGAATAAATGCTTTAGTTTATATAGTGCAGTTCATTATTAGTTCATGTTAACTAATGTAGTTAACTAATGTTAACTAATGAACCTTATTGTTAAGTGTTACCAATAGATTAATGTTATCTGATCTCATTTTATGTAATATTGTTTTATTTTTGTACCTGCAATTATTTTCTCAATCAATTTATTTATTTATTTTTGCGGAAGTGGCAGCCTCCTCCACTGAGAAAGTCCCCCTGATGGGCAGGTATTCTTAATAAACAGTAAAAGCCGCATGCACAAAGACAAGCAGACACCACACACTATGCAAAACCAAATGTCCCTGTCTTCCTGCTGTGAGAAGTTCTTTGCATGCTGGCATTTATTTCTTACCATATGTTTTCAGCAATGCTAATAAGCCAAATATGCATTGCTTTTGTCCCTAACGGTATGTACTTGAAGAGAAAAAGACTGATTCACAGGTTTGAGAGCCAAAATACAAATATCCATGGTATGAACAAAAATAAAATTCTATTCAACTTGGCAATAAATCACGTTTTCAACTGGTGCTACTATGGACAGTCACATTAAAATATGAGATTCATAAAGGCATTCAAAACCTATTCAGATTTTGTGGTTCCAATCTCTTCATCTAAAACTATTCAGGAGAACATAACACAAAACAACTAAATAATGATAGCAAAATCAATGCCAGAATAACACATAATGTGTAGCACTAATACGTAACAATATTTACACACAAGAGAGACCATATACCTCTCAGTGAACTAATAAACATATTCTCTGCCAAGGAAAATCTGTGTAGCCAATTACATGCAGAGCAAAATCAAGCTCCATTTTGGTACCTAACCAGTAAAACGGTGGGAGATAAATAAGACCATAGACTTTTAAACCTATAATAAATTAGTCTTATTTCACAGTTCAAAGACTATAATTATTTCCACCAGCATTCCCAAGCATCTCATTTAGTTAATAGGAACAAAAGGATACTAAATAGAACTTTTCAGAGACAAAAAAAGCTAGAGTGTACCCTTAAATAAATAATGTCTTCCATAATTTGTCACCCAAGCAGTGACATTTGTTTGTTACATGCAAACAAACAAATAAAATAATCTCATGCCATCTTACCTGACGTTCTTTTGCCTCCAGCTGAGCAAGACTCCTTCATCATTGAGCTTCCAGGTCTCATCAAGTTTCTTGAAGCACACTGATCTCCATCAGTACTCCTTTGGGCTGACATTCGACTGTACCCACTGGTAGCAAGGTTGGGGTTCCTCAGGAAAGCGTGATGGTGGATCTGTCGGGTTCTGTCTACTAGGGGAGGTGATGGTAGGTCTTCATCACCTTCCTCATCTTCCTCCTGGTACCCTGACCCAGCTTCTTGGTTTAAGCTCCTGTTCCTCTGCTCTACCTGAAAGCGCTCTCTCCACCTCCATGGCTGCTGATGCTCTGCCCACCTAACTTTTGATATTGGTCTCAGATGTGCAGGTCCTATATATGAAAGTGGTGAAGTTTTGTGTTTGTCTGTTTGTTTTAAGGGTGATGAGGAAGAGCAGGGGGGATTTGAGGACAGACCCCTTCTGAAATGGTCTTTTCTGAGCTTACTTGGTCCTAGTAAACCCTCTGTACCCTCTCTTTCTCTTAGCCTATCATCCACAAATATTTTATCTCTACCTTGCTCTCCATTGTCTTTTCTTTGCCAGCTATTTCTACTGAACCAGTCACTAGAGGAATGAGATGTGACGTTTGGGTATGTCGCCTGTGGCTTCCCGCTACAAAGTACAGAGTCACGTTTCAAAAACTTGTGCTTCCTTTTATGGAACTTTGATGGGCTTAAAATTGGATTTTTGGAGTAGGGGTGCACATAAGAGGGTAAAAAAGGTGACGAAGGGTATATAGTTGCAGATGGAGGGTATCCACTATAAAGTCCAAAACCAAATGAAGTGGTTGAGAGTGGCATTTTGTAGGGCGAGTGGTAACATCCACCTCCTGACAATGGAAAGCCAAGTTTGTGCACTACCGGACAATGTGTAACAATATGTTCACCTGGCTGTGAGGGGCATCTGTTGTTCCTTTTAAAATCTGTCATTCCAACATAATGCAGAGAGTCACGGGAAAAGTCTGACTGAGGTGAGTAGTAACCACTGAAATTGATTTGAAACATAGTCGGATGGTGAAGGTTTTGCGGCAGACACTGAAGAATGTGAGCTTTACCTTTCCCACTCTTCCTTCCAGACTTTGCTTCATCCCCACACCCCCGTGATGATATATGGTGCACAATATGAATCTCACTAAGTCTGACCACTAACTCCTCAACCTCTGCCAGAAAGGCTGGGTCTTGCCTTTTTGCCCTGAGTTGAAGATACTTTTTCTTACATTTGTGTTTATGTCTCCTAGTCTTATCATGGCTAAAGCAATTATGACTTTTTCTATGGCACTTATGCTCCATCAATACTGATCTTGCAAGGTGTGTTGTTCTGTGTTCTTGAATCCTTACAGAGCCTAACTGGGATGTGGCCGAAGGGTGTGGTGCTGACTGTGAAGAGGAGGGAGGTTTAGATTTCTCTTCAGGCACTGCTTTAACCTTTTGGGAACTGGTTACCTTTGGAGCAGAATGTTGATTATATTCATGGCTGCCAGGATGAAGCTTTCTCCGGAAAGAACTAATAGTGGGCAAAGGGGACTCAGGATGTTTAAATGAATAGGGGAAGCTGCGCAAGGCAGATTGGCCATTAAATGAATGGCTATGTTCAACAGAGGTGGACAAAGAGTTCAACTGATTTGAAGATTCTGTCAAGACTTGCTGAGACTTTTGACTCAGAACATGGCCAGAGTCTTGGCCAGAAGTTTCCCTTTGAGTTTTAGGTTTACGACCTCTCCTTTTTCCAATGTAGATAGTCCCACGTTTGCTGACATTAATTTGTGGACCAAGTTTTGCCCCAAAAGATGTAAGAAGTGAAGATAAAGATTGTGTACCATCTGAAACTGAACAATCAGCATCATCTTCATTCTTCTTCTGAGCAAAATCAGTTGGGTAACTTTGACTTTGGCCTGAAAGAAACTCTGTGAGTACTTTATCCTTCTTCTTAACTCTCATCTTATTGATATTTTTGATAATGGTCTTCATTATTAACCTATTTCGTTTGCGACGGATTTGAGCATCTCTAGCTTTGGACAAGGAGGCTTTGAGTTTTCCTTCAGTTCCCTTCTTCCCAGATGATGAGTTCTGTGATTTAAATTTCTTTGTCTGGACCGAGGATGAACATTTGAGATGAACTTGTGTTTTGGGTGTTGGCTTTAGAAGTTTCAGTCCATCCTCTGGATCAGGGACATTTGAGCATTCAAGTATCGGGAGCTTAGCAGAAGACTTCTGAGACTTACTTCCCTGAGGAGACTCATCCAACCTGATGATTTTTGGACGACCCCTTTTCTTAGGAGGGGGCTCAAGGGATGAGGTTTCTGATTTGGGGGATGGATGTTGCAGTTTAGATTTAGGGGGTCGTCCAACTGGTCTTGGTTTACCCTGCTGTGATGACAATGCCTTTGAGGACTTCATGGAAGGAACTTTTATAGGTTTTGATTTTTGAGGTATCATTTTAATGGCAGTGGAACTAACAGCAGTTTTCACAAGATCCATCTTCTCTCCTTTATTTGCCACCTTTGTCACCTGAACAGCTTTTTGATTTTTCTGTGAGATGGTGTTTTGTTTGGGATGTAAAGTTGACTCATCGCTTAGAACAGAACTGTTAAACTGAGAATCTGCACAGCTGGAAGTTTGAGAGGAACACTGCACATGTTCTTTCTGGTTTGAACTATGCCTATCTCTTTTCTTATTCTTATCAATGATTTGCCCTATCCTGCTGTCATCATTTGGCTGGACAGCAACAGTGAGGGCAGGTTCTATTTTTCTGGTGTCATCTATGACTTCACTTTCATTATACTTCTTGTTTCTTTCTCTGCTCTCCAGTAATTCTTTCGCACAAGTGCTGTTCTCAGGAGCTGCTGATTCAGCAGATTTATCTGAAGCAGGAATGAGCAGAGGTGTCTTGATAGGGGGACTTGCCTGATGCATTACACCATTTTCCTTACTACAATTGTTAGTTATGATGTTACAGATGTTCCTGGAACATGACAAATCACCATCCTTTTTCTCATTTGCATTCGAAACCTTGTCAACATTACTTTCCCTGATTCTAGAAGTCTTTTTTGGAGGACAGGGAGTTTGCTTTAGTAAATTCTCCTACATGATATTGGAAACAATGTGATGTCATTTTCAAGACTGGAAGAAGACTGCTGAGATGTCTGAGCATTCCGAGTAATAACCTTTGAACCTTCTGACCTGAGGGTAGAGGTCATTACTTCTCCAGTTGGGAGATCTTTGCCCTTTTCTTTTTGAGTATTTAAAATGTGTGTGCTGTCTTGTGGACTGGAGTTTTGTTGTAATGAGGAAGGTGGAGAAGGTGCAGCTGGAGGTGAATATGTCTGCTTCAGCAAGGTAGAGGAGGTTATTCTATCTGAAAGTGGTACTTTGCTATCTGTCTGTGGTTGAACTGCATAAGAAGGCCCATCTGATGGGCATAATGACTTTGAGCCAGTTTTCCTTATGTTTTTGGATTGAGTCTGTTGAAAGAGAGGACATATGCTGAACAGAATTCATAAGGAAATATTTGAAGATAGGGCTGGGCAATATGGCCAAAGAATCATATCTCTGTATTTTTTGGTTGAATGGTAAAACACACTATATATCCCACCATTTTCTATGCTTTTCTATTTTATAAAAAAAAAACTGTATTTACCATATAGTTTCAAAAAAGTATATCTATATATCGTACAAACTTGATACGCGCCCAGCCCTATTTGAAGATTTTCAGTAATTTAGGTCTCTACGATATCCATTCAAATTAAATCAAAAGCAGCCTGGACAGGCAGACAGGCTTCTGATAGGCTTCATTACATGATGGCTTTGACTCAGTTTTACAGACATTACATAAAAGCATATCACTAATGGTAAATAACTTTTTTAATTATTTTTATTTATTACTATTTTGGTGTAACTATTCCATGGTACTATGATCAGGATTTGTTAGGAGGATCTGGGTGAATGAGACAGAAGGACATGGCACATAACACTTGAGCAAAAATAAAACAAATGGGAGGAATGTATTTAGCTGTAAGCTTTCTAGTAACTGTGTC
Organism: Gobiocypris rarus; assembly: GCA_023029165.1. NCBI lineage: Eukaryota > Metazoa > Chordata > Actinopteri > Cypriniformes > Gobionidae > Gobiocypris > Gobiocypris rarus. The sequence goes on along the minus strand of CM040926.1, from coordinate 18,311,967 downwards.
CTGGTCATAAGAACCAACAAAAATGAGTAACAGAGCAAAGATGGAAGACTTACAACTGCATATTTGTCAGTATATGGGAGAAGGGGACAAAAAAGGAGCGAGAATGAGCAAGAAAATAAGATCTGAGTGAGCAAAAAAAAAAAAAACAACAACAACAGAGATGCATGTTATAAATGAGGGGATGTAAAAATAGATAAAAAATGTCAAACTGGTGGTGGCTAAAAATAGCAATATGCAGACAGAAATAGTATCAAGCATTTGTCACTATATTTTAAAGAACTTTAGAAATAAAGCATGAAAGAAATAAAGAAAATTAAAGAAAGACTTACCTTTTTAGAGGCCGTAATGTCTGGTGTAGAGTCACCTTTTTTGGATGAGGTGGGAAGTGGGGGACTCATCCTTGTGGAACCTTTTGAAGAAGTGGAATTGTTGCTATCTTTTTTCCGAAAAGGCTGCTTTCCCCCTCTGTTCTCAGAACTGGAGACTTCACCTCCATATGAACTATGACCATCTCCATGTGCAAGCCTCTGAGAGATTCTAATTGTGGGCCTGCATATGAAGTTCTCAAGGCTCTTTGGGGGCTTCTTCGTCCGTTTTGCTCCAACCCCTATTTTCATTCTTACATTTCCGTCTGACTGGTCAGACTTTGTATGTGTTAACTCCCCCGGCCTAGTCTGCTGCTGGTGCTCAAGTTCACTGTTAGTACTCTTTGAGGAAGCTTCTGGTTCAGCAACTTTGGTTTTTCTCATCCTCTTCCTGTCTTCTGTCCTCTCTTCTATCTCCAGTCTTGGTGCAGGGGTTGTCTTTTGCTTTTTCTTATCCATTTGAACTTTCAGAGTAGTGGACGTTTATACTTTGACTAATGTCAAAGTTTTGTCAATAATTAATGTTCAGCTTATGCGAAAAGATTACGTTAGTTTTTTCTGTCTTATTTAATACTCTTCTATCATCTCACTTGACTTGAGAGAGTAATGAGGTACTGGTACCATGGAAGGGGCTATAAAGTAAACACAAGAAAGAGACAGCATTAGTCACAGTTTACTCAGTTTCACATAATATGACAGAGCATTCAAAATGTTTCATCAGAAAACCTCAGCACAAAGTGAAAAGATCATGCAGGCGATACAACAGAAAATGCTACACATTTCAACATTTACCTAGATCAAAACACATATCCAGCTCAAAAAGACTGCAACTTTACACTCAACCGTTGAGTTACCTGAGCTAGTGCTGTGACTGACTAGTTCAAATACTTAGTGCTCAATTTAGAGACATGGATTATTAAAGCATGTGCAGCTGGCTCTGAACATGCCAATTCAGATGCTAATGGAATCTGTTTTTGAGTAGTTGACATGAAGTACTTTTAGAAGTAGACGTCCCGCAGTGTGACATACTATACTGTATCTCTAGAAAACAAAATTTTCCTGATTACTGAACTAAAACAAACAAACAAACAAGAGCATCAACAAAAAAGCTTACATATAGAGAAATTCATTAAGATTTGTTAAGCATGTGTGGATGTATTCAGGGTTTCAACATTCTGCTTTTTGTTGTAAGATATTTATGATAGGGTAAACGTACCTATTAAAGGGTTAGTTCACACAAAAATGAAAATTCTGTCATTAATTACTTACCCTCATGTCGTTCGACACCCGTATGACCTTTGTTCATCTTCAGAACACAAATTAAGATATTTTTGTAGAAATCCGATGGCTCAGAAAGGCCTCCATTGGCAATGGCAATGTAATTTCCTCTCCTTCGAAGCTTCGAAGTCTTATGAATCATTGTATTGATTCATGATTCGGATTGCGTGTAAAACCACCAAAACTTAAAATCACGTGACTTTGGCGATCTGAACCGCTGATTCAATACAATGATTCATAACTCTCCGAAGCTTCAGGAAGCCGTGTTTTGAAATCGGCCCATCACTATATAAGTCGTTATTTCGGGGGGGTTTTGCGCACAAAAACTATTCTCGTCACTTCATAAAATTATTGTAGAACCACTGTTGTGAGATGGACTTTGTAACGACGTCTTTAGTAACTTTTATGGGTCTTGAGAGAGTAAATTACATTGCTGTCAATGGAGGCCTTTCTGAGCCATCGGATTTCAACACAAATATCTTCAGGTCTCACGGGTGTCGAACGACATGAGGGTAAGTAATTAATGACAGAATTGTACACAATTTCTCACACAATAATATTTTATTATATTTTAAATGACAAAAATGTTTAAATTAAGATACATTATTAAATGCAAAAAGTCTGGCTGTGCTTAATGGGTACGTGTTTGTACCCTTTAAGCACACCCCTGTTCCCATTAAGCTCACAACATGTTTTTTTGGGAAACAATTTTAAAGAATAATTTTATAAAGATTAACTTGAAGTGACAACCATCAGTTAATATTTAAAGTCTGTTTATGAAGTATTTACATAGATGTTCAGTGTGGATGAGCTTAAAGGGAGCACACTGAGCTTTATTGGAACAGCAAACCTTGTTTTAATTAATAAGTATTATTAAATTACATTTAAAAGGACAACTTTACTAAATAAATAATCTAGGTCATGTTTTAAGTTCATACATATTTTAATATGGACAGCTATTATAGAAAATATCTACGAAATTATACTTTTTCTTATTAAAATCACACTGAAGCTGTGCTTTTCATAGTAGTGCACCCTTTAAGCTCACCATACAAATTATAAAAATTATGAATCTTTAGAATTAAAAATTATAGAAGTGTAAAACAACAGAACATCCATAAACTGTACATTTATAATATAATGGATATAAAGGTACAAGCCAGTTATGCCTGTGAAGTAATATATTAATGTAGCACACAATCTTATACAGCTAGTAAGCTAACAATGTTCTGCAGCATCTGTGCTATGTTGCTAAAACTATCTTTTGGATCTAACTGTAATTATTTCCCACATCTAGGTTCCAGGTTATAATATGCAATAGTCTAAACAATAACCTTAATTTTGCAGTAAGAAGTTATATATCAAATATAAAGGCTTAAACATATATAAAAATGCACATTTAAGTGGCTACTCTTTTGGTGAAAGTTTTCAGACAGCTTTCAAAATGGCTGTCAGACAGTGTGAACACATGGATACCCATATCTCAGTGTGCGATGGTCTGATTAGCTTGAAATTATAGGAGGTATAAAGTAACAAACACATCATTTGGTTAAGACATCAAGTAGGATGATAATTTTTAATCTGAGCTCAAAGATAGTAGTGTGCTTAATGGGTACTTGAGCTTAATAGGTATGTTTACCCTAAATATTTGCCAATTTAGCATTCAACTATTATTTAGTACAAACTCAGACTAAAGGACGTTTCATCTATTGAACTTTCATCACTGCCAGACAGAAAATCTTACAATGTTGACAAATTTATGGTTTATTATGGTGGGGTCGGGGCACGGCCTCAGCAAACTTTCAAGATGGCTTAAAAGTATTTGAAATAAGACATTAAAAATTAAAACATTAAAATCATCTAAACCAAATTAATAAAATATTAAAATATTTCATTTTTTTTAAGAATATACATTTTTGTGGTTATGCCAAGCTCTAAAATTTAAATTTTTACTGGGTAGAAATAATAAAAATACATATAAAAAACATATTTGTGAAAAAATAAAAAATAATCATTATCCTTAATCTTTATGTCGTGTAAATTCATTGGTTTAAAAGAGTGGGAACTCTGATGAAAATTCAGCTCCTAAAACTTTTTGAATCCTGCAATTTTCCAGACAATGGGGCCTTTGAGTCAAAAGGTTCAAAACCACTGGTGTATGGTAAATCAACAGATTGCAAAAAGGTGATAAAGATTTTAATAATCTTAAAGGAAATGAATGACCATTTTCATTGTTAAAAATATCTTGTAGTTCAAAAAATTATGCAATGCTACAACTTTGACAATTATTTTTTGTTTGTTTTTTTGCATTTATTTAGATAAATGTATAGATGGAGGGAGGACAGAAATTAGGTAGGAAAGAGAGGGGGTGGGATTGGAAATGGGAATGGACCATGAGCTGGGACTCAAACTAAAAATTCTTGCTTCATGTCAGAGCGCTGCCCATGAGGCTATTGGCTTTGACTAACAGTACTTTTCAACTGGAACCTGAAAATCAAACCTATTATTTTTATAGAAAATATGAGTAACTCTTGTTACTACTTTAAATAGAGTTTGTTGATTTAGAAATGCAATGATTTATCTGCTCCCATAAGACATGCACATTTTCACCTTTATTATTTGTTGCCCTGTCAGAGCAGTTCAGAATACTTCCAAATTTGGTGGGCAGCTCATAAAGTATTATGACGCATGAGATGAAGAATTCATCTTTAAAAAATCAAGATAGCTTTATCTAACACAGTTTAGTTCCTAAATATGAATAATTAATGTGTCAGATGAACAATTTGAACTCTAAAGCAGGCTTTAGTATATGTTAAGAGAAGTAGGTTAGCCAGGTAGTCCACTTTTTATTTTAACTCTGAATCTACAATACAAACTAATTAGCATCTCAGTATTCTATATACGACTTCCTTTGGGACATTCCCACATAAAAATCCCCAGCAATTGCGGAAAGCTGGCTGAAACTCTGTTTTGAGTTGTCTGAAAGGCAGGTGCTTTCCCACACAGAGTGAGCTCATTCTATGGAAGATTTCGCATGATGACCTCAGTGCGTTAACTTGCACAGGGGACCCATAAAATCCAGCGGCTGACCTCCAGGGAGGAACACACTAATAAAGCCCAGGATCGGTAGTCCGAGACATCTGTGGGTTGATGTCTGTACTCTGTCAAAGCATTTCCAATATCAACATTTCTATCCACTCACAATCTTTTCTGTAAACTGTAAGGTAAGGTGTCCCACCCTGATCTCTCAATCTGTCTTGAATCATATTGTGAAGTGCTTTAGCGACCGTTTCTAGCTAGTAAAAGTAACACCCTTTGCAGGTTCTTTCAGTCTTTGCTAATTCGTATTAAGAGTACAAAATCCAACAGCATTTCACATGCTGAGTGCAATCTTCTCAGCTCCTCCTTTAGGATTTGGTGCTAAGAAAACAATCCCAATGGAACGCTTGAAAAGAAAAATGGCCCGAGGAGAGGAGAGAGAGAGCAAAGTACAATGATGTGTGTGTTAGAGAGCAGAAGAGGGAGCTCTGTGGCTATTAGTAGCACAGTTCAGAAGCAAAGTGAGAAGGACGTTTGAGGGTCCTTCTCTCCCTGGGACATAAACCTACTTTTCAATATTTACCATAATCATTTTCTACTGCCTCAGCATTCTGTCTATCCACAGGTTTCCTTTCCCCTCTAAGCCAAGCCTTTCTATTCTTTTGTTGCAGGTTTTGTTCATAACTGTTTCTTTCAATATATTTGCTCTCTCTTTTACACTCCATCTTTAAGGCATTTAGGCATCTTTAATTAAGGCATCTTTTCAAAGCAGACCACACTGTGCAGTTAAATAAGTCACAGTTTCTCTGTAAATCAAAAACATATGCTCTTGCTTAAAACTCTATTTTGGTGTTGCTGATACAAATCTTTGCAAACAAGTGCAAAATCTCCTAGAAAATAATCTCTAATTAACTACTCTCAAACCAACCCTTCAGTGTCAAGTGCGATGAGGAAGTTATTAGGTTTCACTATGTTTCAGTTTGTGTATGTTATCTCATTACATACTGTTATCTTATACTGATCAACACATTGAGGTCTTCTGTACTTTAAGACAACAATACGCAGGTTAACACCAGCCTTTGTCAGTCAAGCAGACCTGTTAAGCTCTTCTGTTTCGCTAAGCAGATCCAGCCAAAAATTGTTAATCGGTCCAACGTGAAAGTAGCATAGTGGAGTGCATTAGAGTTGCAAACAAGATGACATCACTGAGCACTGCCCTTCGGTAAAGCTTGTCTCCCTGACAAGAATCCCTGGGGAAACTCAGAGAGCTGACCGTGATTTGCCCGCAAATCCATCTGCCAAATTTGAAAATACAAAGGGATAAAGCTATTTCGATTCTACAGGCTCCTCTGTGACCTAGATATAGCCAGGTGATCCAAAAATAGCATAGAACTAGAACATTAAATGAAAACGCAACAGAGATATGGACACTTAATTTGGTGTTTATGACAATATGTTGTAACGTTAGTTAGTTCGCCGCTTGAGCAGACGAGCACAGCATGTCAATGCAGTGTGAAGACGACTTGATTGATGGGACATAAAAAGTAGTCGGTAGAATAAGTTACTGCTGCCCTCGCTGTAGATTTAATGTAAAGATACAGGTTTTCCAGTGAAAAGAAAACAGAGTAAGTTAGCCTAATGTCAATGCGATCGACAGCGCGAGGACAGAATCGATATAAAGTTCTCGGGAAAGTAGCAAAAATGGGATAGGAAGAACGCGACTTATATTTTTAATCTATTATAAGCTATTTCTATCTGTTTACCGTTATTACGGCGTCATTATTTGAATACCTGAAATTGTATAATCGATACTGCACGCGCGTATGTTTACGATAAAAAGTGTCTGCGTATTCATGCGCGAGGGCCTCACAGATGATGGTCCCGTTTCAAATTACATTTTTATTAAGCAACGGGAGTAGTACACTTCGAAAATGTTCTCTAAAACTAGTCGGAGGGTTAAGAAAACAATAACAACCATTTCCACATTGCTTCACGAAATGAAAAATGACTTACCCGAGCTGCGGAGAGGACGTATCTCAGGAAAAGGAGCAGCTAATTTACAAGTGTGCGCAACGAGCTGAAACGATAAATGGAGGGATGTTGCGTGTCCATTGCGCGAAGCGAAGGACCCATGAAGATGAACATTGTGCAACACCACACGATACTCACGTCCCCCCTTCTTCTTCTCTTAGCCCCCCTGTTTCTATCCGTCTCTTGCGCAGTTGTTTTACATCAAAAGCATGGTCGTACATTGTGTACCCAGATAGCCACAACCCAAGTTCACCGATGAGGGGAGACGGAGGAGAGGAATGACCATGCTGTATGTTCGGTTACTGAGCTGATGCCTGCAACTTGAGCTAAATTTACCCACCAATAACACGAGAAAAAAATTATGTAAACAGACACGCACATTTATCACCCTAGCGGATGCTGTTTTATCGACACTGTCAAAGAGCGGATCAAAGCAACGATAATCATTAAATCTAACGTGTGTGCGTTAGAATATGATATTGAATAATCTAACCCGAGATGGCCGACTTTGAAATGATGAGCAATGATGTAATTGAATTGTGGGCCAGCCTGCGTCGTTCATTTGAAAAATAATGTTATTACTGAAGTGTTCATATTTTGGAATTTATCAATATTTGATATTTAATTTAATATAATAGCCTATATTACACACAAGTAACCACCATCTGAAAACTTTGTGCCCACACATCTGACTCTTAAAATACCGATGAGGTCAATTGCTAACTTGTATCTTTCATTTATTTACTTTTACGTTGTATTAACAGTCTATGATTACAAAATAATATTAATCTGCAGTAACTGCGATGCGAATTTACTGCAAGTGACCGATGGGTGCGGTGCAAACATAATACAGTAGCTATAAAGGCTACTGGACAAACTGTAAAAGAAACTTTAAGTTACAATTACATTACAATTGCATTACTAATCAAGTTACTATTAGAGCTTACTCAATAGTAGACTACTTAAATTAGGAAGACTTAGGAAGGCTTAGTTCACCAAAAATTAATTCTGACTTGCATCAAATTGAGGTTAAACTTAGGTCACATGGATTTTTATTTATTTATGTTTTTACTACCTGAGAGTGGTAGTTGCATAGGCTGTCAATGGAATGACAGAAATCGTTCAGATTTCATAAAAAAAAAAAAAATCTATTCCAGTTTCTTTTGGACTATACAATTCTTGGATAATGCCATCTGTTAAAGGGATAGTTCACCCAAAAATGAAAAATCTGACATTAATTCCTCACCCTCATGTCATTCCAAACCCGCAAGACGTTCATCTTTGGAACACAAATGTAGATCTTTTTAATGAAATCTAAACAGAATGAATTTATGCTTTTATTCACATATAAGCATTGATCAGTGAACATAAACAGAAGCTCAACCAGAATCTGCTTGATGTGCGAAAACAAACCTCATTGGTTCTTGTGGAAGAGAGAAGTTAAACTTTTGTTTTGATAGATTTAAAACTCAGAAATTGTGACAAATTACAGAATTACAAAAACAGCAGTTATTTTATATTTAAATGACAGCACTAGTGTTTCATTCACTTGATATAGCCTATTCAGTTAGCAATTTTTAAGCTTTAAGTTTGTCACAGACAGTAAAGAACTCTACAAACATTTAATATTATTTTTTTAAATCAATGGAGTAGAAATATGCAATTATACATTTTACTCGAAAACTATGGTTTTGATAAGGTAGCCTACTACCTAAGCTATTGCCAAGTGCATTGATTTCTAAAACAAACTAAGATACGTTGCTGTCTACGAGCAAAACACATGAGTGTTTTGTTCCTGAATAAATTAGTGTTCATAATGATAATCAATCAATGATGACTCATTCTTAATGAACAAAAGGACAGTCAATTGTCGCCCTCTACTGGCGTGACAATATAAAAAAATCTCACTAAACTGCACCACTAAAGCACAAATTGACAACAACGACAAAAAATAACTTAATTGGAAATTACGCACAATAAAGGCAAAAGTAAAAAAGTGAAATATATTACTTTAAATCAACCCATTGGACATAAAATATGCAAAAATATTTATTTAGTCAGAATGGCCGTCAATGAAGAAAAAAGAAGCAAAACGGTATACTTATTAACCAGCAGAGTCTAGAGGGCCATGGTAATCGTACTGCGTATGAATTTAATAAATAATATCTGCTGCTTACCAGCGAAACCTTGACCTCTGGGTCATTCGTCTTCGTCATTTGCGTAATGACGTAACATCCGACGTCTTTTGAAACAATGATGGCGACCTCCATCGCCCGTGGCCCGTGACAGTACGACCGTTCGCAGCAATCAGCAAAAGGCGGTGATCGCTTTACATGTAACCCATACGTGACAAGTGGTTTTCTAAGCTTCTGACGACTTTTTTCTAGTGGTAAGTTATTGCCTTATTCCGTTTTTTTGTGCATGGTGTTGCCGCATCAAACCTCATGCATGCACTTTTAATGCTTTCAGCCAGCATATCTCTCACAAGGTGAACGACATGAAGATCCGCGAGACTCTGAGAATAACATTATGGGAATTAATTTAATTTATTTTCGACAAATATGTAATGACCATAAGTAAACGATTGCATAAGTTGTCAGCTTAACAGTTTTAATGTGAGCATGTAGGTTGACAACCTGATTACATTAAGAGAACATCTCTAATGTACAAATTGTTTTGCTTTTATTTTAGAATATGAATCTGCACAAACTGTCCTCGCGATTGCGTCCTACAGTAAGTGTCATTAACCTTTCATATACTATTTTATATTTATCAATAAAATATATTTAAGTTAAGAACATTTGATAGGACAGATCTGTCATAAAAATAATTGTTATTATCAGGTCACACAGAAATTAAGACATCTCCACATCCAAGGAAGTGGCCAGCAGCTGGAGGCGGTTGTCGTAGAAACATCATCAGCTGAGCCAAATCCGCTGTCAGTCTTCAGAACTTCTGAGCAGGATCCAGTAAGTCCTAAAAATATGAATCAAGCTATATGTAGATTTTAATCAAGACAGACCTTAAAGGGATTATGGATTTTTTTTAAATATATATTTTAATGATCCTTGTGGTTCTCTTCTCTTATAATAGTTATAAGTTTTTTGCACACATGAGAAAAAAAAATCTCTGTCTACAGACTTGTGTGCTTGGAGTATGTCAGAAACTGAACGTGCATCTGTATACTGTGTCCAGTGTAGACGGCATCAGTGATTATAATGAATTCTATTCATGCTGCGCTCACATCCAATCTAGGCAAATGAAGACATTAACACATATTTTTCATCTGTGTTTTTTTTAAACAGTAAACCTATGCTGCAATTTGTTTGCCAAAACAATAACAATAAAAATGAAGGAAGAAAATAAATAATTCAAATTTAATTTGATTACATTTTAAAAGATTAATTAAATAATTAAAGCTTTATCATTACTAAAAAGGAATTTCATACATTTTCTGAGCATCTTATCATGTTGCTTTTCTTTGCGATGTACCTATTATTCAATATTTACATAGTGAACTGCCCCTATATACAGCATGGGACATCTGTTATGGAAAGCTCAAAGCGCTTTATGTTGTGACCATCCATCCTCCTCGCCAACGCTTTTTTTTCTTTCTCAGGCATGCCATTTGGAAAGACATGCTGGGCAATACTACACAATCCCCCCAGCTCACATACAAAAACTCTTCCCTCATGGACTACCTCCACGTTTCCAGTTGCAGGTTTGAGAACAGTACTATGTGTGTGCGGAGCACTTTAGTATAGATTTAATATAATCTAGATAGAAAAGGCATAAATGTTGTGGTTGATGTTGCCTGGACGACTAATACACGTTTGTTCTCTTGTTTCAGGTTAAGACGTTTAATGAAGGCTGCGTGATGGTGAGGCCGCCGGCGCTGGAGCTTATCTCATATCTTAAAAGAGCTGAATACAACAAGCCTCCTCTGCGTTACATACTCTGTATCCTCAAACAGAAAATTCCCTGTGAGCTGTTTTACTTTGTGCATATTCCTCTTCCACACTTAATATTTCACACATTCCTTGACAGTGTGCTTTAGATGGAGATACTGGCTCAGGAAAGACCCTGTCTTTATGTCACGCCCTGCATTACTGCTACACCCAGGGCTGGCTGATCCTGCACATACCTGATGGTGAGCTGCACCGACCCACATTAAATCATTGATTCCACATTCAACCCAAACGCAAAAGGAGGTGAAGTTTGATGATGTTATGATGTTCTTTCTCTAGCTCATCTGTGGGTCAAGAACTGTAAAGAGCTGCTACCCTCTTCTTCCCGCCCCTCACGCTTTGACCAGCCGATCCAGGCTTCCCAATGGCTGAAGAACTTCAAAATCACCAATGAACGCTTTTTATCCAAGGTACTCAATGTGTTTTTTAGGGTTTTTGGGTATGAAAGTAGGTGAGTTGATCACCTCTGCTCACCTCCTGTCTGGCCCATGGAAACTAATTATGTATTGCTAACGTAAAAATGTAGAAATTGTAGAAAATTTGTTTTTTAAGTTGACATAGTTACACATTACTACATGAACTTACTATAGTAATAGGGCTGCACGATTAATCGCAAATAACCCAAAGATTGAGTGTAAACCTATTTGGCTTTTATACGATTATGAAATTGCTAGGGCTGCAATTATTTTGTATGCACAGGTTGTCAGTGATCAGAGTCGGCTTTGTGATCAGTAGTAAATGCTGCTCCATCTGAAAGCACTGCGAGTTTGAGTCACTTATCACATGCATTTGCAAAAGCAACACGCGTCAAACATCTTTCCAAACATGAGAAGATTTATGAACCTCTTGTCCAACAAAAGGCAACATTTTAATAACATGTTTTTTACTCCAAACTCAATTCATAACGACAGTTGAGCATCCTTCTGTGAGACGATGTGACTTCTTACACAGAATAAGTCACACAACATATTATTTCATTGTATTCAATACAGTGATAAAGGCTTTGTCAGTTAACATTAAAGTATAAATATACGTTATTATCATGAAAATACCAGAGAAGGCTTGAAGAACTCAGATAATCTATATATTACCGTAGTCGTGTGTTTATTAGTCATGTTTAATCAAAGGGTTTCAATCTTCTGTTTATTCAGCTGCATGCCCATAGGGATTTCCTGGAATGATGTGCGTTATCGTACTTCTGCGGGGCATGTTTTTGCATGAGAGCACTCTACTACTGATCACAGAGCCATGCTTTACTGACAAAAAACAAACATTTGCAGCCTTTGCCACATCACGTGCCTTTCAATTTCGATTAAGCGTGCAGCCCTATATAGTAATAACAGTAAATTATACATATTTACAAGTAACTAACCCTAAACATAACCATATAGTAAGTACATGTAGTTAATTAATATTACTTAGTACTTATTTGAGTAAGTACAATGTGTCTGTCACCTTAAAAAAATGTCATAATCATATACTACTATCTCCCTCCTTGTGTATGTGGGCTGATGTGATTCATCACTTATTCCTTATTTTGGTTAAATATTTTTATCTTTTACTGAGCTGCTCTAATGTGAATCTGATCAATTGACAGATAAAGACGACACAGCGATATGTGTGGACAAAGAGAGAAAGTACTGAGGAGGGGCAGCCTTTAGGGGAGCTTGTTGATCAGGTGAGTTTTCATCATCATCATCTAAATTTCCCTTAAAAATTGACTATATCATAAACTTAGTCTTTTTTTTGCAGTTTTGTCACCTTGTTTTATTATTTTAATCTTGTATATGCATTAATTTTTTCATGTTCATTACTTTTTTAAAATAATTTGATTTTAATTTGAACAGGGTGTGAATCGCATGAAGAGCAGCAGTGATGTGGTGGGTGCAGTGCTGCGGGAGCTGAGGCTGCAGGCAGGGAGCGCCACAGATGGCGAGGGGGCCTTTAAACTGGCCGTGGCTGTGGATGGAGTGAATGCTCTATGGGGAAAAACATCTCTAAAAAAGGAAGACAAGACTATGGTATGTTGGCATACATTTTTAAATGTTTAAAAATAACATTATTACATCATTGTTTTAATGTTATTAAATAATTCGTATCATTCATTTTATGCAGTGCGAGCCAGAGGAACTGACTCTGATTCATAATCTGAGGAAGATGATGAAAAACAATTGGGTAAAAAAAAACCTCACTTAATATTATAATACAGATTGAACTCTCTGTGAGTTGTTTACTCTCAATTTAAGGTCTGTTCACACAAAGAATGATAACTATATTAGCGTCCACACCAGTGCACAATATCGTTCTGCTTATTCCGTAGTACGTTTTCTGCTCTTAATGCTTGAGCTCATAAAGCAGGATGGATTCTGATTGGCTGTCAATGTTTTTGTTCATCAGCTGTACAAAAAAAAAAAAATCCTGAAAGTGATTCCAACTATATCATTTTGTGTCATTATTGCTATAGTTGCAGTGTGGACTCTGCTATTTTTATATCTTTTATATTTAGAATGATTATTAGAACTATTACTTTATCACTATCGCTAAAGTTATCTTCTTAGTTGTGAACAGGCTTTTACTCTCATTTTATATTGCTCTGTGTTATAGAGAGGAGGTGCCATTTTGACGGCGCTGTCTCAGACCGGGTCCCTGTTCAAGCCACGGTCTGCTTACCTTCCCAATGAGTTACTAGGAGAGGTCAGCATCTCTCACACACAAAATAACCACATTATGCCCTTTTCATTGAACTGCAGAGTAAATGCCCTTAGTAAACAGAGCTTTGTTTTTGCTTTGTACTTCAACAATAGACTTTGAAGCATATGCAAAACTTTAGAGGCCCCTGACATGGTCTGTTGCATGTATTGTCTAGATTTGTTAAAAGGGCTTATGTATTTCTCTCATTATTTCTCTTGATTTCCCTCATTATATACATGCCTCTATTTCTGTCTTTCAGGAGGGGTTTGATAATATGGAACCATTTGTGCCAGTTTCTGTGCCCAATTACAATGAGAAGGAGTTTGAGAGCTGTTATCTGTACTATTTAGACCGTAAATGGCTGCAGCATCCACACAGTAAGTTTGTTATTTGTGTGGCTTGAGTGCGAACAGCGGCAACTGGTAGCGCTGTGTGTAAAGAGAATAATGTGGTCATATAAAAGAAAAAATCCTATTTACAAGTTTTCATGTTATTATTTAATGTGCATTCAAGTGATTTTTGTATTGAATAAAATGAAAGCGATAGGCAGTGTCCTTTTTCATGCTCTCTTTTTCACTTTTTGACAAAGTAGGATGCTTGTATTAATACTACATATTGAACAGCAAACAATACATTTGGTGTGTAATTGATGTTTTATTTATGCGTTCTATCTGTTGTCTAAATCATGATTTAAAAAAAAAAATTGAGGGGGTGGGGGGAATTTTTCGAGAAATTTAAATTTATATAAAAAAATAGATAAATGAAAAGTAGATTTAAAATAAAATAATAAATGAGTGATTAAATAAAAAAAAAACAGTACTATAACAGTACAGTGAGTAGAAAAAAACATAATATAACTTTAACATACTAACATTTTCCATATATTTTGGACATCATTTTTCCCACATATATAACTTTTTAAATCTTAGCATGGGGGATGATCATATTTAAGGGTTCGTGGGATCTAAAAGATTGAAAACCTCTGGTGTAAATGAGTAGTTGTTTCTGACAAGCTTTATATATCCACAGTACAAAACTTACGTTAGGCTAGTAAATTAGGATCATTCTGAAATTACATGAAGTCAGAATAGCCTATTATGTATACAAGATTGTTACAAGATTTTAAGGATCTCTTATCTTTTACCATCAGGTCTATCTGAAGAAGGAAAGAAAGAGCTCCTCTTTCTCAGCAACAAAAATCCATCCATCCTGGAACGATTGTGTGCCTTCTTGTAATGCACATTTGTGTTTCTCTTGCCTCTGTAAATCATGTGAAATCAATAAACTTATGAATGCAGAATTTTTCATAATAAAAACCTTGGAAAACATTTACAGCCTTTTTTTTTTTTTAAATGGTCTCCTGAAACATTGTTGTTTGAAGTCACGTGATGAATGAGGTGGTCATGTGACCGCAGTCTCACCCGGAACTCAGTCTCATGGTGCGTGATTGACTGTTTACTACTCAGAAACAGTACGAGAAAGTGGCTCTTTAAACAAAAGTTAAGGACAGTAGTATTAATGTTTCCGTTTTAGGCTTCAGAAAAACTAAATACACAGAGGGGACTGTCTGCTACAAAGGATTAAGTGAGAGCACGTTTAAATATTTGAATACGCGTTGTTGTTGTTTACATGTAACGAATCTCCGCAGCATCTCATCGTCAGAATGAGAGAAACAGCTCTTTTCATTCTGCTTACTGGAGTAATCATAGCAAGAGGTGTGTTTATTATCTAAATATAAACGGATATATGAAATATGTTAAACTACTGTTTTCATTTTATGTGTTTGCTTGTTTTTTGTCACTGTCCAGCTGAGAGTAAGGACTGTCAAGCACTGAATTTCGGTCATGGTTCGGTTGTGTGTGTGTGCAATGCGACCTTCTGCGACTCAGTGGGCCGGATAGGGTTGCCAGATCCCGGTCAGTTCTTGTCATATGTCAGCAGTAAAACTGGCAGCAGACTCGTGAGGAGTCAAGGACAGTTCCAGAAAAACAGCACTGGTGCAGGTGAGTGCTCGAAAAGTCGTCATAAAATCAAAATGGACAATTCTAAGTATTGCAGCACTTATTATAAATGATTTATTCTTTTCCACATTTTCTTTTTTATTCACATGCCTTTATAATCATTAATCAAAATAACTTCAAAATACCCCTTTTCTATGATATCTATTTTCTGATGAATTGTTTACTAACGTGAGGGCGGGACAAGCTGTCACTCAAGAGTTCACAGCAATGGCAAACCACAACCATCCAATCAATTCCCTATGGACAAAATCAGGTCCCACTCTCCTTTTTTGTTGTTCAAGAAACCGTTTCATTCGGATATACATCACAACAGTGATGTAAAATTCTGTCATTAATTACTCAACCTTTTCTTCCCTATTCTTACATATATCCAAGTAAAACGTCTTCTCAAATAAGAAAAAAGGCGGTAATTGATTGTATGGTTGTAGTTTCCAATTGCTGTGATGTCATTTGAGTGACTCGCCCTCACACCAGTAAACGCATCATCGGATAAGAGAGGAGATCGCTGCAAGTGGGAGGGAAGATATTTTGATTAAAGATTACAAGGGCACAAAAATTAAAATTGAATGATTTGTAATAAATAAAGCAATATTCCATTAAAAAAAAAAGAAAGGATTTGTCCATTTTGATTTCATGGTGACTTTAAGGAATAAGGGATTTAATATTAGGCGAGATGCTGAATTCCTCTCTTTCTTCTCTTCTGAATCTCAGCTCTCAGAATCACTTTGAATCCCAGTCAGAAGTACCAGCTCATTAAAGGATTTGGGGGAGCCATGACAGATGCGGCAGCCATGAATATTCTGTCTCTGTCCTCTGGAGCTCAGGACCAGCTGCTCAGACAGTACTTCTCCCCAGATGGTGAGAGTGACAGAGACTGAGAGGGACACAGGATGAAAATGGGTTCAACATTCTCAGTTCTGAATGGTGCACATCCCTGTCTGTCACAGGTATAGAGTACCGTTTCGTAAGAGTGCCAGTGGCCAGTTGTGATTTTTCAACTCGCCTCTATACGTATGCTGACAGTCCAGGGGACTATGATCTCCAGAACTTCACCCTGGCCGAAGAGGATATTCACATGAAGGTATCATACACAAACAGAAACAGAAACACACCATCACAAATTGGGGGTGTGCAATTTTGACAAAAAGTTTTAACTTGACATTTGTGGAGTGTTTTTTGTTTTGTGCTGGCCTGTTAGCATGGCTGGTTAAAGCCTGTCGTGGACAGCCGACACAAAACTTTTCATATTCTTCCTATTCTATGTTGTGGTTAGTTCACATAATTCTCTAGGGCATTTTTTACCTATATAAGAGCAATTTATTTCTGAAATTATTAAGGCAGCAGCTATAGCAATAGATGGTATTTACACTGTGTAAATAGCAACTAGATTATATTTACACTAAGTAAAAATAGCAATAGATTCTATTTATGCTAAGTGAAAATATTGATAGATTCTATTTACACTATATAAAAATAGCAGAATTTTATTTGCAATAAGTGTAAATAGTAGTTAGATGCTATTTAAACTTAAAAATAGTGGTATATACTATTTGCATTTCAGTGTTGTAGTACATTAAGCAGTATGCAAAAATATCAGTGTAAATGATTATATTTATTAAAATTATTGTTAGGACAATAATGGCCTCCCTACACCTCCTAACCCAACCATAACTGATAGACACTTTATTTCCAAATTTCAAATATTGTCTTTATTTTTATTAATAAATGCATGCCTTTCCAATCTGATATGTGATGGAAAAAAGGTAGAGTTCGGCAAAAGTCGATCTGTCCCAAGATCTAGCCCAACCAGACGTCAGTGAGCAGAGTTAGTGTAAATAGCCTCTGACAATAAGGCATTTGTGTTTGAATATTGATATAATAAATGGTAAAAACATTTATAGATATTTTTTTTAAATGAAACTATAACCACCAGTAGATGGCAGCAAGTCCTTTATTTCTAAAATTATTTAATGTATGTCATCTTTTGTTAAATTCTTACATTTACAATAATTTCAAACAGAATAAGATTAAAAAAATAATACTAAAAATGAGAAATTATTGATATTTTAAAATATAAAACTAAGGGTACGTTTACATGACAATGATGTACTAAAAACTTTATTTCCTTTACGTTTCATACAGATGTCAAAGTTGTGAAAATGATCCCCATTCACACGGAAACTAAAAACACTGTATTCTGCCAGGCCAGTAGTTGGCGATGTCTCTTTGTAAAGAAATGTCTGAACACATAATACACATGCACTTGACATCAATATTTTCACAAATTTGCATTTTGTAGTTTACACAGAGACGGTGACAGCATTGTTTTAAAAAAACATGCATTGTGAAAGTTTTCAAAAGTTTCCATTTTCAGGCCCCCAAAACTTTGTTGTCGTGTAAATGAATGGCCAAAATGCATAAAAAGTTTTGAACAGGGAGCGTTCTGACAACGTTGCTGTCTGTGAAAAAACACCAAAGAGAAATGTTTCCATTTATAGTACATCTTTATCGTGTAGAAGTACCTTAAACCAGTAGTCCCTATCTTAATGAGTGAGTCATTAAATCATTCATTCAGTTGATTCATTCAAAACGGCTGATTCATTCAGTAAAGAAGCAAGTGCTTTATGAGTGATTATTGAATCAAATTCATTCAGCAATGCATACCACTGTTTGTTGCTTGGAGATATGCAGCGCTTCTTTTTATTTAACTATTTTCTTTGCCATTCTAAATGCATTCTAATAGGCAATATCATGTAGTAAATTCATGGATTCTCAAGGTGCGATTTTGCAAAGTGAGTTACCGACTCAATGTTTGCTTGCATTTTATTAAAACAATTATAAAATTATTGTTATGATACATATTGCACACCTGTAATCACAACACCAGTCATCTTTCCTCCCCAGATTCCCTTGCTGCAGCGGGCACAGGCTCTCTCTGCTCAGCCTCTCAATCTGTTTGGCAGTGCCTGGAGCGCCCCCGCCTGGCTGAAGACCAATGGTGCACTGATTGGGAAGGGCTCACTCAAAGGCAAGCCAGGAGGCAAAGAGCATAAGACCTGGGCTCAGTACTACATTAGGTGCATGAAGAAACTTAATACTGCATTTAAAGCTGCAGTCCGTAACTTTTTGCGCTCTAGAGGTTAATAAACACAACTGCATGTGTCATGCGGAAGAACATTGCAGCCGGAGCTACTTCTCTCTGTTTATGTCTATGGTGTGTCACGCAGGGACTGTGCTCCTCCGCAGCGGTTCCTACCAGATCGGTCTGAAATAATCCCAATATAAACACTTATTATAAGTATACAATAATGATTCAGGTTAAGACAAAAACACGGTTTGAAAAATGGATTCATGTTGTACATTCTCATTATATAATTTTTGTAAATCTTGAACACAAAAAAGTTACGGACAGCAGCTATAAATACAATATCTAAAGTAAATGGACTGTAACGTTTTTTTATAATAGTAATTTTCATCCTTTTTTGATCCTTTAAATGATGGCTTTTACGTGTCCTGTTCAGATTTCTAGAGGAGTATGGGAAATATAATCTTTCATTCTGGGGGTTGACATCAGGGAACGAGCCCACTGCAGGCCAGATGACAAATTACAGTTTCCAGGCTTTGGGTTTTACTCCGGAGACACAGCGTGACTGGATTGCCCTGGATTTGGGTCCAGCACTCCATTCCTCATCTTTTCCCAAGACCCGCCTTATGATCCTCGATGACAACAGAGTTCTGCTTCCACACTGGGCCAAAGTTGTAAGTGAGGATTGGTGGACAAAAAGAGGGATGGGAAGAGGTTAATTAAAGGAATGCTCCACCGTTTGTAGAAATTGGGCTTTTTTCACTTTTTTTCGGGACATGCTAGCTGGCAACATAGCGGCGACCTAGCGGCGACCCTGCCAAACTAAAACAATACATGCACTGAGACAAAAATGCATTTGCCCACATATCTAAATGTAGGAATATAGTTGAATAAGCCCTATGTCTAAAAACGGTGGAGTGTTCCTTTAAGAGTCCACCTCTCTTTCCCTGTTGTAGGTTCTGAGTGACGTACAAGCAGCACGTTATGTCCACGGCATTGGTGTTCACTGGTACTTGGACAGTCTTGCGCCGCCTGACATCACCCTGTCAACCACACACCACCTCTTCCCAGAGTACTTCCTGTTTGCGACCGAGGCGTGTTCTGGGTGGAAACCGGGGGATCATGGTGTGCGTCTGGGCAGCTGGGACAGAGCAGAGGACTATGCACATGACATCATACAGGTTCTTGATCATTTGAAAAATCAATGTAGATAAAAATTATTGTATACTATATCATAACATTGATTGAGGATTTACATATGAAATAGTCAAACCAAAAATGATTCATTATATACTTTCTGTTTATTTAGGACATGAATAACTATGTGGCAGGATGGACAGACTGGAACTTGGCACTCAATCAGGATGGAGGGCCAAATTGGGTTAAGAACTTTGTGGACAGCCCCATTATTGTGGACCCAAGAAAAGATATCTTCTACAAGCAGCCCACCTTTTACAGCATGGCCCACTTTAGGTTAGACATTGATTTAAAGCACCGTTATCTTCAGAATTCAGTTAACGTTAATGATGTAAGTTTAACAAACTCAGGGTTACAGGATTAGTTTCGAGGTGACAAAACTAAACCAATGTATTCAGGCTTTGTTGGTCCCATGATGCCGATCATCAGCCTTCTCCGTCAACTCAGGCTCTGATCCTGAGTTTAGCTATGACATCAGAAGTGAACAGCCAATCACACGCTGTGGATCAGTGGAACTGAGATTAACTTCTCTCTACTGCAGAATATTACATGATTGAAACATATTACGAATTTAAACAAATTTACACAGCAAGAAGAAAAGAGCGCCTATGAAAGAGGACAACTTAAAGAAAAATTGTATACGTCAATGCAAATAAAAGTTATGAAGTTAGTTTAGTTGATAGATAGAATTTAACATGTAAGCTCACGTAGTAATTTTTATAGCTTTATTTATTGATTGTAAAGCTTATTGTATGACCTTTATATAGGCTATGTATATAAATTTTAACAAAGTGCCTATTATTGATTGATTAACTAAAATTATACTGTAATTGGTCAAGGGTATAATAATTACATAAATGATATCTAAATCATTCAAAATCATTATTATTATAAATAAGCATTGTTAAAAGCCAGACGCTTTATTCTTTAAAAAAAACATTTGCTATATAGTAACCTTTATTTTGCAGTAGAAACAGGGGGAGTGACTTGATTGCATCAGAGATGTGTCACTTTGCTCACAGCTGATTGGTCCAATTTCAGTTTGAGATCTCTTATCCAGAACATAACCTGCCCCGGACTTACTATGGAGATGAACACTGCTAAAAGCCTAACCACTTTAATGGTACCTCAAACCCAGGATTGGCACAAATTTAAGCTTAAACATATCTGGCTAGTCAGCTAAACCAGCTTCCTGTACAGGCCCCTGGTGAGACACAGGGCCCACAACTGATTTAACGTATCCAGAAAAAAAGTTGTCCTGTGTATCATCACCTCAAAGTTTAAATTTCGCTATTAAACTATTTTGTATCATAATTGGGTTGTGTAAAACTGCGCAATATTTTATAAATCCAAATAATATAATCCAAATATTCCATCATTTATATGCTGAACTAAGTTTCAACTTCTACGTTTGTTTTTGTGCTTTTAAAACTGACAGCAAGTTCTTGTGGGAGGGGTCACAGAGAGTGGGCGTGTCCTTCAGTCAACACACCAGCCTGGAAATATCTGGCTATATCAGACCTGATACCTCAGTAGTGTTGATCATTCTCAACAGGTAAAAGACTGGGATGTTATCATTTACAGTGTTGTTGCATAGCAGTCATTTTTACATGAATTCAGTTTAATGTGAAATGTTTCTGAAACTGCAGGTCTGAAGAGGAGGTGCAGTTTGAAGTTTGGGATCAAACGCTGGGCTTTTTGCCTGGAAAGGCTTCACCTCACTCCATCCTCACACTACTGTGGAGCAGAAGCTGACCAACTGTACTAAACACTGGGTCAATAACCCACACATGCACCTTATTGATTAACTCAAATCATTTCAGTCATGCTTTAAGGCTTGTAACATTTCACATGACTGCAGCAACCACGATTACAAAGAAACCATTTCAATAGTGATTTATACGTTTTAGAGGCAATATAAAAACATGATGTGACGGTCATGTTTCAAAAAAATGTGTTAACATCCCTGGAAAAAACTTGATGTATAAAATGTCTTGCACTGAAGATATTATGAAATAAACTCAAATGCAACTATTCAAAGCCATTTCTTCTGAGAATACACATGTAAGAGAATCAACATGAAGGTCTGAATGCTTTTGTCGTTTGCCTGTGTCATAGCAAGATCAACATGTTTCCTGGTTTTTATTCAGTTTTTTTATTAATACATCGTGGTCATACACATCATATAATATATATTTATATACTTTAATATTTAGCGATTCATTGTCATTTTCATCATCAATGTTTTTTGTCTTCCTTAAATGAGTTTTCCAACTAAAATTATTTACATTAGAAAAAACTGTAATAGAAATGAGAGTGAAAAGAACTAAATTAAACTGAATGACATCGATGGGTTTGTGATATATACACACCAGAGATGGAGGGGAGAGACAAAACTTCATGATCCCCTGGACAAGTGGAGAAAAAAAAAAAAAGGACGCAAGAACAACAAAAGGCCTGGGGACGTAAAGCGACATTTATAAACTGCAAAGACACGCCACCCCATCCCAACGAGAATTCACATTGAACGGTAAGAGGTGCTATCTGGGGAGTACAGCTCGTCTCTGGGAAACCAAACACTGTACGATCTAAATGTGGGTTGGGAGTTGTGCTGCTAAAGCAACAATATGTGCCCGACCCTACCCTCATCCTACACGGTTTGTTTGTTCACCCGGGGTAGGAATAAGAATGGATAAACTAGAGATGCTGTGCAGAAAACTGGAAGGAATCAAAGATGTCTGAAAATATGGGAAAGATAGATACATTGGGATAGACACAAATAAAGACTGTTAGAGAAAAGAAGTAAACAAACCATAGTAAAAATATACCGGCATGATGGGATGAATACAAAGTATAGACAAAAAAGGAAAGACAAACAAGCTTGGTTTAAGACAGAGCTCGGGTGAGACGGGCGGACGTGTGTGTGAGTGTGTGTGTTTCAGAAGGACCATCTCTCCGGTGTGCGAGGATCAGTGTTTAGGGAGGAAGGCTCTGATGAGGACTGAGTGCTGCTATCATCCCCATTCAGGCTCTTCCTGCACACAGGACACGTGTCGTGCTTCAGGGAGGAAGAATAGAGAATGTCAGTGACTATTTGTGATACTGAAAATACAGTTTGAACCTCACAAGTGACTAAAACCTTTATTCCAACAGAGTGAAGTTAAATTGGATCTCAAAAGCACAAAAAAATACACTTTCCAGTCCTGAAAAAAAAAAAAAAAATTACTGTTAACCCACAACACCGTCCACTCTCTTGGTATCCATGAATTCATAACAATGTATTCTGGGATTGTATTATCCAGCAAGGATACACGCAATGACTTACATTTTGGCTACAGCAACTTAACATTAGCATAATTTTTCTGTCTACCTTTTCGAACAACATTTGCATCAGAGTCAATTTAATACAAAAGTAAATATTTTCCAGATAATAGTTACTTAAAGGGATTGTTCACTCAAAAATGAAAATTACATCATTTACTCACCCTAGTCCTCCACCAAGTCATCCTAGGTGTATATGACATTCTTCTTTCAGACGAATACAATCAAATGGCTGTTTCTGTTTTGAAGTCCATAAAAGTGCATCTATCCATCATAAAAGTGCTCCACACAGCTCAGAGGGGTTAATGCATTGATTCTGAAGTGAATCGATGCATTTGTGTAAGAGAAATATCCATATTTAAAACTTTACAAACTGTAATCTTTAACTTCTGCTAACTGTCGTACGCACTTTCACGAGAGACTGGCGTTAGCGGAGGTTAGAGATTACAGTTTGTAACGTTTTAAATATGGATATTTCTCTTACACAAATGCATGGAATACAACTCTGATTGTATTCGTCTGAAAGAAGAATGTCATATACACCTTGGCTTGTGAGTGAGTAAATCATGGGGGTAATTTTCATTTTTGGGTGAACTAGCCCTTTAAGAGACTAGTCTCAAGACCATTGTTTATAGGGATCGGTCTTGTCTTCGGTCTCGAACATATTTGTACTCATTCTTGTCTCAGTCTAAGAGGATTTTATTTCAAGACCACAACTGCAGAAATATTGCTACATTTCCAGTGAATTGTCTGATTTATTTCTTAACATCACTAATGTGATTAGATGTAAAACTTACTGCTTTAAATGCTATTAATAACTTATATTATATAAATAAGTTACTGAAGTGCTGGATCAGAAATTAATGGAGAATTGTCAAAAATGCCTAAAAAATTCTTAAGACATCACCCATTGACTTCCATAGTAAGGGAAAAAAAATTATGGTAGTCAATGGTTACTTTTTAACTGTCTGGGTACCAACGTTCAAAAAGTCTTCTTTTGTGTTCAGCAGAAGAAAGAAACTCCTAATGGTTTGGAACAATGACAGAATTTTCATTTTTGGGTGAACCATCCCCTACATATAACACTACTAAAATGTTCTAGATGTTTTTACATTTATAATTTTGAAGTGTGACACCTCTATTCATTCTAATTCTTTCCAGAAATATCTGTGCTTACTAAGTATCTAGAAATTTTTCCATAACTGCATAATGTTTTTTTCTTACTTCAAAAGATTAATGTTTTCTGAACTTTTTCCTATGTCTTTTCCTCATTCTCTCCCTTTTGTCCCATTGCTTCCTCTCTATTGTTTCTCTCACCAGTTCAAGCCAGGGCACAATGCAGTCACTATGGAAGATGTGGTTACAGGGCAGCTGCCGGACCGGCTCACCGATCGTATAGTCTTCCTTACATACAGGGCACTCCATATTGCAGTCTAGAAGAGACAATAAGAAGGAGAGAAACAGAGAGAGACCGCATGCAGGGGGTGAGAATAATGAGATTTTGGTAGACAAGCGTTGCCTTAAATAGGAATTATAATTCATCACCACACAAGGCCAATACTGGAAGGTCAATGACCCCAACTGAGTCTGTGAGCCTTAAATCATAACTAACATGACACAGTATTCCTCACAGACCAGAAGAGAAAAACAACAAGAGTTTCAAAGAAAAGGGAAGAGAGAAAAGAGACTAACCAGTGTGTTCCTGAGCGATGATAACAGTGGGGAGGGAGGAAATTTTCTCTTTCTCAGCAGGAGGAGGACCAGTGTTCTCAAACTGACCCAGTAACTGAGTGAGAGAAACACAGAAATCATCAGCTTGTTTGCACAGAGTAGGATCAGGTAATATGGTACTAGACTAATCGACTATGAGTCTGCCATGATGCTTGAGGGCTAAAACAGGATAAACCATTTCCTGATACGCACGCTCCGTTTCCAACAGTTCAAATGACAAACAAATGCATGCTCAGGGAGCTCTCCACAAAACATGTTTGATTATGTCATCTGGATGATCAAAATTGATCGGGAGAATGCACGTTTTAAACAGTTTATTGTACAAGTAGGTTAACCACCGTTCTAAACTAATGCTGCATTGTAACGGAGATCGCGCGCCGCACACAGAATCATTCAGTGGCACAGAAATGTATTTTCAACACTGTTTCTGGGATTCATCAATAAAATAGCTTAGAAACTGAAAAGTTCTAGCATATATTTCTTGATAACTAAAACTCAGTCACAGCTTCACTATTAGTAGACAGGCAGGTACAATTAATTCACACACAATCGCTCTCTCTCTCTCTCTCTCTCTCTCTCTCTCTCTCTCTCTCTCTCTCTCTCTCTCTCTCTCTCTCTCTCTCTCTCTCTCTCTCTCTCTCTCTCTCTCTCTCTCTCTCTCTCTCTCTCTCTCTCTCTCTCTCTCTCTCTCTCTCTCTCTCTCTCTCTCTCTCTCTCTCTCTCTCTCTCTCTCTCTCTCTCTCTCTCTCTCTCTCTCTCTCTCTCTCTCTCTCTCTCTCTCTCTCTCTCTCTCTCTCTCTCTCTCTCTCTCTCTCTCTCTCTCTCTCTCTCTCTCTCACTCTCACTCTCACTAATGCATTCATATAGATGTCATCTTTATTGAGCTACTTTATCTGTATCTGATTCAGAACGAGCAGAATATAACGACCCAAAGACAAATGAACTGATAAAAAAAGCTGCTATGTAGGAGCAGTAAACTTGTGGGCAGCGCTGTCATATGCCATAGCTGTGCCCAAGAAAACCCGCGTTCGTTAATTAATTACGTCATCGTCTCGACTTTCATCACACAAATGTCGACTTAAAAAAAATCTGAAGTCGTTCAACCCCTAGCACACGCATCATCCTGCTCAACTACCTGTGTGATGACTGCATCCAGACCCCCCTGTCCCCAGGCGTAGTCCCCAGGGTTTGAGTGCAGCATGCCCGTCCTGACACACACACAAACATCAAGATTACCGGCTTTACAAAAACTGAGATTGGAGAAAACATTGTAACAACAACAACAAAAAAAAAATCACACACTTCCACTTTAAAAGCTAATTTACTTATAGCAAGTACATTTTAAAAAATTACACACACAGACACACAGACAGACAGACAGACAGACACACACACACACACACACACACACACAAAGATTGGAAAACATTGTACATGTGTATATTGATACTGTCATACTGACTGTAAATTACATAGTTACATTAATATAGAATGAAACGGCTTTCTTTACCATGTCAGCGGAGGAGAGCCTGGTACTCCTGAATTGGCGAAAAGGCCTGCGAGAAACTGCTGTACTATTCTAGAAGGAGAGCGGAGACATCAATGAGGAACTGATATTAGTTCCTATTTTTTTTTGTTGACATTTCACATTTTAATCAGAAAACTGATTCACATACAGCACATGTAAAACACTGGCAGTAACTCATTTAAAAATAGCACTACACGTAGATGCACTACATATTTTATGGAACAAAACATGGACATTTTATACATTGTCCTCTCACTGAGATTTCTAAACTGGGACATAAACTAATGTTAAGGTTATAATATTATGGTATACCTCATGTTATTAGTCTATTACTGTTTTTTCCTAATCATTATGCCTACAGGTCCTTCTAAAAAAATTAGCATATTGTGATAAAAGTTCATAATTTTCCATAATGTAATGTAATTTTTTGCAATTTAATGTAAAATTAAACTTTCATATATTTTAGATTCATTGCACACCAACTGAAATATTTCAGGTCTTTTATTGTTTTAATACTGATGATTTTGGCATAAAGCTCATGAAAACCCAAAATTCAAAAATTCTAAATTCTCTAAACGAGCTATTAACTTAATCATCTGAATCAACTAATTAACTCTAAACACCTGCAAAAGATTCCTGAGGCTTTTAAAAACTCCCAGCCTGGTTCATTACTCAAAACCGCAATCATGGGTAAGACTGCCGACCTGACTGCTGTCCAGAAGGCCATCATTGACACCCTCAAGAGAGAGGGTAAGACACAGAAAGAAATTTCTGAACAAATAGGCTGTTCCCAGAGTGCTGTATCAAGGCACCTCAGTGGGAAGTCTGTGGGAAGGAAAAAGTGTGGCAAAAAACGCTGCACAACGAGAAGAGGTGACCGGACCCTGAGGAAGATTGTGGAGAAGGACCGATTCCAGACCTTGGGGGACCTGCGGAAGCAGTGGACTGAGTCTGGAGTAGAAACATCCAGAGCCACCGTGCACAGGCGTGTGCAGGAAATGGGCTACAGGTGCCGCATTCCTCAGGTCAAGCCACTTTTGAACCAGAAACAGCGGCAGAAGCGCCTGACCTGGGCTACAGAGAAGCAGCACTGGACTGTCGCTCAAATTTTTCATGTCATTCGAAAATCAAGGTGCCAGAGTCTGGAGGAAGACTGGGGAGAAGGAAATGCCAAAATGCCTGAAGTCCAGCGTCAAGTACCCACAGTCAGTGATGGTCTGGGGTGCCATGTCAGCTGCTGGTGTTGGTCCACTGTGTTTTATCAAGGGCAGGGTCAATGCAGCTAGCTATCAGGAGATTTTGGAGCACTTCATGCTTCCATCTGCTGAAAAGCTTTATGGAGATGAAGATTTTGTTTTTCAGCACGACCTGGCACCTGCTCACAGTGCCAAAACCACTGGTAAATGGTTTACTGACCATGGTATTACTGTGCTCAATTGGCCTGCCAACTCTCCTGACCTGAACCCCATAGAGAATCTGTGGGATACTGTGAAGAGAAAGTTGAGACGCAAGACCCAACACTCTGGATGAGCTTAAGGCCGCTATCGAAGCATCCTGGGCCTCCATAACACCTCAGCAGTGCCACAGGCTGATTGCCTCCATGCCACGCCGCATTGAAGCAGTCATTTCTGCAAAAGGATTCCCGACCAAGTATTGAGTGCATAACTGAACATAATTATTTGAAGGTTGACTTTTTTTGTATTAAAAACTCTTTTCTTTTATTGGTCGGATGAAATATGCTAATTTTTTGAGATAGGAATTTTGGGTTTTCATGAGCTGTATGCCAAAATCATCAGTATTAAAACATATTTCAGTTGGTGTGCAATGAATCTAAAATATATGAAAGTTTAATTTTTATCATTACATTATGGAAAATAATGAACTTTTATCACAATATGCTAATTTTTTGAGAAGGACCTGTATATCCAGTTTGTCAAGTTAAATTAATTTGTTATTGAAGAAATCTAAATATTCTGTCATTTAGAAATAACTATCAAATGGCCTATATTCACACCATCTATCAATATTAAAAGATATCAACAAATGTTTATACATTATACATTATTATATGCAATTTATTTTGTTTTAACTAGTGTTTTTTCTTCATGTTGATGATCAGTTTGTGTTATTATCATTGCATTAAATATACTATCACTATCATGCCACTAAAACTGCAGCTACGTGTGTGTGTGTGTGTCTTGATCAGGCATAACAAAATGACCTAATATTGTGTTGGTCCCCCTTTTGCCGCCAAAACAGCCCTGACCCATCGAGGCATGGACTCCACTAGACCCCTGAAGGTGTGCTGTGGTAAATTTGGCCTCAAGATGTCAGCAGCAGATCATTTAAGTCCTGTAAGTGGGGTCTCCATGGATCAGACTTGTTTGTTCAGCACATCCCACAGATGCTCGATTGGATTGAGATCTGGGGAATTTGGAGGCCAAGTCAACACCTCAAACCCGTTGTTGTGCTCTGAACCATTTTTGCTCTGTGGCAGGGCGCATTATCCTGCTGAAAGAGGCCACAGCCACCAGGGAATACCGTTTCCATGAAAGGGTGTACATGGTCTGCAACAATGCTTAAGTAGGTGGTACATGTCAAAGTAACATCCACATGGATGGCAGGACCCAAGGTTTCCCAGCAGAACATTGCCCAAAGCATCACACTGCCTCTGCCAGCTTGCCTACTTCCCATAATGCATCCTGGTGCCATGTGTTCCTCAGGTAGGCAATGCACCCGGCCATCCACGTGATGTAAAAGAAAACATGATTCATCAGACCAGGCCACCTTCTTCCATTGCTCTGTGGTCCAGTTCTGATGCTCACATGCCCGCTGTTGGCACTTTCGGTGGTGGACAGAGGTCAGCATGGGCAGCCTGACTGGTATGCGGCAATGCAGCCCCATACGCAACAAACTGTGATGCACTGTGTATTCTGACACCTTTCTATCAGAACCAGCATTAACTTCTTGAGCAATTTGAGCTACAGTAGCTCGTCTGTTTGATCGGATCACATGGGCCATCCTTCACTCCACACGTGCATCAATGAGCCTTGGCCTCCCATGACCCTGTCACCGGTTCACCACTGTTGCTTCCTTGGACCACTTTTGATAGTTACTGACCACTGCAGATCGGGAACACCCCACAAGAGGTGCAGTTTTGAAGATGCTCTGACCCAGTCGTCTAGCAATCACAATTTGGTCCTTGTCAAACCTTCTTAAATCCTTGCACGTGCCCATTTTTCCTGCTTCTAACACATCAACTTTGAGGACAAAATGTTCACTTGCTGCCTAATATATCCCACCCGCTAACAGGTGCCTTGATGAAGAGATAATCAGTGTTATTCACTTCACCTGTCAGTGGTCATAAATGTTATGCCTGATCAGTGTATGTATGTATGTATGTATGTATGTATGTATGTATGTATGTATGTATGTATGTATGTATGTGTATATATATATATATATTATACACACACACACACACACAAGTCTTCAACGCAGATTTTAGTTAAAATGCGAAAGAGAACCTATGATAGATGAAAGTGGAACCTCAGGAAAAATGAAAGAGAATGAAAACAAATCCACAGACTTCTGATACGTAACACGATCAAGTGAAAAACTGAGATATTTACCCCTCGACAGCAGGAGAGCGATCCGGTCGACTGCTTCCTCTGGATCGGTACCTCCTCTGAGTGTGCAGGCGTGGAGGACGACCAGGACCCCAGTGCTCTGCTCCACTAAGAGGGCCACCCAGGGGCCCACTAAGTCCACTAAGCCCACCTGGCACAGAACCGCCAAACGGTCCGGCTCCGAGACTCCCAGATCCACTGCCCCCTCCTGGGACCCTCTCAGAGTCAGGACTTTCTAGATCCACACTGTACGGCCTCTCCACGAACAACAGCTGCCATAGCTACAGAAAAAAGAGGGTTAAAGAGATAGTTCTGAATGAGCAGTACAAAGTACCTCATTAAAACATATACACAAACTCCTTATCAATGGCTACACAATCTGTATCTCAGACAGGGAAGATGTTGTGGAAGGAAGGGGTCCACATACCTCAGCAAACTGTGAAGCTGTGTCATCAAGGCTATTTGAACTACTGTCCAGAAGACTGAGGAGTAAACAAACACATTCATGTCAGACCTGGCTACTGGGATAGCCAGGGACCATATTGCTGTTTCATGGAACTTGGCAACATAAACTGCAGTACAGCTGATTGTCACAGTGAGGGAGTCATCGATCTAAACCAGTGCTTCTCATTCCCGAAATGCACATTTTGGATGTCTCACCCACTTGAGGGCTGCATCAGAAAGCTAAGACAACTGCCTTGCTATGCCACAGTGCCCAGACAGCCAATGACAGAAGCATTTTAGTATGAAGGCACCTCCTAAAGAAACATCTGTTTTCATGTGAGCTTTAGTTTTAACTAACTAATAATCAAACAAATATTAAATAATGTTTATTGTTTGCTAGAATGGAGATGAGATCTTAAAAAACACTTTTTAATTGCTGCATCAGATACCATTTATATTCAACCGCTGAACTACACAAACAGGACTGTACTATACAAAAAGCAATATATATATAAAATATGAAACATGAACAATACCCAAATGACCTACTGCATCATCTGGCTGTGTTTAACCAATGCCACAGAGAGCCATTAGATTTGAAAAGTTGAAAAATAATAAATTGAAGAGTTGAGCTGAGTGACTAAAGTAGATCAACGGCAAATAAGCGTGTGCAAAATAAAGACAGAGAAAATAAATAATCTATTTTATAAATCTAGTTTAAAACTCATGGGCCAAGTTCTTGAAGAGAACTCTTGTGTATTGTATTCATGATGTTTTTTTTTTTTTAAGACAATAGAATAATGCATTATTAAATCAGAAATATTATTATTTATACCATGGTCAGACTGAATACTTGATTCTGATTGGCTGATAGGTGTGCATTAAAACCATTTACGCATTTATGCACAGGTAGTTTCACTCATTTTAATCACTGTTCTATATTAATGTGTGGTTTTCATTGAAGCACACACACACAAACACACACACACACACTCACACACAAGAGATCGGAGAAACATTCAGAAGCACAGAAACTACACAGATTCCCCACGGATTTTATGTAATGTGGCCACGACGCGAAGCGGAGGAATCATTTCTTATGCATCTCATCCCAAGCCTCCGTTGCTAATTCCAAAACGTAATTTTAGAGGTAGTAACGGAGGCTTCAGCCACTGATAGCAGGCTAATGCAGTTTTCAATGCAGTGAGTGAGAGAGTGAGAGAGAGAGAGAGAGAGAGAGGTAGAGAGAGAGAGAGAGAGAGAGAGATTAAGCGTGTGCAGCAGCGTCTCTACTGTCAGTTTATCTACTCAAGAACAGCGTATTTATTACCTCGCTAGTGGGAAATGTCACGTAGCTTTTAAGTTGTTAAACTAGGATAAATTCATCAGAGCAGTGCTAACAACTGTATGTGTGCACGGAGGAGAGAGCAGGAGAAACTGTGGCAAAAACATGGAAATAATTTGTTGTTTTTAATCCTATTGATTACTATATTTATTTGCTTGGTGAGTGTCATTGTGGGTTTTGGTTCTTTTGCTGTTGACGGGTGTAAGGACCTTAGAAATAACTGAAATCATTTGGCAAAATGATATGGAACTGTAACGCGGTTAAGACCTGCCTGGAACAACTTTAGCCGTGCGCTTCCCTGAACGTTCGTCAACCAATCAGATTCAAGCATTCAACACCCCCGTAGTATAATAATAAATAAAACTGAAGCTGTTTTTGAAGTAATTAAACTCACAGCTTAATTGTAAGTAGAGAGACGCTGCACTGATCCAGGTAATTCACACTGGAATCTCATCTCTCTCGATAATTCAAACAAATGGTATTATTCCTTCATTCAAATAAATGTAATCGTACCACACTACCATGTCTGTGTCTTATTCAAAGCGGGCAGAATACTAGATCTAACGAGCCACAAATGATGAAAATAACTAATTTTTACCCTTCCGGACAAATATTGCACCGTAAACATCAATAACACCTTTATATTGTCAATGCTGTCAAATGACCATGGTATAACCTGAATAATCCACGGCTAGCTGTGGATTATCCTTTACGTGTTACATACATAAAATGATCAAATTATCTGATATTTTTTTACCTTGACACACAGTCATAAGGGTCTATGATATTATTTCCTGTTTTAAACATTGTTTTCCCCCAAATATTTATAATTTCAATAAAACTTCTTTATTTCTTATGTTTCTAGGAAATAAAAGATTACACCAAACTAATTAATATGTTTATTCAAATGATTGTCCGTATAAATGGCATTTTTAATGTATTTTCAAATAAATGAACAGATCGTCTCAGTGCTGTAGGTACCAAGCACGTTATTTGAAATTGTTATTTGAATAGCACTCAAGCTAATTATTTTCATGGTTGCTGTTAGTACATCATAAGCAAAAGAACACAGTCAGTGGACAATTGCGACATGAGATGTGGTATGTCCAGCAATGTCTTAATACTATTCCAAAGTATTTTAATCAATGTTAGAGAGGTCCTGATATTTAGTGCCTACTGTAAAAAGTATATAATTTCAGACACAGCACAGGCCTACTAAAGACCTAATCATACAAATAAAGTGTGTTAAAAAGGAGATCCACTCTGTGCAGTGCTGCAGTAATCTAAGACCAGGATTGAGAACCACTGATATAAACCCTATCCCCAATAAATTCCAATATAACATAAATTAAACTTAAACTGAGCTGGAATTAAATGCAATTTACTCATATCATTGATGTTCCTCTGGCAGAATTATGACAAACTATGAATGAAAATACATCTTAGGAACCTATTTTGACAGCTTTTTGTTCTCATGCCCATTTGGTGGTGTTATGAATCAGATGATACAATCTACTTATTTACATACACACTAAGTCACTGAAAGAGCCGCCATGGAAATCTAGAAGTGCAGGAGTTACAACATGCCATAGGAGACAACGAATGAGGAAGTGCAGCCATTGAACTCACCTGGAGTCTTCTGTAACCTCCTCGATAAAGCCTGAGTCACATCTGGGACAGATATACTCCTAAACGTAAGCAAAACCACAATCAGACAATCACAATCAGAATACAGAAAAATCACACTGTTGACCTCAACACTGTAAACAAACAAACAGATAGCTGTGGTTTTGTGAGGACACACAACATTTGCATTATTTGAACTACAACACACATTTGAATTTTAAAACAAATAACATAGTCCTATATGATGAGAGACACTCTCTGTAATGTGTGTCACAACAATTGCTGACTGGTTCAAGAGGCTGCTTCCCTATTCTTTTCTCTGTTTTGAACAACTGCTTATCTTGACATGTTGTCCAACTCAGGACACTATATACATCAAGCATGAACCAGTTATGATTCATCTTCTGAGTACAGTAAGACGTTTACTAAGCGAAACAAGGAGTAAACAAGGGATTACGCACAACTCATCCTCATCGGGACAGCTCATGATGGATTGACTTACTGACACACTGACCAACAAGTGCTGAAATTAGACGGTCATTGACAGATCTGTGATTTGCCACATTGCAAAGAAGTAAAATAGAAACAGAAACATTTAATAAACCGGTTTCGCTTTTGATAAGAGTTCAGTGTGTTCAGTACATTTACAAACATTTTGTAAAGATTTCTAAACGGCAACAGCATGAACGGAACACTCTGTAAAGTCTAAAATGTCTTAAAGAGTCATTATTTAAACGAAAGCTGTGACAAAAACACAAGATATGAGTGTAGCATCTGTGCTAAAGACAAAACACGTTCGTTTTCTTCTTTAGTACGTGCACGAGCAACAGTCTTACGTTTAGTAATACTGGTCATCCATAAATAGATTTATTTTTAGTGTTTATATACAAACAACAAGCCATGGCAGGCCCTTCGCCTACATCAGGTTGATGCACTGCTAACATGCTAATTTTAGCACAACAGCGAAACCTACGAGACCGACAACGGAACTAAAGAAACCCGCTAAGATTAACCGACTTTGCGTTACAGGCGACGCGGACTCACCGGCAGTTTGGGGCTCACTTCACCTTTACAACAGTGACAGAAGAAGCGATGCGGAGGGACCGCCGCAGCCTCCGCCATGTTTTCCGTGAGACTGTCTGTGTCCAAACAGCAGCAGCAGCGCTGGCCATCGGTCCGCCCACTGCAGAGGGAGGCGCTCTGACATGAGCATTCGGAAGTCTGATTCATTTTACCGAGTCGGTTCACTCGGGCGGTTCGTTTAAATGAACCTTACAGAGGCAGTGAAATGTGCTTTTGTACAAGCCTCAGACAGGGCTCTGTTTCAGAAACAATGTAAAATTTTGTAACCGTAAAATAAAGAGAGTGATTACTTTGCAGTAAATAATATTGCATTATTAAATTAAACAATCCATAATATACTTGATGAAATATCATTGGCGCACAAAAGTGTTTCTAACGGTTCCTATACATCAGTGTCTCAATATTTATCCTTCTCTAGCGAAATACATATATTTTTTAAAACACTGCTGTATTGTGTCAACGTTTCCGATATATCTTTCATCTAAATGTTTTACTTTCGAAAAATAGTTTTTACAGTCGAGTGATTCACAATCGGTTCTTCTGAATCATTAAAAAGAATTGGTTCATAGCAACGATTTGTTCACTAATCACTTGAGCAGAGCACCACATGATCATACCACGGAAATTCGTCAGTGCTGATCATTACACACCGCCTGAACAACACATGTGAGAATAATCTCAACTTTAAAAACGTTCAGCTACATACTTTTTAGAGGTTGGTTCATTTTTGTGTGTGTGCATGATTGTGTCTTTTTGTGCAATGTTAGGCTACGTGAGATTTTTTTTATGAATTGTACAAAGGCCAGACAGCCATTAACCCTGCGTTCTTGTCTTAGTTTTAGTAATGCGTGTCACTAACTTAAATATGATTATTCCTGTATGTTGTTAACAGGGTGCTTTTTTATTGCTTTCAGTATGCTGATTTTAGCTAACTTACAGCATACAACATGGTATGATGTGACAGCATGTTAAGTGAAAGCCATTAATTAACGTGTTTACTACTGTCTACTTATGGTCGGACTACTGTACCTGACTAAATATTAATGTGTGTGTGGTATATATACATGCCTGTCAAAAAATGTTTAAAATAATGTATAAGTTGTAAGAATATATATGTTTATCTTTTAGGATTATATAGGCTAGTAGTAATAGCAGCAGTATAGTATTTTGGTTTAAACCAAGGTATGTTATTATTCAGTCACTGAGTGACGGATTTGAGGTTAGTTATAAAATAAACCACAAAGTAACACAATGGAAACACATGATAAAAAATGGCAGGTCTATCATTTTGCATTTATATTTCAATACTTAAAGTACAGATCTGACACACTGTATTAGTTTGTTTTGCTCCATCCATTGCTATCATTGTCAGTTGGGCAATCATGCATTTAGTCTAAATATGGTTGTCAGTCCAAAAACTTGCAATGTGTAGTTATAAGAATGCAAAAGGAAAAAATATATATAATGCAATATAATGAAAGGATTCGTGGTCATGCACAACTGGTGTTTTGAGTGGATTCTGACTCATTTAAATACATCTTATTGGCCATTGCATTTTGCATTCAAAAGATATATCTGGGATTGGCTATAAAGCTCAACGCTGCAAAAACATGTTGTAAATAGAAACCTTTGACACTCTTCACAGAGTGCATACACAAACACTCACTGGAACATTTTAAAGCAACCGGGTATTAAAGGTTTCTGCCCAACTGCGATGATATGCTACCACTAAAAATACAGTTCTACTCTGTAGCAGCAGCTCCTATAGCAACTGCTGGCTTGGTAATGCAACGCACGTTTTACGCACACCAGTATCCAGTCTTGTAGTTGATAAAAACTTTATTTAACTAATTGCGATGCAGACACTAAATTACATAGTTTTAGACAATGATGGTGGACAGCCAACAGTCATATTTGTGTGGTCAAAACGGTATACGTTCCCTCCACCAAACTTACTAACTCTACGTGTAAAAAACACCTGTTTAAAGGGGTAATGAATCGAGAAATCAACTTTCTCTTGAGCCTTTGATATATAAAAGGTCATGGTAATATAACCTGTAAGTTTTGGAGCTTCCTTGTCAGTCAAAGAAAAGCTTTTATTAACACCAGGCTCAGAAAACGAGAGCTCTCAAATATATACTGATCAATGACGTAATAGAACGGGGAAACACTGCCTCTACAGGTAAATGTGTACGCCTGCTTCTGTAGCCCCGCCCACCAACTCGTAAACGGAGCTTATCGCACTACCGCAAGAAACATGCCAAAGATAGCAAGATAATCGTTTGTAAACAAGTCTCAGGTCGATACTGGATTTGCAGACATATTGAGATTAAAACACAATGCTGTGCCTTCTATATTGGATCCGGCAGAAATGGTGCAACACACTTATGTGTGGTAAAACATGTTTTTATATGTGATAGTATTGCATTGTTACAGATCGTTTTGATTATGTGTACGTGTCTAACAGAACATACCTTAGCACGCTGTCACAGGCTGGAGAATCCTTTATTTGTTGGCTCGTTGCGATTCCAGATCAGACTCGGACATGTATGGGCAGGGCTCACAAAGCCCAACATCCTGGGGCTATGTGTTTTCCAGATAGGCTACTGAAACGTAAGCCCTTCGGCAGGCCGGTGAATTTTTAATAGTGAAATAACATTCATTTCTTAATCTGCGTTGTTCACTTTCTTGAGAGCGCACCCACGTGTGTGTGTGGTTCGTGCTTATAACCACCGATTGGGCTGGCCAGGTAATAAAAAAAAAAATCAATCTCTGGTGGATGAGAGATAAATCATTGTGTTTGTTTGATAAATATGTTTTGAGAGCCCGGTCAGAGAGTCATTCCGGTTGCCGCTTTCAAAACAATCTCTCACGTGAACTGACAGGGGAGCTGAAGCTCATTAAATATGCAAATCTTATCCAATCCTAGCCGTGGGCGTTTACTCCCAAGTCTTCAGTGCAGCACGCCCATCAAAACGGAGCGTTCAGGAGAGAACCTCAAAACCAGTGTAGAAAACAGCCTATTATTATCATTATGATGTTTTCGAATGTAAAACCATGCAAACGTCGTAAGTTGACCTCAGACAACAGTATACAAAAATAAAAAAAGCCAGTTCATGACACATACTGCCCCCACCTGGTGACAAAAAAAAAGCTAAAAAAAAAGCCCAAAATACATTTACACATTAACACTGGCTCCTACATACACTATTTTCAAGTCCAGCTAAATTCAGCTTCAAATGTTTATAAAAGCATACATC
Source organism: Gobiocypris rarus (assembly GCA_023029165.1). Lineage (NCBI taxonomy): Eukaryota > Metazoa > Chordata > Actinopteri > Cypriniformes > Gobionidae > Gobiocypris > Gobiocypris rarus. The sequence continues at coordinate 18,274,325 of CM040926.1, read as the reverse complement.
ATACAGTACACACATTAGCCCCTTTCACACAGCAATACCGGTAAATTACCGTAAAATTACCAGAATGACTTTACCGTAAATATGCAAATATGCTGTTCACATAAGCAACGGCATTCTGGCTTTTTACCTGTAAGAGACCATTCACACATCAGCAGCAAAATACCGGTCATCGGAAATATTTTTTAAACGCTGCAATGTTGTCTTCATCCGCCCGCATGAGGAGAAGTGCTTTAGTTTCACTATCTGTTCAACTTGACAACATCTTTTTGACGCCTGATGACATAACGGATTTTCAAACAGAACGCGTGTTTGCTCTTAAAAACATGAGACGTGCGTAATAGGATACAACGCAGCCACAATGCTGATGAATGGAAAAGAAGGCTGGGTTTCGAGTGCAACATGTTGAAAAAGCTGCAAGGCGTAGCGCAACGGTCAAAGATGAATATTTAGCTCATATTAAGCTAAAAAACCTAAGATTTAAAAACTTTACTGTTTACAGTGCGGAGTAATCACATCATCTTCATAAGTCTTTATGATTGGCCCAAAGCAGACTTATTACATCATTGCGTTCTGACTTTGTGCATGCAAATACTGGTAATCTTCATTCATCGTTCACACAGAGCACATTACCGGTAATTTACTGATAATATTATAACTTTCCTTACTTACTTAAGGGTCCTGTTCACATATGATCTGTTACTGGTAAAGACTGTAGTGTGAAAGGGGCTGTTATTTCATCAGCTGTGTTTAGTGATTTGGTTGTTTCTCTCTTTCCTGAAGATGACAACACAGGAGGTGCGTTTGTGTGGGCTGCTACTGCAGGAGCACTTTGGAGATGTGGTGGAGAAAGTGGGCACTCATCTCATCCGCAGTGGAGTTCTAAACTTGCGAGCTCTTGCCCACGAGACCAAACTTGCTCTTGACCTGGTAATGTCTTCTACTTAGGTGTCTCTGTTATCACAAGCCATTCTTCACTATCTTGTTCGCATTCTGTTTTGCTCTTTAACACGCACTCCTCCTGCTAGGTCAAGAAATCTCTGTGTGTACTGGTGCAGCATGGGATGTGTACATTTGGTGCTGGGCGTCGAGGTCCAGCGGGACCCGTGGAATATCGCGTCAGCTGTGAGCGCATCATACACATGCTCCGTTATCCACGCTACATCTACACTGCCAAGAGTCTTTATGGGGACACAGGCGAGCTCATTGTTGAGGAGATTCTGCAGAGAGGCCAGATGACTATGAGCAGCACAGTCAAGACTGTAGCAGACAGGCTGACTCACAATATGCCAGGTAAGAACACAAGCAGACTGAAGGGCTATTTCATGTAAACAAAACAGGATTTCTAAATGTTTTGGCTTACAGTATTATGTAAATGCTCCAAACAAGACCATCCTGTTTGCTTTAAAGTCCATGGTACTTTTTTTTTTTAGGCTAATGTGATCAAAATATTTATCGCAATTTTTTTTTCTGTCATCCTTTGGCTGCGCTACAGTATATTATCATGCTATCATTCATTTAAGTGCTATTAAACCATGTAAGCGTGATAAGATGCAAAAAATAACTTTGCACTGGCACGCTGTCTGTGAAGCGGCTGTAGGGGACAAAAGTTTAGGACCCAAGACCAGATATGATGAATCACGGCTCTGTGTGAACAAACACCCGAAATGCAGTCACAGAATGCCTTAACCAAACAAAAAAAAAAGACCATCTCAAAAAATCGCAGGTGTTTCTTACGTCACAAACTACCTTGTTGTAACCTATCACGTCAACGTGTGGGCGGGATTAAGCATATCATTACTATGCTCTGTGAAGCAGGGGAGTCTCAACAGAAGCCAGGTTAACTTCGGTATATTTTTCTGTTGATATGAAAAATCGGGTGCATTTAGCAGTATAGCGGGTGGATTATGTATATGTTGTATATTATAATGTTATGATGAACTATATGCCTTTCTCCACTGACGTTCAAAGTTGTTTCTAAGAATTTTTAGGCTGAGACTGAGATGGTGAACGGGAACATGGTTTGTGTAGCACATTATCAGCTGTCTGGTAATTTAGTCAAGCAAAAGGCTAATCATATGAATTACCATTATGTGTCCGACATTGTAAAGCGCAATAGCATAGCATTGTGCAGCATTTACTACAGTAAAGTTGACCGAGTTGATTTTTGAGCTGGTGTGAGTGAGTGGAGGCAGGGGTAATTTGTATATTCATGGATCCACGTTAGGGGTGGGTGAAAATTTTGATTCTTAGATGCATCGCGATGTGGACGTGGACGATTCTGTATCGATACACAAATGTCAAAAAATCGCCTGTGGCGTGCACATGACAGAGACGCATGATGGCTGTTGCCGGGTTCACACTGCAGACGCAAGCAGTGCGTTGGCAGCGCAAAAGCAGTGCGTATGGAGAGCGGGAGCAGCGTGCGCCTGTTGTGCTTTCACACTGCCAGCGTTTATCTCGCGCAGCTGAACGCTGCTCGTGTATTGCAAATACAAATGAATATCGCCCATTCTGTCACAGTTTCTGGTGTTTACCTCCGACGCCTGTCATTCTCGTGCTTTGATTTATGTTAAGTTGTTTTTGATTGTGGTATACAGCAAAAAAATTGTCTGTGATCAGGATTTAGTTTTAAGTCTTAGACTCTTATTTATTTGTGTATAAGAGCAGCTGTATGTTACTAGTTATTCAGAATATGCTGAAATCCACAAGCACATTTTTATAAGAGCTGCCAATACAGAATTCTATATTTTTGTATAAAAGCTGTGATTTTGGTACAGCAAAATGTTTATTTAATTTTTTTGTCTAAAGGATTTTATTGCTCGTTGCACATAACAGGAGGGTTTTGGTTATTACTTCATGTTAGTGATTCAGAATATGCAGAAATCTTTTAATTTACTACAAGTATGCTGCTACAGACACTTTTCCTGTTGGTTCTTCGCAATGTTTGGACATTCTTGCAAATGTAACCTTCCTGTTGACTTGTAAAATCACTTTAATTTGTTTTATTAATAAAAGATATCGGAAGTTCATTATGGGTCATTACAAATACTTTGCTTTAAAAGTACCAAGTCAGAAAAAAGAAAATCTGTATAGAAAAAAAGATGCATCGATAATCGTTTTATCATCGCATCGCAGCTCTCTGAATCGTAATCTAATCGAATCGGGAGGTGCCTAGAGATTCCCACCCCAACAAAGGCATTACGTTTTTTTACAGGAAAAAAAAATGTTTAAATGTAATTTTGGTAATCAAAGATGAGTTTTAAGGGATAACATTATTGACTACAGGGGGACTTTAATAATCATTAATTATCATTAATACTAACATAAATATTTAGGTTGGCTGGGTTTCATGAAAATGACACTTGAAAAGTAAATAAAGACCAAAAATATATCTAAGCCTACATTTAAAACATGTGTGAACTTTTTTTGGCCACTTCAAAGGGTCTGAGTTTGGATCTTGTAGAATGGACCAGACGAATAGTAAAAGGGTTCATTAAAATAGCATCTGAAATATCTTTCATGCTCAGCCCACCTTCTTGTGTCTTGATTTCCATTTGAAACTTACCTATTTAATTTTTTTTTTTTTGTACCAGAGGGTCAAAGTATGGACTACAGTGAGGTTGTCTCTGCATTTTCCCAGTTGGTGGAGACTCATTTCCTTCAGCGCTGTCCTCCCATGGCCTCAGCAGGATCATCAAACTCAGAAGCGGTTGACCCTCCTCCTCCGGCTGCAGCACAGCCCTCGCAACCAGAAAGCCACCCAGACTGCTACAGAGTACCCTATATCAATCTCAGCGGTCAGTTACTTCTGTCAAAACACTAATCACATACTAAAAAAAACTTTTTAATGGTCAACCCTTATGATGTATACAGTGCCAGTCAAAAGTTTAGCTAATCCATATGTTTAAAATGATGGTGCTAGTCCAATTATGTTGCGGAGTGTTGTGTGTGTATATATATATAATTATAATTTTTTTAAGCATAAACTATTTATCTTATTTAACATTTTGTCTTCATTTGCCACATCCATTATAGTAAACCATCAGATTGAAGGGTAATTATCGCAAATATTTTCTGCAAGCTTTTTTCTAGGTAAATGTAGGTGTCTTTCCAAATAAGGACACTTGGAGACACCAAAAGGACACCAAATAACCAAATGATACAAGGAGTACATTTTAAATTTGTGCACATCAAACCACCCATGGCAAAAAAAAAAACATTAAAGAAAAAACTTTTCAGAATACACAGATAATATGTGTACAGTCCAACAGCAAAGAGCTTGTTTTTGTCAAGTTGCGATACCTTACAGGACTACATGGAGATCCCCTAAAAAAAACCCTAAACCAACCACCTTGATCTGACTGCATACACCTACTACAGTACACGGATCCATTCAGAATTACTAAACACAGCAACATACACATGACAAATCAAAACATTATCCTTAATTATTGTGAATGTATTGAAAAGTGTCTGTGCATGTTTGATTGCACATCAATATAACGGGCTCACGCGTGCTTGCTGTATGACTCCTGTACGTCACCACAATCGTCTTTACCTTGATTGCAATCCTCATCCAGCAAAACTTTGATCCAACAAAAGCGTGACGCGTGAGGGCTTGCGTTCTTCGGTAACAATCATAAATATCAAAATATTTTTTATAGTAAAACACACAATGGAATGAATAATTAACTGAAAATGCAACGTCTCTATTCTCTCTGCCATCTTTGATGTAGTCAGCCTGGTTTTCTTTAAATGAGTTCTGTTTTGGACTGATGTTTGAATGAATTTGCTTACTGGATTATTGGACTGAAAACTTTCCCGAAGATTAGCATTTTAAAATCACCTGTAACCCTACCAGGGTTAAAAATTTATTTTTAACCCTGTTTAATAATTTAAAAATGTATTAAACATTGGTTTATTGAACAAATTGTGTCTGTCCTTAAATTAATTCAATTATAACTAAAAGTTTCTTAAAGGAACACTCCACCGTTTGTAGAAATTGGGCTTATTCGACATCTTTCCTACATTTAGATATGTGGGCAAATGCATTTGTCTCGGTGCATGCATTGTTTTAGTTTGGCAGGGTCGCTGCTAGCTTAGCTTAGCATAATGAATGGAATCCTATGTTGCCAGCTAGCATGTCCCAAGTAAAAGTGATCAAAAAAAAAAAAACCCCACCTAATTACTTCTTGTGGCCTGCGTATTCACAATGAATACAAATAGCGATGCAGATTAAGACTAGGCGATTTCCTAGACTGATATTAATTTGGGACTATATTATGGGGAAGCACAGGCGAAGAGATATCACGCAACATATGAAATCCCACAACTTCCGTCAACATACATTTCACAAAAATGCATTTGCCCACATATCTAAATGTAGGAAAGATGTTGAATAAGCCCTATTTCTAAAAACGGTGGAGTGTTCCTTTAAGGATAAAAAACGATCTCTGCTAAAGCTGTAAACTAGGAGCCCTTACTTGCACATTACTATAATGTTAAAGGTTAACAACAAAGCCCAAACTATTAGCCTAAATTCAGTTGCTATTTATTTTTTAGATATAAAAGTCAACACTCATATAACATTGTATGCAAACATGAAATCTTCACATAAAGCAGTCTTTGCATCAACTTCTAAATCTAATTATAAAATTATGTTTTTACTCCAATTCTTTGTTGAAATAATCCTTCATAGGCTACACAGTGGCTGTCATTTTAATTTTATTTAAACATACATTAAATAATCAACACATGATAGGTTAAGTAAAATATTATGAATATATAGGCTAATATAGTGCATGTATTTAGCGAAAGAGTTCATCTCTCTAGTGAACTAACAAGCTGTGAACACTGAATGACTTGCCTGAGGTAAATGTAATGTTACGTGACATTATTTACAAGCTGTTTTATTGACATCTTTCCGCCGTTAAAACACTGATTGAGAGATTTCACGACATATGATAAGTTTCAGTAAGTTGTAATGTATCCTTCAACATACCTTCGGATGTTGATTCATGGTTATTCTTTGACTAGGAAGAGATGATCACGTCCACTCGCGCGCCGTGCTGCCTCTGATTGGAAAATACAATGAGGAAATGTTTTTGTTATTTAATGTTATTTTCTCAGCTAGAAAATATTCAAACACATTGAGACTTAAACTTAAGCAGCTGAATTGTTTTCATCCAGGTCAAGGAAAACGCAGACGCTCGAGTGAGGATGGTGAAGCTGACCAGCGCGCAGCAAAGAAAGCCAAAACGGACAACAATGAGGTATTACGATAGAGATGATGACATCACACATTCACGTTTTCAATAGTTTAGTTTTTCATGTCTTGTACATCTGTTTTTATCTCTCTGTCTCCAGTGTGGTGATGAAGAGATCTTATGGCAGGTGAATTTTGAACGCTTTCACTTGCACTTCAGGGATCAGGCCATCATTAGTGCTGTTTCCTGTAAACTTGATCAGGTGACTATAAACATCACATAATCTGAGATGTGCTGCGAAACATAACTAGGCTGTGGACTGAATATTCTTTCACTGGTGAATCTGAGACAGAACGTTCTGGATTCTCACATTTAGACTTCCTCCTCAAGGGAAATAATAAGTTGGCAGAATGTAGGTCTTTATTGGCTAAATTTCTCTCTCTTTCTCCCCTGTAGACTAGCAGTGAGATAGTTAGAACCATGTTACGGATGAGTGAAGTTACAACGCCGGCTAACGCTGCTTTCACACAAGCTCTTTCGGCAAACGAGGTAATGGATGAACATGCCCTTACTGAGAAAACCAAATCAGATGTGTGTGATCTAAGCCTTATTGTTTTCCATCAGATTTTCCGAGCTCTTCCATCCAATTACAACATCGCCAGGCCAATATTAGACCAATACCTCACTCTCCTGGTCGACGATCCGGTAAAGCAATGCATACACAAATACACACTACTTCATATTTGATATTTATCCGAGGATTAAATTACTGAATTATCCTTGCTTTACCTCCTAGATGGAATTTGTGGGGAAGACAGGTGACAGTGGAGGAGGAATGTATGTCGTCAGTATCCCTTTAAAACACCACCTGGAAGACAAAAGGAAACTTTCCATGTCTAACCGCAAATCATTTTTATTATAATTTATTTATTTATTATTTACACTACCACTCAAAATCTTGGGGTCAGTAAGAAATGAATACTTTTATTCAGCAAGGACACATTAAATTGAGCATAGTAAAGACATTTATAATGTGAAGATTAGCATTTCAAAAAATCTTACCAACCCTAAACTTTTGAATGGTATATTTCTAATAATCTTCTTACAAAATAGTAGAAAACTTGCAATGGATTGGTTGTGCCTTGACCCTGTGGTCAGATCTACACCGTGCACTGGCTAACCTGGCCAGGGCGACCCTGGAGTCTGTGGTCCAAGAGAGGTTCGTTGAGGCATAGTGTTTTAGCTTGCTGAAAACGTCTTTTGGTTTTGTTCTTAGATTCTTTGCTTTACATCAGGTTTGGTTCCCGTTCAGCTCGCATCTTTCGTCTGTTACTGCGGAAACGGCACCTGGAACAGAAGCAGGTGGAGGATTTTGCCATGATTCCAGCCAAAGAGGCCAAAGACATGCTGTACACACTCCTATCTGAGAACCTGGTCCAGCTACAGGTAACACACTCACATGTCTTGTTTATAGATCGTAAGTCACTCAATAATTCAGTTTCATTGTTCCTGTTCAATGTCTGCTTGTCCTTCTGACCCAGTTTACACCTGGCATTAAATGGGAGTTGCGATGGTCTTTTCTTCCCAATTGAGATGTATATCCGAGGCCTTGTTTACACCTGGTATTAAGATGCGTTTTGTTCGATCGGATCACAAGTAGACGAGGTAGACACATAGTATTTTAATCTGTCTCTTTTGTCCACTTTCAACCACTTCTGTCCTGATTTCGTCAAGGGCAGGGTCTATGGACCGGTAAATGTATGGATTTTTTCAGATCTTTTGATCTAATGGACGAAATAAGCTCGCGTAATTTACATATGAAGTTTAAAATGTTTACATAAGGAGAGTATCAGCTTTTGTTCCCTTAAAATCCTTAACACCGCAAAAGCAATCCAGTCGAATGCGTTTTCGACCACCTCTGAAAGTGGACAAGCTTGCACCTGGATCTTAATACCAGGTGTGAACAGAAAAAATATAGGACAGGACTTGATTTTGTCAACTGGGAGTTGATTGGCTCGTTGTGGTTGCTGTGATCTTATGTCAAAACATGATTATTTGATGACAGACGTATTTTACGACCGACAGAAGAACGGATGCAACCATTTTCACTTTCAGTTTGCAAGGCTTCCATTGTCAGCTGCTTCTGTTAAAGGGACAGTTCACCCAAATATAAAAATTAGCCCATGATTTACTCACCCTCAAGTCATCCTAGGTGTATCTGACATTCTTCTTTCAGATGAATACAATCAGGTATATAAAAAAATGTCCTGGCTCATCCAAGCTTTATAATGGCTGATTTGAAGTCCATAAAAGTGCTTCTATCCATCATAAAAGATATCCTCACGGCTCCGGGGGGTTATTAAAGGCCTTCTGAAGGGAAGTGTTTGTGTGAGAAAAATATCCATATTTAAACCTTCTGACAGACGGCCATACGCATCGATTTATTTACAGCGAAAGAGTAACCCCTGACCTGATGCATGACATATTGATGAACGTGGAAGCACGGAGGATAGAGCAAAACAAAAGTCTAAAACGAGAATTTTTAAAGAGAAATGCCAGATGATTTTGATATAAGAGAAGAGGAGCTTGAGTTTGTTGCCCAGCCCTATTTGTTTGAACTGCAAGAGGCGTCAAAGCTTGCAATACTCCTACGTCATACTGTATATATGAAGTCAGGGGTTATTCTTTTGATGTAAGTCGACTTACGTAGGCCGTCTGCTGGAAGCTAGTTATTTTTTTAATTTTATGTTTTAAATATGGATATTTTTCTTACACAAACACATCACTTTGCTTCAGTTGTTTGGAGCACTTTTATGTTGGATAGATGAACTTTTATGGACTAATTTTCATTTCTGGGTGAACTATCCCTTTAAGCTACTTGTTGCGAACTGGTGTTATTTGAATTCAAATGATCGTAATCATTTGCAGTTTGTAGCAGTTTGTAGCACTGCTTTTTTTGTATGCTTGTAGTTTACCTATATTGAAGTCTCGCAGGTTCACAGGAAATACCTTACTTCCGCGTTGTATGCAGTATATGAAAACAATCTTTTGGCTTTGTCATGTGACACTCTTTGTCAGTTGCGTCGCTTACCTGCTATTCACAACTTCTCCTGTGGCTTCTTCACGGGATAGTAAAGTGTCCATCAAATGCACACTTCAGAATCTCGGTGGAAGTGCTAGGTCCTCTGGGTACTGTTTCTCGAGTACTATGCATTTGAACATAGTACTCTTTTGGCGTACTTTTGTTTACATAGATTGTAGTAGGAAAATGGACATATGTGTACGCAGCGACTATGTCGCTCACAAATATACTTTTAATAAGCAAAAATAATTATTTTAGCTAAGTGGATGATCGACAGGTATGTATGCGGTGCTTCACTGCTGTCTGGGATGCCTCATGACGGATTTGGATTTACACTACAATACAATTTAGTCATGTTTTTCTGACTAGCCCCGAAAGTATTTTGAGTGATAAGACATTTTGGAAACTGTCCACTTGTGATTGGTCCATCTGAGATAAATGTTAGTACCAAGTGTAAACGGGATCTCTTTTTAAAATCATATCTTCATATCTGTGTATTGTATGTGTAGGAAATTCCAAAAACACCAGACCACGCCCCTTCTCGCACCTTCTACCTGTACACCGTTACTCAGCTGCCCACCGCCAGACTGCTGCTGCAACACTGCTACAAGGTACAGAACTCACATCAGCATCCTTTTTAATGCTTTTCATAATGTTTTGATATATATTTTTGTGTTTGGAAACCATACAGACAGTTGGGAACCTGATCGAGAGGCGGCTCTATGAGACCAAAGAAAACAAGCAAGTCCCTCCTTTTTTGACAATATTAAACATTTCATCTTTGTAGTAGTCTTTGATTGTGTCATTAATCTGTTTATTGTTTTTGACAGGCGACTTTTGGAAAAGTCTCAGCGAATTGAGGCCATCTTGGCATCCTTGCAGGCAACAGGGGCGGAGACAGAACAGCTGACGGAGGTGGAGGAGATGATCACAGCTCCAGAAAGACAGCAGCTCGAGTCCCTGCGACACCACATTAACAAGTACTACACAAACCAATTACTCTCTGCACATGGATCAGAGTCATGTGATTCACGTTCAGCCAATCATTAATGTCATTTCTTTTCTCTGTGCTCATGGTGGCAGGTTGGATTCCAGTGAAAACCAGGTGGATGAGACCATATTTCTCCTGGAATCCTACATTAACTCTACACAGGCCTCTCGCTGACAGTTATTATACAACTGTAGGGTAGTTCAAGAAGACATATATGTCTATGTTTGTGTGGAAAGAGGTGAAATAGGTGAAGAAAGAAGAGTATATGGAGCTATTTTGAGATGCTATTTTCAAACAGATGTTTCATTTGCAACGAGGACTGATTTGTATTTAACAGTGTGAGTGTTTTGTGGAGCTGTGAATGATATTTTATTTGTTTTCAAGGGGAAGAAATAAAGATGGATTTCTTTTTATAATGGTTTACATTTATAATTTTATTTAATAATTTGTAAAAAAATGAAAAACAATTTTCAAACCTGTGCATTGACCATGGCGACTGAAACATTGTGATTTCTGTTAAGGAAACAAATTAAATAAACTGTTTGCTTTAAATTGTGGTGAACGTGATTTCACCAAGTACATGCTCCAGGATAAACGTCTTTGTTGATCCGGGAACAACTTAACAAGTTTAGGCTTAAAACCAGAGTTAGGTGTTTCTACATCAGTGTTATTCACCTATCATTTTCCTCTGATTTTAGGGATAATTTATGGGTAGAACAGGATTAGGACAAAATTTCCATACAGAATATGTCATATGTCAGTCTTGGCAAAATCACAGTGACCTTGGTATTATACCATATGTTTTCAACTTAAATACACATTTCATTATTTTTACAAATAGTGCATTTGCTTGTTTTCCGGTTCGTCAATGCAATGCTGTGCCAGAGAATCTCCCAGATAAACTTTTTTTTTCTTCTCTTTTACGATATGCTGGGATTCACGTTTTATTGCCTGAACAGAATCCAAATAAAATGTTAGGTGTGAGACCCTGTGACCCGGCAGAGCATGAAGTGATTAATAGACTCAACTGAACCGCAAGAACTGATACACCCGTCATTCTCCAAGTTTTACGCACCCTGTGCCCCTTTGCGTGTTTATTTATTAATTTGGCACATTTGTTTAGTGCTCTCAGCTCCATCTATACTATTTTATCAGGTTTAAATCCATTCTGCAAATTTCCCCTAAAAATCAGCACACAAAAAGAAGTCTGTAGATTCCACCTGGACCTGATAATGGATCATTTGTGCTCCTGGAGCAGAAGTGTCATGTCTCAAAGGGGAAGTAATGGCATATTTCCTTGTTGTAAAGGAAACTCTGTTCAATCTGTGCTGCAGTGTTAGTTGTCATCGTTCTCATCCTTGTCCTTCCTCTGTTTTCTTGTGAAAAACCCCAACTGTGAAGAAACATTAACACATTGGTTAAGACTGCAGAGTTCTAGGATTTAGTATATATAAAGTGTTTTGAGTACTAATTCACTTCAGATGTAACCGCTCGCTTGTTTAAAGTTGTTGTGTTCCGTACCTTCCAAAGAACGAATACTAAGAGTGCAAGAAGCAGCAGTCCTCCAATGATGCTGCCAATTAGAATCCAGAGAGAAATTGGGATCGAACGCCCCTTCAGCACTTCCAAAACTGTCTATACACACAGATACAGAGACAGCGGGTGAGTGTACAGGTGCACGTTAGTGGAGTTCTGGGTAAGGATTTCAGTTTTTTCTGCTATTTAAACATAACACGGTAGAAATTACATTAGCAAACATGATTTTATGAACAGTGGGTTTCTAAAAGTTTAAAACCTTTCATTCAAAATGTAAGGCTTAAGTATTTTGCACACAATAATACAATAAAAAATGTCTATGTCACTGGACAAATAAGTACATTAGTGTTTAATTCAAATTTTCACTTTAATTGTCATGCTTGCAATATAATTTGTGATGGGGGAAAAACATTTCACAAGTGGTCTCAATTTTGGATCTCTGCACGTAATGGGAAAAACAGGAAAACACGTATTGTCCAATTTACTCAATCACATTACTTGTGATCTATGCAACAAAATAGTTTCTCTTCTAAACTTGATTTCTATGCTTTTGATTAATGTAATTCTCTAAAATGTGCAATCTACTAGTTTAACTTAAATTGTTCAGATTTTTCTGAAACTTGTTCCCTGCATGCTTTGCTTGGGACTTGATAGGGGAGATTAAAATGTTGAAACAAGGTGTTATTTTTATGTTTTTGGCAAGATAAGGAAAGGGGGTGACTTGATAGAGTTTAATGTTCAAATGTGTTGTGATTGGGGTGTGTACCATTGTGGAGATGTGTGGAGCATTTACTTAGGCTTGCTCTAATAATGATTCATACTTAAGACTTAGCATGCTAGTTTGTGCTATTTCTAGCCAATCGTTTGTAAACTAAGTGGTACAATCTTATGGCTGCATTCGTAAACTTAAGAAACTGACTTGTTGCCTCGCAGCTTTAGGCAGTGACTTTGAAGGCAGCGTTTGCACACAAAGGTATCTCACAAGACTGATTTCGCATAGCCTTCTGAGGCAACGGTTTAAGGATCTACAGCAGAAAAGAGCCAGCTTTGGTGAGAACTAGGAAAATAGTATTTAGCAAGAAATGACCAGTAGTGAAAAACATCAAAACGTACATTTACACACAAACTGACTACCAACCGCAACTTTCAGATGGCATCTTTATTTTTTTAGGTCAACTCTCACAGAAGGGAACGCACAGGATTGTGGGATATCAAAGGCAAGCGAAGGATACATCTATGCTGCAAAAATCGATCAGATGAAGGTCTCTCGGGAGACAAGAACAGGAAGTGAAGCTAAAATTGGATTCGGACGTGCCTTGATTACCTTTCTACCTCAGCATCCTCCGAAGACAGCATTTTTAAGCTTTCGGACGCAGCGTCATAGCATAGGACATAAAAATATATGATATTGATTGACTTAATCCTTTTAGGGAGCCATTTAAAATAACTTTGGTACCTTATTGGGTCACTCTTATTCCATAATATTAATTATGTTTGTTTAACTTAATTGATTTATGTGGGACAGATGTTCTTGATTAAATCATGTAAATCCAACACTTTTTTCAGTGAATGGCTTATGAGTTTATGTCCCATCAGTTCTCTCACCTCCCTCAAGAGGGCAGCATTTCCCATTGTAATCAGATTGGACTCGCGAGCAGACAGCTGGTAAGAGCCCACAATCGTCACTGCTTTAAACTTGGCCTGCCAGGAGCACACAGGAGTTAGAGGTTAGAGACTGAAACACAAACAGATCATAGTGCATATTTTGTGTGTTTTGTCTTTCTATTGACCTCTGCAACCACGTACTAAAGAATGTGTGAATACCATAAGTGAGAGATGTCACCTGTCTGAAGAAGTTGTCGTGTATTCTCCTGGTGATGCGGATCAAGGCTGTCTCTCCCTTCAGTAGCTGCTGGACGTGACACACGACCTCCACACACCATGAGGAAGTGCAATTCTAAAAATATTTTCAGGAAACATTTCATGCATGTTTTTCTTTTCTTTCTCCTCCACCTACACACTCAAAGTTCACCCAAATTTTTTTATTCTATCATAATTTACTCACACCATCATGTAGTTCCAAAATTCAGAACACAGATGAAGATCTTTTTGATTACATCTGAGAGCTTTCTTTCTCTACATTTAGTTCATAAGAGATTGTGAAACTAATCCATATGAACTGAGCGGTTTAGTCAAAATTTTCTGAAGAGACACGATCGCTTTATATGATGAACAGATTTAATTTGGGCTTTTATTCAAAGATAAACATTGATCAGTGGACATAATCAGAAGCTCAACCGAACCTGTTTCACACGCGAGAACAAACCTCTTGCGGAAGCTCAAACGTGTTGTGTAACACATGAAAATTAATCTCACTGGTGCTTGCACATCAAGCGAATGTGCTTGAGCATCCGTTTACCACACCTTATGTGTGCGTTGATGAACAATGAAGTCTTATGGGTTTACAGGTCCTTCTAAAAAATTAGCATATTGTAATAAAAGTTCATTATTTTCCATTTGCATTGAAGCAGTCATTTCTGCAAAAGGATTCCCAACTAAGTATTGAGTGCATAACTGAACATAATTATTTGAAGGTTGACTTTTTTTGTATTAAAACGCTTTTCTTTTATTAGTCGGTTGAAATATGCTAATTGTTTGAGATAGGAATTTTGGGTTTTCATGAGCTGTATGCCAAAATCATCAGTATTAAAACAATAAAAGACCTGAAATATTTCAGTTGGTGTGCAATGAATCGAAAATATATGAAAGTTTAATTTTATCATTACATTATGGAAAATAATGAACTTTATCACAATATGCTAATTGTTTGATAAGGACCTATATTTATTTAATTTATTTATAGTTTATTTAATAGGCACAGATACAGTAAACATAGATTATCTTCTTTAAGCAATCCCATGCCAGTATCATGTATCGTGTAAAACAGTATCGTGTTTATAGCCAAAGCCTAATTCGCAACGCCTGTCCCTAGAAAGGTTTTTTGTATTAAGATATTACACTAGATGCAAATGAAAAAAAGAGAAAGGATACATTGAATACAAAACAAAGAAAAATAAATAAAATGAACATATTTTGACGTGTGATCACACATGGTCACACTGTTGTTGCAGTACGAGCCAGGATTTTGTCAGTTTTTTGAAAGTAGACAGTTTAGTAAGAGTCTTTATCTCAGCAGGGAGAGAGCTCCATTGGACAGCTCCTTTCACAGAAAAAACCAGTCTGAGCAAAAGATGTTCTACAAAAAACTTCACAGTCTCCACATGTGTCTGCTCTCGACAAATACTCATTCTTATACAGTTTCTTACAACCTGTTTACAACCCATTACCTAATAAGTGTATTTTTGGGCACTTTCCAAGGGCTTAGCTCATCCCAATCGCTTGGCACAATTAATTATCAAATCTTCTGACATCTTTTAAATAGTGGCGTGCTGCCAACTAGTCTATTTTTTCAAAAGAACATATTTAATCACATATACCAAGAAAGTATACATCCCATGTAAACAGAATAGAGCAGCTTGTTTCATTCAGTGACTGGTGGGTTTTTCTCCACTGTGTACCGTTGCCGAGATAAGACATGTACAGTGACCTACTGAACTTTCCTGGTACCATAATGCGCAGGCTATTCTACAAATATGTTATGTGTCTAATAAAAATATACTATAACAACTCTAACATAAGTGATTTGACAGCAGAGATATCAAGTTGCAAGTCTGTTTAGTTGTAAAATTCAGTTGTAAGCCCTAAAAACCTAATGGAGTTAACTTCATTTATTCGGTTCTCATTCTCTGTCATAACCATACTGTGTGTGAACATAGTGTCTGTGTTCTCACCAATAGTTCAGTTTTCTTCATGTCTTCCGGGTGAAGTGGGCGTACATCTCTCTGACTGGACTTCAACTTTGAAAGATCACTGACTATACTGCAGTTCACACCTGAAGCCTACAAATAAATGCGGACAAAAACATCAACTTTACAAGAACACAAATGTATAAGAATTACAGAAATCCTTGCAGTGAGATACTAACATTATGAGAGAATGCATCAACCACAGTCGCAAAAACTCTGTCTCCTGAAGCCATGGAGGGCAAATTGACGCTCAGCTCCAGATTACTGACGGCGTAACAGCCCAGATTCTGCACCTGATAACAAAAACAAACTCACATGTAGTCATGAGCTTTCTTATTTGATTTTGGACAGAGACTGATGAGCCTGTCGGGTTTCATTTCACCCACCTTGAATTGTGTGAAGAACTCAGGTCCTGTCCCCTCTGACACTGTCCTGGTCGGATGGACCTCATAGCGGTTCAGGTTAGAGTCACTGTAGTCAATCGAAGAAATAAGACCACCACATAATGATATACACTGAACATGCATACAGTTTTGAGGTTGAAATTAGGAGTGAAAGGTGATGTTGGTAAACATGTAAAGGAAATAACATAATAATAATATATATTATTATTAATAATATTACTAGGAAGAGGAGTTGTAGTATTAATAGTATTTACATTTTTTGTTATAATAATATAATAAAGGTATTATTAATAGTAGTAGTAGTTGTGGTGTTTTCATTTTTTTATACTGAAAATAATAACAACACAAATAACAATACTTTGTTATAATAATTATAATATTAGCAAAAATAATAATTAAGATAATACTAATACCAACAATACTTTTTTATAATAATAATGTAATACTAATAATAGCATTTAATATTAGTAGTAGTAGTAGTAGTAGTTGTTGTTATTGTAGTAGTAGTATTTTCATTATTATTTTTGTTTTACGATAATAATAATTATAATAATGCTAATACTAACGTTTTGATTGAACTGAAGTATTAATAATAATAAATATAGTAATATTTAAATATGAATAAATATAATAATAATACATTATTATTAGTAGTAGCAGTAATAGTGTTTGTAGTAGAAGTATTTTCATTATTATTTTAGTATAATAATATTAATGAAAATAATGCTAATAATAATACAAAACATTTTATATTATTATATTTTAATTTATATTCATTACTGTATTTTTCATAATAATAATAATCATCATCATCTCTGACAGCCTTTCTTAATTGTTACCAACTAATGTAAATTTGAATAATAATAATAACAATAATGCTAATAATAGTAATTATTATTATTATTGTTATTGTTATTATTATTATATTCTTATTATTCGATTAAGAAAGCCAGGCAGTCAGAGAAGTGTTCTGGATCAGTACATTGAGTAACTAACCTTGTGATGAAGAGATCAGGCTCATACTGTACAATACTCTGTAACTGAACACTGTTGTCCGACAATGTGCCTTCACTCTCCACACTGTCACTGTGGCAACACACACATACACATTCAGTATACATTTGAACTTATCAACAGATACCTGTATTTACATCTTTAAATGTGTATTTTCAAATGTTACAGATATTAGTGCACATTGCGCAGAATGGAACATGCCAAAAATGTGTGATAATTAAGTTGCACACTTATTCTAGTTAAAACGCATTGTGATTACTGACTGTCAAATTATATAATACATCAATTCTCCTTGAATTGTAAACTTAACTTGCAAACATGTCGGAGTGCTGCCCACAAGGCTATTTTTCCGACCAACATGTTTTTTTTTTTATTTGGTCGTGTCTTATTTTTTCTAGGGAGCCACGACCACCCTGGTGACCCCTCAAAAATACATGTGCATGACATCCCTGGATAGCACCATTTGCTAATGGTTTAAAGTTGTTTGTGTGTTTGTGTGTACCTAGAAGCAACAAGCCTCATCTGGACCTTACTGATGAGAGACGTACAACTGAACTCAAATTCCAACATGAAGTTCACCTGAGAAAAATGAGTCAGTTGGGAGAATCACTGGTCAATGAACCAAAGCGGCTTTTAATGAATCATGACGACAAACCTTTCTTCTTCCAGAGCCTTACCTTCGAGTGAGAGCGGAACACTGGGTAACTGACATTACAGGAGTGACTGTTTGAGCTTAGGGCCGTGCACTCAATCTTAAACTGTGCGTCTTCCTACAGAGAAACAATAAGACAAAAATGAGGCACAGCGATAAATGAAGAGGCTAGACAAATTGTAAATTATGAGACAGTGGAATATACTGTACTTTTGTATAAATAATATTTTGTTTAAATAATTACAAAAAGTTTGGGCTAGTTATTTTTTTAAGAAGACTCACCAAGGCTGAAACTATTTGATCAAAAATACAGTAAAAACACTAATATTACATATTACATTTAAAATTACTGTTTTTCATTTGAATATATTTTAAAATGTAATTTATTTCTGATGCATTTTCAGCATCATTTCCAATTAATATCAGTGTCGAAAACAGTTGTGCTGCTTAATGTTTTTGTAGAAACTGTGATCCATTTTTTTCAAGATTCTTAAAATAATTTAAATAAAATTATACTTTAATGTCTTTATTGTCACTTTTGATCAATTTAATGCATCCTTGCTGAATAAAAATATTCATTCCTTTAAAAAAATTATCCTAAACTATTGAACGCTAATGTATATTTTGTATACATAATTATGATCTTAAATGATAAATAATTGTCCTACTATGCTTTTATGTTTTAAGAGGGAGAGATCGTGTTGTTACCCGTATACTCAGGCTGCTGAAATGCAGGTTTCTGGAGTAATGAAGAGTGAGACTAGTGTTATAAGCATTTTCCAGTCGATTTTGTAGCTGAACTTCTACTGCAAGCCGACGGCGAGGACTGCGTAAAACATACGGTTGTTGCCTACAAGAACAGATAAAAGCAACATTGAAGTTACATGCACAACACATGCTATTTCAATCACCGTTTCAGGTTTAGTAGTCATTATAAATATTACTATTGCATACAAGGGATTGAACTAAGTAGTTCTGACAGTATGTTCAAATGAACAGTCACAGTAGTTGTGAATCCCATGACTTTAGTTGTGTTTATTCACCTTGTTCCGGAAATGTCCATATGGGCCTGTAAAACCAGATCAGTTACACATACATCATCCTCCCCGCAGTCTTTGAAAAATGGGATCTAAAGGCAAAAAAAGAGAGAGATCAAACAATTCTGTTATAAAAACAGCTGAATGATGGGAAAAACCTTCATCCACCCTGTACATGCAACATTCCTTTATAATCCCTTTTTCAAAAAGGAATAGTGATATTGAATAGCACTCACAGACTTCTTGACTGTTGTTGGCCAGCCTTCGTCCAGTACCGGGCCGCTGTCTGTGTCATTGATTTTGAAGCGCAAAGTGAAGCTGATTGGTCGGATGTAATCAGCTGTATCCTAGATGTACAAAGTAAGTGTGAAAGAGAGAGAAGAACAATTTTCCTTGTAAACAATCAGTAAGTAGTCATGTAATGAGAAGGATAATGCAGCCATTAGGGCAAAATAACCCCTTTTTACGATATCGACCAGCTAATTGTACATTATCCTTTGCTTCATCGATTTTTGAAAGACATTTGGACTTACAAAGACATGAAACGGTAGCGTGTAGCACATGGTCTGCCCCACACGAACACTGACGCCCATAAGGGTCTGCCGCTGAGAGTTGTAGTCGAATAGAGCACGAGCCGAGATCTTTCTGTCATCCAACACGGCCCCCATCTGCATATCTATACAAATAAGCAGATGTGGTACTTTAGGAAGCATACCAGAGTTGCTATTAATAGAGCTGCCGCACATAAGCGGAATTTAGTAATGAAAAAGTAAAATTTAAAAAGAGTGTTTCTGGTTACATGACACTTTACCAAAATATGTGCCATAAGAGCCAGGAGAGCGAGACAGGGCCAGGAAGCAAACCGTGGCGTTAAGGCATGCGGAGTCTCGGCCAGCCCTGTGGCAGTTCTTCTGGATCACGTTTATGGAGTGTGGCTGGAAGGACATGCTGACGTTGATCTGTACTATACTGCGTGACCTGTAGAGCACAGACAGAGGTCAGGAGGCGAGCAAGTTGTCACCACGGTTCATAATCAGACCTGACTTGACTACTGTTTGACACACAATTTAATCTGATGAATTGTTGACTTGTATGATGGCAGCATTTAGACAATGCATAAAAACACAAGAATGTAATGAGGCAAAGAGTACTTCAGCAGGACGGCAGTGCCCTGTGCTCCCACAGCAAGATCCAGTAACTCATCCCCATCCAGATCCAGCAGAGCACTCAAGCTACGGCCAAAATACTGCAGCCCTGGAGAGAGAGAGGAGCCTGGGATACGCTACAGAGAGAGAGAAAGAGCAAGTTATTAGTGCTAGAGCAAGTTATTATCAAGTATAAATTTAAAGGTAATATGGGGTCTAAAAGTCTAAGACCACGTATAAAAATTATAACTAGTTTTACACTACCATTCAAAAAAATTGGTCGGTATGAATTATTTATTTATTTTTTGGAAAGAATGCATTAAATTGATCAGAAGTGACAGTAAAGACATGTATAACGTTAAAAAAAGATTTATATGTGACCCTGGACCACAAAACCAGTCATAAGGGTCAATTTATATTTAGATTTATACATCATCTGAAATCTGACTAAATAAGCTTTCCATTGATGTATGGTTTGTTAGGATAGGACCGAAACAACTGTTTGAAAATCTGGAATCTGAGGTTGCAAAAAAATCTAAATATTGAGAAAATCACCTTAGAAGTTGTCCAAATGAAATCATCAGCAATGCATATCACTACACTGTAAAAAAATATTGTTGGTTTAACTTAAAAAGCAAGTAACCTGGTTGCCTTAAAATTTCGAATTCATTTGAGTTAAAATTGTGAGTTAATACAATGAAGGAAATTGGTTTAATAAATAGAAACTCAAAATATTATTGTATCTGAACCACATAAATAAAAAAAAATGTTGTGATGAATCATGAAAATAGCATGTTTTTGGCATGTTTCACTGCATTATAACAAATAAAACACAATTACACAATATAATATTTGAATAAAGGGTGATTCAAAATTCAGAAAAATATTCATTGTATTAACTCAAAATTTTAATTTCAATGAACTCAAAATTTAAAGGCAACCAGGTAACTTACTTTTAAAATATTTTTTACAGTGTAACAATAATAATTATAGATTTTGGATATATTTATTTATGGAAATTTACAAAATATCTTCATGGAACATGATCTTTACTTAATATCCTAATGATTTTTGGCATAAAAGTAAAAAAATGATAATTTTGACCCATACAATGTGTTGTTGGCTATTTCCGCATATATACCCCTGCGACTTATGACAGATTTTGTGGTCCAGGGTCACATATTTCAAATAAAATTACATTTATTTGAAAAATTCTAATACATTTTTTAAAATGCCTTAAAAAATGTATTACAGTTTCCACAAATGTCAAGCAGCACATTTCTTTTCAACATTGGTAACAATAAAGTAACACTTTACCATAAGGTTTCATTTGTTAACATTAGTTAATGTATTAACTGACATGAACTAAACATGAGCAGTTCATTTGTTACTGTATTTTTGTTCATCTTTGTTAACGTTAGTTAATAAAAATACAGCTGTTCATTGTTTGTTCACGTTAGTTCACAGTGCATTAACTGATGTTAACAAATACAACTTTTGATTTTAATAAATAAAATATTAGTAAATGTTGAAATTAACATTAACAAAGATTACAAATGCTGTAGAAGTGCAGTTCATTATTATTTCATGTTAACTAATGAAACCTTATTGTAAAGTGTGACCAATAAGACATGTTTCCTGATCATGTGACACTGAAGACTGGAGTAATGATACTGAAAATTCAGCTGAAAACAGTAATAATGATATTTCTTGATCAAATTTTTTGATCAAATATAAATCTTTTCAAATAAAATCTTACCAACCCTAAACTTTTGAACGGTAGTGCACATTCTCACAATTTACATAAAAAAATGCAGTGCAGATTTCAAATCTAGTCTTTTTGAAAATTCAACAGAATTTTTTTTTAATAGAAAGATTTTTTAAACTTTAAACTTTAGAAAGATCTTAAAACTTTGTTTATTTAGGTAAAAAAAAAAATCTAGATTGTTATTGTTATTTGGCTGTACATATGAAATAGCGGTATATTTACTTGTTTGTACTGTGGTATGATGTAGTATTCGTCACCGTGGTAAATGTAAAGAGCTCCCTGGTGGTCATCCTCTAGCGGAGCTCCCACCAGCAGGTCAGCGTATCCATCATGGTTTAAATCAGTGGCTACAGCCATAGCATAACCAAAGCGTGCATCCTGTGCCTTCTTCTGAGAATGCAGCGTACCGTTTGGTGCAAAACCATCCTGGTACAGAGAGGCAGATATAGAGACAGAGTGAGAGATAGTGGGATTATTTATAATATTTATACATTTATAACTGAAATGGTAAACGAAAGTTTTATACTAAAAAGAGGAATAAATTGTTCAGCATCAATGGGGATTTCCCCTGGTGAATATCTGACATGATCCCGGCCTGTGTTCCCTGGTCTTGTGTGGACTACAAAACATTGCGCAGAACAGGAAATAAGTCCACACAAGACAACATAGGCTGGGATCATGCCAATACCCTTGATACTGAATCTCTCTCTGTATGTCTGTCACATTCACATCACACAAACAGCACTGCCACTGTGGTTCTCACCCCATCCAGACAGTAGATATAGACTTTGCCTGTTTCTTTGTTTCCTGCTCCCAGGAACATGGGAGCAGCTATGAGAAGGATATCTGTTATTCCGTCCTGATCCACATCCACCACGCACACCTCGCTGCCAAAATATGAGCCAATCTAGACAGAGAGAGAAAAGATGTTAGGCTATCTGAAGATTCCCACATTTCTTGAATGTATTTTCATTAGGGATGCATCGATATAAAAATTCTGGTGGATATGATAAAACAATCATTATTTTGATTGATGTTATTATAACTGATAAATATATTTATGTTCAAAAGTTTGGAAATTAATAAAAAAAGAAATTAATCATTTTATTCAGCAAGGATGCATTAATTTAAATATCTAAATATCCGACTATTCCGCAAAGACTTTATGTTAGAAAAGATTCTATTTCAAATGTTGTTCTTTTGAACTTTCTATTCATCAAAGAAATTTAAAAAAATGTATCGCAGTTTCCACAAATATATTAAGAAGCACAGTGAATATAATCTGAAATGTTTCATGTGCAAATCATCATATTATAGTGATTTCTGAAGGATCATGTCATACTTAAAGAGATACAAGAGACTTAAAAATATCTTACCAACCACAAACTTTTGAATGGTACTGTATGTCTGATAGAGATGAAATTTTAAAAGGTTATCTAAATGTAAAAATAGAGGAAATGAGCAAGCACACTAAATATCCAATATTGTAGGTAGCTATTCACAATATAAATCAAAAATGATAAATGCGAATATTACACACAAATACATTGTGCATCCCTAATATCCATCATTTTTCATTGACCTTTCTTTTAATTTGACTGCTAAGAATTTTTAAAATCCTCTTGATTTAGTCTGATTCGCTAATTAATCATTTAGACTTATATGTGAACCCATTTGAAATGATTCAGCAAAAAGAAACAACAACAACAAATCTTTCACAAAGTAAAGTTTGCAAGCAAGTTTTACTTTACAAACGCTCTAAACAAAAGCAATATCTAGCTGATGAAACAGTTTAGATAAATGTACATTTATTATAGAAATGTTTAAGATTTGATTAATTTCTGTGACTTTTCCAGGCCTAGAAACCCCAATTTAAAAGTCCCCTGATTTATCCAGGTTTCCCATGACTGTGGGAACCCTGACTCTGGATTTTGTTCTGAGTATCACTTTGATTTTAGGAGTGCCCTGAGAAAATGAAACCCGTTTGCTTTTGTTTAATATAAAAATAAACTCATTAATTGGGAAAGAGCAGGAATGTGTAAAAGAAGATGGAAAGAGAGAGGAAAAGCAACACAAGATCAACTAGGAAAAGAAGGATTTTGCAAAACTCAAAGAATTGGAATTCATGCAAGGGTTTTGATGGAGATCTCATCTGTGCTGTACCAGAGACTGTGTGTGTGTGAAGGGTGTCAGTGTAAATAAATATAGCGATGAAGGAGAGATTGTCACCTGTTCTCCATTCAAGGCCTGTGTGATTATGACATCGCCTTCAGGGGTGAGGTCAAACAAGATGACCTTTCCTTTGTGGTTGAATCTGGGCGCACCAGCAACATACAATCTCTTCCATTCACCTACAACCACCGATGACACTGTGTAGCCTGCAACAGATTTACATACAGAGAATCTGACCATCACTAAATATTAATAAATAGCTGTATATGTTATGAAAGAAAAAACATGAAGGAATGGTTATTTGGTGGTTGGTTTTAAGAAGTGGAACTTTACCTAGATAGGCTGCATGGTTCTTCAGCTCCAGTGGGAACTCTTTCTCGAAGGCCTCTCGTGAGGGCATAATCTGCCCATCTTTGCTCACCTTCAGGACGCCTCCCTCCCAGTCATATGCTCCCACCGTTCCAAACAAGATGCCATCCTACAGTCCAAAATAATATAGCACATTATAGCATGATTGCATGTTCTGTACTCAGTTTGTAATTTCAAATATTTGAATAGGCACAAATACACGTGGACAGAGTTCATTGAGACTCACATCCAAAATGTGTGTCGAAAAACCGATCTGAGACATTTCCATGAGAAAGGCACTTTCATTGTATCCCAGGGTCCCTGTGACAGCAAAACACATTAACACTGAATTACACACTGTAAATAAATAGGAAGGATTAAATTGATCAAAAGTGACAGTAAAGACATTCATAATTCATTCTTTCAAATAAATGCTGTTCTTTTAAACTTTTAAGTAATCAAAGGTGAATGAAAAAATTGTTCAGTTTCCACAAAAATATTAAGCAGCAAAACATTGATAATAATCAGACATTTTTCTTGAGCGGCAAATCGGGATATTAAAATGATTTCTGAAGGATTATGTGACACTTTAATCTAGCAGGCTTTTTCATCAAAAGTTGAAATTATAGTAAAACAGAAACCAGTTATTTTAAATCATAATCATATTTCACATTATTACTCTTTTTACTGTATTTTTCATTAAACAAATGCAGCTTGGTAAGTATAAGAGACTTTGGTAACACTTTTATTTCAGGGTTCAATTCTTACTATTAACTAGTTGCTTATTAGCATGCATATTACTAGGATGCTCGCTGTTTATTAGTACTTATAAAGCACATATTAATGCCTTATTCTACATCCCTTAATCCTACTCAATACCTAAACTTAAATGCTACAAAAACAACCTTACTAGCTATTAATAAACTGTAAAGTAGGAGTTTATTGAGGCAAAAGTCATAGTTAATAGGCAATAGTGAATCTTTTACATACGTTACAACACATCTGTAATTGTGCAGAAATCTGCTGAACTGGAACATACTGAAATATGGAAAAATGTCTAAAGCATAGCTAAAGGTTACCAAGTTAAACATTATCAATACAAGATGGCAGTACAAGATAGTTGACTGTATAATATAGGCCACATGCAATGTGAATTCCAGTTAGTGCACAGCCTTGGCTAATCATATTTCTTCCTGTCCATCTGACCTTTGAGTCCTGTGTATGCACAGCTGTGCCAACTTTAAGGTCATTCATCTCCTCCCTTCCATCCTTCCTGCCTGGCTTTCCTCAGAATCAAGGTGGCACAAGCCTCACACGCTGTTCTTAAGGGAATTATTTTTACGAAAAGACTTCTTGTCCTGCATTTTTCCCTATTTCCCTACAATTTGTTTTTTTTTAGGTAAAATATCTCACAGCATACTCATTCCTAATTCAAGGTTCATAGGCACTTTATGTCTAAATAAATGACTAAAATAATTGGACCGTGGTAAATATCAGTTCTGCTATCAGATGATGTACAATAGCCCCAAAAGTATTTGGTGACTTAAAGGTGCACTATGTAACTTTTCCATTCACTAGAGGGCGCCTATTCAAAACAAAGGCGTAGTTTGATGACGCCAAGGTTGAACGCAGCATCTTGGGACATGTGGTCTTCACCTCACATTCGGTGGAAAAGAATCCGGACAGGACTCGGGCAGAAATCATGTTCATGGATGCGATTATTAACGTTACTGTAGTATGAAACAGAGCAGGACTGAGTGTTGCGGGAGATGAGCCTTGGAAGGACGTCCTGTCACTTTATCCACTACAGTAAAAGACCTGGGTGTTATATTAGACCGCAACTTGTCTTTCGAAAATCATATTTCATATGTTACAAGAACGGCATTTTTCCACCTTAGAAACATTGCTAAGCTACGTAACATGCTATCTATTTCTGATGCAGAAAAGTTAGTTCATGCATTCATGACCTCGAGACTAGATTACTGTAATGCTTTATTAGCTGATTGTCCTGCATCCTCAATAAACAAGCTACAGTTAGTCCAAAACGCAGCTGCTAGAGTTCTTACTAGGTCAAGAAAATATGATCATATAACACCAATTTTATCATCTCTACACTGGTTACCTATTAAGTTTTGTATCAATTACAAAGTATTGCTACTGACCTATAAAGCCCTAAATGGTTTAGCTCCAGTGTATTTAACGGATCTTCTATCGCCCTACAATCCATCGCGCTCTTTAAGATCACTAAACTCAAGGCTTCTGGTTCCTAGGATATCTAAGTCCACTAAAGGAGGGAGGGCATTTTCACATTTAGCTCCTAAACTCTGGAATAGTCTTCCTGATATTGTTCGAGGTTCAGACTCGCTGTCCCAGTTTAAAACTAGATTAAAGACGCATCTCTTTAGCCAAGCATTCACATTATAATTACCTTTTATACTACAGTTAAATCGGATCAAAAGCATTAATATTCTGAACAGCAGTTATGCTAATTATTTCCCATCTGCTTTTCTGTTATTATCTCGGGACACTAGTCCCGAGGTAAATAGTTTGTCAGCTCCAGTTTGTATCCAGCCTCTCATGGAGACTTCAGATGCCCCAACACCTGTGATGAGACGACTCGACGCCTGTGAAGAGACGACTCAACGCCAGCGCTGTTATGGCCTAAAATAATACATGATTGATTAACTTTTTCTAACATTTTTCAATGTACATTTATAAAATGCACTTTCTGTAAAGCTGCTTTGAAACAATGTGTATTGTGAAAAGCGCTATACAAATATATTTGAATTGAATTGAATTGAATGAGCAGGGCCGCTGGAGAGATTGTTACGCAACACACGGCTTGTGAGCAGCGGGACTTTTATTATGACGGTTATTATGACTTTTACACAGTCGCCGGCGCCATTTCCGCTTTTCCGGTCATGAGTATGAGGTTTATCATATTAGATACATTTGAGTGTGTTAAAAATGATGTTATGATGTTACTCTGTGCGTTCGCTCGGTGGCTGCTGTGACACTTGTTCACACTGCAGTGAGAGTAAAGCGTTTCTGCCAAATCAAACCGGAAACCGAGGGTAATGCAGATATGGCGCAATTGACAGGCGACTCCCTCACACCCATCCCGGTTCCTTGGTTAAAATAGCAATTTTCTCACGATTTACAAATAGTTGGAAGCATTTGGGATATTGTAAGTACTCAACTGAACAAAATATATAACACTGGCCTAGTGGTGTTTGGATATTTTACTGCAAAAATCCTACATAGTGCACCATTAAGACGCACATACAAATGTATGAATTAAATAAATGCTGTGTGTGTATTCGCATACATTGTCAAGTGAGGTTAACGTGTCCAAATATGTTGAAAAAAACATCAACATCAACAACCTCAATGAAAAGGAAATCAGACTTTTTAGGTCACTGTTGCTTTTCAAGGGAAGGAAATCAGTTTTTTTCTATGGTCATTAAGAATGAATGTCCTTCTTACCCTCTAGACTAAAAATGCGATCTCCCAAAGCATCTACAATGTCATTTAGAGCAGCTTCATCCGTCACATTGAAGAAGTATTTCTCATCTGGGTCACTGGCAATGTCCTTTATCTCATTGATAAAGGTCTCTGGATCCTGCTGTCTGCGGATGTAGTGACCTAATACCTGTGGAAGAGAGAGAGTTACTTGTTTATTGAAAATTAATCAGGAATGTTGATTCCTCAGGCGTTTGTCCACGAGTCATGTCTGAGAAAAGTCACAGCACAGGGAAAGGAATAACAACAGCGATTTTCTCATCCGGAGAGCCAACACCTCCTCCACACCATTGGGGCGAAAGCAGATGATCTGACAGATCGATTAATGAAGGGATACAGGACTCAGAGGAGACTCATCCTAGAAACACAACACCTACGCAGAGGAAACAGAGTGAATATCACTCACACCCACTGGCAACACACCACTAATGACAAGCCTTGAAAACCATTGGTACCAGATCATGAGGTCACTCTCCATTGACATGTATATTTTTCCCAACAAGACAATTGGTTGGATGTGCTGACTCCAACTAATCAATATGAGAAATCAGATTTTTATGTATTTTTTTCAGTTATGTATTAGTCATCATCTTTTAAATGTATGAACAAGGTCTGGAACTATTGGGATAAAGAAGGATAATCTCACAATATGATTTTTATCTCGCAGTGCGAGTTTATTTCTCAGAATGTGACTTTACATTACACATTTCAAGTGACTCAACTCAATTTTTTCCTGCCTTGTGACACAGATCGGATATGACGTGTAAGCAAAAAAGAAAAAAAGTTAATATGTGAAAATAAATCTGATATGAATCTGATAAAATCACACTGAGATATCGGATATGCTTTCAAGTTTGAGATATACTATCAGATATCGGATATGGGTCACTTTTAAAAGAAGATGTAAGCTGGATATAATCAACAAATCGGAATTGGGCATTAAGACCTACAGTGTAAATGTAGCCTATATCTCAGAGTGTGACTTTATATCTCACAGTTGGACTTTATATGTCTCAGTGTGACTTTATACTTCACATCAGTGTGACTTTATATCTCACAGAGTAACTATATCTCAGTGTGATTTTATATCTCACAACAGTCTCAATATCTCTCAGTGTGACTTTATATATAACTGTGACTTATGTTATATATAATTTGACTTTATCTCTCACAGTGTACAGTACAGAGCCCTCAAAATAATTTGCCACATTTACTATATTATTGATTGGTGTCCTGACTTGTGGTCCTTTCCTGATCCTGTCCCCTTCTCATTCCAATGCTTCCTGTCATTTCTCTATACAGTCTCATCTCAATAAAGGCAGAAAGCTCAAAAATAAATCTTAACAAATATTTTGGCAGAATACACAGCTACTTCTAAATGGCCGTCAAAAGAGAAGGATGCTTTTTGCTCACAAATTGGTGCAGTTACAGCATCTACCAGCAAAGGGATAATTGGTCCAAACCCTCGACCCCTTGGGAATGGGAAGTATTTATACTATCAAGAGATGATGGCTCAGCACCCTGGACAGAGATCTGAGGATTTCTTATTTGGGTCTCATCTGAGGCTGGGGCGTGCTCTTGCTCTCAAAAACGTTCAAACAGCAACATGGTGAAAACTTTGCAAGCATCTTCCCAATCCCACCTAGGTTAACGATATTTGAATCATTAAGCAATCGTTCAGCAATCAAACCTACTTATCTGCTTTATTTTGCAGTTGTAATTGTTGCAAATTCCTAGTATCTTGTTTTGAACTTCCACCCACTTCCCCACCCACCATGCTCACATTCCCAGCATCTCTATCCTGTAATGTCTAAAACATATCCTAGCTGCGCCACACGACCAATACGGTGTTTCTCTACTCTCCCACGAGTGCTCTACTTTTCCATCCGTTCCTTAGTTCTGTGCAAGGGGAAGAGAACGAGAAAGGGGAAAGGGAGAACATAAAACACATCAAAACATGAAAGCTATGCTTTGGCTGGCGATGTATTAAAACCAGCTGTCATAATTTTATTCCACAGTTCCCCTGAGGAAAAGCGGAGAGACATATTACCCAGATGACTCTGCAAATCCGGACACCATTCTGGCACTGTTTGTGTAAGACAGGAAAACATGGGCTCATTCAGGAGCAGGTTTACATGCTGTCCTCGGCTCCAATGAGTGAGAGTACAGTAGAAATGTCGGATCGTTCAGGCGTATTTAAAATTGAAAAGTAAATGACGTTGAGACAGTCTGACATTTATTTTGGTTTTGAATTCTTTGGACTCTTCCAAGTGGTTTAGCTGCACTGTATATCCAGTGGGTTTATATTACATTTTGTTAGAGATTGTACTGTGGAAACGTCAAGATTGCACCATTCTTTTCGATTATGTGCTGTCAATGTCTCAACTAAATGGACAATATTAAGTGAATATTTGTATAATTTAATATGGGGGAATAGAATAACAGAACCAGTGTTGTTAACTAAAACTATTAAAAATTAATTTAAAAAATAAGTTAAATAATAAAAGAATGCAATTTGGTAACTAACTGAAATGAAATAAGTATAAAATTACTAAAACTGAAATATAAAATAGCTAAACAGAAATAAAAAAAAGACAAAAGCACGTAAAATTACTCACATTTAAAGAAAAAGGAAATAAAAAAAAATAAAATAAAAAAAAGCTAATTCAAAATATGAATAGATAGTATATGCAATAAATAATACTAAAATAACACTGAACAACATATTTATTGGCATGTGTATTTATACATTCTCAATGTCTAAACTTCTCTTTTTTTTAATAACAAATGTCATTGTTTTGTAGAAACTATATCCACATCTGGTCATGGTAATGAGGAGCCATGGATGGTTTTACATTTGATTACCATGGTCTTATTACAAATATCAAATATGCAAGAGCTCTCCATGAATCCTCCGTGAGTTAGACCAAACTATCAGCTTTCCTCCTTTGAAAAATCTGTTCTGTTGGACTAACCTCTGATTGTAGCAACAAAAAAAGACTTGTTTGCCGGCAGACATTACAAACCATGACTGCAACCATGAACAGCCTGATGAAAGGAAACCAATATCTATTAAGGAGTTCAAACTCAGTTTCACTGTCAGACTATTTTAAAGTGTGTAATTTCTTCACCACTAGTGGCACCAAACAGGAATGCTAAAATAAAGACTGCTTTCAAGTTTGCAAGTTTAAAATAACCCATCCTCTATTGGTTAGACAGGCAGTTGGCCCTTTACCAAATGTGAATGTGAATATGTCCACCCCCGTCCTAGTCCTTAGCTCTATATAAAATAGGTGTTGTAGATGTTATTAGTGGTGTTTGCGAAGCAAAGCATCACTATTACTATCTCACATGCTTACCACTCTCATCAGAATGTTGTAGAGTCTTGAGGGTAGGCTCATTTGACTCAGCTTAGCAAGCAGCCAATAAATAGTGACATTTAAACGTTGTAGATATGCCTTAGTAATCACTTACAACACCCTATTACACACCCTAGCAACTGTACAGCAGCATAAAATAAGCCTTGCCAGACTAAAAATCTACCCATAACCACTTTGTAATATGGCTGTCTCGCATGATTCCATATCCTCTTTAAACCAATAGTTCAACTTTGCTATCTGCCTGTATATGTAATTATGTAGCATCTGACATATTGTTTACATTTTGTTGACGTCTTTCCGCAACTGACTGGGCGATTACATGATATATTTCAGTAAGTTGTACTGTATATTTCAACATATCTTCTGATTTTCGTTCATGTTTATTTGGTGCTGTAACTAGTAGTAAAGAGGAAGAGATGATCAATTCACGTGACACTTGAACTGAGACACTACAGCGATCTGTCACGAGTCACGACACACTAAAAAGCGCAAAAATTGTTTGTATTTCATAATGAAATTGACATAATTTGAAAGTTGTTAGGAATGTGAACTTTGTTTCATATCAAAAGTGACCTGCTTTGTCTTGTCTGCTGTCACTGCATGAAAAAAAAAATTGAGAGCGTGAGTCACGTTAGGATAGAGTTCTAATGCCTGACAAAACAAAATCACATTTAAAATAATTATTGAAGAATTGTTAAACATTAAGAAAATTGTATTTTTAAAAAATTATGTATTTCCATGGATCTGACAGGATGGGCAAGCTGTAAATCTAGATGAGCCACTGATCATAACATTGACAGAGTTGGGAGCTAGCAGCAATCACGCAAAAGACCTTAACATTATAATAATATGTGCGTTATAATAAAAAAAATATACCGTATTGTTCCTAATATAAGAAAAAAACGGGTTCTTCTTATATTCAGGGTCTATACTTTACATGTAAATAAAACACTTGCAACAATAGGTGGCACCAAATACGTATAAAACGAGTGTGCCAAGAAATACAGTTTGTTAGAGTGTAATGTTAGAAGGTTGCGAGGGCAAAAAGACAAGAAACAGTCAAAGAAAAGCTTACTGTCTAAGAGCTTAACCTCATATTTGTGTGCCCTGCAAACTTTCAACGTACGTGGTTTTAAAATGTAAGATGCTACCCAGATTTCAAGATTTCACTTCTACAAATTTTGGTAGGCTACATGGTTTTCACTATAAAATGGATAGCCTAACTGTTATTTCAGATGGGCTACAGGTTATTTTTATGGTATGCCAAAAATTTTTTTTTTTATGTGATCGTTGGTACATTCGACCAGAATTTACCATTCTTTTAATATGAAAAATAAAAAGCATTTTTAAATAAAAGCATTTTCTTTATCAAAAATAATTTTTCCAAAAGGTACATCTTAAAAAAGGGGGTTCATCTTATAATCAGGGTTGTCTTACATTCGGAACAATACGATACTATATATTATTTGTAACTGCATTTATTGTTGAAATCCAGAAAAACTCTTTTTCATTTTAAATGTCTCCAAATGCCCCCTAAGAAGTCAGATAATATTGTTTATGTAATAAAT